>JANHGO010000040.1:33736074-33794058 GCA_024606505.1 Aquila spilogaster
GCCGTGCGCGGGTTGGACGTGGCTGCTCTAACAGATCTTTGTCTTTTGGGGACGCGATTCAAATGCCTGAGCTATTCATGTTAACAAATGGCCCCTGCGTCCGCCTAGTGATTACTCTCTCAAAGTTGTTCTTTGTTGCTTGCTTTCTTTTCCTAGTACGTTTGTGGTAGTAGGCACCCTTCCACTGAAAGCCAGTCCATCAGGGTGAGCACCTGAAAGTGGTCGGAGTTGCAGGATTAGAAGGAAGACCACCGTTCTGCAGACTTCCCTGAGCTTCAGTAGCTCTTGTTCCACCTTACCACGCTCTGGGAAGCAGTTGCAAACGTTTCTGGTTAGCAAAGAGAGGCTACCAGTAGCGCTACAAACGGGCATCTGCTCTTCTGAGAAAGAATGCTACATGGGTAGGTAGACCTCTTGATTGCCTCAAATTAACGGAGCTCAAATTTCAAAGCAAACAAACAAACAAAAAAAAGGCATTGAAAGCAGTATTGGGGCATTCTGGCTAAGTGCCCCACTCTCAGCACAGTATTCTTATATGAGAATATGTAAACATATACTTACATTCTTATATAAGTATATACTTAGGAGTTGCTTATGTAGTTAATTTAGCTAATTTTAAGAAAATAATTTGAATGGGTAAGAGTTTGAGGACTGGGTTTAAAATGACTTTGTAGGGAGGTTCAGCGGTGGTCACCTAGGCGATGATCTGGGCTTGAGGCACAGTTACTACTCGATTCAGTTGACTGCAGCTTTGGTTGCAGTTTTGAGGTTCTACACCAATGTTATCAATCAGCAGATCTGCTCCAGACCTGTCAGATTATTGCACGTTTATATGGGCCCAAAAGCTGAAATGAAACACAGTTAAAATTAAAATGCAGCTTTACCAAAAGCCAGATGCTTTATTATGAGCTGTGCTAACCTACCTGCCAAATACTGCTAACCTGTATGAGGCAAGTGATTAATTTTTTACAAGTCTGCTTCAGCAGCTAGACATCTGTCCTCTGTTCCTAAAAGTAATATCTCAGGGCAGACAGTTTTTTCTTCCTTCTTAGTACTCCAGATTACATAGAACACCACAAAAATTATATTGAGTGCATTCTGTACGAAGATACAGTGGGGCCAGCTCATGTTTTAGATCACTTTCACATCAGTGTAACTCCGTTGGAATAATTTCTGGTTTATATGCTCTAATTTTTGTATGTAAGAAGAGTAAAATCACGTCTGTACTATACCTTATAATCTGGAATGTCAGTATATGTGGCAATAGTGTAGATTTTCCATTTCAATCAGTCATTGTTCCAACTAACAGACTGAATCGGTGGAAAATATGGTGTCAAATTACTCAGTTGCTCTCTAGAAGTACATTGCAGCTTTCATTATGAGCAGGGGTTTATCTCTTCTTTCCTGGTGAAGAATAGCTTAAGAGATGTTCTTCAATACGTGCTGTGGAAGAGAGATGATCCATTACAGCATCTGCTATATAAATATATGGAAGTGAAGTATGTTGCGTGCTGTCAGCACAGCGAAATCAAATAAACTTTCTCCACATGTTTAAGAAATAATTCAGCAGTTGTATATTTTCACTAAAACAATAGAAATGCACTAGTGATCAATTTACTTGCATATAGTAAAAATAATACAGGTTGCAGACAGATTTGTAATACAGTTTTTAAACACCTGTTTTTAATGGTTCAGTACCCAATAAAACAGAGAAACTCCTGCTTGTGGTTTGCATGCAGACATAATGTACATTGAGGATTAAAAGTCTGCTGCATGAGTTTCAATTGGAGCCACATTGAAAGTAAACAACACTTGCAGGCATGGCAGTACTACATTTTTGGGAGTTCCTCAACATTTCAGTTACCTACATCCAACTCCCCTTCAATGTTACGTTGATAATATAGTGTTGCCACCAAATGCTAATCTCGGTGATGTTAATGGCAAAAATCCATCTCACTAGAGAGAGCCATCCTCCCTTGCCACTTGAAATCATACTTGTGCAAAAATACAGTTCTGTGTAAAGTAAGAGAAAAAATGCAAGACTGAGTAAAGTGATCTTTCTGTTACAGTGCAGCAGAGCACATAAGTGCATCCTTAAATTTTAATAAAATGGGATTAAATGTTTAACGTGAGCTTGAGTTTTCTACCAAACAAGTATATATTCATAAAGTGGTATTGTTATTTATTGTCACCCACTGCTGCAAAATGTGGATTAAGACGCTTACGCTGTCTTGCACCAGAGCTGCAAGAGGGTGGGTATCACACTTGAGCATGTGAGACTGCCATCTGCTTGAAAATGGCATGAAAAAAGGGAGCAGGCTGCAGAATCTGTGCTCTGCCCTCACAGACCTTTTTGATGCTTTTCAGGATATCCATTAGATTTTCCTTCTTAAAAATCTGATGTACTTTGGATATCAGTTTCAGAGCTTGCCCCCCGTGTGCCTGTTTCCTCCTGGTGGTTTGCAGGTGAAAGCTGTTACCTGAATCCTCCTTTTCCTCAGTCCTTTTGATTTTGAGGTTCTCTAGGATGATCTCATTTTTTTCATTCTTCCATCATTATGCTGACTGTCTCACCTGTCCGTAAACATTTAATTTCTGCATGAAGTCTCTGTGTCTCTGAAGCCTTAACTGGATGTCTTCGTAGCAAGTCAGGAATAATGATACTATAACCAACATTCTCATCACTTAGCGAAATCTTCCCATTACTTTTCTCTGTCTTTGGGGAGATGCACCTTTCTTCGTATCATTTAAGTTTGTAATTTAGATCGGTCACTGAAGTCTGCTATATTTAGGCGGTTCCTGTTCCTGTGCCTGCATCAGAATAGCAGTGTCAGCATATCACACATGTTCTGCACAGGTTGTCCATCTTTGCTGTACGTAAGAAGCCATTCATTTCTATCTCATTGGCTCTCTGCCCATGAAAAGACAGTGGCTAGTGTCTAGGAAGTCCACAGAATATTGTGGCTCTGCAAATAAGTAAATAAATATAAGGAAGTGGGTTGGAAGAGGGATTGCATTTCATTTCTGGAGAGCTGCTCAGAACTGAGCTGTACGTGAAACTCTAACCCTGCTTAGAGGCAAAGAGTTAGCCTGGAGTTTTCATTCCTATCTCAGCGTGTTCATCTGAAGCTGTGGCTTGATTTAGCACTGCCATGAGAGGGATCTGAGCCTGAGATGATTGCAGCGTATAGGGATTAGGAGGCTCGAACAGAGCTGCGTGGAAGAGCCTGCGCAGCAGCTGCCCATGCTTGCCCCGGGCCAGGACTACCAGCTCGTCAACTCTCCTGCGTATGCGTGTGGGTACATAAAGCTTTGTTTACAAGCTGTGTTTTGGATGAAACTAACCATTGCCAAAGCAAGCACTGGCGCATAGGGCTCCATACACTGGGAGGGTGCTGGCTATGGGGTGAGGGACAGGATGCTGCACGGGTGCTGCTAGCCCTGTGCCAAACACAGTGGGCTGCACCAGGGAGCCACCCCTCCCTGGAGATCCTCGCCTAGCGTGTTGTTGTTATGATTGCTCTGGAAATAGTTTCAATATGTTTTGTAGTTCTGAGATGCTGTGTCTTGCATTGTTTGGCTTGAAAGCTGCTTGACTGGTTTTAGAGAGTGGCTATACATGCACAAACACTAGCGTGATTTTTTTCTTGGTGGAAAGTAGGAGATTCGCAGCATGTTTTTAATTAGAATTGCTCATTTAGTGTTTCACTGCAGTGTGTTCTTTAGTTGAAAGATAATTTAATTTTCTTTGTTTTGGAAGATTTCGTGCTTGTCTGTGTGAAATGTCTTTATTTACTGTGCCTTAGTGTGCTTTGTGCATAGCTTTGATAGTGAGTAGAGTCAGAAACACATATTTCCCTGGGCTGTATTATTCTCCACCTGCTGTGGCATTTAATACAGTTTCATTGCTGTGTATGTACCAAGTGCCTTCATTTCTAGAAGAAAAAGACCAGAGAAAATTGGCAGAGTGTTCAGGTTAGATTTAGCAGTAAAACTCTCATTGACTTGAAGAGGAATAGCATGTCTAAAAGTCAGTGAAGTGCCGAAGAAGGGTAACTGGTGTGGATCAGCTTAGTTTTTCCACCTTGGATATGTCCCTGGAAGATAGCACTTGCTGGGGAGAAAAAAGGCAAACAAAATGCTGCCACTCTTTGCAGAGCTCAGTGTTTTAGCATCTTGTACCTCTTATGCCACAGAAGAGTATTTCATTTGGTTGAAACAGTACGCAACACCATACGGGCTTGTTTGTTTGCGTAACACTATTTAGATATTTAGATAGCACCTGTCGTCACAGAATGCTTTAAAAGCTACATAAAATAAGTAAATATCTCCCAATATTTGCAGGAAATCATAAAAGGACTTGGAATGGCATTTTTTTTTTTTACATTTATGGATGGAGTTTATTAATCAATAACCTTAGAAATTCTGCAAAAAAAAGTCTGAATGGCTATAACATTAGTATTCAGCCTCCTCTCTTGTGATGATGTTGTTTTCATTATGTGGGCCTTGTGTGTTGCATTTCATATTATACAGTAATAAAATATTCCTGAATGTAGAATCAAATATAGTTACTGAATATAGAAAGCAGATTATTACTGAGTATAAAATGGCATGTAGTAGTAGAATTTTACACAAACTCCACCCATAGCTGAAAATATGAGCTGACAGGGACAAACAATTTAGACCACAACTTGCAGGCACATGTGCTAGCGTCTAGGTACATAAGTAATGTCAAGCACATGTCCTCAACACATCAAAGCTCCATTTCCTAATCCCTCTCGGTTGTGAGGAAAACCTTGAAATACGTGAACTCATGTAGCCCCGCTGCCAGCACAAAAGCAGTAGCTGAAATGGATGCACATTTGAAAGTTTTTTCCAAACTTCAAAACAACGCAGTGGTGATGCTGACAGTAAGCTATAGCTCTGCAGTTTTGCTAGTGTAAATAAAGCTCCTGAAACTCTCAGTCAAATGGATGTTACACATATAGTTGCTCTAATCACAGGCCACCATTAACTTAGAATCCTAGTGGCTAAGAGCAGATGTTTTTAGGAAATTAATTTAATGAGTAAAAGAATTCTTCTGTTCCTCCAGTCTCGAGTACAATAAACTAAAATATGATTAAAGTTGACCTTCAGCCTCCCATCTCTTCAATTATTAGCAAATGGTTGTTGCCCTTTTGTATAAGAAAGGTATGTAATGTAAGTTTTAATTTAATATAAATCCATACACTAGCAGTAATACTGTTAGGGTCTGCCTTTTTACTGTGATTTTAACACACCATTCAACTTTAAAATAAAAGCTACAGCAGGACACATGAAATGTGCTTGAAGCTGCTCCAGAATTTCCACTGTGCTCCAGTTGTAAGATCTGGAGCACTGCTGGAATGAGTGGGAACACTGCAGTCTTTGTACACGAGTGAATTTATCATGCAGATGAGTACCTCTCATCTGAGAGAGGCCAATTTTGTCAGTCCCATCTCACCCATGGGGAAGGAACAGAGAGTGAGGCTGAGGGTGAAGCTAGTAAACGTGACCACCTGGTGCCAGCCATGTGTTGCTGCTGAAGCCTGCAGAAATCTGAGTGGAGGAACTGAAGCACTCATGATGCTGGCTTTGATACTTCCCTCTGGGAGTGCAAAGGGTTGCAGAGTACCACCATTCCAGGGACACACATCATATATATATACTGTGGAGGGACTACCAAAGCTTGCATGTAATCAAGGAGGTGCCTACAAGGCATAATAACAGCAAAATCCCCCAACTCTTTCTAGGAACTCAACAAGCTGTGATGCCTGTCTTAAGTGCCTGTATACTAATGCACACAGTATGGGGAATAAATGTGATGAGTTAGAGTTGTGCATATGGTTGCAGGGAGATGGTGTTGTTGGGATCATGGAGACATGGTTGGCTCCTGTGACTTGATTGATCATGGCAACAGGTAGAATTACCCTAAGATGGGAGGAAAACACATCAGTCCTATCTTCAAGAAGAACAAGAAAAAAGACAAAGGCAACTATTGGCCAGTGTCTGGGAAGGTGATGGAGCAGCTAATCGTGGAAACCATTTCTGGGCACAAGAAGGAGAAGAAAATCATCAGCAGTAGTCATGGGCAAGCTGTAGTCATGACTTCACTGAGAAGTCATCCTTGACCAACCTGACAAGGTTCCACAATGAAATGATTGTCCTGATAGGTGAGAGGAGAGCAGTGGTCGTTGTTCACCTGGGCTTCAATAAGGCCTTTGACACTGTCGCCCTTAAGATCCTCATAGAAAAGCTGTTGAGATATGGACTGATTGGGCTGGATGAGCAGACAGTTAAGTGAATTGAAAACTGCCTGAGTGGCCCAGAGCGTGGTGAACAATGATGCAAAGTTTATTTAGAGGCCAGTAACTAATGGTGAAGACCATGGGTCAGTATTGGGTCCAGTCCTGTTCAGCATCTTCATCAATGATCTGGATGATAGGACAGTGTACCTTCAGCAAGTCTGCAGATGAAATGAGACTGGAAGAGTGGCTAATACACCATAGAGATGTGCTGCCATACAGAGTGACCTGGACAGGCTGAAGAAGTGGACTAACTAGTACTTTATGAAGTTCAGCAAGGGGAAGTACAGAATCCTGTGTTTTGGGAAGAACAGTCCCACGCGCCAGGATGTTCTGGCTGCTGTGCAACTGTGAAAGCAGCTTGGCAGGGCCCGGTGGACACCAAGTTGAACATGAACTAGCAGGGTGACCTTGCCATGGAGAAGACTGCAGAAGTATTCTGGTCTACATTAAGTACTGCCAGCAGGTCAGGGGAGGTGATTCTTCCCCTCCTGCTCAGCCCTGATGAGGTCACATGTGAAGCTCTGTATCCAGTTCTGGATTACACAGTACAAGAGAAACGTGGGTCTACTGGAGAGAGTCCAACAAAGGGCCATGAAAATGATAGAGGGGCTGAATGGAGCATTTCACCTATGAGGAAAGGCTGAGAGAGCGGGGGTTCCTTCCAGCCTTAGCCATTCTGTGATCCAAGTTGATGATCTTGTACCACTGCTGTGAAAAGTTATGAGCAAATGCCTGAAACACGTGACAGTGAAGTGCAGAATATTATGTCTGTAGCAGACTGTGCCACTGTGGGAATGTTCTCACAGAAGGTCTTCTGGATGTCTCTTCAGGTTAGGTGCAATGCATCTTTCTTCCAGTACCGCTGGGGTTTGTGAGAGACTCATGCTTTGAACTGTGCCTCAAGTCGGTTGCAGGGCAGTTCTGTGTTTCAGTTTTATTTGGCTAAGCATTGATGTCTGCAAGTGAGCTAATTGCCGTAGTTTTTTCTCTGTCATCAGGGCAAAGCTTGTCATTATAGAGTTTAGGGAGCTACTAATTTTATTCTGGTGAGAACATCTGAAGTAGCTCAGGTAAGTCACGGCTTCAGAGTGCAAATTTCATTTTGCTGGCTGTGAAGGCAGTCACGGTAACTACTCCTTGTGATTGTCCAGTCTGTAGATGTTAGTTAGGTGGCATGAATCACCAACTTTCCCCTGTTTATTTTTGGCTTGATGTGTTATATATAATTAGGTAGCACTGGGCCTAGCAGGCTTTACAGTCTTACCAGTTAGCCAGGACCAAGATTTACTTCTTAGGTGAGATACCCAAGTACGGTTTGAGTATGATGGGGAGGATTGATGGCTTTTGAGATGTTGGTGTTCCTATCTCAGGCTTGAGACTTAACCCATGCCAGAGCCATGTTTAACCTCAACAAATTGATGTAAATACTGTCCTGGTTTGGATATAAAAGCACAGGTGCTGATCACTGGTACTCATTGTGCCTCCCTTTAAAGGAGAAGATGGTACCCTCAGTGCCCTCTTTAAATGCCATTTGTGTAATGATGTCCTACTACATCAACTGAAGCAAAGTGTCATCCATTTGAGGCAGCGAATAATCTCCCGCAAAGCTTTTGTTTGCAAGTTCAGTCATTAATATTTACAGTGTTTTATTTAGCTATCTTATTAGCTTTGAACAGGGCTGTGTTGTGAGCTTGTCAGTATTGAGAGAAATTTTAGTGCAACAGTTGTTGCCAAATAATTCTAGTCAACCTGGCTATTTAGAATGATTGCTTGAAAACTGTCCACTGGTGTTGAGAAAGTGTGTCATAAGACTCTCCTACCTACTTGATTTACTTGCTGTTAAAGAGGCCTTTAAAGGCCTTCCCGTTTATTTGAGCCCTGGTAGTCTGTTGGGCAGAGCTGCTCATTATATGCTAGTTAGACAATCTGGTCTACTGCATCCATTTTAAATTTTGTTTCTATCAAAGTTAAAAGGCCTTAAGACTACACTGTTTCTAATAAAGGTGAAAATGCCTCTGGAGGTTTTTATTTTTTTGGTAAAACAGGTGACGCCAATCAGTGATATCACCATTGCTCTCAAACAGCTCACAGTGTGGAATCCAGTCTCAGAATTTTTCACATCTTAACCAGACTGTTTTGGAGGTCAAAACCTTGAAGCTGAGATATAAAATATACCTGGCCTATTTTTATTGCTGCATTAAGATGCTTTCTGTGGAAGGCATGCTCCCAGATAAAAGTGCAGAGTAATTAGAGCTCTAGGACCAAGTGGATCAAAGGGGGCTTGTGGAAGGAGAACAGGACCAAAAGTGCAAAACACGTTGCCATTTCTGCTCTAAGACAGGAACCACAAACAGCATTTTTATGAATATTGCGTGTGTGATGACAGTGCGTTGGTACCTTTTTGGGGGTCAAAAAAATGGAAGCAGAACCTGTCTTGAACAGCATGTGCCTGCTAACAGCACTTTTCCATCTTCAAAGAACAAGAGAGCTGCATTAGTCTGTTTTATTTCTCAAGGAATGCAGGTGTCAGTTCTGCATGAGGATTAGTCAAAGGGTTGGGAAGTGCTGTGCCTTTCACAGTGAGGAAGGGGTTACTCTACCACATAGCACAGAGGCTGGTTTTTATTTTACAAGAAGAATGAAGCAGAAATTGGTTAAACATAGAGCAGACTCCAAATATATAAAACCTTGTTATGAAATTTTCTGTCTCTAATCTCATATGTATCTGTGATGAAGCAAAAACTATGTAGCAGAGAATTCAGTAACTCTGTGAGAAGCTCTCTGCTCCTTTATTGGCAAAGCCATCCTCACTCTACACTTTTATAATTTGTTAAAAATGCTTTCCTTCATTGACTCACTTCTACATAGATAAAAAGGATAGAGGTGCTGTGAAACTGGGAAGCCATCAGTATTCAAGTTACTCACAGAAGAAGCAAGCAGGTTTATTTCAGATCTTCACACAACCTTCTTTCAGATCTTCACACAACCTTCTTTCCGGCTCCTTCCTTTCCCTCAACAGAGAAGGCAGTCTGGACTTAACTCATGGACTGTCTAATTATACCATGTCCCGCTTGGGACATGCAGCTGTATAGCGTGCTGGTGTACAACATGCTTTGTCTGCTTCTGGCACTGAGTTTTCATTTTTAGTTCCTGCTCCGTGCTATGGTCTTTGACTCTGTTTGCTAATTATGCATTATGAAGTCTTAGGTAAGCATTATATTGTCTTTTTAAAGGAGTTGTTGGAAGTCAGTGATCACACAGTGAGAAATCAAAAGAGTATTTATGCTGATTTTCATGGTAACAAAGCACATAGTCCAATATTCATATCATTAATACGGCTCAGTATTAATAGTTCTCCTAATATTTACAGAGATAACGCCTTTAAGCATAGTCCCAGCTTTCTTCCTTCAGTGGTAGTTTAAATAAATATCATTGGAATAGTTATAATGATATAGGGGAAAGGTAATAACTTCTAGTCTGATACTGTCTCATTGGTGTCTGTGAACCTCAGAGGTATTTTGCCTAGAAGTGTGCTGCCCCTGTCCTGTGTGAACCAAGATTCACCTTGGTGTGCAGTAAGAAGCTTTGATTCTTCAGCAGATAATCCCCAGGGGTAGCTGGGCACCCCATTATCCCTGAAGTTGGAGGCACACAGGTACTGCAGTTCTTGTGGGTCACCAGGTGACAGTGAGGCATTTGGAGAAGTTGCTGATGGATACTCGTGGTAGCATAGGGCTGTCACTGGGATGGATGCTGGCATCCTCCAGAAGACATCAGCATGGGGAGTGTCTAATGCTCTTCCTGCTCACAGCACCTGTCGCACACCTGAGGATCCCAGGACGGCCTGTGCTAGCACACAGAAGTGTGAGCTTTCTGCATAGGAACAGTGCATAAATGGCATGACAAAAGGCAGCTGCAATTTGCACACAGGCTGCCTAGGATGGAAAGCCCCATAAGGCCGCTCATGGTGGCTGTGCGGCAGTGCAAACTATCCAGGTTGTCCTCCTGAGAGGGCCAGCCTCAGCCACCTCAAGGAAACACAGGGCTGCTGAGGAAAAGGAGAACTTGATTTAAGTGGGCAGCCTGGGTTTGGTGTCCCTCCCTCCATGGGGGATGACTCTCCTAGCCCTGTCCTGAGAGAGCTATACAGAGGTTTTGAGAGGTCATAGCTGCACAGTTGCGTGATGCTGTCTTGGAGATGGGTTATGATGTGGCTCAGAGATGACTGGCTGCCTTTGATCACCTGAAAGCAGGTCTGGGAACAGCTATGATTAGGGAAGGGCATCTTGGTCTCATGGTATAAGATTACCTTCTGCTTTCCCACCTGCTGTGTGCTGGGTGCAAGAATAATAGTGATGTCCCAGCAATCCGGTGAACAAGGTGCCTGTTAGTTACTCTGATGGGCATCACCCTTGTAAATCTAATGATTATGATTTTTTGAGGAGTGCGAACTGGGTTGGTTTCTAGGTACACCTGTTTTTGAGGAAAAGCTTTCCTAGAAATAGGGAGCAGCGTCTTGCAGTTGTTTAGAGAAGGAGATCTCATGGCTATTCTGGGAGCCAGCAGCCACGAGGGCTGTTTTTCCCTGGATGGAGACTGAAATGACTTGTGAGCCAGTGACTGAGTATACAGCATCTCTATTACATTAAGATTAATAATTCCTCACAGCGTATTTGCAGCTGGAAGTTTTATATAGATCTTTACTCATCATGATGTGAACAGCTGCTCTTTTGCTGCACTGTTGAATTTAAGTCCAAGTGGCAGCACTAGAAAGTGCCACATAAAACACACTCCTGCTGCTTTTCATTCACTCCTTCTTCCATCCAGCTCTCACTCTCTGCCTAGGCTTAGCTCTTTGCAGGAACAAGCCATCTTATTTTTATTTGTGAACCAACTCTTAACTGCATTTGGATCTTAAAGCAGAGTTTGAGTGAATCCAAGGAAAATGGATTTCCAGAAAGGAAAAATAAATCTTGAAAGCAACACAAAAACTGTAGGAATTTCTGCTACATTTTTATGTGAAGTGAGTGAGGGACTGTGAAGAGTAGCATGGATGTTATGTCATACAGGGCATAAATTATACACTCCTTCTGGCCAACCATGTCAGATAAAATTTGAAGAAGCTACTATGGCCAGAGGGTAATCTCAGCTCTTACAGAACAGCTCAGTTGTTTTGTTTCCTGGTGTTTTCTCTTTTTTTAATTTTTTTTTACTGAAGTTCTTCTGCGCTAATGTTTTGAATAAGGCACTCCCTTTTTATGGCTTGTGCTCTCACTAGAGAACACAGTGTACAAGAGCATCCGAGTGGCCCAAGTTTAGCACCTCTGATTTGCATCCACACTGACATGTGGTCCAGACCTGGGTTTTGCACCTAATCAAAAAATTGGCAACCTCTCTTGCTCTCCTGATTCCTGGCAAAGGGAAGGGGAGTCTGTCATGTCAGTCAACAGGTGAGTTTGCCTCTTGTGTTGTGCTACTCCCTGTCCTAGGTGTGCTTTGGGTTGCAGCAGCCTGCACCATTCTGGGCTGGAGCTCTGCAGTGAATAGAGGGCACTTGAGTGGTACAGCAGTGGATGAAACATGTCCACCTGAGGAGCGTGATGTTAAGGCTGGAAAGAGGCAGGGATGATAGAAGAGCCACTGTGAGGCAAGGACCACAGCAGTTCATGAACCAGTCTTTCAATTTTCTTTTTTTTTTTTTGGCAGAGCAGTAGTTTCCTGGCATTATGGTTCTTCAGCAAAAGGTCCTTGGGCATATTCAGCTGAGGGGAAGCTGAGGCAAGGGAGCTAAGGGACTTGCCCGAGCGAAGGTCAGGCAGGATCCCTGCAGTGAACACGAGAATAGATCTCCATGTCTCCTGATCGGGGTTTCAGTGCCTTTGCTTCACATGACAGACATTGCCTGGAAAACCAACTTTTCCTTCTACCCACTTTAACCCGTGTTGTAACAGCTTACATCTCCAGATTCTTCTGTGTGGTAGCTGAAAGTAATTTTTTTTTTTCTTAAAAACCAGAGCGATGGCTCTATTTTTAGGCATGCTTGGTGTTTACGGCTAAAATCGATACCTGAAATGTTTATGCGCTTTCTTTATAGTTTAAGCAGCTTGATCTTCAGTTTGTTTTTGAAAAACTGAGATGCTGAATACTCACTGATGTTATGTTTTTGAGGCTGTGTATTAGGTACATTTTTAAAATATGACAGTTCGTTTTATCACTCATCACCTGCAGTTACCATAAAAAATAAAGACCTGCTGATTGAGAAAGATTGCAATGCAGCTATTTTGTGAGTTCTTGAAGCTCTTGAAGCTTAAAGAGACAGGCAGCAGTTACTTTAAAGATTTCACTGTTTTATAGATTTTACATTTTATCACATTTTCCTTTTTTAAGCGTTTAGCAATTACATTCCAAACCATTGATGAGAGAATAAGCAAAAGAAGCCACCCTTCACCAGACTGGGTGTTTAGTCTTGCTAATGATTCTCTCCAGACTAACACTCTAGCACAGATTATTCCTTGAACAGTTCTGAAGTACGGGTGAGACAGACAGATGTGTAAAGTGCTCCTGAGTGCAAGCAGGATGGCCATCAGCAGCGTGGTTGGAGAAGAAGAGGCAGATATTTTTCTTATTATTTTTAGAGGTATAAATGGGTTTATTTTCACACAGACTTGCGTATCAAATGTACAAAGAACAGGCAAACACATTTACAAATTCATTGTTGATACAGATGTTACATATGGGTTTTTTGCACATCGTTATCATGAAGGACACTGCATTTAATAGCCTGGGCAGTATCAAGCACAAGCTCCTGACTAGTTTAGAGGATGGATATGAAGTCCCTGGTTGTGCCCCACATTGGTATTAGTGGGAACCAGCGTCCTGAAAACACTGGTATGGGCTAAACCCTAAATCAGCAGCAACACTCGTTTAATACATTTACAGAGTTAGAGTCTGGGGAATGTACTGGTTTAGGTGCCTGCAAAAACAGAAGCGCTGGTGTGCCTGTGGTCTTTTTCCAGAACTCCCTGTAAGCACACTGAGAAGTCATTCCATAGTGTAGAGCCCTTTTTCTCCTGACAGTGTCAGTGGGTGCAAATGGTGTACCTGGCTGCTGCGTCTGGCCATGATGGCCTCCCTGGCTCCCACCAGAATGGGATCATTCTTTCAGCAGCCTCCAGGAGCCTTTCCAGACACAGAGGGCTTATTGTTATGACAGGTAGTTTTCTGAGCATTTCAACAGATAATTCGGCATGCCAAAAGCACAAAGTACTTTTGACGGAAGCACACAGGATATTTCGGCTGCCTTTCTTAAAATAAATGTCCTAACTTAAATAGTAGAACTTTTCCTTGCAGTCTCTAGAATAACCGTTGTTTCTGAAATAGCATTTGAGATTTTGGATGGGACACAACGTCTGAAAAAATTCCTCAAAGTTCAGTAGCTGCAGTGAGGTTGGAGAGGTTTTGTTGTTTTTCTCATGTTTATGTTAAGAACACTTCCGCTTCTTCTGCTTGTAGTTTTCAGGTCTGTTCACTTCTGATTGCCAAATTTTGTAGATATGTACCATGCACTATGTTTGGATACAACAGGAACACCCTGTGGTTGGGTATGCTCATGTTTGTGATAAACCTTAGTTTATGATTGATGTAGGTCTAAATCAGGTGCTACCTTGCAGTCAGATGTTTGCTGCTTGGGAGAAATAGTTCTGTTTTCCTTGTGATTTGCTGGCTGTCAGAGGAACACCTCCTGGCATTCAGCACCACACTGCCTGGACGTGCTGGAACAATCAGCCCATTCCACATTGTGCACTCCAAGGGAAAGGCTGGGATTTGCTTTGGCACCGTGCGTCAAGATGAACAGCAATTTACTAATGAGAGCCAAGAGGTGTTGGTGAGAGAGGGTGTTGCGAAAATGATGACAGAGAGGTTTAGGAATTTCAGAGAAGGCTTGCTGTGGTGCAGCAGTCACCCAGGCGGTGCAGTCTTCTCTCTCTCTTGCGTAAGATGATGTAAGATGATGAAGAGCATAACTGTGATCAGTCCTGTTCTGGATGTTAATTACTGGTGACTGCATTGCTTTTGATAGAATGAGAGGAGTGTAAAACAGGCCCACAATTAAGTCTGATTTTGATCTTAGCAGCTTCAGACAATATATATGCAAATATCTTCAGAGACTAGTTCAAATATTTTTTACAATGTTGCTCAAAAAGGAAAAGAGCAGGTTAGTCAGTGGTCAGTCAAAGCAGGCGAACATGACCTACTTTCACTTCAAAACGAATAACATTGACCACAGTGGTCTTATCTACATACTCAAGTTCTTCCTGCATCTCTACTTTGTATTAAAACAGGTGGCTGCTGTATTGTCACCTTTACTGGGGAAGAAAAACTCATTCAAAAACTTTGTGCATCCGATCCTTAGTTGGAGTGAAGTCCCTTTACACTTTCACATCAGGGGAATGTATGGCTCTTTCCACTTGGATGTAGGTACTGCCAAGCAAAGCACGCTTGATAGGAAAGGCGCATCCTTTTCTATGAGCTCTACAGCTGAGAGCAGCCCTTGTCACCCGTATTCAGCCGCTGAGGTATTATGAGAAGAGCTTCAGCTTTGGGACTGTGTTACACAGAGAAAAAGATAAAAATAGGGTGTCTGACGCACGCATCCCGTGTTGCATGCCAGGAAACAGAATCTTTATACCAAGTACAGTATTCCAGAGCATGCATGGAAAATATGTGTATATGTGAACGTGTGAAATCTTTCCTAACTAATAGAAATACTCAGTTCCCCTTTACCCCTTCCCCTTTCACATTCGCCTTGTTTGCTGTTTCCTTTACCTGTTGACAAATGGAACAGCCCAAAGTACCACTGCTCTTCCTGTACTGCTACTGCTCCCCTTTTCGTTCTTCTGAATGATGTGACAGTAATGTCACACTTCTACATTTTGAGGGAGCCACAGAGTATTCTTGCTGTATCTGCTGAAAGTATGCAAAATCTTGCCTATTCTCCGGACATCTACAGCATGCCAAAAACTCTTCCAAAGTTCAGTATTGCCTATCGCAGAAATTGTACATCGAGAGAATGACCTAAAATTAGCCATCCACCCTATGTGCCCCTTCTAATGTTAATCCTTGCTCTGTTGTCTGTTATTGTTTCTATTGGAATATAAGACTGTCACATAATATAAAAATAATGAATATGATGCAATGAGTAAAACACAAAAGGAAATATGTAGTTGAGATCAGATGCTTCCTACTGCAGAACATAAAACTTACAGTTGAGTGAGGATTTTGCCTGCGTTGGTGGCTGCAAAGTCAACAATAGTAACTGGATTAGCAAGCTTATCTTCCTGGATGTTTTTTACACTTCCCTTCTCTTGAAAGTTTGTTCACCATGCTGAGCACGGATTGTCTTCAGATTCAGAACAACCAGATGGGAAAGAGCTCCCAGAGACTGGATGAGTAACAGTGTGTGATGTATCCATAGAAAACTCATGGCTTAGTGAAGCCCAGCAGGGCTGTACAACAGGACCTTAAAAAAAGAAATAAAATCATAAATCTAGTTTGAAGACCACATCGTTTAAAAAACAATGCAAAACATGCATCTGTTATCTTCCTATTTATTTTTCAACATTTAAAGTCTTCTTGTGGGAGGGCAGATATACAAAGGTGAGAGCTTTGCGTTTTAAGTTGATTCCTAGTAAAAAAATTGTGGGAAAAGTAGTGGCTGAGACTCACAAGTAGGTTATGAGATACAGCAGTAGCTAAGTTCTGATTTAAAGATAAAGCCTGAAATGGCAGAACCCAATGCAAGACTAACGTTTTTTGACCTGTTTGCCCTGATTCAGTAAAACGCATGGGTATCTCAGTGTGTGATTTTGCTTTTGCCGAATTGAGGTTTAAGTTACTTGCTGGTCTATTTTTACTTTTTAAGCAGCCTTGTAATTCAATATGGGTTTGTTTTAATTTTACGCACTCCATAAAAAGCACCTCCGTAACAAGTTGGAGAAGTCACTGCTGGTAATGCATAGCTACGTAGTTTTTTCTTCCAGCAACTTCCTGTAGAAATTTAATCAGTTCATGTGTCACACTTTATTACTTTTTTCCTCTGTGGACCTGCATTATGCTCACGATCGAAAATACTTAGCAGTACCCCATGTCTCCTCCATCACCATGGCCTCAGTGCTGAGGCTCTAGAAGTGTTGACGCGGTGTGAGATCAGTCCGGGCTGAATCCAGGTCACTCTGCTAGCCCTACTCAAGTCAGTGGCAGTAGTAAACAGCTATGGCCGCAAGGCACGCGGGGACAGAGATGTGCTGAGTAAGACGGTGGCTTCCCCGTGGTCGCCAGCTGTGCTGGGATCACACAGGCTGCTCAGGCTGCATCTCTACAGTCTGGGATTTAAAACCAGAAAATTCTATTTTTGCAGCATAGCACAGATCTTGGCGTTGAGAATCTTTCTGCTGCCAGACATTAGAGCCAGGTGTTTTAAGAACTACCTTGTTTTGGAAGGGGAAGTGCACTGTTTTGGTACATGCAGTGGCTGCAGAGATGACTGGCTGTGGGGTCAGAGGCAGGAGAGCTGAGGACTGCTGCAGTATGACAAAGCTCAGCCTCATGGCAGGCATGTTTCAAACTCCTGCTGGAGAAAAACACCTTTTGTTAAGGTTTCCCACTGAAATCTTGCAAATGCAGCTTCTTGCAGTTAATCAAGCAGCAAATTAGAAAGTCACTGCCACTGTTCGCTTGTGACCCAGCAGAGAAGCAGCCTGTCCCCTGCTGGTCCTGGCTCTGAGGCCAGCAACTGAACTGAAAGATGTAGTCCATGGCACCTCTGTGAGGGCTGAGGCTGAGATCTGCTTTCCTCTCTCTACCATTCTGACAATGCCTGCGTTGGAGATGGGGAAGAAGTGTGGAGGAGTTAATGAAAGCAGTAGAGCCTCCAGCCTCCACAAGGAGCTACACACATTAAAGGAATGGCAGCAGATCCTCCTGCTTGATCTAGGATCATGGGAGAGCAAATCCTCTGTGGAAAAATAAATAAAAAGGTGTGGGGAAGAAGCTTTGTTTGCACTTTCCTTCAGCATAAATTAAAAGTGTTCCTGCTCACCAAGATGTAATCAATGGTATAAATTAGATCTATCTGAGTTAGTGATGGTGCAGTGATGCTATACAGCTCCTGATAGCCTGGCCTGTCCCACCTGAGTCATTAGCAGAGAAAACTACATCTATAACAGAGCAAGAATGTTTCCTCAGCACTACAAACCTCTTGTAACTGCCTACCTGGTTCATGCTCCTCTCTCCTGCAGCTGCCATATCCTCGCTTCCCACAGTGCCAGAGCTTCACAGCTCTCAGATGCAAGAGAGTTACTCTGAGGGCTTGTTCCCCAGCGTCAGGGGTTAGCATGAAGAAATGGTAGAGCAGTGAGAGATGGAAGAGCAAGGGGACTGTGGGACTGCCAGTGCCCATGTGGCTGGGATTGACTCAGCATGGGTGCTGGCAACAGGAGTGGTTGGGGCCTGTGGCAGGCACAGTCCCTGAGCGTGCTTCTGGGCGCCGCTGCACTGTGAGCTCTGTGCCCTGGCTCGCTGCAAAGGGTATAGCTGACTGGCTGTAGTGATGGTGTGGCAGGCACACTGAGGTCAGTAAGGAGGCGTGAGAAGAGGAAACTGAAAAACCTCTCTGCCTGCCTGGGACACGTTCTGCATGCAGCAGCAGGCTCCCTTTGCATGGCATGGCAGTATGAGCCAGCAGCTCTGGTTTACCTGGTACCTGCCAGTTTTTGCCAGGCATTGGAGCAGATGTACTCAATTCAGTTATTTCCTTGCCACCCAGCACACCCCACATCTGCCAGTCTGTTGGGCTCACTGAGCTTGCTCATCCTGGGCTTTATCACAGCCAGGGCCGATCCTGAAGGCCCTCATAATCTGAAGATGAAAAGTCAGCTAGGTGAGCCAAACTGTCAGGTGTGGATCTCCGCTTGTGTCTGCTTGAAGACAGCCTCTACTTGGCAGCACCTGCTGTATTCTTGTTTTTCACAGAGTTTAGGCTGGCCTCGCCTTAAATACCAAGCAGCACGCAGAGCCATGAAGCCCTGTGGTTTGGAGCAGAGGGCTGCTGATGACAGAGGAGCAGGATGCATGTGGCTCACTCCTGTGCTGTCTGCTCTCTCTGGGCAGACTGGGCTGTGGCCTTTGCACTGGCATAAACCCCAGGTGGCTTCTTCAGGGTGACAGTATTGAGGGTAGGCGCTACTCTTGCTTTGACATGTAGTAGGAATAACTTGTTGGCATCAGAGTTGTCACTGTAACATGAATGAGGGTCAGGTCAGGCCCAGTAGCTTCAGTGAGATTTCTGTGCAATTATAAGAAGAATTTGCACGCATGGTGAGCAGTGAGTTATGTACGCATGATCTGTCTCCATTCTGTTCCAGTTTTTATTGGCATAAAAATCAGTGAGAGGAAGTGTCCTGCACATCCTCCACACATGGAACAACCCAGGAAGCTCAGAGGTGCATCATCAGTGCTCTCCTCCACATGCAAACCCCCTTGGCATTGCCACCCTCTGTACTGTGGGTGAACATTGACTGCATTGTTTTTGTGCCAAACTCTGCAACAGAATTTATGCAAAGATTTCTGTGGACATAGCAGGAGCGCACAAAAGTTCACCTCATCTAAAGTGCCTCAGGTCCTCGAGGATAATGAGACATTTTCTGAGTGCACCTTTTTATTGTACCAATATTACGTTACAGGAAAAACTGAAGGGGGAAACTTAACACATAGCACCTGTCACAAGTTCTTTCCTTGAATTAGGCACTCCTGCTTATAAAAATTTAATTGATTCCTAGCATTTTATGTCCATGGTGCTCAGTGGGCGTTTTCTGTTCTCTTGCCAGCTACACGGTTACTTAGAAAGCGAGCCCCTCACGCTACAGCTGTTCATTGGGACTGCAGACGACCGCCTGCTGCGACCCCATGCTTTCTACCAGGTTCATCGAATCACTGGGAAGACTGTTTCCACCACCAGCCACGAAACAATACTTTCCAACACCAAAGTCTTGGAAATCCCACTTCTTCCAGAGAACAACATGAGAGCAACGTAAGACCCAGACACTATGCCTGACTGCTTAGCAGTTTCCTCTTGGTCTTCCCACTTTATTTCTTCTGTTTCGTGCTTTGTTTCTGGCTTTTTTTTTTCCTTGTATACTGTTATTTTCCTTTTTCTGTCCTTTTTTTAACTCTTCTCAGTAATAGTAAGTTTTCACAACTTTGCTAGCACAAACTGTCTCTCATCAGCTTCACAACAAAATGAACTTTGCAAATATTTATGACAACTGATTGCTTTCATTCTAGAGTTTCAGCCAATGTGCTTATTTGCCATTTAAAATAAGGATCTCGGTTACCAAGCTCTAAATATCTCCTACCTCAGCTCCTGCATTTAGTTTCTAAATATGACACCTCTTACTCCTGTATGTGCTAGCACAAGGAACAGGGCCTATTAAAATGTATCTTTGGATGTCAGTGAAACCTCTTAGAGGACATTTCCAAGTAATCTAGCCTTTTTCAAGACAAACAAAACCATTCTTCGTTCTCATGTAATAAAAATCCACATTTTCAAATGGCATTTGTTCAGAAGCAAAATTTGTAGGAGTGGAGTAAAGATGTTAAAACTTAGAGAATGCAGTTACTAAACTGGAATGAGTTTTCCCATGCAGGAAAACAAGCATCCACACCTAAGAACTTCTGAAGTAATTGGAATCTGAGTGTTAATGGCCACAGGGCCAACACGCACGGGTAGATTTCATTATAGGGTTGTGTATAAGGCATCCTATATCGAGCTGTGTATGTGACATAAACAAGACCCTTAGTATGATGTAATCCACTCCCTTCTTCAACCCTCATTCAATGATGCTAACCCTTCTCCACATCACCTGCCTTGGGAGGAATTTGTACATACATCTACTGGTGTATTAATGTGCATTATGCATAAACTTATACATGGATGCATGCATGTTTGTATATATTTATAGGGAGACAGAAAGGACGGGTAAATAAACAGACAGAAAGAAAGCAGGCCCCACCACAACAAAGACCATGGGAAATCCCAGGGAGCTTTCAAAAGCCACGATTTTACTGCTTGTTATTCATACACTGTTTTCTGTACCTTAATGAAGTGAAAAAGGGTATCAGACACTTTTCAAGACGCCCTTCTGCGTGTAGCAGTTATTAGAAGCTGGTTTGCAGTGTCATGCACAACATGTGCTGGAGTGCATCATGTAAACAGAAGAACTAGAATGTGGTTAACTGCATTGCCAGCTGGGATTAGGATCATCACTCAGGATCTGAGGACCTCTGTCACTTCATTGTGTTAAGTTGTGACAAGCGTGCAAAATTAGTGGCCTCATTTTCTGTCATTGTAAGCTGGAACAGATCCACTGAAGTTACTGAAATTTGACCAGTTTGTACGCAGAAAATATTTTTTGGCCCTTCTTTTATTTTATAATAATATTTTTGGCCATACAGGAACATCAGTATTGTTTCTATCATCTTTCCCTGTAGAGTAAAGGTAGTCACACAGTTCTGGAACCAAACTGAGTATTTTCATGACACATGTGCCAGATCATAGTAGAGTTCTCCCAAGAACCACAAACAATGCTTTGGCTTATATAAGCCTTATATGTCAATACTCTAAAACCTCAGGTAGTTCTAACAATGAATTGAAGTTTAGAGCCAAAGACTTTTCTCACAGATACTTTGTGTATTCAAGCTTTCATATAATGAAACAATGAAGCTCATCTGTATACTTTAACTTTGCACATTTAACTACTCCTATGCATTTCAAATTTTAAGATCTTTGACTTTGCAAGCCTGAATTTGTGTGCTCCTCTGTACCTTACAGAGTCTGAACTGATTGTTTTTTGTTTTGTTTTACAACTCTTGCTATGAAAGAGACCATAGTGAGATGCATGTTGTTTCCTCTCTATCACGTGGATTATTGCATAGAATTTTGACATACATACAAATATTTCATAATTCTTATGGCTTCCTCTGCTAATATGCTTTGTTAAGAAACATTAATACACTCATCAGTTTCTTTGATCATACCAGCAAAGGTCTTTTTGTTACTCTGAAATCTATACTTCAGAAAAATGCAGGTCAAAACCAGGCTGCCATAGTTCTTGTTTGCAGTTTGCTTCAGAACTGAGCTTCAAAGGTCTGGAGGAGGAATTAAACTCTTTAATTCAAAATAAAATTAAACTATATGTATTTAGTATAATAAAATGCATGCCAGAGACCAGTGCCCAGAATAAACTGCAGTGCAGACTTTGTAGTCTTAACCAAAGCAGAGGTATTTTTGCAGTGGGTTTTTGAGTGTGTATGTTTATTTATCTTTTGTTCTGTGAACTTTCTCTGTTGGAATTTGCTTTGACAGAAATTCTGACTCATTCACAAGAAAACCAAAATTGAAAAATAGGAGTGAGAGAGGTTAGAAATAGCAAGAGTTCTTTCTGACAAAAGAGCACATTTTTCCGTAATGTGGAGGGGAAACCTTGAGTTTATTTTTTTTCATGCAAAGCTTCAGCTCAGTGCTCAGATAATGACTTACAAATTCACTCAAATGCAAGCATATTGGCAGTAGGACTGACTCAGTGAGAACTATGCTCAATAATAAGTATTGTCAGGACTTTGCTCTAGAATAAAAATCATGGGATATTTTTATCCAAATTAGCCATATATAGTATACCTGCATTCTAAGTTATTAATACTGTGTGCAGTAATGTCCTGTCCTGTAGACTTCTTTAGCCTATTTCTTTGCACTTCAGCTAGTCTGTAAGCTCCATCCTTACAGGATGTTTTGGTGTGGGAGGGTCTTTTACATTTTCTCCCTCTGGCAATTGAAGTAACATACTAGATTTGTGTGCTCAACTCCAGCTGCTGTGTCTTACAACCGAGAGCCTGAATTGAGCTACTCGTGGATAAAGTCTAGTGTGTTTAGCTTGGTCGTGGGGCTGTGTCTGACACAGAAGATGTACAGGAGAGAGGAAAGAAACTGCACTCGTGTCCTTCTGAAGTCTGCTTGAAATGAATTGAATTGCTCTGTTTCCTTTTGGGTAGCATTGATTGTGCTGGAATATTAAAGCTGAGAAACTCTGACATTGAGCTGCGGAAGGGAGAAACAGACATTGGGCGGAAGAACACACGTGTGCGACTGGTCTTCCGAGTTCACATCCCGCAGTCCAATGGGAGGACCCTCTCTTTGCAAGTAGCCTCCAACCCCATCGAATGCTGTAAGTAGCAGCACATATCTTTCTCTTGCGAACTGTTGTGTCATTCAACATGTAGCCATTGTCCATTAATATGCTAAACTAAATTTTGTTTTGCTGTACTTGTCTAGTCCGTGGAAACTTGCTCTATTTTGCAAAAATGCATGGTTTATATTGATGACGAAATATCTTCGCTTTAGAAAAAAATGTGTAGCTTTGTGGCTTTATCCCTTTATAGGGAAGAATGCACTTAAAACAAAAATAAGAGTACTGCTAAGCTAACAGTAGTCCTGGAATTGACAAGATTTGGTTTTTTTTGGTGACTTCCTATCACACAGGCATCTACTGTAAGAGTTTTGGAAAACAGCTATCATGTCCTAGTCACTCTCTCTCCCCAGCATGAAGCAAAAATCAGCAAACAAAACCCGAACACTTTGACGAAGGGCTAGCAGTACGCTAGAGCTGACACACTAGTTCAAGCTGCTTGGTATGGTATTTTTCTAGGGATTGTTAATAGCAGAGCTCCAGGAAAGAGCATCCCTGCATTCCTCTTACAAAAGTAGTGTCATCAGTGACAGACTTTAAGACCAGTGTTAGTACTCCATCCTTTTTTGCGGGGGCAGCACTGCTGCCATTCTGGTAGTCTGAGTCTATAAGAGAGGCAAGCTTTGTAGGAAAGAGCAGTGCTGTTGTACGAACAGTAATAGCCTTCTTCCTTCATAGTCATTCATTTAAATAAACAAACAAGTGGTGTTGGTGGTGGGAAGGAAGTTATATGCAGATGTGCCAATATTATTATGAAGAATAGCAGAGCCTCCATACCTATAACAGGTGGAGTGACATAAAGCCATATCTTCTGTCCAGGATATGTGTGAAGTGAATAATTTTTCCCATTTCTTTTTTGAAAAAGCTCTAGGTTAATAGATATCAAGAAAAAAAAAGAAAAAAAAAAAAAAAGGAGGAGCCATGGTTTCATCCTGCTCCTTGCCATAGCCAGTGAGACTTTTTCAATTGCTGTGTAGCAGGATAAGGCCACAGTTTGAATACATCCTGAACAGTCCATCCAAATGTGCCAAGCTCAAGAGCGCATGAAGTATGAAGCCACTTGGATTTGTATCTGTGACTTCCAATTCTGAGTACTGTGTAATGAGCAAAAGCGTGGTGTATGCCTCCTCAAAGGAATGGAAAACAGGAGGGAAAAAAAAAAAGTGCTAGTGTTATTTCCAGTGCAGAATGTGGAATAAGCTGGTGCCAAAAACTTCATGCATCTCTTAGTGCATGTGACACCAGGAGTAACCATGTAATCTGGATAAAATGTCACATCATCCCTTGAAGTTCAGCCATGCTCACTCCATGTCGTAGTTCGGATGATAAAATATTTGCCACGAGAATATGGTTTCTGTTTGCATGATCCACGTGTGCTTTGGCACTCAGGTGTTGGTGAAAATATGCTTTCTAAACTGAACTTTTGCTGGATTGTGAGGCTCATAGCTACTGCTAAAAGTCAATCTGCAGAACTGAAAATGTAGTGACGGAAATGCAGTTTGGATGTGGAAGGTCTTGTTCTCATGTATGCTTTGTAAATGCATGGAATCTATGTGACAGATGAAGCATTCTTTTGTCTCTCAGAGAAATTACTCTAAATAAACAAATTTCATGAAAAATACTCTCTTTGGCACAGTACAGATCAAGCTGAGTTTTAAACTTGAACAGCTTGTTTTTTTTTTTAATAAGCTTTTTGAATCTGTGCCGCTATATTTGATAATGGTATTGTTTATGAAGAAGGCACTTGGAAACCATGTTTCCTACAACTCTTCTGACTATTCCTTGTTTTTATATCAAACTCAGCTTACCTCATGAGAGAAAGGATTGCAAGCATTAAGTCTCTTACTAATGCAATATTCATTTATTTATGTGTGTTTGTGGTTGCTTTTTTTTTTTTTCTTTCCTTTTTTTTTTCTTTTATATACCTCTCCAGCTCAGAGATCTGCCCAAGAACTGCCTCTGGTGGAGAAGCAGAGTACTGACAGCTTTCCTGTTACTGGAGGGAAAAAAATGATTCTGACCGGCCATAACTTTCTGCAAGACTCAAAAGTCATCTTTCTGGAGAAAGCACCAGGTATGTCTTTTCAATTTAGACTCATGTCTGCTTTCTCCCCCCTCTTACAGAATCCTGGCCAAATGGTGATAGCATCATCCCCATAATCACATTTTCCTCTGCGCATAGTATGTTTTTCACATTTCTGGGTTAAGCTGTGAGAGCGGCCTGTGCCGTGCCCAGCACCAAGGCCTCATGCAGCAGCAGGTGTAGATGCAGGCAGGCAGCAGTGAAGCTGTTTCTGCAGCAAAGCAGCAGTGGAAGAGCACTGGAGGACTGCAGTGGCATTCCTTGTAACGCCTACACTGTGGAGTGGGAACAGGGCTGTGAGTCAAAGTCAGGCTCTGAAACGAGATAGTTAAGGATAGCTTGGAGTCTTGTTTTGGAAAGGGTTTCCGAGGCACTGGCTCAAGCCATGGATTCCTCAGCTGCCGGCTGAACCCCCCCCCTGCTCTTTCAAGTATCTTGGGTGCTCCTCAGGCCAGCCCTGCTGGTGTCAGCAGAGCAGTAGGAAGGGGAGCCCCAGTGGGGAGAGGGCTGAGGAGACACGAGACCTTCCCCCCCCCCCACTAGAGCACCTGCAGGCTCCCAGGGGACAAGTGGGGGGCTTCCCTGAAGGTTCCCAGCATGCTTTAAGTCACCAAAAGTAGGCATCAGGCTGAGGCAGAGCAATCCTGAGCCCTTCCTGCAGCCCCAGGTGCCATGCTGCACTCAGGGAGACTGTGGAGTGAGCAAGGTGCCCTTTTGGCTTTTTCAGAAAGTTTTTTTTTTTAAAAAAAGGACGATACTGCATCATAAAAATCTGAATAGAGAGGAAGGAGATAAAAGAGTGATTCTGTGTACTTTATATTTAAACTTCATTCCCTGCACAGAATTGGGTTAGTGTGACATTTCAGGACTAAAGTCCTGGATATTTCTCATGACAGGAAGGAAAACACGTTAGACGATGCTTTCTTTCCTGTTTGTTTTCTGTCCTCATCCTTTACTGAGTCAGAAAAATTCCTGAACTATCCTGTACCAAAGAATTATTATGGGAACGCTCCTTGCTCACTAGCAGGTACCACGGTGTGGATTTGGACAAAGCAGGATGCTCACTATATTGACTTAAATTACAAAAGTACAAAACAAGGCCAGCCTTGCTCTGTCTAGCCAGACGGATATCTCCCTCAAGCAAAAGGAATTGGAGGCTGCACAAAGGCAGCATACAAAAGCAGCTTGTAGATCAAGAAAAAATTATATATGCAACATTTTTAAAAAATCATGAGAAATGAAGGAGTGTATAGTTGCACACTGAGTCTGCTGGTGAGGAATTAAATGATCTAAAGGCCTTGCCTGGCACTCTGGAAAACCCAGTGGGCAGGCTGCTTGGGTGCATGGGTTGGTAGGACGGACCCATGCAGGAGTGTCTCCTCTACACAAAGACATCACCAGAGATCCCCCTGCTCTCTGACTCCTGGGTGTAAAGTGGGTGAAAACACTGCAGGAGTCAGTCAGTGAGCTGCTGCCATTGAAGAGAAATCCATATCGTTAAGTCAGTAGTAAAAGATCTGATTTGAAACTGCCTGCTTCATTTTAGTGCTGTTACAGGAGATGTGGTGAGATTGCAAGGCAGTACTGCCACATGGAAGGACACTCTGGAGCTGAGCCTTTATAGTTAAGAGCATCTCCTGGAACACCTAGCCTGCATTAATCTTTCAGCTGCCCAGCTACCGATTTGTAAGGCAATTGTGTCACTAGGAATGGCTCACAAAAAAGAATTTTGCCAGCAAATCCAGAGCAATTTCTGTGGACTCTGGTGAGCTGTGTGCTACTTTGCGTAACACGGCTTGATGCATTTAAAACAAACAAGCCGGGTACATCATTGTCTTAGTGACAGATTGTTCCAGCTCATTTTTTGAGCAGAGTCACTGTATATAATATGAAATGAAAAAGCATTCCCAGCCTTTACTTTTGAAAATCAGCAAACAGTGTTTCCCTCTCAGCTGTTGCACGTCTATGAAAGTAGATCAAGAGGAGGAACACCGGCATAGTTTCTCTTTCTCTTAGAAAGTTGGTTATGAACTTTTGTGATTAGCTGGAGACATTCATTAGTTTTGCCACTGTTGCTGCTTCTGTTTTTGAATTCAAAATGTTAATCACGTTCCTAGTGAGTAACAGCCAAATACAGCTATTACAAAGTAACAGATCATAGGAATAATTGCACTCATAAAGGGGAAATATCCTTTATTTGAAATTTAAACACTGTACTACATGAGTTCATGTTTTCAGTCTTTACTCAGGCAGAGTCCCCAAGCCGGGAGGCAGCCTCTGTAAGCTTGTCTAATTTATGCTAGTCTGCATACTTAATTGGTTAACGCAGAGAGTTTGAGAACACGTTGTGTTTGGCTTTTGTGGCTTTTTTCCTTCTGTCTGAATAATTTCTTTAAGTCTGCTGAGTGCATTGTGGTATGCTGAATGTTTTTCCAAGCATGAGTCCCAAGCTCTCCGTCTTCAGGGCTAGCCCTCAGCTGTTGTAATCTCTGGAGGAATGGCATTATCCTGGCCTCCTTGCGTAGGGAGTCTGTCTTAACTGTGACTCATACAAGAGGGAATCCCTGAAGAATGATCAAATCAATCTTTGAGCCGGGGAGGCAGGACATGGTATTTTCAGCTTAACCCCTTACTGGCTTCTTTTCAGCCAGGGAGTGTATGAAACAGAGCAACAGATACTTTGCAGCAGTACAGCACTGCGTGTCACACAGCAGAGAAACTTGTCAGCTGCAGGGTGAAGGTTTGCTGAAAGGGCTGTGAAAGCAGAGCTGTGAGGACCCCATCTGGAAGAACCCCTTGTGATATGGTGCTGAGACATAGGGCACCCCTCTGGATAAACAATGAGTCTTTTCAGAAGTAGGCTGAAGTTAGCTCAAGCTTGTTGCAGTACCAGAAAAAAATTCTCAAGTGTTGAAATGAGACTTTATTTCACAGTATTTTGTTCAGTGTTTTCTTGCTTGCACATCAGACCATGTTTTCCAGTGATGATCGATGGCATAAAACAACCATCCAAGTAAAGATGTAAATGCTGAGTGAACTTTGAGAGATTTACTCTTTTAAATTCAGCGTTTGTTTTGACAGAGGAATCCCACAATGAACTTCTCTCTTGCATATTACGCTAATAATTGTTTTATCTTCTTTCGGTTTCTGTCTTTATAGTCATGGTTTTCTCTTCCTAATTTCAGTGTCTTGTGATTCTGTGTGTCACGCTTGTTGGGTGCTAGATTTAGGACAGTACAGAATCTATTTTCGTCAGAAGCATCAGTACTTTCTGAAATATGAATATAGATGTCTGCAACATCCTAGTAACAAGGACACTTGACGCTGTATGCAGGTGTTCACTGTGGAGGCAAGGTGTGTGTTTTGATTACAGAAGTGGATGAAATGAAGTTGATATTAGCTATGCAAGGATCTGTTTGACTAAGAGCAACAAAATGCTTTCTACCTAGGACACTTATCTGGAAAAGCTTAGATTGTGATCTGGATCTATAATAAAAGACACTGATTTATTGACTTACATTTGTTAATCTTTTTATGTAGTTTCTCGGTTGCGAATGTACCGGGCAACAAAAACCTTCAGGGAAGTTAAGAAAATGCAGAGATGTTTGAAGAGTTTTTAAAGACTATATATCTGGCAGTTACCTTCTTGTTTTGTTTTGTTTTGTTTTGTTGTTGTTTTGTTTGTTGTTTCTTTTTATAACAACCTCTACAAACACCTATCTCCAAAGGTATTTTTGAAAGGTAACTCGTTACCTTTATGAGAACATAAAAAAGCACAAAAAGCCCTAACAGAAACAACCAGACTGCTGTCTCCTCATGTATGAGAGTATGATTAGTGATGTTTAAGTCTCTGTAACTCAGTTCACAAAAATGTTTATTGTAATTGATGAGTTAAATTTACTAATGAGACACAAACCAAGTATCACAAGCACCAAAGCACAGTGAAGTTAGGGGTATATCTTCTTGGTATATAGCCACATCCTTCCTTCTAGGGTATTGTAGAGTTCCGCAAGGTGTTTGGGGATTTAGAAAGTCTTGCACTAAGATCTGAAGGAGTTAACTTATCCAGTTAGGCCAAAAATCTCTCCTTGCTCCTGTAGCTCGAATGCTTTTGGCACTAGAGCTAGTACAAGTATTTCTGGACTTCCTTGATTTGTCCAAGTTGAGACATACTTCAGAGATCAGATTAAAATGACTGAAATCTTAATTATTAGCAAGTTTTGATATACGGGAAGAGCTGGATATTTTTGTGTTATTATTGGTTATCATTCAGTTGAGTTTCCACTCTTTAAGTTAGAGCACCAAACTCACTTACTTGGTTTTGTGACCAGAGCTCAAGGCAAGGGTTTTAAAGAACAGAAAGGTAGAAATGTAACACCCAGCATTCATTAGACTCTCAGATAACACTGACTTTGAAATTCTGATTCTGTGTTGTTAAATTTGACAGCCTTTTTGTCCCGTCAAAAGGGCTGCATTTGAAACTCCGTGTGCAACCCTGGAGATGCATTACTCTCTTTGGTAGGCATAATAGAGTTCGCTATTTGTAGCGCTACATCTCAGGGTAACTCCAGGCTTGTGGACTTCTGTGTCTTTGAACATGTTGTTAATTACTCTGCCTTCAAATCAGCAGTGATCCTAGCACCTGTAACCTAATTACATAATATCCCCAGCTATTGTGCCTGAAGCATTTGAAACTCAAGTTCGTGAAAGACAGAGAAGTAAACAGCACCTAAGCAACATTTCCTCCAGTGATTTTCTCCTGTTCCTGGGCATTTTCGAAGAGTTTAACAGTTTTTCAGATTTAGCTTCAAACTGTTCATTCTAGTGTCATTTTTATTATGTTAAATGAATTTTTCTGTCAAAACTGTCTTTGCTGCTGGAACAGGTTGCGCTCTTAGATCATTAAGACACTGATGTAGCATGATAATAGTTATGCTGGAGCAGATGAGAGATAGCTGGGTGAGATCACCAAATTTTTAGTGTATATGCCAAAGAAAATCACTCTTTTCTGTAACTATTTCAAATAGGAAAACCTGAAGTTTCCCTTCTGTTGAAAGAGTGGTCAAGTTCGGTCAGCCGAATGTTCGCACAGAGAAAATGCAATATGGGAAAGAAGAAAGCTGGATGAATTTAAGTGTCCACTGAAGCATTTCACAGGTTTTTTGTTCCTCTCAATTTTCACCATCTGCAGAAAAGATGGTAATCAATTAGTTACTGCTTTAAGGTGCAAATGTCAGTTTGAAGTCTTGGAAGGCTGCTGAGAAATTTAGTTCTAGTTCCTGTACATTGTGGGAGAAAAAGTTACTTTGCTTGCATCGTAGACACTCAAGTGGAGTATTTTAAGTTCCAGAGAACTTGCAGAAAGTTCTGGAAAATTGTATGTTCCAAAACACTTGAGTGGCATGTGGATGGAACGGATGCGTTGGGGAAGCATGTGGGCTTTGGGGTTTGACTCAGCTGTACTTTGGAGCTCAGAGCTTGGAGACTGTTTTGACGTGATGTGATGTGATGGGGAGACGGGTGACCTGAGTCTTGGCAGAATTCCATTTGGTAAAAGATCTTACATTCTCAGCAGTCTTTCCATTGCTCTTTCCATTGCCAGTAGCAGTCACAGTTTAGGGGGCAACTGGCCAAAAAGGGGTCAAGTTTCCCACTGGTAATCATATTGTAGCTCACATAATAAATAAGCAAGTGACAAAACTCCCTTTCCCCTCTAGTCAGATGGACAGATAATACATAATTTTGTCTTTATCTGTCTGTTTTTCCAAGTTCGGGACACGTGTTCCAGTTGGCAGTGAGCAGTTATGCTCTGACTCATGTGCAGTGAGGTTAAAAATTCTGGAAACTAGATAAACTGGAAATTTCAAAGGCATACAAGTTGGAAGCATGGAGTTCATGTGAAGGTCACTTGAACCTGCTTCCTGGAGATGTATTGATAGCTGAAGGGGTTTATGGCCATTGCTCAGAAACAGATATCCCTGGGCGAACAGTATCATCAAATGGCAGAGTCATTTGATGGTGGAACCCTTTCACGCTCACACAGACGCCACGATGTAGCTTGTAGGAAATGTCAGCACGTTTCAGTTTTTCCTGGCTGTTTAGTCTAGGGAATGGCAAAGATAGAGTGGGACAGCAGCCATATGCATGAGATGGTATCAGCGGCAGCAAGCCTCATCCTGGGAGTTGCTCTTGCAGTTAAGAACACGATGAATCAATCAGGGATACTTATTGTGGACAACAGAGAAACAAGGAATAAGCGTAGAGTCCCTAGTTCAAAGTAATTTGTTGGAGCGATTCTGTGAATTTTCAATTATTACAGAAACTATGGATGCTTGAAGTTTATTCTTTCATGTCGCTGCCAAACGAAGTGGCTTCAAGCAGCTGCGTCTGTTCAATCAAAGCTTTTTCTCTGACCACATATAACTAGGACAAGATTTCAGCTAGTTATTACTGTTCCAGTAGTACCCTCCAAATATACAGGAATTCACAGCCCTTACCCATGAAGTCCACAGTCTAATGAAGCAATCGGTGCCCAAAGATAGGAGAGGAAAGGGGTGTGGCTGGGGTGTTTACCTTGGCTGGCTGCCAGGCTCCCACTGTGCTGATCTCTCGCTCCTCCTTCTCAGCCGGACTGGGAGAAAATAAGACGAAAAACATCACGGGTCGAGATAAAGACAGGGAGATCACTCACCAGTTTCTGTCACTGGCAAAACAGATGTGGGGAGAATTAATTCGTTTTAATTTATTGCTAATTGAAACTACAGTACTGAGAAACAACTTAAAAAACACCGTCCCCCACCCTGCCCTTCCTTTCCCTACTCAACTTCACTCTTCTACCTCTTTCCCACCTAAGCAGCTCAGAGGGATGTGGAATGAGAGTTGCTGTCAAGACATAGTGTTTCACTCTTCTGCTCCTTCCTCCTTACGTTTCCTGTTCCTTCAGCATAGAATCCCTCTCACAGAAGACAGTCCTTCATGAGCTGCTCCAGCGTTTGTCATGGACTGCAGTTCTTCAAGATAGTTCCTTTCTACAGGGTGCAGTCCTTCAAGAAAAGTCTGCTCCGGCCTGGGCATCTCTTTCACAGGCTGAAGCTCTTGCCAAGAGCCTGCATCTGCATGAGCACTCCTTGGGCTTGCAGCTTCCTTCAGGGCAAATCCACAGCCTGCGTTGTGAGCATCTGCTCTGCCATGATTCTCCACGGGCGGCAATAGGACAAGCTGCTTCACCATGGTATTCTCCATGGATAGCAGGGAAATCTCTGCTCTGGCACTTGGAGCACTTCCTTCCCCTCCTTCTCTGGACCTGCTGTCTGTAAGGTTGTTTCTCTTGCATTTTTCTTGCTCCTCAAAGCTGCTGCACAGTGTTTTTTACCCTTTTTAAAGTATGTTATCACAGAGATGTCGTCAGCATCGCTATTTGGCTCAGCTTTGGCCAACAGTGTGTCCACTGCAGAGCCAAGCTTGAATTGGCTGTTTCCACATGTGGCAACTCCTGGTCTTTTCCCACAGAGATCAGCCCTGCAGTGCCCAACTGCCAACACTGCCATATAAACCTTCAGTTTGTGTAGGGATTGTCTACATCTTCTGCTAAAGCACAATTCATTCTCTCCTGTTACTTCCCTGACTGGCCTTTAAGACGTGGTTCATGTCTGAAGTGGACATCACAGGATGAAAAGGGGAGAGAAGGTGAGGAAGAATAGCCTGTCCCTTTTAGGTTTGCTGAAGGAATAAGATTGCACCTTCAGGAGCAATGATGTGGAAGAAAGTAGAATGATACTTAGAGAGGAATAGTGCTAAGACATTTCCAAAGTGTGCCTTGTTGCAAGAAAGCTGATATCAGGGCAGATAATCAGGGATTATCATGTATGACAGAATCATGGATTCACACATAACATCATCACAACAACAACAAAACTGGACACTCCACACCTTGTCCCTTCATCACATTACAGCAACACAAACTCTCCACAGTTATTACATCTCTATGATTGATTGAATCTAGTCTTTTTGAACAAGAGAAACCGGATAAGGGACATAATGGAGGCAGTGAGATAGAAAAATCAGAATGCCATTCAGAAGTGTACTGCTTGAACTCTGCTAACAAAGTCATGATAAGGTGCCATAATGGGATGTCTCTGGGAAATGAGAAGTTGTGGCCACATAGTTAAAACGTAGAGCTTGTGTCTTAAAAACAAACAAGAGCAAAGAATTGAACATCTGGATCAAACTTGTACCTACGAGGTGAGAAGGACACAGAAGTGGAAGGTAGCTTCAGTGTTACAGGTGTGAGAGCTACAATGCAAGTGGTGGTGCTGGCATCAAATGCAAAGTAGAGGTTCCCAGAGGAAAGTAAAATTGTGAACACAAGGAGATAAGAGAACCGTAACCAAAGATAGAATGCAGGACTGATGATGGGTGGGTGGGCTCGGTTCACTGTGCTTGCTCTGGAGAAATTTTGTAGGCATGTCAAAATGCTGCAGTTTTACTGGTAAGTTGAGTGTATTAAACCTGGAATTAGTGAGATTTTTTAAATAAAACCCTCAGACCGAGATCAGTTTAAATAGAGGGAGGTGCCAGAGAGCACAAATTGCGTAACCAGCCCCTATTCTGCTGAAAATAGGATCTGGCAGGTCATTTCAGATGGTTTTGGCTCAAAATGAACCTTAATCAGTCTGCTTTCAGCACAGTGCCTCCTTTTAATTACCTGGACTAAAATTACTCTTGTTTTCAAAACACTTAAACTTAGAATAGTTAAGTCTGTTAGACATACTGTGGCAAAAGCAGCAGAAAGGGTGCCATTTAGGCAAAGTGAGTCCCTCAGCTTCTGGGGGGACAGATAGGAACCAGATAGGAAGTTCGTGTCTGGTACAGATACCAGTGCACTGTAAGATACAGTTTGTACTGCATTTATCCACAAGGTTGCTGCATGACACTTTTATTGTAATGTAAATTGCAATGTAAATTATAGTGTAAAAAACAGAGAAAAAGGAACTTAAAATATCATACGCATGACAGGCTCACATAAGTATACGTAATATTTATATATAAGTTCAAGATTGCAAAAATGTATAGCGGAAGGAATGCACAAAATCCATGTGCTACAAATGCTTATAAGGGAAAATAAACGTATACAGCAGCTTTGATGTGGAAATACAATTAGGCCAGTTCTGCATGAGCCTTGCTCCACAGAGACTGGTGCATGCCAGAGGTAGGGAACCAAACTATGGGGTCAGTGTTTGTAGTGAGACAGTACGCTGAGAGGAGAGATTAGAAAAGTAGCTGGGATCTTCCTGGCAAGGAAGAGGGAAATAAAATACGTGAAAATCAGAGTGGCTGCCTTTGCCTCTAGTTCTCAGCCCAAGCACAGACCTGGCCTAACCTGCCTCATACACAGAAGCTGATAGCATCTTCACACAAAGCTGAATGACTGTCTGAATGACAGGACTTTACCTTGGTTTTCATCCTCTTTTCTCACTGGAGGCCCATCCTTTCCTTCTGGACATACTCACAGATCAGTAGTCTCAGAGCCAGGAGTGTACTTCTGAGGGAAAAAGGGGTTGGCACACAAATTAAAAATTTGCAAATCCTTCAGTGCTAAAGGAGCTGAGTATGTGCTAACATAGTTGAATATGAAGGTAGACAGACTTTGCAGAGCACCTCAAAACTGCACTGTATAACCATTTTCCATTGCATCTGTGTCCTACCTGTTCTGAACATGTTAAAGTAATCTGGTATGTAATATAGGCACTATTGTTTCGGGTAGTCTCGCAGCACATTAATCAAGGAGTAGATTCCTTTGGGGGAACAGAGTTACTTTCACTGTCTTACTTGCAATATATGAATGTAAATACAGATTTACAGTCCAGCCAGCACAATCAAACTCTGTTGAGCTTCAGGCTGGAAGAATATAAAATGTACAGTGTGTATAGGCAGTGGAATCCTAGGTGATGTCTATTCTTGTATCTCAAGTGAACACAGTGCTACTGTATAGACTGTTTTAACCCACTGTAATAAAGTAAGATAGCTTAAATACATCTGAACTCTCCCTTTATACCCGTTTCATTGAGGCAAGGTTTAAGTAGTTGCCAGATATGCGTGTTACAAGCTCCCAAGTTTCTGGGCTTGGAGTTTTGTTTTGGTTTTGTATATCATTTTCCCTTTCTGTCATCTGTCAGCCTGTAATGAAAGTTATACTGGCGACTTGACTATTGTGAGCTTGCAAACCTGCAGCACTGTGCTTACAGTTCCCTGGAGAAAAGAAGGTGAATCAGTTTTGGAAACCCTTGGAAATCCAGCCTTCCTGATGGGCAGCAAGGAGAAGTAGAAGACAGTTCGGGATTTCTTTGTAAAGTCTTTACAGCTGTTTGACTGTGTGGCTGTTTTGTGAAGAACCTACATATTGTAGGTTGCTCTGAAAGTATCTATCTATTTCCTCCTATCTATTGCCATGGAAACTGCAACAGATACAAAGACCATAATTACACTATTTGATAGAGCAAATTTTCACCTACAAAACAGTTTTTCAACTTAATCAACACCACTAGCTATGCATTTTGGCCAGTGATGAACAAGAGCCTGCATGCCACACTCATAAAAATCTGCACCAGCAGCGGTGACCCACTGTTTCACAGCTGCTGTGATGGCATCATTGCTTGGAAAATACTGCCCATGCAGTCCATCTGATGGAAGTCAGATGAGAGTCCAAGCAAATGGAAGTCAGAAGGAACCAAATCCAGACTATTTGGTGGGTATGGTAGGACAGTCCAACCAAGACTGGCAATGTGCTCCATCATCTTCACACTGGTATGAGGCCTGGAGTTACATTGCATGAGAAAGGTTGTCTTCTTCTCTGAAATGATTCTGGAAATTTGAGCCTTCAACTTGGTGTTGCAGTGTAGCAATCAGAGCCCTTTTCCTATCCCAAAAGACAGTGCACATCACTTCACCTGCTGGTGACTTGGACTTTTTCTTCCATGGGGAATTCACATGTCACCACTCCATGAACTGATATTTTGACTCCAGCTCATAGTGGAGACACCACATCCCATCACCAGTAATGATGTGATCCAGGAAAATGTCACCTTCAGTCTCATCTTGGTTCAGTAGTTCCTGACAAACTCGCATATGCCGTTCTTTCTGTTCCTGTGTGAGCATTTTGTGGGACCTACTGGTTGCAAACTTTGTGATATTCCAGCATTGACACCATTGTTTGCAACAGGTTGAAGTCGATATTCAGTTCTGTACACAGTTCACTGGTTGTAATCGGCTGATTCACACAGATGAGCTGATTGAGGCATTTCATTTCATGGTGTGACAGCTGTGCATGGCCATCCAGAACATGGGTTGCCTTTCACAGTGCTGTCACCACTGCTGAAACACACCACCCACCACCCCACTGTGCTCACATCCGCTGTTCGGTCTCCGTAAACATTCAGCAAGCACTGATGAATGTCAGTGGATGCCATTTTTTTCCACAGGGAGGAATTCAGTGACACACCTTTGCTTCATATGCAATTCCACGTCAGGTGCCATTTTGTCAGACTGCCCCTCTGCTGCCATCTGTCACACGGCAACAAAATATAACGGAATATTGGCAGGAAGGTTCAACCTCTGCTACCATACCACCAAGATCTGCCCCTGATGTTATGGGCCAACATAATAAAATAGGAGGCATTACTTTCAGAGCAGCGGTCGTACATATGTTGTGGTCTGCTAGGTTTTATGTGTGAATTCACACTACTTTTTTCATGCTGCTTCTGTGTTAAAACAAGCTCCTACAGTGCATTTTTATGTGGAAATCTTTTAGCTGGGTGTGGTGGGGAAGCCGTTCAGTGACTCATACTGCAGGGAATTCCCTAATGAATTAGAGTATTTTTACTTCTGGAGTTTTGCGCAGTTTCCTTTAACATTGGAGTGAGCACTTGATAAGAGCAGACTACAAAGACCCATTCATCGCTGAGCTGCTCCATTTTAAAATTGGATGTTTGTATTTTTCAGAGCTGAAAATCCACCCCAAGTAACATGGTAGGTTCACAGCATTTCATCATTCATAATCCCAGGTGCTCTGAGTGCTGAGAAAAATGAATCATGGTGAAGTACACCCAAAGCAGAGACTGCTATAAATACCAGCGCAGCGCACTGATGGGTCTTTAAACATCAGGCTTTCTGACAAAACTCAGTGTCTTCAGCTGCCAACAGTGCTGATGGCCACCTGTGAATGAAGCACAGCTCTGTGCCAAACCCAAGGCAGGTGGGCACAGTCAGAGAGCTCTCGCGAAACGGGGCTTCTTGTGCTGCATGCCTTGTGCTGCCTCTTCAGAAGAGGAGGGATTCAGAGCTCCTTCAAGCCCATGGCATGAGTTCCTGTGGAAGTCTTGGTTTGTTGAGTCAACTGCTTTTGGCATCATAGGAGTGAGGCTGTCCACTGGTTACTCAGTAGGGCTTTTTCCCTGTGAGTGTGCAGCTGCTTTGTTTTTCTTTTACTTCTGTAAATCAAACAAACAAAAAAAAAAAGCCCAAACCAACAAAAAAGCAACCTAAAGACACTAACAAACCTGATACAAAACTTTGACTTTTTAGTTATATGAAGGGATGTCTTTGTGTTCAAAACATTGCAGTATAAATCTCAAAACACCAAAGCAAAGCCAGGCATTTGGTTTGGAGAAGACACTTCTTATTGCTTGGTAAAAGTAAATAGCAAAGTGAGAGAGAGTGAAATAAGACCTTTGGAAAAGCCTTTTTCTCCCTTCTCTCTTTTCCTACTTGTCTCCTCCTCTCCTTCCTCTCCTGCCTCCTTCTACCCCCCTTCCCCATATAACGACTGCCCATTTGGGTACAGTAATTCCAGAGAGTAAACTTTAACGGGAATGCCTGAAATGTGTCTGCTTCAGCTTTGTGTTATGTCTGTAATTTGAATTATTTGCATTTTGGAAAGGTATAAATTGCTCTGGTGTACTTTGGTTGGCTGGCAGCCAGGAGGGAGTTGCCTTGGGCTCTGAACCAGGCTGCTGCAGATGTGGCAGGCGTACAATGGAAACTTTTGTGGTTGAGCAGTCCTCACTCCTCAAGCACACTGATGGGAGACGGTATCCCGCCCGCCTCTGAGGGTCCTCAGCACATGTGGCACTGGGGGCAGTGCAGATTTCTCTGGTGGAGGCAGATTTTCATGATGCTTTGAGCTCTCGCAAACAGTTCCAGAGCCACTTTTAATTTCTCTTTTTAAAAATTTTCAGCTGAACTGTATAAACCTGCAAAACATGTTTACTGTAAGAGGTTGACGTAGTGGTCTAAGGTTTCCCTCCTGGAGCTGATCCCAGTCCGTGGGCGTTGAGATTTCCCTCTTGGTTTACCAGACGTAATATGAGGAATTGTCTATTTTTTTTTTTTTAGTCTCTGCTTCATAACAATTTTTCCTCCGTGTGTTTTTGTTAAATGAAATGTCACTAGCTGTTAATGAGCTGTCTATTCCCTACTCCTTCTCTCTCTTCACCTTCCCTGCAGTCGTCCAGCAGCGATGATCTGCACAGTCTCAAGAGAATTTATTGGAGCAAAATCTGTATTGTTCTTAACTAGCTTCCAGAGACAAACCGCGGCTCTGGATTTTTATTTTCCTAATAGTTTAGCTTACGGCATTTAAAATATTTCTGAACAAACTCTCTTTGTCATCATAAAAATTTCGAAAGCACATAAAGGCACTGCTGCATGAAGTAATTGAAAGATTAGCGATAGTTGGAGTCATTTTGAATTTTACTGAAGTATTGGCAGGAAATAAAAACCAGAAACCTGAATCAGATCATTCGTCTCTCAAAGTAGAAATTAAACATTGCAAAAAGACTGAAGTAATGTAATACATTTACAAAGGTAAATGGAACACATTAACTACTAGTCTGGATGCCTTTAGATTTAAGAAAGAAAAAAAAACCACCAAAAACTCTTACAAAGCCAAAGTTCCTACATTTTGCAGAATGTGTGATAAGTGTCAGTGTTGTGTCACCTTTCCAATTGATTGATGAACTGGGTGGGAAGGAAGTGAGGGGCTGCAGGCACTCTGCAGGGAGGTAGAGGAGCCCGCTCCCAGCCAGCAGGTATTGCATGGCTTGCAGAATATTGGTCAGGTTTTTTTTACTGACAGCTTGGGAGAAGCATCTGTTGGATAAATTGTGAAGTGATCACCCGTCTTCCAGAGTACTCTGCTTCAGTGCTGGCGCTCCTAAAACCATTGCTGAGGAGATTTGAGCATGGTTTGGCTGAGCCTTCTCTTCCCAACCCAAACGTGGCAGTGCCGATTAAAGGGATTCCTTTTCCAGTGTCACAGTTTAAAATGTAGGAAGAAACGAAGGATAGATCTGCTAATTGTTTCCTACAGAAAGACCTGCCAAATCCACTGTGCTATTTGTGCTGCAGCTTTCACACTGCACTTCTTTCCATACGTTAAAAAGAATTGTTTTTGGACGTGAAAACAATCACCAGTGCTAGTTCCTCAGCAACATTCCTTTCATGGTAGGACAGCTGTACACAAAAATACTATTTACAGACATTTGTAATAAATCAGATGGTTCTAAATGCGTCACCTCCATTCTGGCCATGAAAGTGAAGAGGGAAGAGAAAGTGCATTCACTCTTTTACCTTGCTGAGAGCTGCTTTTCTAAGGCAGGCACACGTCTATGTGATGAAGTTCAAAATAGCTAATATTTGCGTTTGTATGTCCTGAAGCTGCAATAAATACACAAAAAAGATGGCAAAGTGTAATTTTCCTATTGATTCCAGTGACATCTGACAATGGTGGTACTCATTAAGCTGCATGTGTCCCTACTTCTGAACTTAGACAGCAGTCTGCTTGTGGCCTTTCGTACACATCTGTGTTTTTCTAGGCCTACAGAGTGGAAACCCTACAATTTGTTTCAAATTCCTCTGTTGCATCTTGAAGCCACAAGGGAGAAGAAAAAAAATTGTTATTGACCAGTTACTTCTGTGTGAAACACAGAAAAAGAGACCAGACAAAACCAATTTATTCCAGTAGGCAGGTGCTCAGAAGAAACTGATAGTTGTGGCTTAAATTCATTTTTGCTTGAAAATATAAATACGTTGAATTAAGAGGACCCAACACACCACTCAAAGCAGCTATGGCAAACTACAGGTCGGACCTCTTTAGCTGAGCTAAATAGTGGAGTTCATAGAAGCTACATTTCCCAGTGTGTTGTCTTGCTATTTGTTCCAAGCAAAAATATGACAAGCCAGACTAGGATTATATTAAAACGAAATACTGGATGGCTGAGGAGCTTTCTTAGTGCTATATTTTTGTTTTGTGTTGTTTAATATTAATGTTGAACATGACTGACTGCATAGATAGTGATCAAAAGAACTTACAGGTAACAGTATTTTTGCCAAAATGTTTGGGAAACTAATGTGTAGAAAAGTTTCATATTCTGTTCAAAATAGAGACAGAACAAAATCCCGGTGGCTTTCCCACATCACAGTATGCTGTACTCTAGATTATGGTATGCTCCTAAGAGCATGCTAAATGGGCTTCTGTAGCAGGTTATCCAGATAGCTTCCTGGTTGGGCAAAGCTTGGGATACGTGTTTTGGGAGCTGTTTTTCATATATGCAGTGCCCTTTCCATCAAAGAGATTTTTTGAAAAGTCCTTCTTCTTTAGGCTTGGGAGAGGGAAAAAGGACAGAACTAGATATCTTTTTCTTTTGTCTTTTAGATGGTCACCATGTGTGGGAAATGGAAGCCAAAACTGACAAAGAAATGTGCAAGCCAGTAAGTCTGCCTTAAATATTTTAACATCAAGATGAAAAACATATATTGCCTTCTCTAGCACTGTTACTAAAGAGGGATTTCCAAGGCTTTGGCAGTGTGTCTCCCCACTGAAACAGAACAAGTGCTTGGGCCTCCCCTTCTGGAAATCTTTCTTTAATGGGAGCATGGGGTAAAAAGCCTTTGTTGGAAGCTATCCCAATAGTAGAAGAGGCCATTTGGAAAATATTTTTTCATTGCCCAGGATGGGCCAGCCCTGTCTGCTCATCTTCTGTCTTGCTGGGTTGGTTCTTCTCTCTGCTCCCAAAACAATTTCTGATCATTTTCCCTGGCTTTCCTGTACCTTCAGCAGGCGAAATCTGAGTCCTCTCACAGGAGATCAAACCCAGGGTTGGAGAACTGTGGCTCACTCAGCCATGACTATAAGTGGGAAATATGGCAACCATTTTAATTCTGTAGTAATATGCTATAGTTTGTTAGCTGTGAACCTACTGGAGACAGGCAGGCACACAATTTGAAAGACTTCATCTGAAAGCAGGCCAAATGTTAAGATTACCATTCCCTTTTATTCCGAGTGCCAGAGGATGTTTTGATGGTCACAGCAGGTTACACTGTGCATTTGTGGAAGCTGATGCCCTAGCAGCCAAGTGTCTCATAGCTCCATGCTGGAGCACTTGTTTTATGACAGTAGAAGATCATCTACATGATCTCCAGAGGTCCTTCCTGTAGAACTAGATGTTCTTGAAAGATCTCCCATCCACAGAAATCAGCATGCTTAAAACTTCCTAAGGTGTTAGTTAAAAAAAAAAAAAAGCCTAATGTATTTCATTTTGAAAAATGTAAATACTTGAATAATTGTATCTCTGTCCTAATTCTCCTTTCAAAGGAAGTTGTATTAGGGCAGGATATACTGGGGACAGCCTGCCAGCTGAGTGGTTGTGCTTTCTACTGCCACATTAGAGACCTTAGCTTGATTTTGGGCCCAAATTCTTGTGTAAAGAAAAGAGTTGATGGCTAGTGAACCTGTAAAGACCTGAGCCATGCCAAAAATTTCATTTTTCCAACTATGAAATCCTTTTGTTTGGGTCATGTTCTGTTCTACTGATTTTGAACTGCTTGATCTCACCTGTGAGGCTCTTCTCAGCGCTCATCCAGAAGTATGCCATTGCTGTCTGTGTCCCAGACAGCAATGAAGATATCCCAGGCGACCTCCTGTGTGCTAATCTGTAAAAGTATCCTAACAGGAACCTGGTCAGCCTGTGTCGCATCCACTCCAGTGTCCCTCATTTGAAACGAACTTGACGGCCCTGGGTAGGGAGGCAGAGGAGAGCCCCGGGACTTCTGAAAACTAGCATGCTGTTAAATGTGCCCCCTTTCACTTAGCTGTGCAGTGCCCAGCCCAAAGCCAAGCTCTTCACAGCATCTCACCCCCACATACAAATCAGGGGTGCCTTTCCGAACCACCAGTGTGTCATGCTCATGCTGGATGGCTCAGAGCTGGAAGGAGCTGTAGGGATTGTCTGGCACAAAAGACACTGTGAGCAGCAGGAGGCAATCCCTGCACATGAAACTCACCAGATCCACAGGGAGAGTGCAGTTCTTCTTGGGAGACAAGTCTTCTCAGAGTTAACATATAAATACTATTGTACAATTCGTCTGCCTTAGTCATGCCCTGACTTTCTGATTTGTTTTTTTGCAGAATTCATTGGTGGTTGAGATACCACCTTTCCGCAATCAGAGAATTACCAGCCCTGTTCAGGTCAACTTCTATGTCTGCAATGGAAAGAGAAAGAGAAGCCAGTACCAGCTTTTCACCTATCTTCCTGCTAATGGTAATAAAATACGTTCCTTATCTCTGTTAGTAAAAATAAGATATAATAATGGTTGCTTAGAAAGATACATGGCACTGATAATTCTTTAGTGCCCTGAGTAACTTGCAGATAAACCTGACATTAAGAGTGAGAAAGGAACCACACGGTTTGCCTTTCTCTCTACAGCCTGCACGAGAGGCCTCTGCATATTATTTTATTTTGTATTGGTGGCAGAGAGATGTTGAAACAAGGAATTTTCTGCTTTTTGGAGCTAACAAACTCTTGCAGAAACTGTCGTGTGTACCCACAAATTGTGAACCTGAGGAGTTCTTTGCTGAGACGTTGACATCCCCGACTCTGACTTTTGGCCCCAGATGGCACATTGGTTTTGAATACTGAATCTGAATTTGCATCACACCATTGTAGTGTGTTGGGCTCAGCTGGAGGTGGTGTGGGGATTCCTCGTCGAGTCATCCTTTACACTGCTGTCTCTCTCAGGGTAGAAGTAGCGCTACACACTGGTCCCAATCTTGGGCAGCAATGAAAAGTGTCGCGTGTACGGAGATCAGAGTACTCCATGTAAATGCATGAAGCATAAGGAAATGCTTAGAAACAAATAAGCCAATTTATTTTTGGGAGATTATATTGGTAACTACAAAGTGACAGTAAAATAATTGTGCTAGCTAAATTCCAAGTAGGCTTATATTAAGCAAATTTAGGTTATTTCTTTTAATTTGAAATGGTTCTTTTTCTGAGAGCACTTTTTTGGGGTAAAGGGTGATAGTTTTGTTTTTGTTACTCTGGAAGTAAGTGGAGTCAGAAAAAATGATTAGGCTTTTGCTTTTTGTAGACTTTATGGTGAAAATAGTCTGTCAGAGGGTAATTCCCACAAAACAATCCTTGGGTCATGCCACATGGCTTGAAGAGACCTGCCAACTTTTTGCAGATGAAATCTCATAAAATGCATATTTGGAATTTCACCTGGTTAGTTTTCATGCACTCCAGATTTCTATCAGGACTTTAAAATAGGAGTACCAGAAACCTGACATGGGCAACTGACTGCTTATTGCATATGTGCTGAGTAGTTATGCTTCACCAAATCAGCCTACTTATGCAAATTTCATCCCTAGTGAGTATGTCTGTGTATATTTAAAGACTTCTCATTTCTTAAGTTGAAAGGAGTTTTTATTCTCTTGCACAACACTTTTCAACAACTAAAATCTGTTGTAAAGGCCAAAAGGTATTGCAATGCTACCCAAGTTACCATCGTAAGTATTTCAAATGCATAGAAGCATCTCCGTTGGAAAGGACCTACAAGATCATCAAGTACAGCCATGAACCTGACATGCCCAAAGAATGGGATGCCATCCAGAGAGACCTAGACAGGCTTGAGCAGTGGGCTAAGGTGAATCTCATGAGGCTCAACAAATCCAAGTGCAAGGTCTGGCACCTGGGCCATGGCAACCCCCACTACCAATACAAACTGGGGACAAAAGAGTTGAGCACAGACCTGTTGAAAAGGACTTGTGAGTACTGGGGGATGGCAAGCTGGACATGAGCCAGCCATGTGCCCTCGCAGCCCAGAAAGCCAACTGTACTGTGGGCTGCATCAAAGGAAGCATGGCCAGTAGATCAAGGGAGGTGATCTTGCACTTCTACTCTGTGCTGGTGAGATCTCAACTGGAGTACTGTTTCCAAATGTGAAGTCTTCAGTACAGGAGAGACATGGACCTGTTAGAACACATCCAGAGGAGGGCCCAAAAGTGATCCAAGGGATGGAACATCTCCCCTGTGAGGACAGGCTGAGAGAACTGGGGCTGTTCAGCCCGGAGAAGAGAAGGCTCTGGCGAGAACTAGTAGCAGCCTTTCAATGTAAAGGGGGCTATAAGAAAGAAGGGGACAAACTCTTTAGCAGGATCTGTTGTGACAGGAGAAGGGGAAATGGTTTCAAACTAAAAGAGGGGAGATTTAGACTGGATGTAATTATTTTTTTTTACAGTAAGGGTGGTGAAGCACTGGCACAGGTTGCCCACAGAGCTGATGAATATCCTGTCCCTGGAGACATTCAGGATCTGGATGGACCAGGCTCTGAGCAACCTGATCTACCTGTAGGTGTCCCTGTTCATTGCAGGGGAGTTGGACTAGATGGCCTTTGAAGGTCCCTTTCAACTCAAGCAATTTTATGATTCTATGGTACTACGAAAGTTGCTGTTTATTAAGCAGCATCTTTCCTCTCCAGCATTTACATAGGCTTTTTCTAAACATTTTATTCTAAACCATGGGAGTCATATTGTTTGTTACAGAATTTGTTTATGGTATCACCAATATGTGATTGAAACATTTGATATTTCATTTGATGTGAAGTGCTGGGAATAGCTACCTAGTGACAGGCAACAAGAACCAGCCTAGGCTTTATTCTGCAGACATCTTAAGGTATGGTAATTGCTGAAAACATGGGGAGTCATATTTAGCCTGCTGTACTGATTTGAATTCCTGTGAAATCTTTTCATTTCAATGTAGGGAAACCTGAAGGAACAAATATAAAGCCAGAGCAGGGAAAATGGAAGGTAGTATTGAATAGCCAACTTAACTTTCCCTGTTCCTGTTTGATTCCTGACACTGACATTCTCTTTACATATATGCGTATGTGCACGTAAGAGGTTGAAAAATATCTTAGGTTCTTTGCAAACTCTCTCTTGACAGTGGTAATAGCGAATGTAATCATCAGAATATATACATATGTGTTTACATGTATATGTAATATAATTGTATTTATTTATTTAGCTGTATTATAACTGAAAGGTTTTGCCCTGTGTTGACAGTAATTGTTTCCATTATGCCTTTTAAAGATAGATATGATCAGCTTGACTGCATATTCAGGAATCAGTCAAAATGACTAAATCAGTCTTTTAAGTTGCTGTGTTTTAGCAGTGATTTTTAGGATATCCTGCTTCATTTGATTTAAATTACAACATTATTTTAAAGTTTCAAGGCATTATAAAAGAAACAAAGTTATGCTCATTAAGGAAAAGATATTTGAGTCAACCACCCCTGTGTGATCTAGGTACAAAACATGAATAGAGATAAGCAGTATTTTTGTCCAGGTAACACTTTGTCTCTTGTTTAAATAAATTCCACAAATATAGGTGATGTAGTTTTTTGACAAGCAAATGTCAAAGTGGATCATCAAGTATAAAATGTGATTTTACACAAATAGATACTATCCTGAGAGCTTCTCATTCAGTGCTTTAGTCAAAATGCTAACATTTAATTGCCTGCCATAATTCTGCCAGTTTTTCTGTATTGGGGATCTTTTCAAAGCTGCATGATACACGTTAGATATATTTTACAGCCCAACTGGACTGTGCCAAAGCAAAATACAGTATATGGGCGCATATAGCCCAAATATTGCACAAACCCCATGGCCATGCTCCTGGGCTGGGTTTGTGCCTGTGCAGGCAGTTGCGACCAGTGAGATGAACACATGTGGAGAGCAAGGGACTCACTATGTGGCTGCCTCCCAGACTGCAGAGCCATAGTTTTGCTTTCCTGTAGCTCCTGTTTCTCCTCATTCCCTAGGAGAAACCAGCCAGTGGATCCAGGGACATGTGACGTCACTCATCCCAACTCCAGTGGATGGTCCTGGAGTGTCTCCATGGAGTACAGCTCTGTGACTTGCAGCCAGCACAAACTGCCCTCTCCAGCAGATTGTTACGGTTTTGCTGCCATAAGGCTTCTCCTGTGCTGCGGAGATATGGCAGGACTGCACTCAAATGTTTTGTAGAGCAGGAGCTTACTTGGTGAAAACAAGTTCCTGCCTCACAGAGAAAAGAAATGCTCTATAAATGGAAGTCTTACTGCTCCATAAATGAAAAGTTTCAAAAACAAAACGAAACGAAGTAGAGGCTTCAAAAATAAGAGACCAAGTCTGGAGAAGGGGCCAGCTTAAATCTTTGGTTGGGGACAGACTGTAAACCTAAGTACTTGTAATCCACTTTTAATTGAAATTTTGAATTACTGGTCCAGTTCTGCTGAATTTGAACTATCCCCAATCCTGTATGTGCCTGTGTTGTACATAAATGGCTGCAATATCATTTTTTTAGTAGCGTTTCACTACTGTGCATCATGGAGCAATTGCATATCAGTTTTATCTTGGAGCCTGCAAGCTTTATGTTCTCCAGACTACTCCCCAGACATGCTTGGCACAGAAATAAAAGTTGTTTCCTTACCATTCTGGCACAGGTGAATCCCCACAGCTCATTTGGTAAGTACTAATGTGTCTTGCACTGCCTCATCCCATTAGAATATGAGGAGCAAGACCCAGTACCAGACACTGCAGTCAGAAATCTGTACAAAGCATGAAGCGCAAATACTTGGATATTCTGCCTTAGAATCCCTCCAGTGCTGTAGCTCTCTCTGCAGCTGTACTCTGTTGACTCTATTATGCGCAGCAGGACATTTCAGAATACCATTATTGAACTCCTAGAAAAATGCTGTTTTTTTCCCTTGTGTTTATGACTATGTATCATTTTTCGTATGTGAATTTATCATGCCATTGGCATATATATGCCTCTCAAACAGGAGGAATATTCTTCTGAAGTCACTAGACTTAAGTGGTAGTAGCATTTGAAGTATAACCAGAAGATGAAGGAGCGCACAGACAATCTGATACGTATGCTGTGGTTCAGAATCCTGTGCTTTCATCTGCTAAGAAAGCTGAAGTTCTCCAGCACAGATGCAAGAGTGCAGAAGATTTTAAATAATTCACTGAATGATAAGAGTTGAATCTCTGTTTTGTGCATCAAAACAGAGGAAACTTGTTCAAAAACTTATTTTTTGCAGATAGATGCTGATGCTCTCTACGATTCTGTTATCTGACAAATACCATACGAATACTGCAAAGAGTAGTGAACATAGAACAGTTTTATTTGTATTTTATTCAGACAGATAGTGATATTTGACAAAGCAAATACACGCTAGTGTGTCCAGGAAATACTTAATATGTGGGAAAAAAAGAAAGTTGATGTGTTTTGTTCAGTGGAATGAAAAACGAGCTTTTGCAAAGTGTAGATGATAAAGCATTTCTGGTTTCTGTTTCTGTCAGACTTCTTAATTTTCAAATCATTATTAAAAAGAAAAATCAATCCGCTACTTCTAGTATTTATTACAGTGGTGTTGCTTTGCTGGGCAATTTCTACTTCAATATGTGTTTTGCCATCTGTAGGGCCAGGTTTTCAAGAGCACAGCCTTCACTTGTACAGCGAGCTTTTCTGGAACTTCTTTGCTTCTGTGCTGGCACCTCCGTGAGCTGGGGTGGAATCTTACGTATGGAAGTCTGGCTGTTTAGACTGGGGGCTTGGTAGGAGCAGAGGTTCTCTGGATGCATGGGTGCTGAACTGTGCCAAGAGTCTGTCTGTGGTGACTGGATGTGCCTTATTATTGTTTGCAGCCTAGCAGTGGGAAAGTGAAGAAAGTTCTTAGTGTGCTTCTGAAAATGGTGAGCGGTGCCCACTGCGCGTTTTTGTCAGCATCTTACTAACTTCCTGCCTTGGCTCTAAAATTATCTCTTGAGTATGCTATAGATGAGTATATTCAGCAGTTTTCTAGTGATTACATTTAGCAGATGTGCCTCTGTTTAACCTCACTTCTTCCGCCCACAGCTCACTTTCTAAGTGACAATACCATGTTGGTCACATTAACAGAAAACAATAAAATGAGGATGCAAAGCATTGCTGCTCTAATGTGACACTGAGCACACGTTTTAGTGATCGCTTGCTGACACCTCTCAGCTTTTGAGTATTTGCTCACTTATCATGTCAGGTCTGTCAGAATTATTTACCTAGCCATGTCTACAAAAATGCTACAAGAAGGGGGTGGTTGGGAAACAAAAGGGAAGTGGGGCTGGGTTGTGAAAGAATCACAAACTACAGGATGTGGGACAGCCACTGCAATGAGGAATGCTTCTGTGCTGCGGTTGGGCAGTGAGGCAGGAGAAAGCACGAGGACAGAGGTGGGAAGGAATGGAGTAGTGCCGCTGACCAAGGTGTGGGACCGATGGGGCCAAATGAAATCCAGAGCATAGTAGGGAGGAGTGAATGCCCACCACTGAGGACCCTGAGCAGCACAGGCACAGACCATTCCTAGCACCTTGTAGCTGGCCTGGCTGGAGTGTGACAGTGAGGAGGTGAAAGGGAGGAGCATGAAAGGAGGCATGAAAGTGAGGTGTGCATCATGCACAGACCTGGTTTGGATCTGCACCAGACGAGCGAGTGCAGTGGAGCCAGGCCTGAAGCCCTGGACCTGCTGCAAGTCTTTTTGTTGAGCCCAGGGAACAGCTGGATCACTGCAAAGCCTGCGCAGAGTGGGAAGAGAAGGGGGGGTTGGCCACGAGGGATTTATTCTTTTTTTTAAGGTGAAAATATGAATCATGGTTGCTCATTTTTACAGTATGTGCTGTTGAGTTTATTTCATTTTGGCTGCTAGGTGACTGATTGCTACTTTTGACATTTAACAGAGTAACAAAAAGCAGGCAACATTTTGTCAGAGTCCTGTTTCCATTTAAGAGGATCGCTACATTCATCATCACCAGGCCCATCAGCCTTGCTACTCCATTCCAGCAGCAGACAAAGGTCCATGGTGGCAGCGGAGGAGAGACATTTGCGTTCCCCTCCTTGCTCCAGCATTACACTGTGGAATACTTCTCCTCCCAGTTGCTCAGTCTCTGCCGGAGCTGCCCATGCTATGTTCGAGTGATTGTGTCTTGATCGTCAGCCAGAGCCCAGCCAGGTGCATCTGACTATCTGACTGATAACTGCAGATGCAGTTATCTTTATCCTTGATTAGAGATGAATTATCCCTCTCTGTGGAAGACCAAGAAGGAGCATTACCTGCTGTGATGTCCCTGAAAAGGGCAGGGGCGGACATGCACTATAGAGGTGCCCTTGAGTATGTCTGACCAGCAGGCTTTGTCACAGCTGAAACAATTACTCACAGCATTTAAGTTCCAGCACATAAGGTTGTCCTCAGGTAGCACCCTCCTTTTCAAATATTCCCCATAGTTCTGATTCATAGTTTTGATTGCCAAATCCCTCTGCAGGAGGGTTTTAAGGAGTCCCTCTGTTACTTCCCAGTGATTTTACATGTATGCATTAGCAAGCATGGGGTTTTAGGATCTTCCAATTAGCTTAAAAGCCAAAAGGTAAAACTGGTGTAAGGGAGAATTAGGTTTAGAGTTACATGGGCTGGATTACCAGAGATGGCTATTTTTGTTCTTCTCAAGTGGCTGGTCATCATAATTAATCTAGCCCAGTGATTGATCCTGAAGGGGATATGGTCCACACTGTTGCTGTAAGTGAAATACATGGGGAGGATGTGTTTTGCCAGCTGTGGGAGGGACTGCAACACTCCATGAAAACAAAGAGTATGTCAGAGCCAAGATGGCTGAGGTCAGCCAGGCCCAAACCGCTCTCCAAGAGGGCAAGAATGCAGCGCATGGGGCAAGAGCCAGTCTGACCAGGGAGCGCAGCATGGTCTGGGGGAGAAAAGCTGAGCAGGACAGAAGTCCTTCAAGCCCCTCACTGTGCACGGTGCTGCCACTGTCAGTTGGGCCCCCAAGTGCTGCGAGAGCTGAGGGGAGGCCTGGGAGCATAGAAACATTTATAGTATACAAAGTGAGTTTTGTGAGCCAGTTAATCAGAACTTGGGCAGTGAGGATGCCCTCCTGCCAGCGTGTCCCCACAGTGCTTCCCACACAGTTGCTGGGGGACAAGAGCTGTTGAAATGTCATATATATGTCATATAATGACATATAAATCCCCTGCCAGTGCAATCACGGTGTGTACTGTAAAAGCTCCAGCCTCCGGTGTTCCATGAGGCCAGGTATTGTGCTGGAGGAGCAACAGTAGGGCAGCCCATGTGGGCACAACATGTGAGAGCTGGGACTCCTGTCTGCAGGAATGCTGCGGGTAGAAGCTCTGGTGTTAGTTTTCACTTGTTAATCTGAATCATCTTCCCCATGCATCAGAGAGAAGTATTTGCCATAAGGAGTTACAGTCTTAAGAGATCTTGAGAAATCTCATCTCGTATCTAAAAGAGAAATCTAGTTCACTCAGGCATCTGGATTAAAATCCTGGTTTTCAAGCAGCATCCCAACAGCTCAGGTCATAGTATCTCAACTGCAGCAGTTTCATACAGGCAAGGAGACCAAAGAGATTCAAAAGAGCAATACTTTGCCTTTAGAAAAGAAGTAGCAGGTAAAGTTGAAATTTGTTTCACGGATCTTCCATTTTCTTTAGAGGAGGAAAAGATAGTTTTACGTGACTTATCCTTTTTGTCATTGCAGGCTTTAATAAGAAAATAGAAAAGGAGTTGTGTCTTCTAAGAATTTTTCCCTTTTCTCTTGAAAGAAATCTAATGCATTTCTTGTCTTTTTTGCTAACTTATGAATCAACTGCCCTCCACCTACTTTCCTCCCCTCCCACTTTGGTTTATGGTGTATACACGAAGCAACCGTGTAAAATCTTCTGTTTCATAAATATGCATTAAACAGCCTAACAGTTTAACAGCTGTTGAAAAGTATTTAGTAATTGAGTTACCAGGAAAGCACTTTCTAATCAGATAATGGCAATGTCCAAGTTTATAGGCAGACATCTATGCACAAGGCTTCAATCTACCTGGATGCTGTTATTGTATGAAACTATACATATGCATTTGTTCATATAAAAATATATGCATGTAAAAGCAAAGAGGACAGGCAGATGTGTTAGAGGTAGTTTTCCCAGTGAGCAGCAGAAGAGCTTGTCACACTGCAGAGCCATGCTCACTGTTTCCCTACAGCTGCACAGTGAGTCTGAGAGCAGTGCTGTGTGGTGGGGGGCATAATGGGTGCAGCACCCCAGAACAGCATCACCCCACACCTCACCCCTCTGTGCTCTGTGCTCCCACAGCCCTGTGTCCTCACTCACCAGCATGCTTGCTCTCCCTGCTGCTGAGCCCACCTGCCCTGAAGCTGCAGGGCTGGTGCCTGGTTGCAGAAGGGCTGGCTGGATGCAATGCACTGGTGCTGAGGCGCTACACCCTGACAACCCACATGGGTCCAGGTGTTTTTTGGTGTGGGGAAAGGTAGCAGCAGGTGGTAGAGCGGGCACTGGCAGGTTGAGCTATGCTGTGTGAGAGCTCGGTACTTCCCTGTGTGCCACCTTGCTCTCTGAGAAAGTGCATCTTTCTGTCAAATAATGTAGAAGAAGATTAAATGAACAACACATACTAAAAGAGGATTTCCTTTTCTTATTTCTCACAACTTTTCCTTCTGATAATTTTATAAACTTTCCTGTGCTAGGTAGAATTATGTATATTTGTGCTTTTTGATGCTAACGTTTTTAAAATCTTTAATTTGGCCTCATTGAAAACTCCATTTTGTCTAGGCAAGGTAAGATAGGACACCCAGCTCGTGTATTTCAAGCAGGAATAACAGGAGCGTGGCTTGGCCGATGCTCTTCTGGAGAGGCTGAACATGCTCGCACAGTAGCACAGAGATAAAATGCCTATGAGATCACCCATGCGACCTTCTATAGCTCCATCCCTACAAGCACACGCAGGGGACGAGGCCACCATTGTGTGATGGGTGTGTGATAACTCAGTGAAGGTCATGGGATGCTTTGTTAACGTACGATCAGGGAAGGGTGAGTGAATTCAGTTACTTAGGTAGATGAAACCTGCAAGTGCACACATTCTGCCTACAGGTCCCTTTGTTTCTGATACGCTGTGCTCTGTTTTTATAACTAAAAAGAAAAGGTCTGATACTAACTTGACCTTTAAAAAACATTTTGGTTGAATTGGTGCCCAGGAAAATACATCCAGTTCACAGACAGTATCTGCAAAGACCCTCATAGGGGCTGTCCCAGAAGATCCCTATGCCTGAATGCCCAGTACTCCATCACTGAGATTGCCACGGCTGCAGATAGGTTGGCAGGCTTTGCTGGCCTACTGCTGCTCTGATGCTACAGAACAGTGAGATTATAGTTTCTGACGGAGCCAGCCCATTGCCTCTCCCCAGCACCAGACCTCTCCAGAGTCAGAACATGGAGCGAGGTCCTCTCTCCACTCAAGCCAATGTTACTACAACAGCCAGGATTTTGTCTTGCACATATCCAGCACATTTAAGATGCCTTCCGTCAGCCAGCAGCAGAGGTGCAGTAGCATTTGGGTTAACTGAAGTAGCGTCTTCTTAGGGAATGTCTGCTTCTTGGTCAAGAGGATGTACTGCTTGCATCAAAACTTGTTTGTAGAGGCACAAATGGCAGTTCAGATCTCAGCTCAGTAATGGACATACGGACCATTTAATTCCTTGATGCTCTTTGGAAGTCTTTTCCCAAATTCTTAGCAATTATGAGATATTTATTCCAGAATTTGAAGAAATGTGTGTGCGGACACGATGAAAAAAGTAGTGTTCTCATTTTCATATGCTAACCAAAATCCGTACCTTTAGAGATAATCAGTGTGCAGCATGAAAAGTGACTATTCTGTTTGATAGGTTCAATCAAACTGAGGGCAAAATAAATACGTTACAGTGCCATAAATGCCTGCATTGATAATACTACATGGAAATGGGAATTTGTTAGTTTAATGTTATAATCAGGATAAACATCTGTTTAATTTATATGGTTATATTTTCTCAATTCACATATTTTAATAGCACCCTCAAAAAAAAAAAAAGTTAAAAACCCATCTGGATTGCCAAAGTGTTAAAGCAAACAGGCTTGTTATAATTGTCAAAAATATATGTAATTTATATTCAAGCACTTTCTGACTCCCTTTACCGTATGTCCATGATTTATTATTTTTCTTCAAGGCTTGATATATTAACATCTTACCTGCTAGAAAAGCCTTTCATTTAAACACGGGCTCGTAGAACTGGCTGAAATATTTCTCTCACATTCAGACCCAAACAGAGGGCCATTGTCTTCAGCCCAGTGCCCCGGTATGATGTCATAACCCTGGTCTCTCTGAGTAAGAATTGGAGGTAGCTTTGATTTATAGCTGGGTCTGCTGCCAACACGCGGTTCTTAGAACTTCATATTGAATTAGATGACATAATGACACAAGTCCGGAGCCTAAGAAGGCATTATTGAACCATTTAAAACCAATTAGCACAGATTAAGTCGCTTATGAGACTAATTTAGAACTTTGAGCTCTGTCTTATTTTAATATTCAAAATTGAGGAAAATTTAAAATCCTCTGTCATCTGACCTTATGCATTATGAAGTAAGAAGCATTTAAAAATTAACCATACCAGCCAGGTTTACACACGTTTTTCCTGTTTATAGTAAGGGCCTGGTTCTTCAGCTGAGTAGGGTCTCTTAAATGAATGACATTCTTTTGAGTATGAGTTTATGTAGAAACTGTGCATTGCCTTTCTGTTTACAGTTTCACAAATTCTGACATCATTGCTGAAATTTATTACTGGCAAATCTCAGGCAAATTCAGTCACAATTCTTCATTCTGGTCAGCCGAGACTCTACAAAACTGGGCGTTATCTCTGCACCACAGCACAGCTATAAGACAGAAAGGTTATGGTCGTTCGTTATGTCTCTACTGAATTTAAGAAATAGTTGAGTTTCTTCTAAAAGTGCGTGCAGATTCTGAACAGCTGTGGGGCTCTTCAGTTCAGTGCCAGCCCAGGCCTGCCGTGTGACTAGCAGCAACTCTTTGAGCTGGCAGATTCTTACCAAGTCATTTAAGATGATGACTAATTTGAAGTCTTTGAGCTGTAAGTTAGTCAGGCTAATACTGTTCTCTGTTAAATATTAATTCTGAGAAAATTAATGGTGCTCTGTGTATCACATCACATCTCCCTGCACGAAACACCCACTTCCGCAGGTGAGTGATGGTGCAAATGGATGTGTTTTATGGCAGTTAGTGTGCTGTGCTTCCAAAGGGATATGTTTGAGAATGAAAACTCTTCTAGCTCAGGTCTGTAAAGATGTGCAGTCAGTCAAACATGAGTCAGTAGGAAAGTGGTAATGCTAATCCAGTAATGGCTGTAATTGTTCCCGCCTGCTTGGAAGGAATCCACCCAATTCCCACCTAGAGGAAGATGCTGTGATAGCACAGGTGGACTTGTAAGGGTTGTATCCACAGCTGCTCCAATTATTCACTCCAGCTAAGGTTCTCAGCCTCCACAGAGGGAACAAGGCAGGGAATAGTGGCATTTCTGTTGCCCGCAAGTTAAGTAATAGTTATTCATGTGAAATACAGAAGCTAAAATCTGCTCAGAAGGAAAGGTGTTAGGATCTTACATTTCTGCTGACATATTCAGCTTTCAGTGTTTGATTCCACATCATCTGGGTCATTAGTAATGGTTTCTACAGGAAAAAAATATCCTGCGGAGCCTTCTTTTGCTAACTGGTACCCCATAAAGACATTTACACTCTTCTGAGTAGTGAGTGCCTGCTATCCCAAATTGGTATGATCCCTACATTCACTCTTCAGTGTTAAGTGTCTATATAAACTGCAAAGCAATGAGAAGTCAGATACAAACTTATTCGCCATTTCAGAATTGATCCTTCTTTTTCATTGCAGTACTTATTCTAGCAAGAGAAAACAATTTTGGAAAACACAAAAGAATGTAATGGAGACAGTTCGACTGAGTTAGTTCAGACTCCTCTAAGCCTATGTGCAGGCAGTATCTGTTTGTTTACAGACACTTGTTTCAAATTACGTGAAATAACTGAGCTCAAGATGATCAGTTCAGAGCAATACAAGAGGACAATGTAAACAGATGTCAAATGAAACGTATCCCCCTTTTTTTCCCCGTTACTACCAACGTACTGTCAGAGACCAAGCTATTGTGACTTACTGTGACTGGTGCCTGTAATTAATGCCAGTCTCTATTTTGCCTCTGAATTTACAGAACTCACTTTTGGTTACTGTCACCACCTTCAAGAATTTGGGGACTAATAGGTCTGGAATAGTCCCTGTTGCACACTAGTCCGTTGCCTAGTGCAGAGCAGGACTTACCGGTTGTGGACTATTGCTTGTGGCAGGTGTATTTCAGAGTAGCGAGATAAGAAAATTTAATTTACAGATTTTTGATGTTCATGATCATTAATTTGACTCCATGACATTGGTTTTATAAAGAAAAAAAATCCAAAGTGTAGTGACAGAAAGTGTCTGGTGAGCCAAGTAGCAAAGATGTGCCATGGAAGAGCTACAACAAAAAGCCAGCCTGAGATCAGGAACCATAAAGCCTCCTCCCTCCAGCCCTGTGTGCCACCAGGGCTATAATCCTTTCCTGGGTTATAACAAGTCAGACAGCACCAGGGTTTATTGCAGTTGAATTGCCAGTGGTTGAGCTCGGAATTATTTAGCACAGGTGTTTCTATAACAGTGATATATTGGGAAAATTCAGTGTTCAACAACCATCATATTTCCAGCTGTGCTGTGGTTAGTGCTAGTACAGTGAACCTAATATAAAACATATGAGAATATTTGCTAGCTCAGGAACTTGTTAAAGGTATTTTCTTACAATATCTGTGCTGCTATATTTATCTAGGTGCGTTTCTTTGGTCTTGCATTTTCATAAAGGGTGTGATACTGGTTTTATAAAGCTGTCTCCAAACCTGGATTCTGCTTCTCTGTAACCAAGTGTATTAGTAGTGGTGCTAGCCAGTGTGCAGCCCACAAGCAGATGAAAATAAGATTATGAGGAATCCAGTGACAGTGCGTTATCCTTAGCACGTTCATCCTGAGTGGCACCTTTGCATTTGTTACATATATAGACATGTTTTTACTAGGGGTGATAGAAATCTTGAAACAAGTGTTGCAAGCATCTATATATAAAAGAACATAAAAGGAGGAAAGTTAACAAGAGCCTGGGGGGCTTTAAAACAAGGGTAGTGAACTGCATCCACTAGCAGCAAAACTTGTGAGCTTTAGAAAAGATTTTTTAGGTACACATGCTCACACATGCATTTTTATGGGTTCAAAAGACTCATACACACACACAGTAACAAAGGATTGGAGAATATATGGGTGGCTCCGAAAATAATGCCTCCTCTTTTATTAGGTTGGCTCACGATGTCAGAGGTGGATGTTGGTGGTATGGCAGCAGAGGGTGAACCTTCCTGTCAATATTCCATTATGTTTTGTTGCTGTGTGACAGATGGCTGCAGAGGGGCAGTCTGACAAAATTGCATTTGACCTGGAAGTGCACATGAAGCAAAGATGTGTCACTGAATTCCTCCATGAGGAAAAAATTGCACCCTTTAATGTTCATCAACACTTGCTGAATGCTTATGGAGACCAAACAGTGGATGCGATCATGGTGAGGCAGGGGGTGATGCATTTCAGCAGTGGTGACAGCAACAGTGGGTCACCTCTGCTGGTGCAGATTTTTATGAGCACAGCGTGCAGGGTCTTGTTATGGCTGGTGAAAACGCATAGCTAATGGTTGCGACTGTTTAAAAAGCATTTTGTAGCTGGGAATTTGCTCTATCAAATATTGTTACTGTGCTTTTTGTATCTGTTGTAGTTTCCATGGAAATAAATAGGAGGCATTATTTTCAGAGCCACCTACAGACAAGGATGTTAGTAAAAAACATGCATATAAAGACACAGAAACATTCATGACAAGCATGTGCTCTGAGCTGAGCTGTACAAACATGTTTCATTAATAACTTTGTGCCACAACAGGTTCATTATTCTAGTATTCTAACAGGCATTCTCTGGTGTCACCATACATTTCCAACAATGTATTCAAGCTATGGCTGTTCCATGGATCTCTTTTGGGAAAGAACATTAAATGCCACGAGGCATCCAAACTCAGTCACTGTATGCCTTATAGTTTCATCTGACTAGAAGAAATGCATCTATGTACTGACTTGGCCTGATTGTTTATAATTTTCCTGATAGAGAAAGTAGGCATCTTTTACCTATGAACTGCATGTGTTATGGGAGAACCAGGAAACACACCTCTCTGATTTGAGGGAGATAGCTGATGTGAAAAAGGCACATAGATTTAAGGAAGATCTTTGATTTGAGAACACAGCTCTGTGTTTTTCATGACTGGATTGATACTCACTGAGTCATTTTGTCCATGAGCTGGTACCGTTTCAAGACATGGTTTAACAGCTCAATTACGATCTCTTTTGAGACAGCAGATAGAGCAAGCAGAAATGTAGAATGGGAATCAGTATTTCTTGGTATCCGGAGACTGAGTTAACACCTTTTAGGAGTTGGCATTAGGGATTTGGATCCAACTTAGAATCACAAAAAGTTGGATGCGACTTCTTGAGTATTTTACACTCATTTGTTGTTTAGCAAGATTAAATACAATCATGTAAAAACTAAACAAATCAAATTCTACTCTTTTGTAGAGTAGAATCTACATTGTTATTGTATTTTAAACTTTATTGTACGTAGTACTTTGTCTTTTATCTTTGCAATTTTGCTTTTGCTAAACTCTGAAGCTCCATCTCTACCTTATTATGCTCCAGTTTACCAAATGGGCAGACATTTATCAAATGGGCCATCAGTAGCCGTAGAAATGCAGTAGTATGTCCAAGTTAAAATTCTTGCTTTGATTACTACAAATACATGGAGCCCTTGGGTCCAAAGCTTCCACTGAAGCACAGCTATTTGCAAATAGATTTTTATAGCACATTAGTGCTGGAGGAGAGTCCAAAGAAAATAGTCCTTTTCAATAT
>JANHGO010000040.1:33795542-33811621 GCA_024606505.1 Aquila spilogaster
ATGCTGCGATGAACTTGTCAGACTCCAGCTACCAAAGATTTATTAGCTGAGCATAATAAAAGGGGTAATCTGGAATTTGATTATGTGACCTCACTGAACTGTGATTTAGCACATGCTGCTAAGTATCCCAGTAGTATTCTGAACCCTCACCTTAATGCAGTACGTGAGTTCCCTTCCAATAGCCATATAACTTTATATAACATACCATACCATGCTATTTAAAAAAGAAATGCCTTTGAAATGGCTGCATTGAAACTAATTACTGCCAGCGAACATCTGAGTGCAACTGTCTTTCAGGGAGAATTTTAAGACAGTTCAATGCAAAAAAAAAATCCACCAGTTTTTATTTTAAACAGCATGATACTCACTGAATTGGGATTATAAATGAATGTTTTGGAGCTTTAGTAGCAGCCTTTTGATTTTCAACTCTGGGAAAATCATTTTTCTCAGCAGAAGTTATTATTGATTACATGATAGACAGGTCTGAGGAATTTCCCTAATTAGGAGTTCCATTAGCTTAAGTTTTGCACAACACATCATTTGAGATAATGTTATCTTCATATGCTGTACATTTTTCACAACATACCTGTACTGTGAGGAGTAAAATTTTCAAGAAACCAAACAAGAAATGTACGCAAACCAGAACAGAAAATCATGCCCAGATTTTGGTTCTGAGAGGAAATGGAAGTTATTTGTATAAAGCTAGTCTATAGCTGTCTTTCTAGAAAAGCACAAGGAACGGGCAGTCTTTCTGCCTTACTCTCCAAAATCCAGCAAGCACTTCTGTCACAGCGTTACCAAATCCACCTTTGTTTCAGCTCTGCTGGAGGGACTGGACTGCAGGTCAGATGTGGAGAGCAGAGCTTACCAACCATGTCCACTTCAGGTTTCTCCTGAAGGATCACAGGAACTTTGCTGCAATGTTCATTCTCTCTGACGAAGCAGAAATGGCTTAGTCCTTACCCATTTCTGTTCCATTCTCTCTTCTGGACACACACGTGCACCAGTCATCTGATGGTTAGACAGAAGTAATTGTAGAAGCCACCATGTACATCTGCACCAGTACTTAAAGTTGACTTTGAAGATCTATTCAGCTCACCAAATCCAGATACACTTCCCTTTGGCATCCATCAGGCTATCAAAATCATTCCATGGCTGACCACAAGAACTATAAACCAAAAAAAACTATATGGATGTAACAGTCGTGGCAACACTGTATAATAAAAGAAAAATAATGTACGTAATTTCAAAAAAAAACCAGCAGTTTGCTCTGTGGGTAATCAGAAATGGTAACTAGAGGAGCTACCTTTTCTGTGACTAAACTGATATTTAGGTCAGTCGCAGACTAATGCAGCCCAGTCCACGTGAGCTTACTGTTACCTATCTATGCTGTATCTCACTGTATCTGTGTCTTGCCCTTGTAGAAGTCAGGAAAGGAGTGCTACTGTCTTCTTGTTCATCTTTGTATTGGGTCTGAGAAAGGAACTGTGCAGCAGATGATCTGGAGGTTGGAACCACATCTTGTGGGCTATGTGCTGGCCAGGACACTGGCATACCTCAGACACACAGCACAGAAGCATAAAACTGTATGTCAGGCTCAAAGCCGATTTACATCCATGCATTCATGGAGGCAACCTTAGAACAACCTGTGCAGATAATGTTTTCACATTACAGTTAATGTAATTAACTTATGGGCTCTCCATGGCAAGGGTTGCATCAGTCCATCTTAGCCACATGCTCTTGCTGCTTCCTTTGAGTAATATCCATTAATCATGTAGCAGCAGAGCAGGCTAATAGAAAATTACCTCGACAAGAATAGCAAAATCTACACAGTTTTCCATTGGATCAGCTCATGGAACTGCATCCCGTGGGTCCAGTCGGTGGGTCCAGCCCATCAGGTGTGCAGGAAGCCTTTTGCAGTGGGGCCACACTGGGTGGCAAGCAGCCCACCCATAGTCTAGAGTGTGCAAGACTTACAGCCACATCTGATTTTTTTATCTTCCCCAGCAAATATCTAATCAACTCATCCTGTCTCAGCAAAAAATCCCCACATCATGCTCACCCCTTACTTATGAAAGGCTGATGTCTTGCCTTCCTGACACAGTCTCAAAGGACAGTTTGGCTACTGTGGGGACTGCCTAGAAACCTATGTGATTGCAGTTGGTGACCCAGTAGGTGATGTTCAGTGATACACGTACCCCATGTGTGCAGTGCCTTTGTGCCTGGGGCTGTCTCATTCAGACCTCTGGTACTAATTGTACCAGAATAAGGCACTGAATAAGGAACATGAATAAGGCACTGCCCAGAGGGAGAATGTGTTTTACATGCACTTGATTTTTTTTTTTTAGAATAGGAGCTTTTAAGCAATCACCACTGTTTGTTGTTAAATTGTATCCATCTTTAAATTATATAGCATCATTTAAATTATTTTTAGTTTTTTTTAATGTTTGTACCTGATGTCAGTATGAGAGCTAGAGAGATATCAGATGTACTTGACTGCTTTCCTGCTATATTACTCTAAATATATCAGCTCTTTCCCTCATCCTTAAAGTAGTTTAAAAGTAATGCAATGTTGTAATGACACTAAAAATAAAATTCACAAAGCTAAATTCCATAAATAAATAAATAAATAAATATTTGTAGTGTTTTGTAACTACTTAATACATCCAGTTTTACCTGGAAGTACTTATGAAAATTGTGAGATACAGACATCTAAAATACTTACGGGACTCCTGGACAAATGAAATATCTAACTGGCTATGCCATATGATATTCAGTAACGTTTTGGATGCTTGTTTTCCTGGAAAAAAAATGTGGAGAGGTTTAATTTATGTGACTAATATACATATAGCAATCTTGGAACAGGTATAAACAGAAATTTTTTAGTTTCAGTTTATGGGATCAAAGCAATACTCATTCTTTGTGGTCTGGAGTAACTCCAAATATAGACCATCAATGGAGTGTAGAGATGGAAAAAAACAGTCAGTGAGTATATATAATATATATCCTGTACATAACACTTCTCTGCTTCTGTAATGGTGGGCAGCTGAACTGATATAAAGGGAGCACCCAAAGAGATTTCCATTTTGGCAAGTAAGCTTTGGTCTTGGCAATCTTGTTTTAAATCAAAATCTACAGTAGCCACCTGGGTTACTCATTAAATGTGCTGTCCATTTCAATATGTGCATATATGATTCAAAATGTATAACATATTTCAAACTCACCCCATAAAGTGATACCTGATATATTATGGCTACGCTCTTGATATTGAAAACTATCTGGCTTGTGTACCAGCACTCATTTCAAATAATTATGAGTTCAACCTCCAAACAAAGATTATGGCTGACTCCTGCTGCTGCTTTCACAGCAAGATTTGATGTGCTGTTTAAAAGCATGGTCTGACGAAGCAGCTGAAATGTGATATTTATGCCTGGTGCTGGTCCCCTTCTGTTTCTTTGCATTAGAAGAGATGGTGTCCCCTGTCCTCCTTGCAAGAAGTTCTTGCAGCTGCCTGCAGCACACTGGGGCACCCTGGCAGACTGCTCCAGTGCTAACGTTGTCTACATGTGCCTATGCTGTCCTTGCCCTACACAGCAAAGATTACCTGATTTTCCCCTTTCAGGTCTAACCTGGGAGTAGTGCTGGGTGGTATGGTGGTGGAGCCCATGGAAAATCCTTAGACAGGCAGATGGACAGTCTGATTTCTCTGCTTGAAGGACATCTTCAGTACAGATACATGCAGATAATTGCTTCTGAGAGTAAACATTTTATTTGGGGATCAGTGAATCTAAAGAGCTGTACAGCCTTTGGAGGGATAAAACAGAATTAACATTGCCCTAAAAGACAGCCAGTTTGGGGAAAATATGAGCTGATGAGGACTCTCCCTATCCCCTTGAACCAATCATTCTCTCAAGGGGATGTGAAAATGTACCTTAATTTATATCTCACTTTCGAGTAGCTCCTCTCTCCAGCCCTCTAAAAGGGACCTGGGTCAAAAGTTGTGATAATGTTCAATGTTTCAATGTTTTTGAAATGGTCCTACTTCTTTTCCGTTGTTGGGGGCAGCTCAAAGAAGTTTTCCCAATTTTGATTACTTTTCTTAGTGGTAGAAGAAATTCCAAGCCAAAGGTGGTGGAGTTATGTTCACACAGCTTTCAGGATGTTCAGGCAGCTGGGAAGCGGCCAGGCTCACAACAGGAGATGCTAAAGGTGACTTGAAATCACCTACCTTATCCCCATTTCCCTTTCCTGGATCTAGTGTAGTCTGGGTGTAACACAGAATCTCCAAATCTTTTTATTTCACCAGGATGAAGAGTTCAATTAGGCATGCTAATGCCAAGAAACATTTTTCAGGTTGTAACTGGCACTCCCACAAGTTATGGCATTTTTACCTGCAGCAGAATGATACTCAATTGTGAAATTATTTCCTGCCATTAGAAGCATCAAAGAAATTAGTTTTCATTACAAATGAAAATGAAGCTATTTCTAAAAAGCTAGTGGGAAACACATTGGTACCAACAGGAAAAAGGTGTATGTATGTTCTCAGCAGATATCAAGGTGCACTGTACATGCTTTGATCTCAACTTGCTATATGAATGCATAGAACTTTACAAAAGCAGTTTGTAATGAAAAGCAAACCTGCACCCTGGAGGATTCTTTAATAAAGGTACACTTGAGTTATGAAGTTATGAAGGCCTCAGCTTCTTCAACTTTTACCCAAGTTCTCATCTAAAATTTTTAGATGAAGTCCCAGGCAGTTGAAGGCAGCAGCAAACTACTATTGACTGTAGTGGGACCAGAATTTCATCCTTGGTTTAAAAAAAACTGTTTGCCAGAATACCCCAGGTCCTGTGTAGATGCCAGAACTGGAATAACAGTATCTGAAATACAGATCTCTTGTCTGAAGTTTTGTGTATTAAGTCAGCCTCCTCCTCTCCACACAGACACTTTCATGGAAGTCTCTATCCTGATCTTTACTTGATCTGAACCATAAATCTTTATTTAAATAGTGAATATACTTAGACCATAAACGAAGATATCTGATGTTTATATACATGGCTAACAGAAAGCATCAAAACCATCTCATCATCTTTTTTAAAACAAGGAGGCTTTTGTTCTTGTGATTGTCTTTGCACAGCTGTGCGTTTTACAGTACCGTGCCAATGAATGCACTCATTGCAACTTTTATTTTACTCTGAAAAGGTAAATTGGGAGCATTAAGCCTCCAATAAGTATGTAAAAGTGGCAAAACCACAGGTAAAGTGTTACTGAAAGCTGCAGCCCTGCCAGTCATTTCATTTTAAACATGACTCTTTTAAAAATAGCTTTTGCAGTAAAAGCTGTAACTCCTGGACGTAATATGAGCTATTGCTAATGTCATTCCCATGAATTGCTTACAGAGTGTTGAACTGTTAGATGTCTGACAAGTCCATATATCTCCTATACTGTATATATGAAATTTTTTTTGCCTCTACACCATATGTTCTTTTTTCTTATTATTCCTCTGTATTCTTGAAATGCACGTGGTTTGGTGATATAGTTTATTTGAACAGGAACTATAGCAGACAGAATTATTCTTTTGCTGAAATGTATCCTTTTTCATACATCTCAGCATCATGATTAAAGTGATTGGCTCTTAAGGCATTAAGTTTAGTCTGCTGCTGCCACAATTATGCTTTTGAAAACTCCTGAGTGCGCTCTGTGATTTTCAGTAGTCCAGATGTCGTTAGAGCAACATGCAGGTAGTCTGCAAAGTCCAGTAACACTGTCTGCACTTCAGTCTGGCTTGTGTGAGCTTTTCTCTCTCTCCTTCTTGGCCTAGAGAAGCAGTTCTGGGAAAAAACAAATAGCTGTCCTCATGGAAAGTTTTACTTAATCTGGCCTGGTGCCTGCCCCTAGACCCTCCTCATTTCTAATGATGATTGAAAGTGTACATGCTACTGTGATAAAACATGCTGAGTTGTTAACATTTGGGACTTCGGTTGTGCGTGATGAGTAAGGGAGGACTGAAGTAATTCGTTAGTGTCAGATCTCTGGTGGACTTGTGAGTCTGGGTTTGAGGGGTGTCCTGTTACACAAAACCACACACCTCTGGACTAGGGATGAAGTTTTGCTGTTCTTAGCGAGTTTAAGTGAATTGAGAATTAAGTTAAGAATTAGAGAGTTTAAGTGAATTAAGAGCCTCCCTAGAGGCTCACCAAAAGGAAGTCCCCAAAGGAGTAGGTGATCACTTCCTGATTTCCTCCAGTCCTGGGTGTGCGGGTGCCCTCTGAGCAGATCTGACTGCCTCTAATTGCAGTACCTGTGCAATCTACCAATGAACATTGTTTTCTTCTGTCAACAGTGCTTAGTTATCCAGGGAGATCCTTGACTCTTGGGCTTTCAAGAAAGCATCCAGCCTCTTCAGGGAAGTCCTGAGTGCCTCCACTTTCATTCACTGATCATAGACACTTAAGAAGGCACAGAAGTTGGGACCGGGAGGGTGGCAAAGTGATAGGAGAGCTGTAGAAATCAGTAGGCCATGCTTTGTGTTGTTTTGATATCCCAGAGTATTTTTAGTGCACAAAGCCCAGCCAGCCTCTGCTTGATGTGCATCTGCATGCACGCCTTCACATTAAATGTTTCATGTTGTTAAGCATACAGATGATGAAGCATTGCACCGCCTCTGTTTTACTGAATGTCAGCTTCACACTGCGGCTCTGGTAGTCACTGTGCAGTTAACTGGGGAAAAAGCTGCCCCCCCACTTCCATGTCTCTTTCATTCTCCTATTTCAATCATAATGGCTGTTGGCATTGCTGTTTCAAATGGTAAAGGTTTCATGGGTTATTTTCTGTACGTTTTCCTTGGCGATCAGGGGAGAAGAAGTTGCTGTATCTGAGCCTTTGTAACATTTACATCTGCTTTTAAGCCTGGAGGAGTGCCAAGGAAAATATGTGGCTTGCAGAAGCACAAGCTTCTTGAGAAAGCTTTGTTCCAATGCGATTCATTTTAGGAATATGTTGTTTGTTTGAAACATTTCTGCTGAGCTTTGCAGTGTGAGTTGGCCAGGTGTGGCTGTGTGGCTCATGGATGGCCTCCATGCTCTCATGTCCTGAATCCCTCCTGGCAAAACACTGCTGGGGAGGTTGCTTTATAAAATCCCTCTACTACATGGAGAGTATCATAAAGACCTCTGCTGCGACTAGAAGACTTGGGCTGAAGCAACTCCCTTACTTAGCCCAGAAAATATATACGTGTCAGAGGAAGTGCTCTCATGAGCAAACTCGCTGACTTCACGTACAGTGCTCTTGGCTGAGTGTTAGCAAGCTGTAATGTTGCTAGACTGCATAGTGGCAGAGGGCCTGCCTCTGCTCCCACTTAAGTCAATAACACTGTTCCCTTTGGGTTTATTGGGAACAGGACCAGGCATATGGCTGGTAGTTAAAATGCATAATAGCTGCATTCATTGCAATCTGGTCGCAGATAGACATTCAGAGAAGGAGATTTTTCTAGGAGATTCATGTGCTACGCTGTCAATTGTGCCGTCTGCATCTGCTGGACAACTGTGGGCTCGTAGCTTGACCATCACTGTCGAGAATGGGCTGTTTGATAACCCGGCTCCTGATCTTTTCTCCTCTCTGAGGAGCTAGTGGTGATTGCAACCAAAGAGGGAACATGCTTTCCACATGAGGCTTATCACTGGGCTGGGAGGAATCTTATGAAAAAAAACAGACCCTCAAAATGTTCCCCTCCTCCTCCTCTGCAACTGAGAAGGTCTGCAAAGTCTAAATGTTGAAAATACTTGGAAACTATTGGTAAGTAAAAATAAGGAAGCTATGGACCTATTCCTTGTTGACCAGCGTGGTTGGGTTTGTCTGCAAACCAGAAAGTTGGCCCAGCCATGTTCTACTGGCTTGGCTTAGTTGGTTGGTCTTCTACATTTTCCATACTTTCAAGCCTACTACAAGACAAGTGTCAGGAAGTGAGATGGTCCTGAAGGTATATAAAAAATCCCGGACTGTACTGACCCTAAGCACATTAATATGAGCATTTGAACAGTCTTGGGAAGCAATTATACAGACTATTAAAGTCCACAGTTAGTGGATTAAATTCTTTCATCTTTATGTAGTTATGACTTGTGTTTCCAAGCATCATGTATGTAAAAAAACATTCCTCTCATCTTGCCTTTGTCCAAGTATTATTTTTTTTCTATTTAGTTTTAGCCTTCTGCATTCATATGGGAATGCAGGAGACAAGATTTACTCTTCATGTCTATGCTGTCCAGATTTTTCTTGATGTTAGCTTTCTGTGGGAGCTAAGGCTAAAGATTTATTCCATTTCATACCTGTTGTGTTTACCATCTTTGTGATTCCAGGACAGATATTGCAATATATATAACTTACCAATTTTGATACCCTGGGAGCAGCAGTCAGCTCCTTTACTAATGCTGCAGGAAAAATATGCATTACACTGCCATCTTGTAAATAAAATATTGTGCAAACTATTTAAGAAGTAGAAAAAAAAGCCATTTTGGGTCACCGGTGAAGCCTCCAAAAATGCAAAACTGCAAAATATTTATTTAAACTTCCATTTCTATTCTGTATATGCAAATCTATAAATACGGAATGTATGTGTATGTGCATATATATGTATGTGTGCACATTTACAGTCGGCTTCTCTGAAAGTAATGCCTCCTATTTCATTAGGTTGACCCACAATGTCAGAGGCAGATGGTGGTATGGCAGTAGAGGCTGAACAGTATTCCATTATGTTTTGTTGCTGTGTGACAGATGGCAGCAGAGGGGCAGTCTGACAAAATACCATCTGATGTGGAAGTGTATATGAGGCAAATATATGTCAATGAATTCCTCCATGTGGGAAAAAATGCACCCATGGACATTCGTTGACGCTTGCTGAATGCTTATGGAGACCAAACAGAGGGCGTGAGCACAGTGAGGTGGGAGTGGTGTATTTCAGCAGTGGTGACAGCTACGGTGGGTCACCTCTGCAGGTGCAGATTTTTTGACAAGTGCAGCATGCAGGCTCTGGTGAAAATGCATAGCTAATGGTGGTGACTGTGTTGAAAAACACAAATAGTGTTATTATGCTTCCTATATCTGTTGTAGTTTCCATGGAAATAAATAGGAGAAGTTACTTTTGGAACAACCTGCGTACGTATGTAATGAGATATAAGACTTAGTATACTAATTTTTTGCCTATTTTAAGGTCTATTGGCTGAGAGTTGGTTCTACTCTTGCAGGTGTCTCTTAAGTAAAACTTAGAAACACGAGGTCAAAAGGAGAAGCCCATTCTGTGGGACTTCCATTGTGCTCAGTTTCTGAACTGAAATGCCCTTTGCAGCTCTGAAATCTGGCATTTTGCATGCTTCTGAGCTGCAGTTGTCACTGTTGCTGAATGGTTTTCAGGCATTTAAGTGTTTGTTATCCAGCTATTCTTTTTGGAAAACTGAAGCTGGCTTTTTTCCAGCCCTAGCTGTGTTCCACCACATTCCAGGCTGCACTTGGACTCAGCTAGTTGCTTGAGGGCTTTCACCTCAGTGCATCTGCATAAGCCTTAACAACTTGTCCAGGCAGCTTCCCCTTGTAGTGGTATGTCTTTGGGTTAGTGGTACTCGGAGTCTCAAATGTGGTAAACTGAAGTATTCAGAGTGAACCAGCTGTGCTGAAGTTGAGGAATAAGGTTTTGGAAGGACACAGTAATGGGAAGGTATCTTTTGCAACAAAGGCAATGTGTATACATTTACGTGGGGAACATACTAAAATAAGGGAAGCTTTCTCGTGACGCTGTGGAATGGTTAGCACACATCTGAAAGTTTCAGATGTAGAGTCTGTCTGTGAAACTGCTTGGTGACGTAACCAGAACAAAAGAAGGCTTGAGAAAAAGAGAAATGAAAGTTAAATACAGCATCCTCAATTCAAGAAAAAAGAGAAAAGATGAATTTTGGAAGGAGAAAAGGTGAGTGTGGGTGTGAGAGAATTTGTCTAAAACTGACATAGTAGAAATGAGTAGTAATAGTCCAGGATTTAAGTGCCCTGTGGCAGTATATTTAAAGAATGCTCTGTTTTGCCCCAAAATAATTTGCCTGTAGAGAAAAATGAAAGGAGATGATGAAACAAGCATTAACCGTAAGCAGGTGAAATGAGACCTAAAAAAAACTTTCATGAACTATTGTTCACTCTAACACCAAGGATAGACATGAATCATCTTTGCCATGGTCCTGCTAAATTTCTGTAATGGGGACTAATAATTCTATGATAACGGTAAAGGTGCACATTTTAAAAACATATGAACTTGCCTGTTTGATTTGTCTGGGGAGAGCATGTATCTGTTACCGCTCAATTGAGAAGCAGCAGTCTGATGTCAATATTGATCTGCAGTGAGGTTACTGTACTGCATAGGGGCAGCTCCACTGGGGCAGCATTTCCACGGGAGTTATCTCTGTGCTTTATTGCCAGGGAGACAGCTTCAGAATTACCACTGAATGGAGAGAGAGCTCCTGCGGGAAGCCCACAAACCCTCAAAAATATGGTAAAAAATAAGGGGATGGTGAGTACTCTTTGAGTAAATACAGTCACATCACCTGAACTCAGTGAGAATCTTTTATATTAAGACTTCTTTTACAATATAACAGGGCATTCTGTAAAAATCAGAGAAAAATTAGAGAAAGGATTTTTCACTGTCTCTTCCCCTATAGAAATTATGCAGGGGAAATAATGATGCTCGAAGGTGTAGAAGTGATTGGCCTTTGACAAGGCAGAGAAGGATTTTTAAAAGTTCATTTTCAAGGTTATATGACTGAAGAATAAAACAGGAAATCCCCATACTTTGCAACTTCAGAAAGATGGCATTAAAATTGCAGTCAGGATGTGATCCAAATGCCATGAAAAAATTTTCCATCAACTTTGATGGATGTTCTAAAACAGGATGTGTTAAATCACGGGAAATAATAGCAGAGTCACAAGTAAATTAACAGAAGATTCAAAACACATTATGAATCACTGCATTAAAGAATCAATTAGAGTCAACTAGTTAAAAAAAGACAAAATAGTAGCAAAACATATATATATATATATATAAAAATATATATATAAAAGGTTGGAACTAGAAGAAATTGAAACATCTGCTGAAGTTTCCAGAGCTATTTTTAATATTAACTTGGGAAAAACACCTGGACTGAATAGTGTCTCATCAAAAATTTGTTAGTGCTTCCAGACCAAAATCACTCGTATACTTAAAAAGGTAATAATAATCTACTCAACTAAAAGAGAAAACTCTTCTCTCGCCTCATCCCTACCATTGGGTTTCATTTTGGGGAGCATCACCATCTTATACTAGAGCAGCAACCAAATGCAACTGTTGATCCAGAAGTTTTCTGTTGATTATTAAGATCTAGTCCCTGAGGTCTCAATCCTGCTGGCTGCTGCAAAATGTACCTTCTGCCCCCGTGATCTAGTTTACTGCAACAGGGCCTGCCCTTGTAAAACAGATTAGGTAGTAGGACAGATTTCATTATTATAAAGCACTCAACACAAAATAGAGTATGAAAAGTAAATGGACTTTTGATAGAGCAAGAATCCCTTTTAAGAAAATGGATGGACCATTTCTTTGGTTGTAATATGAATATTCAGAAAAAAAAGTCTTGCTTTTGAAATTTGAAACAGAAACTTATTCTCTTGTATTTTAGTCAGGAACATGGTGGAGACAAGGCTGCCTGTATCTAATCCTGGGAGCTGTGACCTTTATTTCCGGTCAGTTAGGTAGACATCACGAGCCATATATGTTTCGGTGTCTAAATCTGTGTTTTCCCTGGTAAAGAAATACGAATTTCTTCAGCAATCAATGTAATTTTTGTGCTGTCAGTTAAAAGCTTGTTTCAGGGAGCAGCTGACAAATTCACATGACTTCAAATGAGGCTGTATCATACTTTCTGTTGTGCATGCTCCCCTGAGGAATGTTGGTCACTGCCTCCCTGTGCCTCTTTTCTGAATTGTCAATGTTCATAAAGCTGTTCAAAGACATTAAATTTTATATGAAAAGCTCTTATTGAGGAGAAGCACCTCAACAAGTAAAAAACCCCACACCTTAAATGATAGCAAGAATTCTTTAAATTGCGTAAGTACGAATATTTCTCAGAAAATGGGAAAGATGTCTGGATTGCACATTGCTGCTGCAAAATGAAGATCTTTGTGTGGGAAAACTTTCAGTTCTTCTTGATAGCAACAACTACAGTAAATCAGCATTTAATCATTGAGATGCAGGGCATCTGCACTGATTTCTACCTGTTTGTAACTAATACTTATTTAAGAATGAATGTTCTAGCTGCAGAGATGGTTCTCCTAGCTACATCCTCACTTGAGATTACTTCACTTTTAAGTACAAGCAGACGTTTCTGTGTAGCTTTTTTCTTTCCTTTACAGACTTGTATTTGTTTCTCATATGCCAGTGGAAATCACTAAAGGAAATTAATTTGTATGAGTGGATTTCATAAGTTTCAGGGTATACTAATAATGAATTCCTGGTTTGTAGAATAAGAAAAAGTAGGGCTTTTCCAAAAGATTTTAACATTTGGCTATAATCAGTTGCTTAAAATGAACTGTTCTTTCCTATGTTTCTGAAGTCCAAGTTGCATTAATTGAAGCTATGTGTTGTTTTTTCCAGTCTCATGTCAGTAAATAATTGTAATGCTGCCCTTCAGTCTGTCTCTGACCTTCACTGTGGTTGCCCTTTTTTGAACAAAAGCTGAAAGTCATGACAGATTGATCTCTTTAATCATAGCTATCATCATAGAATGGTTTGGGTTGGAAGGGACCTTTAAAATCATCTAGTTCCAACCCCCTGCTATAGGCAGGGACACCTCCCTCTAGACCTGATCTAGTCTAATCTAGTTTATTAATCCTGTTCCCAAAATCCTTAACAAGTTTGCCATTGATATACTATTGCATAAGCATATGTATTATAGCATAGCCATAACAGTTTTTAAAACAGAATTGGGCAGTACCTCATCATTTCTAACTTCTTGTACTTTGGTTGAAATGCAAATTCGCTTTCTTGTGTTGTTGACTGTGTTTCTTTGGTAAAAAAAAAAATGTTTTTAATAGATTTAGATTTTATGAGTTTAGGCTAGAAAGTGTTGTCTAGTTTGTCTAAACTTGGCCGCTTCGTGTAATTCTAGTTGTTACTAACTGAACATGAACCAGAGCTGATTTGCGTTTTAAGGAGCCTCTTGTAGGGAAGAGAAGAATTATGCAGCAGAACACTTGTCTTGTTTTAACAAATAAAAATTAGCAGCTGAACTATGTACTCAAGCTAAGCAAATGGAAGAAATATTTTTAGGCCTAGAGAGATGATTTAGAACCTGCATGACTCTGTGATCAAAATGCACCAGCCTGTGTATGCATTAAAGTCAACACAGTGAAGTAAATACAGAAAAGTTGTCTTCCTGTGAATCAGAAGTACTTCTTGAGAATCAGAAGTAAGTTTCCTGACATCAGAAATTGCACATGATTCAAAATTCCTGCAGAAGGAAAAGAGCTGATCTACTTTTCTTTTTTGCATATCAACATGAAAGCGATTATTTCATGTAGATGGACAGTAGGACTGGATGATCTTGGAGATCTTTTTCAACCTTGGTGATTCTATGATTCTATGATTTAAGTGACAGTTAAGGGATATTGAGCAAAATGGCACATTTGCATTGCAGTGTGTGATTCTTTCCTGCCAAGCCATCAGGCCTGTACCCTACATTTCTGTGGACCTACTTCACATGTCTGCCTGTGTTTAGTAAGGGCTTGATGCAAGGACAATTAAATCAATAGAAATTCTTCTCTGCTTTTTGGATCAGACTACTATTTTCAGACAAGATAACCTAACATTTACTGTTCTTTAAAAAGTCTTATGTAGGAAAAAAAAAAAAAGACAACCAACCAACATATAGATGAAAAACTCTAATACTGCGTCAAAATGTAAGGGCTCCAGAGTTGTTGCAGACACAAGTTACAGTTCACAGAGCAATGATAAAAGATTTTATTACATTAAAATGTACAAGTTAACAGGGATAGAATGATCTGAAATGCTATTTGTATTGTGTGTAGTGCGACTGACTTGCAGAGGTCTCAGGAACCCTCACTGTGCTCCTCTTGGTTGTTTGGGTGTGCTAATATTTAAAGCAATGTTTGTGTTGGTTACATGGCCTAAGCCGAAGGGATCTGAGGGAGAGCTGTGCTCTCACACTAAATAGGGGGTAATATATATTTGGGATGAATGCACCGCACCTGTTTCTGTCCCCTTTCATACCAGTAGGAAAGAGAAATTTATCTCCTGGAGTAACCAGTTACTGAGCAGTTGTTTCACAACAGTATCTGGCAAATAATTTAAAAGTTCTGCCCAAACTTTGTCTGTGTAGCCAAGGCCGGGAGTCCTGTTTTCATCTGTGCCTTGTAAAACAGGTCAATTTGTGCCATTACGGAGGTCTCTTGAGTTGCTGCACTCATTTGTGCTGCAGTCCATCATGAAACAATGACAACACCGCACCATGCATTCTCTGTGGAAAACTGGATAATTTCAACCGTTTTCCATTTTCTGTAATGTTTGTCTCTGATGTGGGGGCTTTCTTTATGTATGCAAGGCTTTCTATTGCAGCTATCCATAGATAGCCATGACAAAGAGAAAGCATGAAAGCTTCTAGCACAGGACATTCATCCTGGCTTATCTGGCCCTTGGAGACATTAGCTAATCGAGGCCCGATACTCCATACAATAGGACAAGTGCTGTAAAGCTACCTCTGTTATCCCGGTAAACATGGAGACTTATCATTCCCATGACCACTTTACAGGGATTGTTTTGTTCTGACAACAACATCCACAGCCTACAGTACTATCGACTCTTAACAATGAATCTGATGCTGGCTGTGCATGTTATCAGCTCCCTAATAACTGTCTCTTTTTTTTTTTGTCTTTCCCACCCCATTTGTGAGAATTTGTCCACTGGAGCACTTCTCTATCAGGCCCATGCAGCTGCTGTTATTTTAGATATGGCAGGAAGTAGGTACCGGAAAACAGCGAGAGCTCACAGCACTCAGAAAAATCTAGAAATTCCTCTGATTTACCCAAGGCTCTGGCTCCGATCAAAGCCAGTTACAGAAATAAATAAATAAATTAACAAGCGGGGAGCGCAGGAGGAAGGTCCCCAGCAGCCAGTTGTGCCTGGGCTGCATGTGCCAGCCATCACTTTCTGCGGAGTGCTGGGGAGGGAGGAGCCCTTCGTGCGGCCCACTGGGCACACAGCCTGCACAGGGATGCAGCTGGCACATGGGCAGCGCCTGCCTTCACTGCTGGAGAAACCCCTTGCTCCCAAGGAGCTGCTTGCTTAGGACTCGGCCACCCCGTGTTCCCCCTGCTCGTGTCCCGTGCGCACATATCGTGGAGCGGTTTCCCCTTTGTCTGGTGTGCTCCTATAAATGTTTTTAGCAGTGCTTAGCAAGGGGTGCCAGCCAAAGGGACTGATGAAAAGTCACTGGAGCAAGAAACTTACATCACCGCTACTATTATTATTATTACAGCTACTATTATTATTATAATTGTAAAGCTCAGATAGGATAATTCTTAGCTGCTAGGCAAAAACAGCTGCTAGGCTGCCCACTTTGAATACCTTCACTTTTCCATCAGGCTGGCTTTGGAGATGGCTTCCAAGTAAAAAAAAAATGAAAAAAAAAAAGAAGAGACAATAAAGAAAAAACACCTCCTAACCTTCCAGTTCAGCAAGGGGCTTCAAAAAAACGACCACCAGTACCACCACCACCCCACACACACCGACACATGCAGAAAACACACTACCTTCACAACTGGTTTTAATAAAGAAATCTTCTCTGACACAGCAGATAAGGAGGAAGATTTCTGCCCACAGACATCTCACACCATTAGCAACCTAGTTAACATCTGTAAATGTTTTAGAGAAAGAAATTACACTTTGAGACATTTCTTTTTTAATTACAGTCTCCAGATGAAATTTGTTAGAGCAGGGAAATGTATCCCATAGCGACTGATGTCAATAGCAAGCAGTCCCTAAAGCCAGCCAGGATTGG
>JANHGO010000040.1:33811858-33838605 GCA_024606505.1 Aquila spilogaster
TTATTTTATGGATTTAAGATTGTTTTCTAGGATTCCCAGACTCCCAATACAGCAAAGTTATTTCCTCTTGGCAGATGGCTGGAAAGAAAAAATCATTGAATGGATGAAATTATGTGGCAGACACTAGGTTGAAGCCTAAAGGGAGGAAATGGTGTCTCCCCAGTACCTGTAAATATTTGCTCTGTGTCTTGACCAGAGAAGCCTTTCATCCGCGCTTTGGAAAAAAAAAAAAAACAGAAAAAAAAGAAAGTATTTATTTTGTGAGTTTTTAAGAAAACAGAATTTCTGTCTGCCAAACTCCAGTTTCTAACCAGATGTTTATGTGGCAAATGCAGCTCCGACCCACCCTTGGGAAGCTTGTCCAAATGCAGGTAAATGCATGCAGCCTCAGAGTGCTCCCCGACATTAGCCTCCAGTTATCTTTTATCTCCCTCCTTAGCAGTTAACGTTAGGTATTCTTTCTATAGTTATTTTTCCTATTCTGTAAAATGGAAACAGAGGTTTCCATCAGATTGAATGCCAGGTTTCCATCCTTTATAATGTTTCCTCTCAAAACAGTTTGGAATGAAAGTATTTCAGAAATGTGTGTAGATGGAAGCTACTGGAGATAATCATTTGTTTCATGTAACTGTTTTACAAAAGGTGTGGTGCACTGGAAAGGCTGCTGTGCAGAGTGAACAGCAATCAGCCTGCGCAGCCTTTCATCCAAACCTTTGTTGCAGTTAACTTTTTTTCTTTCATTACATCAGTTAAATGCCCTTTACTGCGCTGGGGCACCAGGCTCAGGACCTTTCAGGGTCCTGTCACGACGTTGTGTCTGAAGGTTTTGCCAAATATTGCACATCTGCAGGCCCACAGCTGAGTGCTGAGGTCCTCTCTAGTGGTGAGCACTGAGCTCAGCACAGCTTTTGTGGCACGAATCAAGCTGCAAGGGGGAAGAGTTTCCCTTCCCTGGAAATGCACCTGTGATTCTTACTGGACTCCTGCAGCCGTGCCTGGTGTTGTCTGTTGACCTTGCTCCATCAATCCATTCTGAAGAGCCATTCTGCAGCTTAACACAGTGTGTGGGAGAGAGGAGGAGAAGAAAATATATTTTGCCATATTTGCAGCTCTGTCACACGTGTAAGTAAGAGTATTGTTCCAGCTGCTCTAATTTAAGCTGCTTGCTATAGGCAGCTTTAGCATCCACGGAGTATGAGAGTCCAGCAGCTGCCTAAAGGTGGTGACTTCCACAGCTGTGTCTCCTATGCTGGACAGAACTCCTCATAACACCTTGCTGGTGGTTACCCGCTGCAGCTCAGGAACATCTACGTTTGCCCTTGGCCCTGCTTGCACCGAAGAGTCTCAAGTGTAGATCCGTAGAATCAACTGTTGGCTCAAACCCTCCCAGAGAAACTGGAAAATGATGGGAATTTATTAAGAAAAGGTCTTCTCCTAGTGTACTTAGTGAGGTGTTAAACTGACACATCTTGGTCTTAAAGTGTTGTCAGCCCCATTCAGCCTTTCTCTCCCATCAGCAGTGTGGCTGCTCAGTGAGTTATATCACATTTATCATTTTATCATCTTGAGCAAAAAGCACTGTGAGCTCAGCCTTTGTAACAGGCTGGGTGGGAATGTGACCCAGTCTGGGCTCATGACATTTCCCATTGCCCCCAAAGAGGCACACAGGCACATCATAGAGTATATAAACTGTAGCACCCTAGCATTGTCCCTGCATTGGTATCCACTTTGCTAAAAGGTAAAAATGATCTTGACATTGGTCTTTCATCTTCACATTGATCTTTTCTCTTCTGCATGTATTTTGAGGTTTGCTGATGAAAAAGTTTATAAAGGAAAAAGGTGCTGCTGCTGATGATGATAATGGGGCAAGTAGGGTCCAGTTCCAGAAAAACCCAACACCCTCTTTACTCAGAATCAGACCAGATACACTCTGTTCTATCTTTTAACCTGTTTCCAGGACGTTTCCAGTGTTGAGGCTCAGTGCTACTCCCATTGACTGATGTCCATCAGACTTGGAGATTGATTCAGTGGAAAAAGAGCTGACTCTCAGTGATTCTGTGCTGTGGAAAGAAAAGGGTGCTCAGAAAGTGCTCGTGCATGACCCCAAGGTGTCATTCTTCCCTCCAATTATTATTTCTTTGCTTTATTTGAACATCAGCTGGGGACTTTTTTTTTTGCAAACAGTAGTGTGAAGTGGCTTATTTTGGAAGATTCCAAGTGATCACAAGGGGCCACAGTATTATTCCATAAAGTCAATTAAAGAACGTGTGTGCACATTCCCATTTATTTGATTTAGAACTAACAAAAGTTTCAGTAATGTGCAATTACAAGAAACTTAATGACCCCTTTATATTGAATGCAACTTTTCTGGCACCTAATATGCTTTGATGAATTGCTCATGTGCAATGTTGGAAAAGCTTCTGTAAAGATTTATAATTGTATGATCAATATGGAAATTCAGTCTTATTTGGCTTTTTAAAACTCTAAAATCAGATTTTGGATCCTCTCTTGCTCCCCATATTCCTACTGTACCTCCAGATTTTTTTCTAAAGCTAATCTGCCATTTTTTCCAAATTCAGAGAAAACCCTTTCTGCTGAAACCTAGAAGTAAAAATCAATTCTTTTCTTAGCATAACTGTCCTCAGCTGTCTTTGTAGCACTGAGATAGGAGATTTCTTGATAAGCTCTATAAACTAGACTGAAAGTACCTTTCTCAGTGCATAATCTAGATGTAAAACAGAAATGCTAGATATGATAAATTGATGGAGAAATGGCGAGCAAAGTGCCTCCAAGTGCCTGAGTATGTCAGTGGCCCCATTGTTTCTCTCAAGCTGAGGGGCGTAAGCTTCACGTGCATAGGAGGAACCAGGCAACTCGGAGCAGCGTGTTCCAGGGCCAGCACTGAGGGCTGATCCATGCATGTTGGAGGCCCCCCACCCTGAAGGGAAAGAGGTTCCCTGCTAGACAATTCCTGCTCCAGACTCAGGGCTTCACAGCATGCTCCTGACCTGCTGCCCCCTCTCCTTTTGCCGCCTGCCAGCCTTGTTCTTCCAGCCCTGGTGTGCTCTGATTGCATTGAGTCTTGAATGCTGCCCTCAGCTCAGTTTTCTGCCAGTTGGGGGGTACCATCATGGGATGGGATGAGAAATATGGGAGTAAAAAGAAAAGGAAGTTTCCTTTTGCTGTGTTTGGTGTTTGACAAATGCTGCCTGAAATGACTGGAGGCTAAGAACAGGCAAATGAAGAATTGCTTTAAATTTCTGTCGATTTTGAATACACTCTTGTCATGCTTCAGGGTGTGATTCGTGAGTTTTGAGCACCAGCATCTGACAGTCTTATTTTACTGTTGGGCACTAAACTGGAAAGTAATGCTGATTATGACAGTGAGTTTGTATTATTGTATTTCACACAAGAGGAGCAAATTCCTGTTGTTTCTAGCAAAACAGTGTCTGTTCTTCCTTACTTTTTCCTCATACCCACAAAGCTTCCAGCAATACTGACCTCAGGTTTTGGCTGCTTTACGTAGTATTTGCATAGTTCTTCTGTCGTGCGGAAATTTTGTGTAAAATGTAAAACATGTCTGTTTTGTTTCCCTTACAGATGCTCTTAGGAACGTAAACACATAATTTTGGTTAAAATGTGGTCTGTTGCCCAGCCCTTCCCTCATGCGTGTGTGTATGTGTGTGTCACATGTGGCTTGTACCACAGCAGGGCTAGTCCTGCAGCCCCAGCACCTCCAGTCAAGGATAGCCTCAGTGAGAGCTGCTGAAAAATTCCCTGTAGTCTCAGATTCTTTAGTTTAAGTGGTTTAAACGGTGAGCAATGCCATAAAAACAAGATAAGGTTTAGACCCCACTGTTCTGAGAACCACCGCGTCTCTGCTGATTCCTGTGTTAGTTACCAGAAGCCAGGGATTCAGCCCTAAGTGTATGCAGAACCGGAGGTGCAGGACATTCGCAGGGTTGCTTATGGGAGGGATGAACAATGCAAACCCAATGTGTGGTGCGATGAGATTCATTTAGTCTGGGCACCTGCTCAAGAGCCATAGTCAAACTACTGCCACACAGTGCTGTCACCACACTGCAGTGAGGATCCTTACTCCTCCACAGAACAGTAGCTAGGGGAGGTTTTGCATTGTTTGGAGGTATTGAGATAAATAAGACAAAGGACAGAGCAGGTAGGAAAATGGTTCCATGTTATTGGCTGTTATGCACGACAATACCCTTCTTCCTGTCAAGCCTACATTCGTATGGGAGGATTGTGTTTTATAAAAAACCTGCTTCTTGTTGTCACTCACTTGCTCCACTGTCCCGTTCTCAGTCTCCAAAAATAGCATGCCCTGTGGTGGTAGTTTATTATGATTAAACAGATAAAAATAAGTTTAAGGTTTTAACACATCCAGGATACCTGAGATAATACAAGATCTGACTTCTTATGGAACATGTGAAGTTATATTTTCCATAGCTTCACAGGACTTGTTTTGTTTCGGTTTTAATTCAGTAGGCTTTAGTATGATCTATAGTTTTGCATTTCAAACTGGCATCTCAGGAATTTGTCTCTCTCCTTTCTGAAATTTTCTTTGATTCATAGCATGATAGTATATTTGAAAACAGAAGTTCTCTAAGACAACTCTCTTTTTTTTCAGTGACTTAAGTAATAAGTCTGTATTCTCTGTTGCAACTTTTGTGTGTCAGAGAGAAGAGCTGTTTATTAGTAGAGGGAAAGTAGGGACCCAGATAAAAACTAGGATTTTACTCATGTGATCTGGATTCTTCAGTGAATTTGAATTCTTCTTAAGTGATGCTAGTATTTGGCATTTGCTCTGAAATAATGAGCTTATTAAAGCACAGAAGCCTGATGCAGCAAGGTGTGTCATCATTTTGGGAAAAATCTGAGGGCAGTAATTGAAGACATCAAAGTGAATGTCATACTGTGCTACAGGTAGCATTATGTTAATGTCAAACTCCAAAACTCACTCCAGAGTTGTGTTTCTGTATCACCATTCATATGCTGCATTGTGACAGCATGTTCAGAGCTGTGCCTAATGGAGACAAAAACATGGTTCTTTCTCTAAGATACTTGTGGCCAATGAACCACTGGAGGCAATGGAAGCTCAAAGCACTTAGGGGTATGTCTGCACTGTGCAAAGTAGTACGTGAAGTTATCACTGGCCTGGGAGCCTCTGTAGTTATAAGGCTTGAGTAACACTTACAGATTCTGTTGAAAGGCAAAAATTAGACAGTTTTTCTATCTGGACTGCTCCTCTTTTCTGAAGATTGTTCACACGTGACTTATAGATATGCAGTTTGACCAGAGCTAGGCCATGGAGTTCAAACATGGTACTGCATTGCTTGCCTAGTTCTGCTCATTTGAGCAATGAGGAGTATCATTCACACAGGTTTTTCACACATATCTTGAAAGATGCAGCTGGTGTTATTTGTATTTTCCATGACAAGTGCACCAGTCAGAGCAGAGCAGGTCACTTTTTGTTCCTTTTTGGTGAGAGAGCATTACAGCCTCTGAACCTTTTGCTTCAATTCTGCTCCATCACGGAGACAGTGGTCTATAGTGATCACAGGTGGGCAAGAAATAACAAGGAAAGGTTGGTCTGTCAGTTGTGGAGGTGCCTCAACTGTTCCCATCAATGATAAACTAAAATGGGTAGACAGTGATAGGACAAAGGGAAAAGGTTTTAAACTAAACGAGAGGAGATTTAGATTAGACATCAGGGATAAGTTTTTTACTGAGAGAGTGGTAAGGTGCTGGAACGGGTTGCCTGGAGAGGTTGTATCATGCTGTGGGCTCCCTGGTACAAAAAAGACAGGAATGTGCTGGTGAGAGTCCAGCAAAGGGTCACAAAGTTGATAAAGGGCCTGGAGCATCTCCCCTTTGAGGAAAGGCTGGGTGACCTGGGTCTGTTCAGCTTTGAAAAAAGAAGACTTAGAGGTGATATTATTAATGTTTATAAATATCTTAAGTGTGGAGTCAAAGGGACATGGCCAACCTCTTTTCAGCAGTCTATAGGGACAGGACAAGGGGAACTGGCCATAAACTTGAGCATAGGAAGTTCCACACCAATATGCAAAGGAATTTCTTCACCGTGAGGGTGATGGAGCACTGGAACAGGCTGCCTGGGGAGGTTGTGGATTCTCTTTGTCCGGAGATATTCAAGACCTGCCTGGACGCCTACCTGTGCAACCTGGTCTAGGGAGCCTGCTTTGGCAGGGGGGTTGGACTAGATGATCTCTAGAGGTCCCTTCCAACCCGTACAATTCTGTGATTCTGCTGCGGATGACCCATCCCTGGAGGTGTTCAAGGCCAGGTTGGATGGGGCCCTGGGCAATCTGATCTAGCACTTGATCTAGCAGCTGGCAACCCTGTCTGCAGCAGGGGGGTTGAAACTTGATGATCCCTGGGGTCCCTTCCAACCCAAGCCATTCTGTGATTCTATGAAAACTCATCCTGAATGAAGAGTGCCTCCACAGCACTGAGTGTACACCATCGCTATCTATGTAGGAACAAGCAGATGTGCATGTGCTGTTAATCACAAGGTGTCTGCTGTGCTCCAAACCTTTCAGTGCCATTTGGCTTCACCTTTATCACACTACATAACGAAGAATGCAGTGGAGAACAGCGGAAACTCTCCCAATGAATACAAGCCCTCAAGCCTTTCCTCTGGAAGCCTCCACTGGACTTCTTTCTTCTCCCAGTGACCTGACAGTCTCTGGATGAGTCCCGTGCAGTACAGGCAGGAGGCAGACATGAGGACGGCAGTGCCTGCGGCTTGTAGCAAGGGCAGCAACTTGAAACATTCATGCCTGTGCAGTGCTGCACACCTATGGGAGTGGAGTCATTCTGGTTGTGTCTTCACACAGGACTGTATCAACAATGTCAGTCTGTGCTTCCTTTTGTAGCAGACAGAAGAAGACCCCAGGACTCCATTTACTTTGTCGGATTCCATCCCAGTCATTCATTTATACTTGTGCAGTGATGTCACAGAAAAAAAAATGCTTCTTGCCCAAAGCAAAGAACACTGTGCATTTATTTATTCATTTATTTTGAATGCAAGTGAAGTGTGCTTTTGAAAAGGAGTGCAACAGTTAAGTAGAGCCCTCAGCACCATTATGTGTTCTCATTGTCCAGACCTCTTTGGGACACTGCGGAAGTGGACTGAGGTCAACAAGAAGATGGTCATTGACTTCCAGGGTCTTTGGTGTGTGATGTGTGAGGCTTAGGCTGACCAGATGCTGGAGCCTTAATTAAGAAAGGAGAGAAAAATAATGGGTGAAAGTGGAAGATCTATATTAGCATCAGTTTCTCTTCCAGGAGCCTCTCAAGATTACTTAAAAGGTGTGCTGGTTTTTCTGTTGTTGTTATTGGGGTTTTTTTTGCAATAAAAGCTTCTGTGAATAGAGAGCACTTTTGTATTTCAGACAGTTAACAAAGGACCTGCTTCTTGCTTAAATTAGTCTTTAATCTGCCTGGCAAGATGGGCACTGCAGGAAGGTCAGACTGGAGCATAGACCACTCCTCAGGACATCTCAGTAGAGGCCAGTGCTGCCGCACTGCCCTGTAAAGCATGGGAGATTAACACCTGTGGCATGGCCCACTCACTGATGTTTGCCTAGTAGATACATTTCCCTGTAAGAATATTGGTAGCTTCGTAGTGCAGAAGCTCAAGAGTGCAGCCAGAGAGGTTATCACCATTAGCAATGTGGACAGAGATAGGATGTGTTTTCAGAGTGCCAACATTCCCTCCCAAAATTGTAGGCACATTTCTTTACAATTGTGGTTTTGATCATGGCTCTCAGCTCACCTTTCATTTCTTTTCAGACTCTGGGAACATTTACCTTTAGGAGTATTAAATGACACGTGGCTAAGTCTTTCAGGCTTTCTTCTTTGTATACCCCCAAAGAGCTCACCAGTTGTAGCTTCTCTCCACTTCTTGCTCCTCAGACCTTGTAACTTCTTTGTTTTCAGTGGGATCAATGTCTGAGCTGGAAGGCAGAACTGGGTCTCAAAGAACAGTTATTTTATTAAAACGAAAAGCCATAATGATACCCATAGTCAAATTAGTCATCAGATAAAAGGAGAGCAGAAATCTAGAAATTTGAACTTTTGACAGTTGATAGAATCCATGTATAGCCACCAAATGTTAAAAATGTTCAATTTCCTTGAAGTTCACGTCTATATGTGAAATCTGGATCTATTTGGATATATCTGGTTGCCCTGTTTAGTGCAGGAACCCAAACTGTTGCATCTGTAAGGCACTGATTTTGCTAATTAGCGAAGCAAAAATTTCCATTGCAAGGGCATTTTAAAGAAAAATAGAAGAAAAAAAAATCCTCCCTATTAAACTAAAGCGTGGTGCAACAGCTCACCACATCCTGCTGCTGTGGCATCTGCTGTTTAGAAAAGGAAAGGTTCCGCTTTCAGATGCCTTGACAGGTAGAGAGGTCACATGTTACCTGCATTTCTCAGCACTATTGCTTCTTGAGTTTATATCAGTGGAAAAGCTGAACATGATGATGGAAAATATCAGTTGAGGGAAGGCATTGTGGGGAACTGTGGGTTTTAGCAACAAAAGCAACAATGCTCATCCCCTCCCCCGAGAATAATACTGAGGACTATGAGTACTCAGTTTATGTTTTAAAAATGAGTGTAAAAATGTTGCCGCCTTTTTTTTTTGAAAAATGTTACACTTGTTGAAAAACACAACTGCTTTTGGAACAGTGCTACAGATATGAATGTATCCAAGCAGCTCCTGAATCAAAGACCAGCATTTGCTTTAGAAAAGAAATTCAAACCCAGGCCAAAATGTTGCTTGCACGGAATGCTGCTGTTCTGTGTCTCACACACAATCCTGCTGTAGGAACAGGTCTGTAAGCCAAAACTAGATCATTCGAGGCAGCTGACTCCCTTTGTTTTTTTTGACAAATACTTTGTTAGTAATGTGGGAGCAAAGAGAAAAATACAGATTATTTTCTCTGCACCATCAGTATACTTTACCTTTCTTAGTTCTTGGTCCTACAGGACCAAGCAGAGCCCTGAGGATAGTATGGAGAAAGGAAGTGATGGATGGCAAAGGCAGTGCTGAACAGGAAGCAACCACCTTGTTCACATGGCATATGAACGATACTATCAAGAAGCAAATTTTAAACAAAAGGAAGTACTTTTTCCATCAACACATCCTTCAGCTGGAACCCATTGAACCCATTGCTACAGGAAACCATGAAGGCCAGAACAGGTATGGAAGACTTTTAGAGAATTTCATGGAAGAAAGTCCATCTAAGTTCGCAAGAAACAAGGACCCAGAGCTCCTCTTGCTCGTGAAGCCCTCCAGCAGTCAGGAGGTGTAAAGGTGTTAGAGGAAGTGTCACTGGAGGCATGCCTGGTTCCTGTGCTCTTTCCTGAAGAATTGACTTCTGGCAGTTGTCACATACAGGCCAGATGGACATACAGGATGTTTCAAAAAATCAATCTTTCAATAACAGAATTTCCAAATAAAACATCTCCCTTAACGTCCAGCAGGGTTAATAAAATTTTAGTATAAAAGAAGTAAATTTTCCAGAAATTCAAAATTAAAAAATGTTGAAGACACTTCTATCTCTAAACTGAAACTATTTGAGGAATGTAAACCAAATTTTCATGTTATTTTGACTAAACTGCATTTTCCGTCCAACTTTGGTCTGTCAGACCTGGAGTGAGAGTGGAGCATCTTCATGGGAGTGCTGGAGGAGGCAGATTTCATCTCTCAAGCTGAGCCCAGCGAGCCTCACCCAATACATCGCCCACACGTGCCCACTGCCTGCTCTGTAGGCTCCCCACCTCTGGAGGGATTTTCTTCCAGCTTCAGGTGCCTTGGTGGGCAGCGTGGGGAAGCCCGCTCTAGGCACACTTCCCCTTTCAGCTCTCTGCGAACAGTCTGCCTCTACAGTATCAACTGCTTTGCTGGGTTACCTGTTCCCCCACTTGGGGCTTGCACCTTGTCTATCTCTGTGACTTTGTGACTTCACTATTGGGAATTTTTGCATCTTAAGTGCAATGGTGGGTAAAGGGGAATAAACAGCAGTGACCTGTGTCTGAGCTCTGCTCTCTGTGAGCCAGTGTGGATGAAGCTGATGTTCAGTATGGTCATAGCTAATTTGACTCTGTGAGATTCGGTGGCAATGGCTACACTTCAGTTCAACACTGACATTTTGTAGTGACTGCTGTTGAAAAGTTGTCAAATGTTGTTATGTGAGAACACCAAACTTGACTGTTACTCATCAAGATAGCAGAAATTCACCTGTTATAAAGTCTATAAGAAAAATGAATAATAACACCAAAGATCCAATCTGTATCCTGTTGGAATCAGTGACCAAATTACGAGTTGGTCACAGGTTTATCTGGCTTCTGAGAGCTGGAGAGATCATGAGCAATGGACCAAGGCAGGTGGGCTCTCAGATTAAAAGTCATGTCACCTCTAGAGTAAGACATGTCTACAGTGCTTGAGTGACAGACGATTCATCTGAGGGCACCTAGCAGGGCTGGAAAGGCCACCTCTAAGGGCACAAGCTGGTTTTGGTGATGGACTTCTAGCTCTTAGGCCCTTGTGTCACCAAGTTGCTTCCAAAATACTTTTTCTAAACACTTTAACAGAGAGAATCTTGTGTTGTTAGGCTGGGGGATATTAGGTGTGAGAATTTTATTGAACAAATGGAGAGCACCTCAGCTTATGTCCAAGCATTTAGCCTGAGATTTGAGATACCTGAATGCCAACACTGTCTGTGGTAGTGATCACCTCTGTTTCTACACCTCCCTGTCCTCACAGTAGTGATACTTATTTTCATGTTGTATTCAAACACTGTGAAGATTTGTTATCTAAGGTCTTTAAGCATTGCATATGCAAAGTCTGATTGTCCTGAGTAGTGTCCTAATTTTACTTGGTGGAACAGTAATCAGAAACTTGGTGAAAAGTTAGGAAAAATGTAATACTTACTGACCCATACGAGGATTTGTTTTCATTGTCGCACTCAGCACAAATATATCACTGTGAGTTTTGCTTTGTACCCAATGTTAGTTTGAGAAGTTTATCAAAGAATCTATCTTTACAAAAGCATCATGGAAGAACTGTCCCACAGAAAATGTGCACTGTTTGCATTGAAGGTAGAGATTCAGTTTATGAAGCTGTCTAATGCCTTGCAGCACATAAACGGGGTAGCATTTCTTGCTGTGTTTGGATGGCAGGGCAGTTTTTGTCACAGAGAACAGCTGGTTGCTTAAATTTGTTTCCCCTGTTCAGCAACACTGATAAACTCTACAACAGTCTCATGAACTGCTTTGTCTTTACATCTCATTTCCATGCTGCTCTTAGTCTGCTGCCATAAATAATGTAGTCAGTTACAAATGCAACTGAGTATGGCACTGGCAGAAGTGATTGCATTGGCCAGGACCTGTGACATTAATCCGGATTGTTTCATGTACTAAAATTACAAAATAGGCAATAGGTCTGCAGAATAAAAATATATATATATAAATAAAAACCAACCAATTGTTTCAGGAAGTTAGTTTTAGGCAGGCTTGGTCCTTTCCAGTAAACACATGGAGTTATCTGGATGACTGTGAACAGCAGGCCACAGGCAAAGGGGCTTTTCCGTGGCACTTCCATGACGTGAGCATGTGTTTCCCACTCCCGGCATCTCTCACTCAGAAGCGGTGATAGCATTGCTGATGGCATTTTGTCTATCTTCATGTAAATCAGGTGGTGGCAGTCGCTGCAGGGAGGTGGGGTGGAAATAAAAGGGATGTTGTGTAGTCCACTGTAGACAGTCTTTGCCAGGTTCTGTCATTTCCTGTCCATCTGCCAAAAATCACAAGCTGATAAATGGAAATAATGTGAGTGTGGGAAACTGTATTGCTTGATGACCTACAGGGGAGGGAGAAAAGAATGAAAGAAGGCTCATGGATAAAGAAAAAACACCACTTTATCAGCAGAGATGCAGTCTGACTGTCTGATGCTGTGATAGTGGACCTTGTTTAACCTCTTCCCCAACTCTTTCCAAGGGTTTTAATGTGCTCCCCCCTCCTGTCTGTGCAGATGGGATGAAAGACTGTATGTCCATGTGTGCTGGGCACTATGAAAGGAATTTATGTATTTATACATGTTACCAGCTATGGGGAATGGGCAAGCACACAGGAGTTTATTTTCTCTTTTTTAATGCCAGCCTACAGTGGAAAAAAATCAGCATGTGAAATCATATTGTACCTAGGCATCGCTGCTCAAATGCCCAGTTCAGCTGGCAGCTTTGTGCCATTAGCACATACAATGACTAGCATACGTTCCAGAGGGCTCTTATGATTCTGTGAATTCCTGTGGTTCTCTTTATTTTTCAGAGCCAATTCTAGAGGAAATGTAAGTGATTGAAAATGTTAAATATGTTTGATGCAATCAAGGATCTAGGACGCTGCTGTTCTTGTGATGTCTGGTGTTACCCAGTATTTAGCATGTTAATAACCTTGGTTAATCTTGCTGTTCTGCACTGTGATCAGCCTTTACTGGCTATCTCATGATGTTTTGCTTAATGTTCAGAGCTGCACTGAAACTATCAAGTGGATGCAAGCTTGCAGAGCAGTTCTGAAGAGACCCTCCTGCAGCAGTGTGATGCTAATCGAGTCATTTTTTCCTGTGTTCTTTCTTTGCAGTAAATGAAATTATAAGGAATGACCTTTCCAGTACCAATGTCCATTCATAGCTTTCCATACGGGCCTACTATGAAATCCACACACTTCTGAGTTAACTGGCATGTCAGCTTGAGTGCAGAGATTCCGAAAAAACTGAAGACGTTAACCTGGTAGCACTCTGATCTCCCACGTTACTGAATGTCAGGAACTGAAGATTTACCTCTTGCTTGCAAAGAAGTAGTTCCTCAACTTCAACTGATGAAATAGCTTTAAAGAAAATCATCTCAAAAGGAAGAGGAGGGAGTATACTCCAAGACGGCGCGTTTCATGGGACAAAACTAGAAAACTCAGCAAACTCTTGAGTGCTTCTTCTCAGTGCTGATCTTTTTGGCATGGCTCCACTGGAATAGAGCCCTGGAAGTGCCTTATTTTACCAGGTTGTGGCATCAGGGCATTTTAAATAAGCTTTGAATTTGCTACCGTTAAAAGTGTTGGTAGGTGTAGAGCTTGCGTTCTGGAGAGTGACACTGTAAAGACGCGAAGACTGTGCAGCGAAGTAGGGAGTGAAATCCCTATCCAGCAAGATGTGGTTATGAATTCCAGTATTTCTTCGCATTTTCTTTGTTGTAATGTATAGCCTATTGCCTTATTCTCAGTGCATTTCAAATTCTCTTCATTTGTCATCATCTCAGCTTTCTTTAGCATATTGTCTTTATGTGCTAATGAATCATAAGATTGTTAGTAGTAGCATGTTAAGATTTTAATTTTAATCTGGCTTCAGTCGTAGCACAAGTGAGTTGAATAGCACAAAATAAAAAAGGTTGATGGACAAAAAATTGAAATCTATCTATTACATGATAGATGAATGTGTATGCATGTACATACATACTAGTATATATGCATATATTTATATATGACAAATAATATAGATGATTGCCTGGTGAGGGCACTGAGTTAAGCAATAATTTCAATTTCTGATAATGCATTTCAGATCCACAACAAATATTTCCACTACTTCTTTTAAGGGTTTGTTGAACCTAAAGCAGGTATGCATTTTCTTTCCTCATGCAGTTAAGCAAGCACTTTACATAGGCAAGGAGGATGCATACAACATACATGTTATTTACCAAATGGCAAAATATGAGTTAAAGTAACTGTAAATACCAGTATGGAAGAGTGTAAAATATTTGTTCAGTTATAATATTATTATTCCGCAGAAGCCTTATAATTCTCTGCTACATGTATGAAAAAGAATATTACCAAAAAACCACAAGGGTTTAATATGCAGCGCTGTATAGTGTGTTTTCAGATTAGCTAATATTTCTGAAGCTACTGCTAGGCATGTAGTGTAGCCTTCAACATTGTATTTTCTACAATCAACTGCTTATTATATAAATAGCAACAACCTATTATTTCGTATAACCAAAAAAATAAAAATAAATAAAATAGCATGACTTAAATTAAAAGTGTTTAACATTAATATTGTGCCTTAGGAATCTGTGCCCCCTTCTGGAACTAGGCCTGAACTACACCTCCGTGCTGAGGTGACTCGTTAACCGTAACACAATAAAGATGGAACAGGTTTCACAAAAAGGTGAAACCCTACTAAGCATTTTAAAACATTATTCTGCATAATTATGTCTTACTTTCTTTATTAAAAAAAAAATGAAAGCCATATTTGTCATATTTGCACATTACTGTGAAGACATGAGAAAATAATATGGCTATATGTACATAATATGCTGTTATTGGTCCTTATAATAGTCTGTTACTGCTCACCTGTTTAATCCCAGTTATTTACCCTGTATTTACCATTGTAGACGTTGCATGAAACATTTCTTATAGACTGCCATATGAAAAGTAAAAAGCTTGACAGATGTCAGCTTGACTTGTAGCTAGAAAATAGATCCAATAAAGCAAAATGTTTTGCTGGAAGCTAGTCTTAGAGTGGTTCATTTTATGTTATCTTGACAAATCTTCCTTTCTCGTATAAAATACGCATTTTTACATTATATACATATATATATAAAGATATAACTCCATCTCTTCTAGTTGAAGCATCCTTCTGCATCCTGCTAGTATAACCATCTTAGTATGGAAGAAAAGTCTCTTGTCAACAGACTCTTCTTTATTCCTCTCTGCATTTAAAGACATCGCTGCCAAGGAAAGAAATTGATATACGATATAATTCTCAGATTTTACTATCTCAGTGTTTCAAAAATGTCGACAAAGTGTGCATGGAGGAATCTCTGGTTACGCCAAAGCATTTTTTTTTTTCACGTGCATAAATACCGTGGGTGAGGCTTTTTTGGTACAGGAGAACACACACAAACACTCCATCATGTTTGCATTTCAGCAATAATTTTAGCAAGGTTTTCAATTGTATGGTTTGGATATGTTGCATCTCCTTCACCCTTATTTTTATTTTCCTCTTTAACCTATATTAAAAAAAAAAAAACTGTTACCTTTAAGCCTGGATAATGGAAGATTATGCATCTCTTGTATATCTATTCATAAAATAAAATGAAAGCAAAAATATTTCCCGTATGAGACTATCTTGTTTTCAAATATGTGTTATGGTTGTTGCTCTCAATTTATGAAAACAGTTTTCATTGACCCCTTTTGAGAACAAAACAAAACCAAGAAGCCACAACGCTTGGAATATAAGCACAGCCCTTACAGTTATGTTCAGAAAGACTTTTGCCATAATTCTGACTATTAAAAAGAGCACTCTGGATGAATTTTGCGTGTTAAAACATGCTATCTTATGCAGCAAAGTACTTGCATCTGTGTAGACTGCTTGTACAATAATTCATTTTGCTCTCCCTTGAACTATTTCTGAAATGTGTGGGTTGCTAAGGGTAGGCTTTGGATCTGCATTCTTCAATGCAGCACATTCAAGAGACATTTTGGTTAGGCTAGAGGGAGGGCTGCTCACAGATGGCAGAGAGGGATGACTTGCTTTGACATGCATGTGACCAGTGTGATGTGGTGGCACTCCCTGAATTCCCTTCCACACCACGAGAAAAGGCTCAAATGTGTATTTAAGTCTTTGAAGAGCAAGGACCTTCATTTGGCTTGCATTTGTTTTCCTGTGAGTATAGGCTGACACATGTTGCTCACTATCACACCACTCTTCAGTGAGTCCACTTCTGAATCCCTCACAATTTAAGGAGAGACATATGCTCCAAGTCTCTTAGAATCCTGATACAGCCCTGCTCCTCAGAGATCAGTCAGAATTCTCTGCTTCCCTGTTTGTGGGTTGGAAATACTGATATTACTCCTCATGTGGACAGCGTGAGCCTTGTTGTTTATGAGGTTCCTGGAAAAAGGAAAATACCGAAACTACTGTCACATATTCTTTATATCTTCCAGAGACAGTGGCATCCTTCATACCAGAGCAAAATGTCTGGTCACATGCTGAATTCATTTGAGCAACATACTTCAGTCATTGTGCTACCTGGCTTCCTGTGAGCTTCCTCTCATTTCAACAAATCTCCTCGTCAAAACACAGCAGGCCTGAGCACGGCTGCATTAACCTCATCTTGACCAGAGCTCTTCAAGCAAAAAAGAGTCTGTAGAAAACCCCTTGCTGACTGCTTTCATTCATAACCAAAGCATAAGGTGAATCCCACACATCCATCTGGTACTGTTTGACTAAATACCCTTCCTGGAGTCATGCCTCTGACATTTTCCTTTACAGCTGAAAATGGCAAATTTCAAGGAGTTAAATTTCTTGGAAAGAACTGCAGTGCCTTGAAGCACTGCCTGAGCTTTCCTTTACCATGTGTGTATTTTAATTGCAATCATCACTGTAAGTCTATGAAATTTGTTTCAGTAAAAATAAAACAAAATCCCTCTCATCAAGTACATTTCTGTAGAGTGTTAAGGTCAATAGCATAAGATCTTCTAAGTATCTATAACTATTTCTTTTAACAATGGTCTAATTTCATGCCACGATCACCAATTGGACTGTTTATCAAACTGAAGCTAGTCCTGTTTTCCCCACTTTTGCATGCACTAACCCGTTTGCCTTCTTTAATTTGCCTGCATTGTTTCCTCTTTCTCAGCAAGTTAATGTTTTTCTTATTTAATCATTTGAGCCTCTTTCCAAAAGAATTAGAAGGTTTTGATTTTCTTCAGGTAGCCAAATAATTTGTTCAGTGCAGATCAGTTACAGATTCTCATACTGTTTGCTTTAATTACTAACCATTCTCAGTTCCAAAAACAACTCTTTTTTGTCCAAAGAGAGTGCGAGCTCATGGAGCTCAAACAATTCAATGGTTGAGCATTTGGGGTTTAAGGCAACTGGTGGTATACCTGGCACTTACCACAGCCTATGGGCACGTGGGCTTTTGTCATTTAAGCCAGAAAGTTGCTGACTGTAGCTACTCCTACCAACTTGCAGATACAGGCAACCCACAAGCCACTATTTGCAGATGTGGCAAATTCATTTTCAGTCATTTTAGGAAATCCTTTTTTTTTTTTTTCCTAACACAGGGAAAAAGCTTTCAAAAATGCCGTCAGCATCAGTTTCCAGTGCTTCTTCTGAACTGATTTCACACCCACAGCTCCTGTACCCAGTCTCCTTCCAGCACCACTGGCCCAGGGCCTCTGGGCTGGAAATAACAGGCTGGGAACAGTGCCAGAGATAGAGCCATCCAAGCCCAGTGCTATTGCTCAGCTTGCCCAGCTGTGAGTGTCCTACATGTCTGCCTGGACGCTTCTGTAACCTTCTGTAAAGAGGTTGCTTTAGCAGAGGGGCTGGACTCAATGATCTCTAGAGGTCCCTTCCACCCCCTATGACTCTGTGATTCTGTGATTCTACATATACAGTTGGGGCGGCTGCCCTGTGGTGCCAAAGGTCGAGTGCTGAGTGTGAAACCTCACCCGCCAAAGGATGCCCATAGTGGAGTCCTGGAACTCAGCAATGTTGGCCTTGCCCAGCCAGGGGACACGCCAGTCACACTGGTTTCATGGTACCAAGGGAGAGCAGAGTTCTCTGTGCCTCACCAGAAAATATGTCAGTGCTTGGCTATTTAACTGCAAGGTTTGGGGTTTTTCTGGGCTGGTTTGTTTTGGTTTCTAATAGGAAAAAAGACGTTTCCTCCAACATTCAATTTTACCTTTTTTTTTTTTTTTAATTTTTAGCTTTCTGTTTAGAAAATACAAACCACATATTATCTTGAATCAGACTTAGCCAAACTGAGCCTTCTTTTTTTCTCCCCCCTCTAAGTCCCCAGGCTGGGCTGCTTTCCCAGGTGGTGGCTCCCCCCACCCAAGCAGAGCAATACAGTCATCACATACTTGCTGCCTCTGCCCGATTTCTTGAATGGTTTCTTTGCAGGAAACTCCTCATGGATCTTTCCTGCCTCCCTGGACTCCTTCCGAGGCTTCTGCCTGGGCTGAGCTGATCCAGCCCACTCCTCTCACTATCCTAGCAACCTTTATTATTATTATTATTATTTTCCTGTATATTTTATCCTACAAAATGGATAAGCCCTAGTCAGATAATGGCGCTACGCTGAGCACACATCTGTTGGTTGGTTGACTGGGGTGCTCCTGTGCTTTCCACCCACAGCAGTGCGCAGTACAGGGCCCCTCAGCAGAGCTTGGGTTTTTCACCCTGACCGCCCCTCCAGCACACTGCCACTGAGGGCAGAGCCACAGGGGTGCAGCTCAGGGGTGAGCAGTGTGGCTTGAGAGCGGCTGCACTTCAGCACACCTGTGGGAACAAACCCAGAGCCAGCATGCCCCAGAGTGGTGCCCTGAGGAGGCTGCTGTCACCACCCCGCTCCAGCCTCGTGGCCCAGCATCTCCCTCAGTCACAGTTTCTCCACCTGGCAGCACGGGGACTGGGGGTGAAGGGGACAAAGGGCTGAGGCTGCGCAGTGGCAGCGTGTGGGAGGGAGCAAACCCTGCCTGACTCCCGGGATGAGTCTGTGCAAGTGGGCGTATGAAAAATACAACTTTCCAACTGCACGGCTTGGTCAGGGCAGAGGTCGATGAGGGAGTAGGCCAGGTACTCTTCTGCCACTCCTGGTCCTCGGGAGCCAAACCATGCTTCCAGCACAGCAGTGTCCCCATAAGCAGGAGGTGCTGGGTACTTTAGGAGTGCTCTGGTGAAGCTGCTTACATCTCCCACTGACCTCAGCTATGCAAATGACAACCCGGGTGTCTGTGTGAAGATGCAGACCTGCGTAGGAGTTTCAGGTTCGATTTTCCCTGCAGAGTATGGTAGCTATGACACTTCAGAAAGTTGATTTTGAGAGTTACAAATAAGATCAGAAGACTCTCGCTCTCAATTTATAACGTCAGTAGTTTCAAGTTTAAACCTCTATGCCAGAGGGGCCCGGAGGGAGTCAGGAGGCAGCTCCCTGGGGAAGCAGAGTGGGCTCCATCACGCCCCTGGCATGGGGACCACTCAAACCTTGTGCTCACGCGGCAGCAATGATCGTCTGGCACACATGGTGCCTCTAGTGATGCTCTCAGGTGCAGGGCACTGGCTTTTCTACAATCAGCCCAGCTTGTATGGAGGGATGGCAGATGAACCCTTCAGTATTTATTGCTGCCAGCAGCCAACAAGGCCAGGAACCACTGCTTTAGAAGGATGTTCAGCGAAGCAGATTACAACACAGTAAAGAGAATTGTAAGAACTTAGATCCAGTACGATTTTTTTTTCTACCAACCTCCTTCTGAAATACATGGGCTTACCAGAAGTTAAGTACCGAAGTAAAACTGGTTGCTAAAAATAACAGAGGAAAAGAATTACTATATTTATGTAGTTCAATTGTACTTGGCCTGTATGAGTTTTACAAGCCTAAAGAGTTAAACAGAGTGTTCGATTAACTAATAATGTTAAGTAACTTCTCATATAGAAAAATATGTCCCTAAAACATTTTTGTGTCTGAAGTATATACATTTCTGGTGACTCAAGACCACTATCTAAGCTATAAAGCAGTAGTTACTGTGCAGTGATGACATGTCACTTATCAGTGCTGCCTACTGGTCCAGTGGTTGACCTAAAACCCCAACACTTCCCCCTTCCCTACAGACAGGGTTGTGAAGTGTAGAATAATAAACATACCATATGCTGTCTGCTGACGCACTTCAGTCCCGATTCAGATTACAGTACAGTCTACAGAGTATAGCTCCTGCCAGCACTGTTGGGTGATGGAAAACACAGAAGGGCCTTTTCTTTCTAGGAAGATCTTTATCAGCTCAACATCTGAACCACTGGGGTCAAAAGGAAAGACACCAAGCTAGCCTGACTGTGGGCTTTGAAGTTTAACTTGCTCGTGCATTATCCTTCTTGTGGCTACCTTGGCTGGGCATCTGCAGGTTGAGGGCACTTCTCAGAAAGGCATGTGGCCTCCCAGATCAGGGCACCTCTGCTGCTGACCTGATCCCACAGGCATGTTGCTGAGTGCCAGGGGCTAGCAGAGTGCTTGGTCAAAACTCATTGAGACTATTTGAGGACCAGAACATGATAATGGAGATCTTAGGCTTTTCTCAAATGAGCTTGGAAGGACTGACTGCACATAAAGCTTCACATCTACTGAACCCAGCAAGTCACACAACATTGCACTAGATTGTACCGGTGAAGGCTCTACATAGTTCATTTCATTTCTAGGATTTCTGTGTTTTATAGCCATGCTTCATAACCATGACTAGAAACAAATGTAAGCCTCTCTGGTCACACAAGCAGTCAACTTGTACCAATACTCAGCTGGAAGATAAATCCTGACAGTATCTGGTGTTCCTCTCTCTTCCCATCTTCTCCCACCACAGCAGCCTGTATTGTGGCCCTAAGGCACACTTTGGCCTTGCACCACGTCAGCAGCTTCCCTAGCTTACTAGCTTAGCTGTCAACATATTGACTGCCTTCCACACACTTCAGTGAGCTGCATGTATGCCCTCTGACTATCCAGGTAACCAAGCTGCAGAGAACAGTTCATATTTAAGGGTTCCCAGGAGTTGCAGGTGTTGCACCAGTACCTACAGATGCAGCAGAACCACTTTCACTCTAGCACTTGAGGGTTATGCGGCTTTCTGAGCTACTGGTTGCTTTGTAGCTTACTAAGCATGGTAGCATTAGAGGTCTAGTCATAGAATCACAGAAACACAGAATCATAGAATAACAGAATGACTTGGGTTGAAAGGAACCTTAAAGATCACCTAGTTCCAAACCCCCTGCCATAGGCAGGGCCACCAACCACTAGGTCAGACTTCCCAGAGCCCCATCTACTCTGGCCTTGAACACCTCCAGAGATAGGGTATCCACAACTTCTCTGGACAGCCTGTGCCAACATCTCACCACCCTCACAGTAAAACATTTCTTCCAAATAACTAATCTAAATCTCCTCTCTTTTAGTTTAAAACCATTTCCCCTTGTCTTGTCACTATCAGAACATGTAAGAAGTCAGTCTGCCTCCTTATAAGCTCCATTTAAGTTCTCCTGTTCTCCAGGCTGAACAAGCCAAACTCCCTCAATCTGTTCTCATAGAAGAGGTGCTACAGACTTCTCATCATCTTTGTGGCTCTCCTCTGGGCCCAGTCCAACAGCTCCACATCTTTCTTGTGCTGGGGGCCCCAGACCTGGGCACGCCTTACAAGGGCAGAGTAGAGGAGAGGACAATCAGCTCTCTCACCCTGCTGGCCACTGCTATTTTCATGCAGCCCAGGATACTGTTGGACTTCCAGGATGCAACTGCACACTGCTGGCTCATGCCCAGCTTTTAGTCCATCAGGACCCTCAAGTCCTTCTCTGCAGGCTGCTCTCAATGAATTCTTCTCCCAGACTGTACACATACCTGGGACTGCCCCAAATAAAGTGCAACACCTTGCACTTGGCTTTGTTGAACCTCATTAGGTTCACATGGGCCCTCCCTGCTGAGGGTACACTCGATCCCACTGTCTTGATCATTGATAAAGATGTTGAAGAGCACCAGTCCCAAGAGAAAGACCTGAGGGAGACAACACTTGTCAGTGGCCAACTTGAACACAGATCTGCTGACCACAACCCTCTGGTTGTAACCATCCAACCAATTCCTCATCCACAGAATAGTCCATCTTTCAAATCCACATCCTTCCAATTTAGAGACAAAGATGTGATGAGGGATCATATTAATGGCATTGCAGAAATCCAAGTAGACAGCATCAGTTGCCCTTCCTTGGTCCACCATAGCCATAACTCTGTCATAGAAGGCCACCAGATTGACCAGGCTAAATCTTCCCTTGGTGAAGCCATGCTGGCTGTCTCGGATAACCTCCTCATCTCACATTGACATAGCTTCCAGGAGGATCTTCCAGGATGACCTTCCCAGTCACGAAGGTGAGGCTCACCAGCCTGTAGTTCCCTCGGTCTTCCTTTCTCCTCTTATTAAAAATGGGAAGGATATTTCCATTTTTCCAGTCACTGGGGACTTTGCCTGACAGCCACGACTTTTCAAATATGATGGAGAGGGGCTTGGCAACCAAATCAGCCAGTTCCTTCAAGACCCTGGGATGCATGTCATCTGGCCCAGTAGAGTTGTACACAATCAGTTTCATGAGGTGCTCTCTGGGAGGCCTGACTGCCAGTGAAGACCAAGACAAAGAAATAGCTCAGTACCTCTGCCTTCTCTATGTCTATTGTAGCAAGTTCTCCCTTTTCATTCATCAGTGGGAGGACACTCTCCTTGGCCTGCCTCTTCTGACCAATGCACCTGTAGAATCCCTTCTTGTTATTGTTCACAACCAGTATAAAGTTCAGTTCCATCTGTGCCTTGGCTTTCCTGACCCAATCTCTACACATTTATACAGCACCCCTGTATTCTTCCCAGGCCACACATCCCTGCTTCCACTACCTATATATGTCCCTCTTATACCTCAGTTTGACCAGTGTGTCATTGATCAGCCATGCCGATTTCCTGCCTCCTCCACTTGATTTCTTGTGCTGTGGGATGGAGAGCTCTAGTGCTGTCAGAAAGGTGTCCCTAAAGAGCTGCCAGTTCTGCTTTATTCTTTTGTCTCTAAGGACAGTTTCCCAGAGGATTCCATCCAGTAATTCCTTAAACAGCTGGAAGTTGGCTCTCTTGAAGTTCAGGCTCCTGACTTTGCTCTTTGCCAGGCCCATATTCCTCAAGAACTCAACCAAGGCATGGTCGCTGCAACCCAGGTTTGTAGTCCTGCAAGTTTGTGTATGGAAATCTTGCCTGCTGAATGTCATCTCCCAGCACTGATCTTCCACACTAGAATGCAAAAAAGGGCAGTATTTTTCAGCTCTGAGTATCCATGTGACATTATTCAGTGGAGTTCAGTCAGTGTTCTTTAACAAGTGAAACCATACACCCTATTACTGCCATATTCTGTTTGTGCTCTGATAATTCCAACTGCCACTAGGGACAGCATCAGCACTATCTTCACTTGATGGGAATCTTCCGATTGTTTTCTTTCAAAAAATTTTGCAACATAATACCAAATATGTAGGTACCATGAGATATTTTTCTCCTTCAAAACTATCCTTTTCCATTACTTAAATAGCTAGCAAAAAAATATTGATATTTGGAGGAAAAAAAATTCTCCTTTTTCAGCTGGCTCTACTGTTCACATATTTGATTATTTTCCTCTTTCAGCAAACCACAGATTTTGCACTGTTCAAAGGAACTGGACTGATTTTGATCTTGTACAAGTATAACTGTAGTTACTCCTGAATTATGCCGGAATAGTCAGCTGAGAATTGGGCTCAAAATCCTGTTTCTCTAGAGCTTTACAATCAAAGTTATGTTGTGCAAGAAACAATAGGGGGGAAAAGAGAATAGAGAGCAATTGGCTTTCTGCAGGAAAAAAAAAAAAAAGAGGGTTAGTGCACTACACACACTGCACTTTGGCTGCCTCGTAGAGGAAAAAATCGTGTGCTCTAGCCCCATCCTGGCTGTTTGAAGAAAATGAAGTTGCATCACTCATGTCCCAGCTGATTTCCAGTCTCCGTCTGGCCAGGCAGTCAGGCCTGTGAATGCCAGTTATCGGTGCTGCAAGGCCCACTGACCATCTGTCCTGACCCAGGACACTTGGCTGAACCTGTGGGCCTGAGGTCATGCCTGCTCCAGCTGGCCTCCCAATCTGTTCCTCTTCCTTCAGCATGTCAGGGACTTATCTGCATGCCACAGGGAGCACAGTGGTGGCAGTCCCTTAATTTCCTGCTTCTGGCTTCAACTGTTTTGCATCATGGACAGACAAATCTGGAATGGCAGACGCTGTCTGCACAGCAGTTCTGAAGGATCTCACTTCAGCTGGTGCAAAGCACAGGCAGATGTATCCGAGTGGAGGGACCAGAAGCTCCCGGTGAAAGTCTCTGACATCAGCTGCACAGTAGGATGTAGGTGGGAGATAGGTGAGACACCCAGCACACGCTGATTCAGAGACTTATCACCATATGTTTCCAGGCTGCTAGAAACACTCCCCAGCCAGCAAGGCTCTCTAGGCTCAAATGCCTGCATGGGCCCTGCTGGGGAAGTCAGATCCCATCCTTCTCTCATGGAAGGAAGACACGTTGGCTGTGTCTTGGAGGGGACCAAATAGAGAGAAGTGGAAAATTCAGTGCAGAGGCAATGGTCATGTTTGGAAAGATTTGAGTAAAGATAGTTAGGAGAAATGCTGCAGACTCTAGCCTTACTGAATTGCAAGTTCCTAAACCAGGCATTACACTGAGCAGGTGTCTCTGTCCCTTGCCCCCATGCACAAACGGGTGCACCACCTCAGAAGTCATATCCTATGAGAAGCCGTGGTTCCTTCCATGCCTTGCTGAAGGCCTCTAAGTTCCAGCTCCAGCCTTGCAAGGAAGTTTTGGAGAGGCCAGGGCACCTCAGCTGCAGGTTGCTTCCACCACAGGTGCACTTGCCTCATGCTCACAACAAGCACTTTGCCACCTGAAAGTTTGTTTCCTTGCTGTGACTCACCACTGACATGCCAGCCTATGAATATTCATACACGAAGGAATTATATCAGAAAGCCCGTAGCTACAACGCAACCCTTCCTCTGGACAGCTTTCATTATGATTTCAAGTGGCAAAAGGAAGCTTCAGAAGTTCCTGTCCAGAACTCAGGACACACAATGCATCATGGTTCCTGGATTTAAATGAAAAGAGGGTGAGATGGGAGCTCGGCTGCACTGTTTCAGGTGGCTATGTAATGATGAAAATGGAAAAACTATTATTTCAGTCTTGGTTACGTACAAAGTTTACTGCCAAATCGCTGAATCTGAGGTTTGGGGTTAACCCTTCTTTTCTCCTGTGTGGCTGAAGTTCATGAACATTACCGAAGCTCTGAGAAATGCTGCTGGTGGCCTCGAGCCCACTTGCTGTGCAGATGCAATGAAACGTGACAGATCAGAGCCTTCCCCTGGCAAAATCTTTGTGGGTGTGGGAAGTAGCATGAGCCAGAGTTTGGCCAGCTTCATTTGCACTGCGCTAGGCATGAACTAAGTTCCTGCTAAACCCAACTTACAATGGAGCAACAAAATCCAACCAAAGTGTAACACCACCCCAGCTAAAAGAGGTCACTTTCACCAGGAGTTCTCCTTCCCTTTGTATTGCCACAATTACTGTTCGCCTTAATACTGTTCCCTGGCCACATTTTCAGCATTCTGTTTTCAAACATGGGTACCTGGATTACCTGTCTGTTCCTGCACTTTATGTGCTCTAGATAGCTATCAATTGCACTTTCACTATTCACTTAAATGCCTAAATAACAGACTGAATGTTCTATTTGAAAATTTGGCACTGCATCTCTGAAGGTAGAGCTAATAAATAAAAAAAAAAATTAAAAAGGAGGGAGAAAGGAACAGGGAAGGTTTTGGAGCAGTGATGTTGCATTAGCAGTCATAAAACATCCTCTGAAAGCAAGGCAGAGCCTGCCACTGCCAAACAACCAAGTTTTGTTAGTTTGGAGCTGTGTTCTAGGGCTCAGGCAGTTTGTTTCAGCACGTTTACAATTCCCCACTGCCAAGGGCAGCCCCGCTGCAGGCTCTCTTCAGGGCAGCTCCCGCCTGGCACAGGCTCCCAGCACCCCAAGGGGGCTCAGAGCTCTTAACGGGCCGCACGTGTGAGGAGCGTGCTGCCATCCTGGGAGAGGCCAGCCCTGAGCCAGGCAGGGCCAAAGTGGGTATTTGTGAGCCATGAGCACGTGGCACAAGTCTGCTCCTAAGGAAGGGAAGTGAGGAGTACCTCTTGCAATTAAAAACACAGGGATGACTTTAAGTGAATAAGCTGCCAGAGCTGGTGAAGTTCCAGAAGGGGATTTGGCCAGGATACCTTGGCTCACACCTGCACGGTTACAAGAAGTGTTGTGGGATCAATGGCTTCAAGCGGTTGGAGCCTCTTCTCTCCAGCAGCACAACCCTCCCCTGGCACCGAGGCACAGCATTTGGTCTGAAGTGTACACCAGGAGCACAGTCATTATTCACTGGACCAGTGCAGGGCTAAAGGCTGCTGCCTATAGAACCTCCAGCCCCACACTGTGCGCAGGCTCCCACACACTGGTGCAGGCTGATGCAGGGATGGCAGAGGCTAATGGAAAACCTCCCATGAACGTTGCCAGGTTCTGGATCCAGGCGCAGCTATCAGACCAGCTTGGTTACTGTAATGTGTGAAATCTGACCAGAACAGAGGGGAAAAAAAAAGAAGAGCTGACCACAAACAAATTTCTTCCTAAATGTGTCATCAGCGAACACCGTAAGTCCAAACCAGAGATGGGAGAATGGGTTTGTTTTCACAAGAAACCTATTGATGGGGAAAAAAAAGAAAAAGAAGAAGAAAAAAGAAGAAGAAGAAAGGAAACTATTAAGGAAAATTTAGCAGTTTGGCAAATAATTTTAGCTGGAGAAAATAGTTAAAATAGTTCAAAGTTGGGGGGAGTGGGAGAAAAGAAATTCTGAAAATCCATTATTTGTACAGCTCTCCTCCGAAGAGCTTATATTATACTGCCCGCTACCAGCTGGCCCTAGACTTAGGTTGCCTAATATTTTCCATTATAAAAGATTCTTTCAACATTTTTATTTTTTTAGAAGCTCTAACACCTCCATTGTTTGCAGCAGGCCCTTATAAT
>JANHGO010000040.1:33838808-33914817 GCA_024606505.1 Aquila spilogaster
AAATTGAGCCCAGGTTGTCACCAAAGCAGCCGTCCAGACTCTGCTGGGAATGTCTGGGGGCTTCCAGGGCAGCTGCAGCAGCAGGAGAAGAGTTGCAGGAGACCGAGCACCACCCCGAGGAGTTTCCCCGACAGGAGAAGGAGGCAGAGAGGGGAAGGAGCTCCTCCTGCTCCTCCTGACACTGATTTAAAAGACCTGGCAAGCCAGTCCCTGTGCCTTGGGGCTCCTGCCCCTACTTCTTAGGCTGGGAAGAGTAGAGCCAAGTTCTCGCTCAGCCAGCTGTGAAATAGCAACACTAAGCCATGCTCCTCTTTCTCCAGCAACTTGCTTTTCTCCTCGGGAACAGCAATCTTACCCTGCCCTCCCTAATATAATTAACCCTGTGGTCCTAATTGTATCAGTCTATTCCGCGATGCTGAACGCAGAATGGTTTTGCTGGTCGTTGGGGGATTTTTTTGCAGCGCTGAAGAGGGGATAGTTGTCTTGGAAAAGTTTCTGGTCTACAGGTTGGAATGGGACCAGCCCAGAAGACTGTGCAGGAAGAGACGAGAGAGCCCGGGAGCCAGAGGGAGGCAGCTTCCAAACGGTGGTCAGGAAATAGAAACGGGACCGTGTGTACAGAAATGAGCCCAGAGAGCTAATGAGGGTGGAACGGGAAATGGGAAAATTTGGACATCATTGTGCGGGAGACCTGGTGAAGGCCTGGAAGACCTTAAGTAGCCAATATAATCCACTCCTGGCAGAGGAGACTGTATTATGAAAGTCAACATTGAGTGGAATATAGCAAGAGGAGCACTAAAGCAGAAAGGAACATAGAAATATATCATTTGGAGGTCCCCCAGTCTAGTTTTTGGCCTCCACAACTGACACTGGAAAGGATGGCATACAGAAGCTTTGCAGCCAGCAAATTCCTGCCATTTGTGAAAATCCTGGTTCAATCCTAAACAGCAAGAAAGTGGTTTATGCCGCAGAATATCAAGTTTTATAAGTCTTCTCAAATCTGTTAGTATTAACTGAAAATTGGATTGAAAGCCAAACATCAGAGTACACCACACAGAAAGAGTTCGGCTTGCCTGTGCAGATCTCTTCATTCCCATAGATGTGTAGCTGTCAAGAGAATCTAGCTGGCTTTGCAAGGGAGGTTCTTATCCACGGAAAAGCTGTTAGTGCCCATTTAAGAGGTTTGGTTGTTGTCTGCAGGCAACAGGGAGAGGAGAACAGAAGGTCGCCTTAGCTCTGTCATCCTGCCCCTGCTCTGTTGGCCATGTGTGCAAGGTTCAGGCACGGGCTGACCCTTTGCTCCATCCAGAGACGGAGCACAGTTGAAAAGCCACTAACTGGGCTCATCCCAAAGCTGAGTTTTGCCAAGAGGTGTAACTTATTCCAGTGGGCATAGTGGACCAGGGCTATATTGCTTTTGAAACCTGTGCTGCTGTGCGTGCAGAGCACGGATGCATGAGCTAATGGGCTGGTGCTAACTTACAGTTCTTTGCATGGCACTCCATTGTGCCAAGTGGACGCAGTGGTAAATATGTTGATAAAACACGAAAGAAAGACTGAGTGGTAGCAGTGAGAAGGCAAGAGTTGGTACCTTCACCTCTGCTTAAGCATTTGCTTTACCTTAAAGATGGGTTTCTAAGTTAAATGTCAGATGGGTGGCCAAAACTATGCCAAAGCTTGGCTTTGCTTTGATGCCCTTTTGGAAATAAAACTCAGTTCTCACATCTGAATTCAAATGGAGTCAAATCTGTGCCCCTCAAGGGAAAGTGGCAGTTCAAAGATGGGTCTCGGTACTGCTTCCAATTTAAATAGAAAAGATTGTGTATTTTCCCCTTCAGCTGGATATTGTATTAATTAACACGATAACTTCTGGAGTGCTACTAATAAACTATGCGTTCAATGACTTTGGCAGTAAAATCCATCGAAGCAAGCATCAGCAATTCTTGAAGACAGAATATAACTATGAGTACCTGAAGACTCTCTCTTTGGATTGCAGGAGTGGGATAACTTGTCAGGAGTGAGTAAATTGGAATCAAATATGTCTAGAATTCAGACTAGCTAAAGACAGAATAATCAAAACCATCAAGGCTTGGTGCATAATGGTTTGAGACAAGTGGTCCGGCAAATATTGTTCTAATATCATCTTAACCACAAGGGCTGCTCAGATGTGTTTCTTGAAGACGTTTAAGTTAGCAAAGAGTACTCATCATTAATCTTTTATAATGGCTTTTGGGAGCCACAGTTCATTTAAACATTTTACATTTTTATTACTTATGTATGCAGGGCAGCAATTAAAGCTGTCGTGGTCATATAATGAAGACTAATGAAAGCAAGACGAAGGCAGGTTTTCATTTTCTGTCAACCTGAATATCCATCTGCTTCTGCCATCCCCCTGCCCCCTCCCCACCAAAATAATTTATTTTTTTTCTTTGCTTGAAAGCCAGCTCCCCAGTCCCTAGGCATTTAACCAAACACCTTCACAACTGTCCAGGATGAACTAAGTAGTTCTTTCTTTTCTTACATGGAAGAAGCATACCCCTTGATAATCAGACAAGTACCGTAAAAGGCTCAGCCTTTTTCAATGCAAGTAAATGTGAGTGATGCAATAACAACATCTTTATGGTATGTTTTCTTGGCCACTGTGAAGTAATAGTTTTGGAGGGGAGACAGGGATTAGTCACCCCGCAATTAGTCACTCTGCAATGTAGGTTGCTACTTGAGAGATCTGTATTTCAGAAATGTGGTTCTGCAACCATAGGACCTATTTTCAAGTACTTTCTGCTTTCTCCCTCTTTTAATTGGGAAGAGTTTGTGGAAAGAAAAACCATTCACTCTTTACGTTTTATGAGCTTCTGCACTCGTGTGTCTCTATTTCACCTTCGTACAAACTTTGCTTTGCCTTTCTTGGGAGCTGTGACCAAAACCTCAGTTCGGGAGGTGCCTCCATCCTAACTTGTCTGAGGGAGAGCCCCTCAGCCTGGCCAGGCATCCTAAAGCTAGTGCTACAAAGGGCTGGGGGACATACCCGTAGGGCCAATGCTCCCACATCTGTCTCCAGTAGCCTGGGAGCCTGAGAGGGGCTGGGGCTCGTTAGCGCTTGACGAGGTGCGGGGGGGCTCATGGGTGCTGCAGCTTGCCTGCCTGGGGGGGCTCTCTGGGGAGGGAACCGTGAGCTGGGGCACCGGGAGACATCTCCTTCCCAAAGGCGATTTTCTGCTTTGGGGAGGGTAAAGGACAGAGATGGCTGAAATAGAAGTCTCCTCTTTTGTAATAGTCAGAAACTTTGCTACAGAAAAGTGGCTGCCTTTAACTGGAATTCTTCTGAGTCAAAAAGGCAATGCAGATGTTTTCAAGTGTTAATCATAAATATCGGGGGAGAGGGAGCTTAATGGCAGAGCTCCCAATGAGTAACGACTTAATGTTTGGCCTCAAATATTTCAGCTGGTAAGATGTCGCATACTTCACTGATCTGTACATGGCAGCTCCGTAGCTGTCTTAACCATTTCATTTTTGGAGGAAGTAGTTGCAGTCTAGCCTGTGTGTCACAGAAAGTGTGCTGCACAGCGGGGTTTGCACTAAGCACGCGTTCGTCACTGGTCCAGGCACCTAGACCGAACCTAGTCCTCTATGACATGGCTTGTTTCATCGAATCTCCCCACCACAGCAAGAACCTGGCTCTTCTTTCCAACCGACCTTCGTCCCAGCTCCCTGGTATTTCTCTGTCGCCAAACTCTCATCTCGTGAATGTATTCCATGCATACCAAAGCCTGCTTGAAATTTGGCACTGAGAGCCTCTTGCAATTCTGCTTGCGCCGGTATAAATAGAGTTAATATTTTCTTGTTTTAGACACGTTGTTGTCATTATTACTTACCAGCCCAAACTCCAAACACAAAAATAAAATCTGGCAAAAGAAATACAGAGCGAGTCATGGGCCAAATTGATTTGACTTAAAACAGCATTGAAACAGATGAAATACTGTGTTTCATTTGGAAAAACAGCAGCTGTGTCTGTACAGTAACTACTGTGCTTCTCCAATGGGTTTTTCCCACATGCAGGGCCAAACTCAACCAAATGTAGCTTGGAGTTAGAAGGTAAAGCTCCCGTGAAATTCCTGGATCAAACTGTTTGAAGATGTAAACAGGGTTACTTGATTTGAAGTCAGCTGAAAGCGGTATGCGTTGCACCGACTATGGGAATTCAGGGCAACGTCTCTGCTGATGGCAGTCAAGAACCGAGTAGAAAAACTCCAGCCCAGAGGACAGCAGTTAAAGGCAGAGCCTTGCTCCTCTACCCTTTTCTCTCTGGCTATAAGCAGATGCCAAGGTCTGTACCGTGCAGAATAGCAATCATCGTAATTTGCAATGATTTAATATTAAAATGTCAGCACCGAGGTGCAAGGAATTCTCTTTCTCCGCAGTCCCAGTGTGTGGTAGCTATACACTGCTGGCATCTTCCCACAGCCCCGGCATGGTATAAGTCTCTCATATCAAATGAGTGCAAACATGCTACGATATTACAAACTAAACTGTTTTCTGGTATACTGGAGAGCCCTGTTTGGTGCAAGCGTGCTGCATAGTCAGCTTTTTACCAGCGATGTGGTTTAAAAGCTAAGCTAACCTGAAACAGAACTCTCTGAGCAGACCTAGCAGAATTGGTAGCTGCATGTGTAACTCAGCGGGGAGTTTGGTTGTGTGGTGCTGGCCCTGGAAGCAAAGTCACCCAGAGCAAATGCGATTCAGACTTGCTTTCAGTGACATCTATACAAATGCTACCGGGATTCGGGCAAGCACTTCGATGCCATTGTAAGGGAAGCAGGATCTGAAGTGATTGTTATCCTAAATGTCTTTTATATTTTAAATCCCGATGGTTTCTCTGAGAATGGGATAGCTAAACCAGCTTGTAGATCCCAAAGGTGAAGTTTCATTTCTTTTTGCTTCGCTGGTGGGTTTTGTGCCTCATAGGGAAGGGGAGAAGCCGGTTTTCTGAAGACACTCAGAGACCTTGTTTCCCTTTACTCAACAGGGTGTGCGTGGCACGCCTGCGTTCCTGAAGTTGAACACTGCGCTCCAGCTGTCGTAGAGTCAAAAAAGGAGGCATATCCTTGAGGCAGCTCCGGTCCTTTTACACAGGAATGATGCGGGGGAGAAAAATCAAGGCAGATGCAATTAGTGAAAATCAGAAACTGCAGTGCGGCTTCTCTCTCCGGCTGTGTTCGTGCAGGGCTCAGCACAAACAAAGCAGCCTCCCCTGAGCCTTGGACTCCTTACAGCCTAACAGAAGGAAGATCACTACAAGCACCAGGTATTTCTGTTAGCAGGAAGCCTGGTAAATGCTCTTTCTGTGCCAGCAACACCTCCTGTTGGCAGGCTTACTTGGCAGGCCCCAGGCACTGAAGCAAACACGCTCTCTGTTTTGCGAGATTCACCAAAGTGGGGCTTATCCCTGTCATGCCTCTCAAGAGAGTCTGAGGAGCCGGTTGTGGCCCTTTAATGTGAGGGAATGAAGTGGCCAAAAAAATGGAACTGCCTGAAAAAGAGTTGCCCCTTGGTTATGCCAAGCAATATGGAAGTAATTTCAGAGTGGGTTGTGTTTCACTTTTTTTTTTTTTTTATAATCTCACTATATTTTAAGTCTGGGTTTTGTTTTACATTTAATTTTTTTCACAATCTCCCTGTACGTTAAAAGAGCGGAGAGTCAGTACGGCGTAAAAAGGGAGAGTGGGGAGCAGAAGACAGGATGCAAAAAGCCTGGGAGAAGCAGCCAGGTCGAGCTGGCCACTCAAGTGGTACCCAGAGGGATCACAGGATCTTTCGGCCTGGAAGGGACCTCGGGAAGTGTCTAGCCCAACCTCCTGCTCTCACATGGGTCAGCCCTGAGATGGAGCTTACACCACTTTTTAGGCTACCCTGAGCCCAGAGCAGAGGCAGGCTACCTGTCACGAAGCTGCTTCATGGGGGATAACCCACGGCAATACGAGATCAACCCACCAGCGTGCCATGGGGACCTACTCTTTCCTTCCTGGCTTTTCCAGGGGCTGGCACGCCGTGTGTTAAGAGGATTTGGTTCAGCCTACCGGTTTTTGAGTACCGCAAGGGAAGGGGAGTTGTTCACCCGCACCGAGACCAGCCAGCAGCGAGCTGTGCTCCCTCTCCCCTCACCCGTGGCCATGCCCGCTGAGGAGGACGCGGCTGAGGTGCCGATGGAAGCGCCCATCAGTGCCCTTCCTTCAAGCAGAAGTAAGAGCACTGAAGGCTTTTGCAGCCAGCAGCATCCTTGGCTGGCTTCTGGTAACCAGGTCTTCTTTGTGCTAAACCCAGCTGATGGTAGATGTTAGCACCACGCACATACCGTTTTACCTTCTACTTGTTGCTGCCTCCTCTCCCTTTTAATGCATGAGTAAACAGAAGCACTTAAAACCCGGGTGGCTTGCTTGAGATGGTTTATCCCTGTGGAAACGCAGGGCTCACACCCGGCAGCTGCCGGCTCTTTGTCCTGTCTTCACACCGTTAAGCCATTCTGCTGGGAGCACATCCCCGCACAGAACGTCACGGAGACCGGGACAGCCGTGGAAGTTATTCCGGGGACAGTCCACGGGCTGGGAAGGGTGGTCCCGCAGCATGGCATCCCTCCTCCAGCTGGCCCGGATCCGGACTGGCTCTCCTCTGCCTGACCTGCCCCTTTGCCAGCAGTTGCCCAAAGCCAACGGACCGGAGCAGTCGCCCCAGCACCGCTGCACCCCCAAATGGGTTATCGCTGTGACACGCTGAGCTTTGCCTTAGGGTTTGCTTGGGAAGGGTGGGAAACGGCCGCGCAGAAAAGAGACAGAGGCAAAAAAACCCTAGAAAAATAAACTGCAGACAATATCTCATTGATACAGCGTCTGGGGCTGGCACCGTAATTCAGGCGACGCGCAGAGGAGGGAGGAAAGCCCCGGCCCTCGGAGTAGCCCGTTATTTTCACCGGTACTGCCCGTGCTTCCCCGCCTCCGGGCATCACCGCGGTGCCTTCGGAAGGGCCACGAGGGCATTTTTTTTGCTTCTGCCGCTTTGCCCGCTCTCTCATTACGGCGAGACCGCGCCGCCACCCCCGCGACGCTGCCGTCTGCCGGGATGCTGCTGAGGGAGGTTGGGGACCGTGCTGCGAGAGCATCCCTGTGCCCAGACCTTATCCGAAATGCTGGGCCGGCGGCCGCAGCCGCCCGAGCGGGTCCGTACGCACAGCTGGCTCCTGCCGCCTGTTGAGTCACCCCGCTGGCCACTTTTTGCGTGTTGCTTTAGCTAAATCGGGCGATCTGCCCTGCCCTCGCAGGGCTGCTTGGCAGCTGCTGAGGAGCCTGGTCCGTGCCAGCCGGCGAGGGGTTCTGCTTGCTCTCGGGCTGGAGTTGCTGCAGTTGAGAGAACGGGCAAAGCGCACACGAGGAGAACTGCAGCCTTGTATAGCTGTCATATAAAACTCAGAGCCCCCAGTCTGGCTCTTTATCAATTATTAGCCTGCTGCTAAAATAAGAAAATAGATTTCATAAGTGTGTTTCTGTTCCACACACCAGACAGATAGTCTGGCTAAATGATTTACGGGTGTGAGTTAGTGCGTGTGTATGTGTATATGCGCATATGGTTCAAATCCTATAAAGCAGAGTCCTGCCTCTGTGTGCGTGTGTGTGTACTTAATGCTTTATATGGTACATCATTCCTTTTTCATGTGTGTCTGTCTGGTTTTCTTGGGCAGCGCCAGTTAAATTTCTTTTCCTTTTTTTTTTTTTTTTTTTTTTTCTTCTTTTTTTCATTTCACATGAATTGTGTGGTGGAAGCCAAGAGCATCTGCCAACTCTGCTGTCCCAAAAATAAAAGTTGACACTCTTCTAGAAACAGTTATCTCCTCAGTGTAGTCATGGTCAGACACACCCACACCCATCCCTTTCTTGAAACCGAGGCCGAATTTAATAATGTGCTTGGCTGCTTTTATTTCTGACTTACTTAAAATGTCAAAGATTGAAAAGACATTTTTTTAAGAATGCAGAGGATTTAAGCGATCCCAGGACACGGCACTCACTATTGTAAGTGTGCACAAAGGAGCGGACTGCCCTCCTCCACGTTGGCAGCTGGGAACAGCGCTGCAGAAGTCAAGGGCAAAGGTGGAAGCAGTGATAGGAGAGTCACCCCACCTTCTCTCCAAGTTAAAATTCCTCTCTTCTCTCATCTGTCGTAAATGGGCTGGTACAATTTTCAAATTCCCTTGAATTTTTCATTTTGGTTTCTGAGGTTTGGGATTCCTCCTCTTTCCACGCCCCTAGTTTACTCAGAGAAAGTAAACAAACATTGATTTCACCCCGATGGTAAGTGCCACAGAGTCTAAGGAGGGAAAGCTGCTCGGCCGTGAAGCCGCTTCACGTCCCTGCCTACCAGAATAGCAGGGAGGGGTTGGTAAGGGTCATGCAGGACGCTTCGTTCGCTCTTAAGTTATACTTGCCCTGTGCAACTTGTTTTCTAAGTCACTTGGCAGAAAAGTAGCTATTCAGTGTTGCTGCCATAGGTATTTTGGAAATGGTGCTTTTAGTAAGAGGTGGCAACAGCCCATGGAAATGTCTGGTTCAGATAGGAAAACATAACTTAGAAAGTGAATGGACAATCCGCTTTCCCGAATCACGCTCATTTCCACCTGTACAATACCTAGACAGCAAGTGAGGTTCTTTTAAAGCAACAGTAAGTCATGGATGCAAAGTGACTTTTACCACTGCTGTTGTGAAGAGCCATGACAAAATATATTCCTTCTTGGCTTGCAGAGACAAAATATATTCCTTCTTGGCTTGCGGAATCCCTACATTTATTTCTCTCAGTTCAGGTGCAGTAAGCTCCCATAACATGAAGACTCTTAGGCTATGCTAAACAGCTGATTCTAATTTTTCTCTCCATGAATTCAAGCAATTGTAGCTGGTTGGGTATTTTTAAGCTTCCAGGGTTGAATAGTTCTCAGTTACAGGAGTTGCTCCACGTGGTCAGAGCTGCGAGTTGTTTGAAACCAGGCGTCAGATGGAAAAAAGCTGACATGATGACTGAAGATCATTTTATGTTTTTCACTGTCCAGGTGATTGCCAGCTGGGTGAGACCATTGCTTATAGAAGTCCCTCACAACAGAGATTTGTCAGTCTAAGTACCTGAGGAGGGTCTTGTGATCCTTCACGCTGGCTATCTAGAGGGGTTGTTGGTTCATTGCCTTTGGAGAAAAGGAGGTGTGTGTTTAAGCCTTTGGGGACAGCAATTAGTTCAGCATCAATTTCAGGATTTTTTTTTCCACCGAGCATGGGAGAACAAAGCTCCAGAGCAAAGGGATGTCTTTTGTTACCCTACAAAGCAATATTTTCAGCACTGTAGGTGCCATCGGAAGACGTGCTTTAGCTCTTGTGCCTGTGCTGAGCCTTTGCAAAGGTAACATTGTGTGTTGGATTGTTATTACTTACATGTTTTTGCAACCAAACAAGAATTTTGTTATGAATCTGTAAAAGTCAAATACCAAGTTAGTCTTGGCACACTTAGAAACCTGGATAAATTAACTTTCTCAATCATAGGAGACTTGCATATTTTGTACAAGCAGCAGCTTGGATTCAAGACAGCTCTCTGCCTAACTGCCTGTGTTGAGGACTGGGTTGAATGGATCCACCTGAGTTGTAAATTATCAGATCCCATATATAGACTGTGAAAATCAAGACAGATCCAAGCTGAGATGAATACTGCAGTTTGACTATAGACCAAGTGTCCTTTTAGGCATGCATCTATGCTCTGAGCTGTTGTCCGAAAATGTCTTTCTTTTTCCCTTCACCATAAACCTGGGCTTCTAATTGTGGTTCTGCATGGCACCCAAATTAGATGTGTGGAGGAAATGGTATGAGTAGTAGTCTGAATGTGTGACTCTACGTATGACTGTATAGCACAGCATCTTGCCTGTAATGGGTAATAGCTGCTCATCTTTCCCCTTTCTTTAATACCCTATCCACGTTTCATAGATATTAAATACGTAGCATTTTTGAAGGGGGGTGTTTTCTTCCTCAGAACATGTTTGGTTTTAATGAAAGCAGTAAACGATGTGCTGAATGGGTCTGTTCATCATGGCTGGAGTGTACAACAGATGTGCTTAGGGAGACCGTATGAGTCTTTAGAGCGTGAGGATCAGTAAGCAGAGTCTGAATTAAATTTCCAGTCTCTAAGAGTGTTTTTTGGTGGCATTTTTCTGGGAAAGGTGTCCAATCTTGCTTTCATTTGGAGGTATGACCATCTATATATACCAGCCCATCCGCATATTGACATGGTCAGAAGGACTATGGGCATTACATTTGATGCTAGCTCAACACCTAGAAGACTTCAAGTTGGTTTCCTGCTCTGGGGAATCTCTGGCAGTTTGATTACTCTCTCTGCACTGTTTCTGCCCATCAGAAGGCAACTGCATGGAATATGTTAAAGGCTGTGATTCTGAAGGTTGTTGTCTAACTTCTCAGCACAAGATGTTGAAGAGAGGGCAGTAGACATCTGAATGTGGCATCCCCGCCTCTGAGGTGGATAGCTAGGGCAGATGATAACCTGACTGTGCCAGGAAGTCACAGTAAAATAGAAATCAGTGATGTTATAAGCTTGAGTGTTGTGGACAGAGTAGGTCTAGGCTAGTACTGGAGTCATAGAAATAGACTTGTACAGATAATAATACCAATAAACTATGGTACCTCTTAGGTGAAGGCAGGCCTCTTGGACCAGCCCTCCTCCAGTAACTAAACCTGGCTTTCACTATGGGCTAGTGGTGAAAGATGATGAGTTACAAGCTTACCCAGAGCAGGAGAGTCAATGCTATCAGTATAGGGAATTAGCTTCCCTTTGAGAGCTATATCAGAGTCAATGAGGTAGGTTCCCATTTTGTGAGTTGCAGTGTTCCCCATTAACTTCAGGAAGCCTTTATCTAAGCAATCAGGGAAGGCCACAATAATCAAGTAGAGGTAATGCACAGGGAAACCCACAATACTTGGAACACAACTTGTTTAAAAGCAGTTTGAATAGCATGATGCCGAGCTAACCCTTCACCTCTGTGCACTTCGGGGATTGCTGAGCTGCGTGCAGGGACTAACGCAAGAATCCACACTGGTGGGTGGGGTGGCGCGGTGGGGAATTGCCGTGAGCTGGAGCTGAGGTCTGCCCTAGCAGTGCCACGAGCACCTGCCTGCAAGAATGTGGGAATTCAGCAAGTATGGGCGACTATGAGAGCCCGAGAACTGATACAAAGGGTAGCCAGAGGAAAGCCGATTGCAGTGCACAGTAATGTGTTTTATTAATTCTGCAAAACTGAGGAGCTGTCTAAGATAGAGACCAATTGCTGGTGTCTCTCTCCTGACATTTTATCTATTAATAAGTATTTACTTACAGAGTGATATAGAGCACTCCTGTAATGAAAACTGATTGGCATGGAAGGAGAGACTGCTGCTCAGTTGTGATAGTATCTCTTTTAAGGAGGAACTTTCTCTCCAGTTTGCAAATGCTAAAGATGCAAGCTTTCCAGTGCATGTACACCATATGACAAGTTGTTTTGTAGCTGAGATTCCCACTGAATGTATTTTTTGAGATGGGCAGGTACTTACCAAATATGTAGCCTTGTGTTGGCTTCTCAGGATCTCTCATGAAGTGGTTCGTGAACCTGAGATTTTAGATTCACTAACTAATCATGGAGTACTTGGCTCTGGTGATCTGAATTAAGAACAGCATACGTGTGAGAAACTGAAAAACTTCACCACTGAAATCCAGTGACTGGGAGAAAAGCCACAAGTAAATGTTGAAGCCATGCTGAGACAGAGAAAGAGAAGGAAATAGAAAGCTCTCCAAACCCAGCAGTACTTACACACTTATTTGACAAGGTGTATATATGAACATATGTATGTGTGTGTATGTGTGGCTATACCTTGGCAACAAATCTTTTTGTATATGGAATGTCTGCCTTGGAAACCATCAAATATCAATTTTTTTTTCTGGGGAGTATACCTGGAAAAAGGGAGAAATGCAACTTTTAAAAATTGACAGAAATTGTATATGCATCTAAGGTCCTAAGGATGATTGTCCCCTACAGTTACTTATTTTAACAGTCTGCATAAGGGTACTGTGGAGTAAGAAGGATGTTTTCCTCCCCTTTTATAACTATTTTGTACTCAGGCAAATACAAAGCCAGTCTGCAGCCTTAATACAAAGCTGATACAAGATGAAATACTAATCAAAACCCATCAGACTGATTTTCTTTTAAAGTAAATATACATGACACTTTGGGTTGCCGTTTTTTATTGTTACTGCACAGTAAAATCCAGCAATGTCTGCATTCACAATCAGAATTACTTTCTAATGGGGCTGAATGCTGTGGCCCCTGCAGGTGCACAGCACAGGTCATCTAGGGTGCACGTTCCTTGTCTCTAACAGTGTGGGCTATATATGCAAGGCTGCAAGATGGACCTCCCTCTTAGTGATCTGTGTATCAGCCATATTCAACATATTTTTTCTTTCCAGTTTCAATATTTTAATGAACTTTTGACTCACAGCAATGATCTTAATTTTTTTTTTTTTTAAAAGGGCAAAAAGTAGTAGAGAAATCTAATCCTGAATTATCCCACCCATTCCTGAGTTGTGCTCTCAGGAGCTCAGTGGGTGCTTTTTGCTAATCAAACAAATCTGAGTCATAAGAGCTCCCACTCATTCTTTTGCCACTTTTTCTTTCTAGCATCTCTAATGTAAACAACAACAAAGGAGCACCTAAGTAATGGCAGAGGGTAAGTGCTGGGAGAGGACATTGCAGTGGAACAGGCATAGAAAAAGAAAATGCCTTTTTCTGAAAAATTCTAGTTTGGGATGTGATCCTTGTGTCTCTTAGATCAGCATGAATCAAGAGAAGAGGCTCTTGGCATCATAATGTTGTATGCTATTGCACAGAACTTCATGGGCATAAAAAAAAATCTCACACATTATCTATTTATTTGGGTCTTTAATGGACACAGGGAGAGTGGTTGAGGCTATCTGGGAATTGTTGCTTCCTTTCAATGGGTTGCTAGGAAGTAGCAGGAGTAAAGCTTTCCAAAGTTTAAGTTAGCTTTGTCCCCTTGGGAACCCAGTATGAATTTTATAAACAGAGGGAAGGTTAGTTTCTGTTTGTTTTCAAGAGAGAAAGGAAATTAGAGAATTTAAAGAAAACCTAGGTGAGACTTGAAGCTACCTGTTACAATGCAAGTGAAGTATCAAGGGCTACTGACCAGACTGAGCCTACTCCCACTATGGAACTGGTCTCCAAGGAGCTGCCACAGGTCAAGACGGCTGCTGTGGTGGAGGCCATGAGGGTCATGATTCACACAAAGAGAATGTGAAGTAAGTCGGTTATTCTTTGGGAGTTTCACAATGGCAAAGAATGGGAACCAATATACTGGCCAAGAAAACAGGCAACAATGGGTAAGAGTATAAACATGTAGGGCAGACATATAGGGGGCAGGCAGCCAACAAAGAGGAAGGAAGAAGCTAAAATAAGCCGATGAATGAACAGACAGGAAATATTTAGCAGCGAAAGAGATAACGTGTGACTTGGAGGGAAATAAGAGGAAAGAGTTACAAGGTTAAATCTATAAAATAATACAGTGGTTATTTAGGGGAAATTTTTCTGATGTCTTTCTGCAAACAGAAAGGACAGAACAAAGAAGTACAGGGGAAGTGCTGTAAAAGTACCAGCAAACAGCCGGCAGTGGCACCTTGCCCCAGCAAAGACTAGCCAACCCCTCTTGAACTCTGGCTTATCTTGGGTGATCACCCTGCTGCTTTACGCCTTCTCTCACCTGGCTTGCAAAATGCATATAGTGTTTCTGGAGTCTTTTGAGCACCTCTTTGCAGCCTCGGGTCTAAATCCCCTCTTGCCTATACTTTGTATAGGTCATACCCTGTGCTCTGTACTCTGCTTTGGGGTTCTGGCAGGGGGGGCTGCTGGAGCTGGTAGAGTTGTGTTTGGGTGATGTTCACATAGACGGGGACAGAAACAACCGTCCCAGCCTTAGTGAAGTTGAAAGGAGGTGAAAAAGCAGATGGGACTAACTGAGGAAAAATACTGTTTCAAGCAGATCAGGCTATTTCAACTGCATTAGCAGAGTACATCCAAAACCAGTTTGGTATCTCTTCTTGGGCTGGGAAGAAGTAATGGCAGCTCCTTGTCTCTAAGCCCCTGGCATGCCTCCAGTCCTGCGCTTTCCTCCCCTATGGATGCTATGGGCTGGTGGAACCGTCCTGTAGGCTGGATTCAGGGAGATCAGAGAGAAAAAGAATAACCTTGAAAGGCCTGTTTTTACAGGTTAGTAAATAAGGTAATGAACTTTTATAGTGGAATAGAGCCACAATTCTAGGCAAAATTGCATGTTATAAAGCCGTATTTTTTTAGACAACTTAATAGAAGAAACAGCTGGGTCTACACAGAACTCTATTATTTTAGCATAAGGCGATTCATGCAAATATGGGAGGGGGGGTGTCTCTGTATGATTGGCCTTCCCCCTCTTTCTGCATTCCTTTGCATTGACTTGAGTTCCAGATCTGAATAAACTTGAACTCATAAAATTTTTAAATGGTTAGGATCTGCATGTTGAATTTGTAGCATCCTGAAATTAAGCAAGTTCCACATTGTTCTAGTTTGTTTGGATGTGGCTTTTTTGGACAGCTCTGAAATAACATTTTGGGGAGATACCAGAAAATCATCAGTCTGAGAAAACTACTCATCCATCAAAGAGGAACATGCGTTATGACACTAAGAAACAGGGGATGAAGATGCTCCAGGGCAGCTTCCTTATTCAAAATTAGAAATAAGGAAGTGGAAAGGGAAAAATGAATGACTTTGCTTTGCTCAGCACAATACTGTGATTTGAGTGCAGTGCCTGACTTTGCTCTGTTACCCTGAGAAATTCAGTGCAATCACAGTGTAAAAGTGGCAGGATCAGAATAAGACCTATATAGTTCTCACACATGTTCACATCTCACAAAGCCTTTTGCGTGGCACTGGCAGTGTGCTCAGTATTACCCAAAATACAAAGGCGGGCACTGACTTTTGGTGCTTACCATTTAAATGCAAGCAGCTCCTTCTAGATTCTCTCTCCTAGATTAAAATGAAAACCCAGAATAAGATGTATGTGGCTATGGGAGTTTCTTCTAGTCTTGTGCTTTCTGATTGCCTGGGGACAAGAGAAATCCCTGGCCTGGCTGCACAGGGCGCAGAACGCCTGACATCTGTCCGAGACTGAATCTAGTTAGCCTGGGCAGTACGAGCGATGAAGACTACCCCACAACCCAGCAATCCAAAAATCAAGGTTTGGGGCTTCGTGGTCCTGAGGAAGGTGCTGTGCCGGAGGAAGGTGCTCATGCCTTTGCCAGCATGTCATAACTGCTGCTGTTATGTACAACTGCCAGACTAAAACTGTCACAGATACGTCTATCCACGCTGCGATCGCGCCTTCTTTTTGCCGCATAGGCAAGCACTCGGATACCCTCTGTAAGTGGTGGCAGTCGTCCAGCTAACCATGGCGTCTGGGCTCTCTGCAGTACTACCTGCTGAGGTGTTTCCTACAACATGCCACCTCTTTATTTACCCTTACTCCTGGCTCTTTCCCTTCACACAGAGCTTGGCAAGCAGCCCCGTGGCCATTTTCTGTGCTGAACACGTGCCAGAGGAAACCCGCTTGGATAAGGACTGGGACATTTTGACCGAAAGCAAGGTTGTGAGTCCCAGTGGATATTCTTTTTTTATGTGTTTGTCAGCACCATTGCTTTTCCTATTTTTGCTGTATGAAATAGTTTTCTGTCCTTGACTAAGGCAGCAAGCTATTATTGATAAGCTTTTCTTACAAGTCCCTACTTTGGTATGGAGGACATCTAAATTCCCTTCATAAAAACTTTCTTCGTGCCTTGGAAAACAATATAGCAAAAACTGTACGGCAGAGACTTGAATGTATTTGAAATAATGCTTTCCCATTTGCTTGGGTTTCTAAAAGTTAATTGTTAAAAAATGGGGTTTGATAGTAAATGTGTTTTAGTGATAAGATGCTTTGAAGAAACAATTCGCAACCGCCAGCACAGCTTGGCCAATCCTTGCTTACGTCTGGACAGTGCTTCATGTAGTGGGGTGCCAGCTTGAGACCTCCCGATGCTCCTCTGGAAGAAACAGTGCTAACGGTAGTTAGTTGCTGCATAAGAAAAACAATGCCAATCACCCTTTTGATGACTTACGTGTGGTTATCAAAGATCAAAAGGACTAATTTGTTCATAAGTGAATAGAAGAGTTGCTGTTTCCATTTTCTTTTTTCAGATCAAAGCTGTTCTTAAAATCTCTGAGCCCACAATGTCCCAGTTTTTAACTTTCATTTTCTTATTTTTATTTAAAAGATTCAGCTAGCAGACCTTTGGCAACATCAGCCATGTTTATGGACAGCGATATTTGCTTAAGAAATAGTGTCATTGCTGTACCTTGTGAAGTGATGATAAACATCCTGAAATTGTACACAGAAAAAGGTCAAAGAGCAAATAGATTTCCTCACCAGGGAATTGTCCCGTAAAACACAATGATCCTGTTGTTTGTATGGTAACACAGGAGTTACGGACTGCAGGCAACGATGACGTGGACTGGATTGAGAGATTTTGAAAGACACATGTAAGATGGTGGACCTTTCAAAGACAAGAAGGTTGTCGCCTTGTCACTGCGGCCCCCGGGGTTTAGTCCTTCTCATGCTAATGGGGTGAAAGGTGTGTGAAATAAATACTGCCAGAAAGCAGTGGAACAATTCAGCTGGGTGACATACAATCTAAATGAGGCTCTGCCCCGCCTCGCAGGGCAAGAGCTACTTTCAGACAAAAGAAACTTAACTTCTGTCGGCGTTAGGAAGGTGGCAGTGACTATAACCATTGAACAAACTAACGCAAGTGCTGGGCTGTGTCTGTGTGCATTCGCTTCAGCGCTTGCTTCCCTTTTGCCGACTCGATTGCCTTCAGCTAGCTGTTGCTCAGACGGGGGGAACGCATAAAGTGAGACCAGCTGAGTGTGCAGGCAGCGTCGAGGCGTTCCGGGGGAGCAGTTAACGCTAGTGTCTTCATAAGATTTCCAAGTTCCAGTCAGCCTGGAGTTTGCATTTATGTTTGGGATGGAGTCAGCATTGGTTGGTTGGACAATTTCATTGTCGAATTAAATGTTAGCCCAAAGCAACATTAATATTACTTAATCCTACCGCTCTGCTGACCGTTGTGTAGCCCACAAAATCTGAGGTATGAGCTGCCTTTGCCTGTATTGGGAAAATTAATTTTTCAAACAAGACAAAAACGTTACTTGCCCCATAAAAAAAAAAAAAAAAAATGAAGCCAGGATGTTTCTGTTTGGGTCTGCTTGGTGTTCGTGCTGTCTTTTGCTGTTCTCTAATACTTGTGCATCTGGCGTTCTCATTATAGCAAGGCACCATCCTATGAATATATACCAAGCGACAGCTATCTCCTCTGGAGCTGAAAATCAAAATTATTACATGATGCAACAAGTCGGTGTGATAAATGAGTAGAGGGAGTGGAAGAGAAATGATGAGGCTAGCAGTGACAGGAAACAGAGCTATATAGACCGTGTGTAAAATTTGTAACTTTGCAGTACGTGTTAGGTTTGTTTCTCTAAGATATAAAAAGAGGAAAAAGATTGATGGTGTCAGTAGTTCCTGCTGGCCACCTGCTTGACTGTTATGTTGAAAAGATGAAGGTGCATTCCTTTTATACGTCAGGGTACATTTTATGCTTTCTGTAACAAAGCATACCATGGTATTTTGCACAAGTGCATTTTCTGTTTAGTTACAAGAAAATGAATCTGAGAAAATGGAGAAGTCTTAGATCCTTGAGCACTACAAGCCTGCTAATTTTGTAGTTAACAAATGTCTAGCACATTGCCTTGCCTTTCCCTTATAAATATTTTCCAGAGGAGTGCTATCTCTTGACTGGACCATCTTGTGACCATTAATAAGGAACAGAGAAAACAGTGAGGAGCGCTGTGCTTGGACAAAAGCCTGCCAGAACCAGTAGTACAGCAACACACAACACCCCTGCTCAGACTTTAAAGCAAACATCAGACTAAATAATCCATTTTTCAAGGGTGGGATAGTGGTCCAGCCAGCAGTTACATGACAGAAAATGGCAGAACATATACACAAGTACATATAATATAATTTTGTGTGTGTGTGTGAGGGGAGTGAGGCAGAGAGAGAGATCAGACTGCCATTTTCTCAGTGAAATCTAACCATACGTCAGAATATAGTTTTCCTTACATTTGCAGCGAACAGGAGTCTTTTTTTTCCAAAAAAAAAAAAAAAAAAGTAGGTCCTGATTCTAAGGAGAGCAGGGAGTGGGAAAGAGGGATGGGATGAGGCAGGACCTTCTGAGGAAGGCCAGCAGCACTGTGCCCCGGGCAGGCAGCTCTTTGCAGCCAATAGCCAAAACAACACTGACCCTGAGTACGTCGCAGGGACTGCCAGCTCCACCAGCAGCGGGGACTGACCCAGGTACGTGTAGCTCGAAGAGCACAACCCTCTGTTCCCCCAGGCTAGAGTGTCCCTGAGGCAGAGGACCACACCGCACGCTCATCTTTTTCACTCAAGCAAAAAGGAGGAACCATAACACAATCTGGCTAGCAAAATGGCCTCAGGGAATTACTATGAAAAAAGCTGAAAAAGTATGATTTGTAATGTGCGAAGTTTGATCCGGTCTTACAGCAGTTAGGGGTGGGATTAGGGTTAGACACTTCTAGATTTGCTTTCACATAGGATTAGGGTTAGGGATTAGGGTTAGTGTTATCCTTAGGATTAGGGTTAGAGTTAGGGACATTAGGGTTAGGGTTAGGGTTAGGAGTTAGGGTTAGGGGTTAGGGTTAGGCTTAGGGTCAGTGTTTAGGGTTAGAGTTAAGGTTAAGGTTAGGGTTTAGTGTTAGGGTTAGGATTATTAGAGTTAAGGTCATTAGGTTTAGGGGTTAGGGTTAGGGTTAGGCTTAGTGTTATAGTCATTAAGGTTGCATTTAGGGGTTAGGGTTAGCATTATTAGGGTTAGGATTAGGGTTAGTGTCAGGATTTAAGGTTAGAGTTATGGTTCAGGTTAGGGTTTAGGGTTAGGTTCAGGGTTGTAGTTGTTAAGGTTAGGGTTAGGGCTATTAGGTTTATGGTTAGGGTTAGCATTAGGGACAGGTTTTAGGGTTAGAGTTTGGGTTAGGATTAGAGACTTCTAGGTTTGCTTTCATTTTGGGTAGGGTTAGGGTTCGGGTTTAGGGTTTAGGCTATGGATAATTAGATTTAGTGCTTAGTGTTAGGTTTAGAGTTTCGGTTAGGATTAGAGACTTCTAGGTTTGCTTTCATTTTGGTTAGGGTTAGGGTCTGGGTTTAAGGTTTAGGGTTAGGGTCTGGGTTTAAGGTTTAGGATTAGCTTTAGGGTTTAGGGTATGGATAATTAGATTTAGTGCTTAGTGTTAGGTTTAAGGTTAGGGTTAGTGTTGGTGTTAGGTTTGGGTTAGGGTTAGCTTTAGGGTTAGGGTCCAGGTTAGAGCTTAGGTTTAGGCTTAGTGTTATAGTCATTAAGGTTTGGATTACAGCTAGGGGTCAGTGTTAGGGTTAGCGGTTAGGGTTAGGGTTATAGTCATTCAGGTTGGGGTTATGTTTATCGTTAGAGTTGGGGTTAGTGTTATGGTCATGATTGTTAAGGTTGGGATTAGAGACTCCTAGATTTGCTTTCACATAGGACTGTTAATGTTTCTGCACTAACTTATGTATTTTTGCACTACTGGAATTCTTTAAATGCTAATTTATTTCTCCCTTCTAGACCTCTGCGATGTCCTTGTGATCCCTGTTATTGCCCCCTCTATTTTTAACCTGGACCATGCAGCCCAGGCAGCATGAGTGCTGTTTTGTTCTTTTACATTTATACCCAAAGAAGAGCTGCCTGCTCTACATACGAAGCATGTGGTGCCTAATTCTTCCCATCAGGAGACAAATTTTTCAGGATCCGGGAAATTTGTCAGATTTTAACTGCTGTGGTGGCTTAGTCATTTGTTTGTGGTAGCACCTCACAGGCTCTGCATTAGGGCCTCGCTGTGCTAGGCACTGCACAAACGCAGAGTAAGAGGAGGTGCCCGTCCCAAAAAGCCGAGGAAATCAGGCAGAGACAAGCCCGGCGCAGGAAGAAATGACACAGAGCGGCAAAGCAATCGTCCCGCAGGCACATCGCCCCGGCGCAGTGCGAAGATTAAGAGCTGCTCTCCTGATGCCAGGGCTCACGGCGGGCCATGGCCTTTTGAAGAAGAAACTTCTGAACCTCCAGATGAAAGGAGCAGCTGTTTACCAGCAATGCAGGACGTGGATTCGGTGCAGTGCTTTTCCTCACATGCCTCCTATTAATCTCTAATTCATCATAAGCCATTCATTTCTTTTGCGCTTGTATGGATTGATGTCCACACATAGCAGAAATCTTTTTTTTCACCTTTTGTATGGAATCTTTTTTAAGAATGAAACCTCTGTGGCATAAAACAAAGCCAGTGGCTGAGAAGATGAAATGTTCGCCCCTGGGATCTTCCCCCCGCACGTTGCAGCACACGTCCTCCTCGGAAGGGTTTCTCCTGGCACTCCACCTGAGGGGCTCTCCATTTCCTGACCAAACACCACATGGAAAATTAAACTTCACAGAAAATATATATAAAATCCAACACCTCTCTATAACAAGCTATATAGAGTGGCCAGATATTAAGTCGTTAATTCTTGCCACTGTTTAATACACAGTGTGTAATTACCACTACATAATACTGTACAGCACACGATCCCTTTAATGTGCTGATCAAATTGTAATTAATTTCACTTTTTTTTTCCTTACCTATGCTGGGTCCTCTCTCCCATTTCCTTCTGACAATAGCTCTCTTTTCTCTCTCTCGCTTGCTTTCTGTGCAGTAACATATGTGTTATGCAGCCCTGTCCCTACAGTGTATACAAGATTTCCTTAAGCTTACCAGAACATGTACCTGGGGCCAACTTCGAAGCACCGATACTATTTTTCTGCCTCAGACCCCTCCGGCCTTCAGCTTAAGCACGGCCCCAAATCTCACTCCGTGGGGGAGAGAGGAATGGGTAATGTGGAACAAAGTATATAAAAAAAAAAAAAAGTTACCGCTTCAGTTTCTTTTTGCTGTAAAATCTATTCACCTTTATGAGCTTGTGCATCTCTGCATCTGCATGTATATGACCGCGTGCATGCATACGTGTGTATACGCATATATACATACATAGATGCACACGCCTAGACACTCAGAGCTTTTTAAAGGTTACTGAGTACTGAGTGAATGCCCCCTTCCTCCTTCCCTGGTTTTCAAGCCGTTTTTCAGATTCGTTAGGAATCTGACCACGCTGATAAACGACACATGGCTGAAGGGCCACTGGTGAATTTTCTGCCGTGACGGGAGGATGGGAGCCGGCTACTTTTCCGTGCAGGGCTACTTCTGGAAGACAACGGGGCTCCTGCGGGGAGGAGGAAGGGGGAACGTGGAGCAGAAAGACCTCCGCGGCTCGCGCCTGCCGGTGCCAGTAGCGCCGGGCGGGCGGTCGGCACCCCGTACGCGGGGGGAAGGAGGGACGCCGGCCCCAGCCCCAGGAGGAGGTGGGTGCCGCAGGCCCACCGCCTCTCATTTCGCTTTCACCCGAGACTCTCTCCAGCCTCCCTTTTTTACGGCTTTATTTAAACTCTGGGGTTCTGCCGGATGAAAGTGCTCTCTGTTCCGCGGCGGAGCTGTGGCTTTTGGATTTTTACGGCCCCAAAATTACTTCACGATGATCCAGAGCACACATCACAGCCCAGAAACCACACGGGAGCTGTGCTGGTAAAGGAAGCTGAGAGTTGCTGAAGTAGCCAGACTGAAATTTATAACCGTGACCTGGGCCTTGTCAGGCCTTTACGACACCGTGTAAAGTGAATTGCTGCTTAGTCACCAATTTGCTTGGCAAGATTGGCTGGATTAGGAAATACATAAAAGGTCAGACAGTAGGAGTTTGTCTAGACATCCTATTTTGGATTATATGCTCTACATGTTTCTGTGGCAACCCCTGCAAAACATTCATATTTTAGCAATATTTTCGAAGGCTCCTTTTCTGTAACGAGCTACCGAAACTTTTGGGAGCAAAATTAACTTGTTTCTCTACCGGCGGCTGCCCGGCTACACCCTTTCAGGAGGCGAAGGGGAGCCTCCTCGGCCGGCCGCCGGAGCGAGGGCCAAGGCCGTGCCCACGGCGGGCAGCCGGCGACCCGGGGAGGGCCGCGGGCCCGCTGTCGGCGGAGGAGCCGGCAGACGGGGACCGCAACGCTTCCCTACGGCTGCCAGACCGAGATCCGTCGCCCTTCGCCGGCCCGGGCGCCCTTCGCCGGCCCGGGCGCCACGCCGACCCTTCCGGCGGCGGCGGGGAGGGATGGCGGGGTACCCGGGAGAAGGAGGTGGTACCTCAGGTTCTCCGCTTGCAAGCGGCACGCCGAGGGACGGGGATGGAAGCGGCAGCACCGTGGCTCGCCACCTGCAAGCGAGTCCACCGGGGTTTGAGCTGGGCCCCTCGGAAGTTCCGACAAAATAAAATGCAAAAAAGCAAAGCACGGTGGCGAGAGAGCGCAACCAGCTAGCCAGGCAACATCGAGCTCCGTAGCCGGGTTTTTTCGCTTCTGCGACGTTATTGTTATTTACTCCCTCCCGTCCCATCCCTTGCGCGAGTGAAAAGTGGGAACGATTTCAGAGTTAGTGGAATTCTTCCTCTCGGCTCTTAAACTGGGGGGGAGGGGGGAAGAAAAAGAAAAAGCGAACTCCAGGAGTTTCAGTGACACTAATTGGATTTGGCTGGGCTTTCCAGGTTGAATCAAATAGATGCCAATTTAAACTAAATAGAATGTAGCAAGAAAGATTTTATGAAAACCAAGGGCAGATTTACTTTGTCTACTCAAGTAAAAATTAATGAATAAATAAACACTCCAGACAGCGCTTTTGACCAGTTTCATTAAAGTAAGCGCATGCTTTAACTTTATGATTCCTATCATCTGATACCTAGAAAACTGGCTTTCGAATTCATTCCTGAAAGGGCTGGTATTTATTAGGACCGGTCACTTTTCTTTCCTTTTCCTCCTAATTATCTTCTGGATAAATAGTACTGTGAAAGGGGTTTTGCATTGCTGTCTGCTGACATAGCCAGCACCTGGAGCCACGGTGGTGCTAATTCAGCAGACGTTCCTCGGAGAATATCGTGCACCTTCCTTGGGCAGTGCTCTTCCCCGCCAGCCTCCAACCCCTTCAGAATAGTGGGTATCATTATCCCCACTCTGCGGATGCGGAACAGCTGGAGGAAAGCAGGGCTTAGAGAAATAAGCAGACAGTTTTGAGAAGGTGTAGACTATTTGCAGCTTCCCTTGACACTCTTCGGGTGAGAGTGCCGTTTCTGTCGCCGCTGCCTTTTCATGCATGTGTTGAGAAGGTGTGTAATTAGTTTACTTTGTAAATTAAACTGCAAAATACTGTACTGAGTTATAGCTGGCGTAGGCCGAGTTGCTGAACCGAGCAAGATTTCCGAAGAGCAGAGAATAATAGCTGCTGTGCTGATACCCTTTGAATTTGAAACCTAATGCTCCGGCTCTTCCCAGGCAAAGTGAGTCAACATGCATTCGTAGCTGTCTCTGGCACAGGCAGAGGGATTGCACATGGATTTGGGGAGTGTAGCAACACCCCCGGGGCTGAGGGTGTGCGCGCTGATGTATGTACTTACATGTATCAGATTCTACGCTCTAAAATAGCCGCAGGCAGATGCATATTTCATGGCCTACCTGTTCACCAAGGGTCCCAGCTGACTGCCTATGAGTCAAATAATGTGAAACTGAAACGCGCAGTGGAAGGGAAGTTCCAGGTTTGACCAAGCAAACATCTCTCTTGTTCTAAATTGTTTTCAGCCAGCTTCCTTTGGTCATACTTCCTTGGTGATTTGCCTATAAAATGAGCTTTTATTTAATGTTTTGAAATACTGTGCTAATAAGAAGGCTATAGAACCACATCAGATATTTCTGAATTCCAGCACAAATCTGTTATCTATTATTATTATTATTACTATTACGCAAACAGCCCTGTTTAGGCAAAGGAGCGTTGCAATACAATTTGCCAAATGAGTAACAGGTCTCTGCCCTAAGGAGCTTACAGTCTAAAGGCAATTTTGGCAAGGTTTTCAAAGGTGCTGCGTACCCACAGTTTACAGTGACTTCAATGAGAACCTGTGAGTACAATGACAACTTTGAAAATCATGCCAAATATAAATAATTACTTTTTTTTTCCTTCTTTGATATCTGGAAGTCACTCGTAACTTTTTAATTACAAACACATTATCAAATTTTATTGTTTGACTTGCTTAGTCCCATCTCCCCCTTTCAGGACTGGTCTTCATTTGGTTGGTAGACATTTATCGTTTCTTCCACTACAATGTAAGAGGAGCCTCATTGTCCTCCTAGGGATGGCTAGCCACCACGAGGGAAAATCCTACTAAATTTAGCAGCTATCGGGGTGAACTACTTTCCTATTTTTATAGGTGAATATAACTGGAAGGTTGTCTATTACTTGAAAAGAATAAGTTGAGGGGACAGATTTCACTAATGCTTACAAATATAAGGGGCAAGTAGGTGGGGTATTTTAGAGCTGTGATAGTATGTAGAAGCCTCAGGGTACAGGGAAAGGAGGTTTTGATAGGTGCTTGTGCATAGTGGGGAGGATATTTTAAAGTAGCTTTTAAAAATAGGCTTCCTGTCAAGCTAATACCTTCAAAATGCTGGGGCAATATAATCTGAGCAAAATATATCGTTATTGATATATCAATATATCAATTTAAAATTTAGGCAAGTTACACACAGCTCATGATCCTTTCTGCTACTCATAAAGATAGCTGGATGTGGGTATGCACTGTGTATTGTGGATGACCTCTGATCTCTCTGTACTCCCTAATGAACAGTGCAATGCAGTATATATTTCTAAAGTGGGGTAAAGGAAATTAGGAGATTATGCCTAGATTAAGAGGAAAGGGTTGGTTTATTGTTCTGGGGTCTTGGGTGATGTTACTATCACTTTGCTATACGACTCCATATTCTTCACTCTTTAAAACTAGGCTATGAAATATCAGCATTTTTATGAAGTAGAAAAGCAAGTGAGGAGATAAATCTATTGATGTGATCTAGGTACTAAGCAGAACAGAAAAGCAATGCAGAACATGTGAAAGGCTTGAAAATGAAGAACAGGATTAATTCTGTGTACACAGGGGGGAAAGGTAATTTTAGTCACACCCAGCTCTTATTTAGTGCTTTTCTCTTGTGGATCTCAAAGTACCTTAGCGAACCAGTGAGTACCACTACCTGATTTATGGATGGGGAAACTGAGGAACAGACAGGGAATTTCACATGCTCAAGGCTGCCCAGTATACCAGCTAGGAATAGCACCAATATCTTGCTGCTGCAGTGCTGCATCCACGAGATCGTATTGACTACGAATGCTGATTCAGCTGAAATTCATGCAAAAGCACTGTTGAATTACCACCAATGCTGGCATGCAAACTACAAAAGAAATTGTGTTCTCTGACCGAAAATATGCCATGAGAACGGTCTGTTCCATCTGACCGTGACATCCTCACTCGAACCTGCCGTGAGACTGGAAAAGGCAACGGGCTCTTTTGATGACCTGGTCAGCCCTTCCTCCTCTGCAGGTGAGCAGAGGCAAAGGGCTTTGCCTCTGCTCCAAACTTTCCATGCAGGTTGCCCTAGAGAGTTTCCATTCCCTTCAGGAAAACTGCTGGATCGTCCTCCTGCAAGCTTCCCCGGTGCCTGGCATCCCGCCAAAGCCATGTTCTTTGGTAATCTCCTCTTCACCTTCACATTGTCCACATAAATGCATTAATAATGGTAACTATAGTTAAGTACTATCTTATTTTGGCAGCAGTTTTCTAGAAGATAAAATAAGAAATCTACTGCTTTTGTTGATGTTGCTTATCTCCCTTGCCAAGTCCTCACCTCTTTCTCTTCTCCTTTCTTGGGTCTTTTCCAATGTCTGTTTTCCCTCCACATAATTTTCCTTCTTGTTGAATATTGTACTGTATTAATACTTTTTCTTCCTACTTCCCTCTGCCTTTTTGCCTCTCCCACACTTTGTTTCTGTTCATGACCTCCATCCTTCTTCTTCTGTGTCTCTTTCCCACATTCCTCCTTTTCTATCTGGTTTGCCCCAGTCTCCTCAGCCAGAAACAGATCAATCGTGTCGGGAGGTTTGGGGAGTTTCAGAGCAAGTGCATGAGCAGCAGTTGGCCAGGCCAAGCAAAGCATCTGCATTCAGTGGTTTTTCAGCCATATTTCATCTACGAGCTGCTTAGTCTGAGCATATGGAAGAGGGCACAGCTGCCACATCTGCTGGAGAGGTGCACTGTCGTCATAAGGGATGAAAAGGTGAGTTATCCAGAAACTAGAGTGCCCGTGCCTTTTCACCCTGTTTGCCACAGCTGGAGCTCACCTCCACTTTCCTTAGAGGTTTAGAAAAAGGTTTTGGGCATGAGCTAGGGCAGAGTAACCCATTAAATACTTGCAACAACCCTCAAATCAGGTCACTTCTGTGGCTAAAGTAGAAGAACAGTGAGGTCAGCAATGTTATTTAATACAGTGAAGCAGATGATAAACTAATACAAAATTGCCTGTGTTTAAACATGGCTTTGGTGATGGCTTTCTGTGTACTTCGAGATCCTGCCCAGTCAATACCACAAAAATATTATTTAATGAAAAATATTAATCACAGAGAGGGCCCTTGTGTTTTTAATTGCCCACTCTGATTCAAAAGTATTAAGAACAAAATGTGTACAATTGCCTGCCTGCATACCTAGTTGTCAGTCCATGCAGAAGGGTGCATCCAGCACAGTATCTTGTGACTGCTGTACAAGAGAATGATTACACCAGCGTTGGAGACAGCATTCGAGGAACATAAGCACCTCAAATTGTGCCTGTTTTACGGGCAGAGCCAATATGACCAGATGATTTGCCTGCTCCCCAGGACTGATGCCTTGAGCCCTCAGGCTCATTTCCCCCCCCCGACCCCTGCCCCAGCCGGCACCTCTGCCTGCAGAAGCGGGGTCACCACGGGAAGGATGGGGAGGCCGATGGTGCTTCCCGAGCCACTGGCCTTTCAAGCACCATCCCATGCAGATGTGCTCTCAGCAGGGACAGATGCTTAAATTGCCTGGGGCCCTGCCTGCCCTGACTCCCATCATCGCTACCGCCAGTGGAAAAGTTGTAGACCAAAAAAGCTTCATGTAAATAGACTCTTGTTTAAAAGCTTAGTGCCTTCAGCTGTTTCTAACTCAAGCATGTCAAGGTGTAGGAGGGAAGCCCTAATGGCTTACGGGGAGCTGGGAAACACCAACTTCCGTGAAATGCCTGTGGCCAGCTTTAAATGTTCTTAGAGGTTTTATTTTTAACTGTTTCAGTAAGTAAGAGATCTCGAGTGGTTGTTTGGAGGAAAAGTAAACGAAGTGTTGGTAATTTAATATCAGCTATGTACTTGGCCTCATAATTTTTCTCTTCTCTGTCTGTCAGTTCTTCATCAAGCCACAGAAACCGAACTGTAATCGTGGTCTCTTCCTCAAAACAACACGATTGCTTTTGCAGTTGTCTCCCTGACAAGCTGCCAACAGTGCATTATCATATATGCAGGATCTCACAAGCCTTTTAAAAGCTGCATATCATCACAAGCTGTCTTCTTGGTAAGAAATAGTGTAGTGTTTGCTCTACTGAAACAGTAGTTAGCTGTGAGGTATAAATTTCTAGATGATGACTGCAGAGTTTGGATAGTGATGTAAGGGCTGCAGAGCAGGCAGTAACTCTCTGAGAGTGTCTGCCCAGGACTCCTCATCACTGAGGAATGGCTAAATATACCATAAATTGCAAGCCGATTGGCTGGAGGAGACTTCAGCTCCTAATTATCTCCCGCTAACACATGCACTAGAATGAGACATCTAACCGAGTTACTATGATGCACGGGCTATCCTCCAACCCACCCCCTTCCCAAGTTTTTTACATTCTGTTCTTTAATAAAAATGCTTACTGTTTTTCTCCCCCTTCTCTACTTTGCCTTTTTCCACTCTCCTCTCTAACACTCTTTTGAATGGGTCTGCCTGCTGTCTACACCGAGTCACTAAACAGATCACTTCACAGGAGGTTTCCAAAGGGAAATTGCCCGTTCCCTTCATCTGATTGGTGAGGTGAAACTTTGGTCTTTGAAACTTTGTTCAAGCCAATAATACATCCGTCCCCCGACACATATACAGATTTAGTATCTGCTTCCTATTAATGTCCTGCTAAGATGTAGGTCATCTGGACCGCTGCTTCTGCTGATACACTTCCATAGAGCTGAGGTATCTGTAGCGTGCTCAAAGGTTGCTTCTGCAGATAACCTCAGCGCAGTAGAAACATAGTTTTATACAGTTTTCTTTCCATAAACTGGTTCCGCCAGTGGAGTTACAGAGAGCACTTGAGGTTTGCTGGATTTAGCTGTTACAAATTGTCAAAGGTAATTTGTCTCTTAGAATTTGATGGGATATCCCCTTTTAGAGTCATGTTACTTTCAGTAATTAAAAAAATCCTGAGCAGTTAACTATTGCTTTCAGTAGAGCAGAAGTTTGCTTGCTTTCATATCTGAAATCTTGCCAATTAAGGTTTCTACTTAACAGTGAATCCTGTTCGTAATTAGGCTCAACAAAACCCTGGTATATCTTTCCTAGTCATCACACCACCAAAGTTGTAGATTAGTATCCAGAAGGTAGAAGGAAATTGGCTATGTAATGGATAATCACAGATAACTACAGTGCAGTGAAAAAAGCAAGTGCATGGACAAGTTGCCTTTGGAGTAGTGGATATCCCAGCAGCAGATATCCCAGTAGCTGTAAGGGTGTGGGCTGTCAGCCACGCGCGCTTGGTCAGTCGGACGATGGGGAGCTACCTGCTGCCATCAATTCCCTGCTGCTGGACTCCAGACTAGGCAGGTCCGAGTCAGCTGGGCATGGCGCTGACTCCACGGGTGGCCTTGCAGACCACAGAGGACAGGGATCCCCCAGCTCAGGCACTGAGGTAGTCCTTCCAGGCTCCCCAGTTCAGGAGCCCACTTTATGATGCTGAAGTGAATCATATTGGGCAGTTTATCCTCTTTAAGAATGTCTCTGTAATTGGATGAGGACACAGCCTACACTGGTGAATTAAAACATGGTGCCTAATATTTAGTCAGTTAAAATAAACAATCTGAATTCTGCACCAGTTTTGAACATTTCTTGCTTAACAGGCTTAGGAGACTAAACCGTGTTGTAGTATTGGAAGTGTTACATCCAGCCATATTTATTACCAAGCCAAGAGCTAACGAGATAGTCCTGCTGTCCCTTCATGCACTGAAATCTTTCCATGTACATATTTATTCTGTCACTGTTGGAATATGTCGACATACATTAACTAGTGAACCTTAGAAAGAATCAATTATATCAATAATTTCATGTATAAATACTTTCCAGGATCATCAAAATCAAGTTAGTAGGTAATGAAATGTTGCCTCAATCATGACCACTCAGGCCTGAAGCCATGCTCTGGATCGTTCGCCTCACCCATATTTGGAATTTCCATAACTGATACAAATTTATTAAGCAGCAGCACGAGATGACTCTAGTTTCTTCAAGTGCCAACTTAGTACCTGTTTCCAGTAATGGAAACGTATGGTCAGCCGGGATGGAGCTAGCCTTACAGTTAGAGCACAGTCTCCAAGACAGCTTTCTGTCTTCAATCCTTTCCTGTAACTCTGCTGCTTTGCAGGGGGCTGGTGAGTCTGACAGCTCCAGGCCTCCATTGCACGGCTTGTGGGGCACTTGGACTCCAAAAATAATGCTGCAAAGGTCCTCAAGACATCAGGCAACATGTCTTGAGGACATTCATTCCCCTATTGTTCTTTAAAATAGCACTGAGGTGAACGCCAGCTGAGAAAAGCCTCTGTTTTCTTTTGATTGTAGCTGACGGGCTCTATTAGCACTTATGCCTTAACATTTTTTGTTTTGCTGTTGTTTAAAAGGAATGTGTAAGCCAAGGGTCATTTTAGCACGCAGCTGGATCTGTGGCTTCCAGGCGTAAGGTGCAGTGAGGGCTGTGCTCCCACACGTCCTAGCCCTAAGGAGCTTCATTCGTGTGAGCTGCTGCTGTTAATTTGCATTTGCAGGATCAAGCTCTTCACCAGTCTCCCAGTCATTTTGCTCAGGTTTTCACAAGTAAGCAGGGGTATTTTATTTTAGAAGAGGAAAGTACTGGTAATGGAAAGTGCAAAAAATTACTTGGAGGGCAGGGTTTTACCACCCGAAATGGCCTTGGCTGATTTCTTCTTCTTCTTTTTCTTCTTCTTCTTCTTTTTTTTTTTTTAACTTAATGAGAAAGTAGGAAAGGTTGTTCCTTTGAGTATACTTTATCTTGATGCTTGGCTTTCCACAGAAATTCTCTGCTTTGTTTCATGGTTTTATCTGTGGTTTTGAATGAGTGAAAGAGCAAGGGTTAAAAAAAGTGCTTGGGTTTGAGAAGGATATAAGGCCAAATGTTGTTAGAAAGTTTTTGCCAGATGTCTGCATTCAGTGATTTTTTTTTTAACAGAGCTGGTATATTTTCTTGAAAAATAGGACATAGTTCTACTACACTCTTTACACTAAAATATTTCAAACCCATTTCATGTAAGAATTCACTGGTTATATATACTTTTAATAAAATGGGCCAATAGAAATGGCCACTGATTTATGGTAGATTGGGTTTGAGTCCTAGCTGTGACACGGGTAAGTGGGAAATACTTTGGGAAGAGCTGAGTTAGTTTTCGAAGACAATCTGAAAGAACAAGTTCTGGTATTGCTGCCTCCTAGTTATTCACTTATGACCTGGTGAGCGTGACTAGGATGGCACACATAGCAGGGGGAGGGGAGGCATTCTTGCCTCGTTCCTCTTAAATCAAGAGGTAAGGTGGGAGGGATTTCAAGTTGTTATCACCAAGGCATATTTTGCTGGAAAAACATTTTTATCCATGATCTAAACTCAGAGCCAAAATTAAAAACTTCTAAAGTAAAGAACAAAAAAATCCCTCGGGATCCTATCAAATGTTTTCTTGGAACCAAGACTGCGAATTAGGCTTCTATTTTGTTCCACTGAAGGTAATGAATAATATTTAATAACCTCCTTATGTTATTGTTGGCCTGCCTCTGGAGGGGTTACCCTGACTGGTCAGTGTGGATAATGGATGACAGAAAAGGTGCTAGGCTATTTGTATATACCTTGGCGAAGATTTTACCATCCCCGTTCAAGAGCGATATGGGTCTTTATGAAGTGTACGATTTTACAACTTCTTTGGAAAAATAGTCATTGTTGCTGCATTTAGGACAGATAGAAGAAATAATTTGGAAAGCTGTCTACGAGGTGCACACAGGGGATAAGCCGTTTCTTTAACTGGCAGAGTAGCCTAATCTGGATAGATTTCCCCTAATTAAGATGGGGTTCCATGTCAGAGGGGTTGGCTACAGCCCCACCAGGAGGGCTGCAAAGCCTCAGCCTGCCCTTCAGCAATTCCTCTCATCTCTTGCCTCCCTGCACTGCATCCGCTGGCCAGCGGTCGTTCGGGACCTGGTGGGTAGAGCCATAGTTGTGCAGAAGAGCATTACCTGAGTGCTCAGTCCCAAACAGCTGGAAATCACTCGCTCAGCAGCTGTGCAACCAAAACTCTCAAAGCTCCCTCTCTCTGAACGAATAAATAAAACCAATGTCAAGTACCCCACCTCTGCTATTGAAATGGTTGCCTGTAACATAACCAAATGGCAATGTAAACCTCTAAGCAAATTTCAAACTCAGTTGCCCCTTTTCTGAAATCTTATTTTTATTTACAGAAAACCAGATTAAAGCTGTTCCAGTTAAAAGAAAATATCATGATGATTAGCTGGCATATCCCATCTTTTTCTTCTTTCTTCTGTTTCCTGCAAGTGAGCAAATGCATAGGTTCTTTGGATAGCCCAAATGGTGTTTTTTGTCTCACTATGGAGTTTCTGGGCAGCACATGTGAGGATATGGACCATTCCTGTTCCTTTGAACACTTTCATCCTTTGATTTAGGGCTACTTTCTGATTTTTTTTAATCAAAAGGTGCTGAAAAGTGATAGCTAACTGTAACTGTTTTGCCCTCATTTAGAGGGGACTTCTTATTGCTGCCCTGGGGCCTGCTGATCTGTCGTCATATCTCCACAAGGCTGAAACTTTTATTTTGCATCTAAATCCTCTAGAAGATTCTCTGCATTTCATCATGTTATGTTTTACTTACGTTGACATAAAAAAATCTGCTGTTTCAGCTCCCTGGGTTTTGTTGCTGATCCCCTCGCTACAAGGAGAAGGAAGCGTTATTTCAAGCCTCTCTTCTGCCAGTGTCTCTACGTATTCCCCTCCGAGAGTCACCCAGCCTTGCAGCTAACAGAGGAATTTGTCTGGGGTCACATTTTTTGTCCTTTTTATTCTAAGTGAAATTTACACCAGATTTTGCTAGTTTTGTCGTTTAGCAGCCGCAGGTCTCCAGAGCGGTCCTCACCACCCCGCTGGCAGCAGGTCACTCGGATGCCACACGGCCTGAAGCCAGAGTGACCAAAGTTTCTGCTTTCAGTTCAGTTGATTGGTTTGGTCAGGTAGAGTCAGTGAGAGCTAAGCACTTTCCCAGCAAGTATTAAGGGTCCTGCAGTTACAATATTTAAACCCTTCGAAGCGCAGCTATCCATGTACCTCATGAAGCACCCGCACAAGCTCGTTGTTGCTCCAGCTATCACCGGTGACTGCACAGAAAGCTCCAGCTGAGCCCAGCTCTAACAGTTACAGCCCATTCAGTAACTGCTAAGAATATAGCGCCGTGGCGTTTTATCCAGGAGATAAAAGCTTTTTCCATAGCTTTTTGCAGTGGCCACATGGTCAAAGCCACCTGCCTTTGGCAGGCAGCAACCCTGGCTCACCCGCTCCCGGTGCCACTTTCACTGCTGCATCGTCTCCCGCTTCCCTACCCCAGCCCTCGCGCTGGAGCCGGCAGGTCTCTCCTGAACCCGTCAACCCCTCTTTGATGTTCGCCTCTCCCCGCAAGAACAACTCCACCACTCCTCCCAGCCGGCCGCACGCTGCTCTCTGCGTCTGTCCGCCTCCGTGGGCAAAGGAGAAAGGGAAAATAAGAGGGTGTGAATGAGTAGACAGATAATGGCATTAGAAACTCCCTTCTGGCAGTGCATTAAATCTTCCTTACAAGCTTTGAAGAGCTTCCTGAAAATATGAGCACTAAAACGGGCGGCGGGGATGTCAAACCTCAGGCCAGCGAGCCGCCATATATCACCCAGGGCAGGTCACCGAGCCCACGTCTTTCTCTCAGCCAATCTCTTTCCCCACGACCACTCAAAATTAGAGCGGGAAGAGGCTTAACAAAGTGTTTTGGAAGCCTTTCGCTGCCAGCTGCCACCTTCGCCAGGGTACCGTAGCCCCTCTGTGGCGATGTGACTGATTATACAGGCGTTCCTTCTGACCCGTGCTTATTCAGTGCAGAAAAGAGCTCCAGGCTGTAGTCATAAGGGGCAACACCGCTTGCCACAAGAGGACATATGGACATCACTGGGGTATGGCTTGCCCTTGAGTATCTAAGGCTAGAGCTCTTTTTCCTGTGAAGTGACGGCAATGGGATAAATCCCCCGTATATTAAATAAGACGTTGGTTCTCGCAGCTGTAAAATTGCACTGCAGTTTACAGAACAGAGAGTACTACGATTTGTTGGCATTATGGTAGTGCTGAGTAGCTTCACCCGAGGGATGTCCTCAAACGCATGCTGAGTAAGAAAGATGGTTCCTCAGCTACAAAGCTTAAACCATCAGCAACTGAGAAGGTAAAATGGGAGACCAAACCAGACAAACAATTAGGCAAGGATTAGAGAATGGAGAAACAAAAACCAGTTGATTAGAAAAACAAAACTGTAATTCACAAACCAGATCAGGATTTAGTCTTTCTGCTTTCTTGGTAATAACTCAAGAGAGGTGCACAAATGCGGAAATCGGTTCTTGCATTGGAAGAGCTGTGGGTCTGGTGGGGCAGCTGCGGTTCCTGAACACGCTGTCTCTGGGATGCCTGGCGGGATGGCGAGGAGGCACCCTGGAAATCCCCTGCTGCCGCTGCGGCAGTGGTGAGCACAGAGCACTACCCTTTACCCTTTCGGTCTTGCAAACTCACTCCACAAAGCACCTCCTTCCAAGACTGCGCCGTGCTGAGAGGACTCCATCCAGGGAGCACCCTGCTGCTGTAACCCTTGCCAAAGAGACGGCTCTTGCAACTTGGTCTAAGCCCTGACCCCTCCTTTGCTGACCTTCCTTCCCTGGTCTCTAGATAACTCTTACGGCTCAGTCTTAAGTTACACTGAGTCAGCCCTCGGCTTCCCAGATGTGCACAGGGGCTGTGCAGCTGAGTGTGTTACACAGCCCAGCGGACTGCACACCTGGGAGACCTCATTCATAGTTGTTCTTTGGCTACACCCTTATGTTCAAAACACATGAATCAGGTCTTGAAAATTCATGGGACTTACTTAATGATTGTGAGATTTAATAAAAACAAACACGAGTTTCTTTTTTAAAGTTATTTCACTTTTATACTTTTAGGTGGCTCCCAGATCAGTGTTCAAAGCTCTTCTCCATACCCATGAGGGCTGCAAGCAGATGTAAATCCAGGACCTGGAGTTTTAATTAAAAAATTGAATACTGGGAGATCTGTAGTTAAATCAGGAGCACTGGCAACCTTGAAATCACAACAATTTACATTGCTTCACACACCCCAGCTCTACAGCAGTGCTACCTAGTGCCATCTTCAGTGTGAGCAGAGGACCTGGGAAAAGAAAGCTAGACTGGAATTGGGACCTCTGTTTCATATCTCTGTTGAAGAGTGCAAGTCACATCACGCTACTCCCAGATGCCCTGAACATGCGATGCTGTTCAGAGAAGATTTCTTTCTGACAAGTCTACTTTTCTGTCCCAGTACTCATTGCCTCTGCAATGTGAAGAACGCATCTAATATCTAAAATGCCGTGAACACTGGTGTGATTCTGAGAGAGCTTGTTCCAAATGGGGTGTAGGAAAAGTAAAATTAATTTGCTCCTGTTGCTTTGGGAGGTGGAGAAGAGCAAGGGTTGTAGTAAAATGACAGTAAAAAAATAATGTTTTGAAAGGAAGGTTCCCCCCTCTCTTTGGATGGATGTCTCCATCCAGAGAAACTGAGAGCACTGGAAGTCTCAGTGATCTGGATCCATCACGGCAGTAAGACAGGCTGGCTTGTGAATCTTGCTCCTGAGGTTTTGCGCAAGTGAAAATTCATCCAGGCCTTCAAATACAGCCTAATTGGAAGGTGGAATTTATGTAAAGCAACTGAATTTGGTCAGACAAGTTTCCTGGAAATTAGAAATGAGTTCAAACTGCACCATTGCAAGCCAATTTTTAAACAGTTCAAACTCTAGCCTAGTTGATCATCTTCTTTTCTTCCCCCTTCCTGCCAATCCATTAAAAATTTGGCTTCTGCAAGTACATTATTAAAGATAGGAGAAAACTGCAAAATGCACATTTGGAACCAGTTTTGGCTTTTGGAAACCCTGATGTACTGAAATACTTAAACTCTTCTTGCTGAATACTCTTCACAAATTTGAGGTTTCTGATGTTGGTCTGAGCCTGGAGTTTGGTGACACAAAACCATAAGACCTTCGCTTTGTTCAGTCTTTGCTATTAAAGTCTTGTGAACAATGGGCAGACCCTGAACTCCTGCCCCTAAAATAGCAAATTTTGTATATTTTGAAGTTTGTGGAGTGGTGCAGAAACTGTAGGTGAAAAAGTCATTTTTAAGTACAGCCCTAATGTGGGTACAAAGACTGTGATTAATTCACATGAGGAAAGTAACCTAATTTGAATTGTGGGGTTTGGTTTTTTGTTTTTGTCTTTTTTTTTTTTTCCTGTGGTCATTTCCATAATTGGTTAGAAAATCAGTTCTGATCAAGGAATGTTTTTATTTGTTTTAACTATGTCCTACTTAATGGAGATGTAATAATTCAAAACAATTACATTAAGGTAATTATGTTTTAATAAACATAAGCTTGGCGCTTCAAACTGGAAATAGAACCTGTACCCTGAGCCAATTAGGAGCTGTGAAATGAACAGGAGACAGTTGATTGCAGTTTGTGGAGCGCATTTATTAAACCAGTAACAAATAATCTATTAATCTTTCTCTAAACATCAACAACATAAAAGAGTTCCTCACCTCAAAGTCAGTTGCATTAAATAATTTCACGCGAACAAAATGAGACGCCAGAAGTTTGCATGTCGGGATATGATTTATAGCATGAATTAGCTGCTTTTGTGTGATGAAGGGTATAATTAAACTCCAGCGGCAGCGTGTGGCCAAAGCGAACGGCTTGGCAGAGAGCTGATCTCTGGAAGCCGGCTCGCAGGGAAAAGGGTTTGTGCTGCTGGTGGCACCGGGAGGTCAGCGGGACAGCCTGGTCCCTGGGCAGGCTCCTTCCCACCTTTGTCATGCACAAAGGAAACGCGCGGCTTTACCAGGAGTGAGGCAAGCCAGGAGGTACTGGATATGCCCTGCGAGCAAAACACAATAGCCTTTGTAAAAACAGAAACATTTCACAAAAGCCTTCTGACCGAGACTAGAAAAATGCAGGTGAAAAATGTAAAGGGAAGCGGTCAGCTCACAAATGGCATTACTTTCTGAGTATGCTTTACTTGTGACGCTGGTGTTACCAGCATGAATGATACAGGGAAAGGCTTGTGTATTTTCCTTCGGCTTCCTTTCCTTCTCAGCCCTTTTCTTGGAGCCAGGTCTCCGGGTTCTCCCTGTTGCTTTGATTTCTGATGCAGCAAAGGAGAGAAAAGCATTTAAAAAGCTGTAATGGTGTGAATCTGTAGACTACACAGAGAAATGGGAAAGGCCAGAGGCACTTGGCATAGGCGTCATTTCAGAAACTGCTTCTCATGTTTCCTTTCTGTTGGGTAGGATCTCTAAATAGCTGGGGGTCATCTAGCAGGGCCCCACGCTGAAGCCCCCAGAGTCTGCCAGAGCAACAGTGTGCACGGATAGCCAAGGCTTGTATGTACAGCTATCAGATGTGCTTATTTGCAATCTGTCTGCTCGGGTAGATGATTTCTTCATTCATTTAGCACCGTGCAAGGACGCAGTACTGCTATTGCTGTTGGTATTTTCAAGATTTTATATGGATTGCTTTTAGTTCATTAAGACTGATGATCTCTTTCATATGGCAGGCAAAAACAGATAGCTTAAGTTTGTTGGTTGTGAATCACAAGCTTCTGATTTATTTGAGGAAAAAAATGAAACAATCTAATATTTTATTGGTCTGACGTACCAATAGAAAAATTGCTGTCTCTATATATGCAAGCCCACACATTTTCACTGGTAGCATCATAGCAAGTGATGGAGTTAAACTTCAAATTCCGTATGTAAGTAACTTTCCTAGTTATACTGGTTCTCTCTCTTCCCTTTTTCTTTCTCTAAACCCACATACTTTTGCCTGTTTGATTTTCTTTTACTCTCTGTAATGCTACGTGGTCTTTAATGCCTTAGCTAACAATCTTAGCATCTTTTTAGGGTCTCCTACATCTATTGTCGAAAGGGGTATTTCAGCAGATATGAAGCAGATTGTAATAATCAACATTATGTGCTATAATAATTTATGCAATTTATCCATGAACTGGATTCGGTAAATCATACAGGTTATCAGGGCGCTTGTTTTATGCCTATGTGCCATTGAATGCAACAGGGGCTGCTGGAAGAGCAGTTGGGGATCCAGCATGTCGTCTCCAAAGACGCAAACACTGATTTATGCTTTAAAGGGTAGTAAAGAAAGCTGGAGAGCTACACCATGGTTTTTTGACTCTAGTAAAAAAGCACAACATGCATTGCTTAGTTGAAAACCTAGATTTTGAAAGATTGCTGAATACTTAGAGGACCTCGTTTATGAGATGGAGGCAGAGACAGCTGCTGATGAGTTTTAGAGGGACAACTTGCAGAGACATTTGAGGCCCTCTCTAGGGAGTAATAAAGCTCCAGGAAAAGGCAGATGTGCGTGTAGACTGTACTGGTATGTTGTTATGTATCACTTTTCTCTCTCATGTTTTTGTCTTTGAAGAACTCTGGTTTAGAAAGTCAGTTTGGTTTCCTGACTGCCATTGTCATGGCACCTAAAACCACAGACCCTGGTAAGTCAGGGTACCGAGGCACTCGCACGTAATGAGAAAGGAGTACAAGGGGCAGCCTTGCCTGATGCCACCTTGAGGGAGCAGATGTAGGTTAAGGTCGGAGCAGATGTAGGTTAAGGTCAGAGCAGATGCAGCTGGAAGGCAGGAATGATAAGAGCTGCAGTTAGCCCAGGAGCTGTGACCAAGGCTCTCTTAATCATAGCCTCAAGTTACTAGCCGAACGGCTTCTGGTATGAGCTACTGGTGCCTCGTGTGAGGAAATGGTTTTGTTAAAAACGGTGGGTTTGAACGGGGAGCCAAAAAGTCCATAACACAGTTTCCAAAAGAGCTGATCTGCGAGCAGGAGAGAGAAGGGTTCATTATCAAAATTGTCATGTGTGGTTTCCATCTCTCTCTTTTAGGTATCTGTCATCATTTATTGGTTAAGACTTAATACCTAAAAGAGAGTATAACTCGGCACTCATTGCCAGAGCTCCAAAAGCAAACATTACCGCTATTTTTTTAACCACAGGCAACAAATCTTTCGGAGCACTTTCCCCAGCAGCCTGACCCCCTTTCTCCTCTCCCCAGCATCGCTTCTGCAGCTGGGCAGCTGAAGTAGCTTGTAGCCTAAGGCAGAGCCAGCCCTCCACGTCCCCAGCAGCGGCGCGCGCGGCACCGGGGATCGCGGCCGCGCTGCAACCTCCGCGCGAGGCAAACGCGGGCCAGCGAGCTTCGACAGCACCCCGGGGATGGCAGGCTCACCCCGCGGCACCGTAACGAGGCCGGCAGGTCTCCGTCAGGGCACTTTCCCCCCCCTTGTAGCGCATGAGATAATAGCGAACTTCTTAACCTCAAAGTTTATCAACCATTCAGCAAGCTTAAAGGTACTACCACAATACATCCTTCAAATCGTAATGAGCAATCTAACCCAAGTTACCTGTCGTGTATGAATCGATGAAACAATTTCACTGGCAACCAAGCACTTTATTTCTGTTTTATGGGTTGGAAGCAAGTCCGGCTTGATTGAGAGGCATGAGACAGTGAAGTCATATATGTCAATCAATCTCCCAGTGAAATCTTCTGTGAATTCTGGTGCCCTGTTATATAGAGTTTCCATCTTCTGAACCATCAAGGCTACAAGTCGTCATGGGAAGCCTCCCAGGATAAGCTGGGCCAGGAGCAACAGTGCCACAGCCCGTGGAAACTCAAAGCAGGGCAAGAGTGATTTTAAAAATACAACTTTAAAGATTGGGGCTTTTTCCCCTTGCACAAAATGTTCTAATATATTTTAATCAGACAGCTACGCAGATGCTTTAGCCCAACAAAATTTTGAATGGCATGGTAAGGCTATAGGCAATCAGAATTTTATTTCTAGCTCTGTGCAACCGGTGGTAAGGAACTTACCGCAGCTTGATTTTAAACAGTCCCCAGTCCCCTCTGACGGCAAAATGAGCTAAAGGCAAGACCACTTATAGTTTCTGCTATCCTGTAAGTTCAAACCATGTGGTCAAGAGTTCTGGAGTCTCATTTGGTTTTTAGTATCTCATGTGGTTTGCTTCCAGCAACTTAAAGAGGAATTCTTAGCACCCAAACCTGCTAATATCTGACCAAAAAAGCATCAGACCAACCAAGAGACAACCAGAATCAATGGCTGCTTTCCCAAATATAGCCCTTTATTTCTCAGCAGCTTAAGTTCATCTTAGTGATGTGGAATAAAAATCTCGCTCTGCCTTCTGGAATGGTGAACAGCACATCGTTTAGGTGGTGAGTTGTGCGGACTCTATAGTGATGAATGCAATAATTGACCATACCCATTTAGTGTTAGTATTGTCCCGCATCTCATTTCGGTTTCAGAAATTCTGACACTTTATCTTAATTTGGACTGGTCTTCTTTTACCACTTTACTACTCCTATTATTTACATCAAGTGGATGCTGTGCTCTCTCCCTGCAATACAGACAATTAGTACAGTGCTATATATTTTGCATTTAATTGAATTCCATATACCTCTAACAAGGCTGCTGATCTCATCCCAGTGCAGTAACCTCCTTGATATGAAATATCATTGGAAGAATGTTTTCTGCCTGAGAGTAGTTCATATATATGCGCTGCTGAAACCAATTAAAACATTAAGGAACCTACAGTTGAATAAATATCAGTGAAAATACAAGAAGAACAGAGTGGTAGTTTTCAGCCAGTTTTATGGAAAGTCAATAGGTATCCAGAGGTCCAATTACAGGAAATGTTTTTGCAGTATGAAATAAAATTATAAGAAACAGAGAAGTAAATGAGAATGTTATAGGCACCTAGCATGCTTTTGGTCCTGGCATAATGAATTAATTAAGAAGAATCAGTATTAAGTAGTAAAGATGAAATTCTGCTGTGAGTTGCACCTCTTTAAATCTGGCATAATTTCGTAGATTTCACAGAAATCACACTGGATATAAAAGTGAGAAACATGGAAAACTCTCACCCTGACAAGCCAAAATTTATGGTCCCTTTTGGCCGAAGGTCCACCTCCCCCTTCCTATTTAGTGCAGTTCAGGGGCCAGTTTGGAAGCCAATGCCCCCAGTTAATAGGGAGCAGCAAGATAAAGGGCAGCATTTTATTCCCACTCAGCTACTTCGGGGCGTCTGAGCAATGAGGCAGCTTCTTTCTTTAGCTGTGTGTTTCAAAAAGAGTGAGGAGGAAGTCTGCTGTTCCTCTCCTAGATTCATTTTGGCCCATACAGTCTCCCTGGCCCTTATGCTTCTGCACTTTCCTCTGTTTTATTGCAGACAACCTGCCAGCACGCCCCGCCTGCAGCACGCATGGGACGGCAGCGTCCCCCTGCCCCGTCTACCCGCTGTTTGCCTCATCAGCACCCGCGAGCGCTGTTTGCTGTTTAGTGTGCTTGGTAAAACCTACGGAGCCATTCATTTAAATACTCGTTAAACAGGAAGCTGCTGCTGGGAAGTTGAGCGCTGGGTTATATTTAAGCAAATAGTGGGAACAGGCATGAGTGTCGTTTTGCGATGTAGTGGAAAATTTGAGTGACTTGCATTATCCCGCAAGTATCCCCTTGAAAACAAACCCGAAAGGTTGTTAAGGACCCTGCTCAAATCTGTAAGCTTTTGCATTGGTAACAGCAGCGAAAGGGTTAACTTGCACAGTTCTTTCACTGCAAACGTAGGCGTTAAGGAAAAGTGATGCACACAATGGTGTAGCATCGGTGTTTCCCTTGTGATTGAAGGAAAGTAGTTATTAAGGTCAGCCATGCTTATTTTTGGCTGGTGTGGAGCCCCTTTCAGCCTGAACACTCCTAAGGAGTGTACTTAAGGTCAAGAAAGTTGCATATTTTGCAAGTGAAGTAAACAGGGGAAGGAAGGAATGTTGGTGTGTTGAGTATCTCCTTTTATTGACCGTGGAATATTAAGGCTTAAGATTTTGATTTAGCCTCCTGCAAAGTAGGGCATCAGTATTGTCAGGGACGCCAGCGAGGTCAGCTGCGGCTGTGGTGTCTCCTGAAAGTTTGAGGCATCCAGGGGGATGCCGGGCTACAGAGCCTTGGGAAGCTCGGAGACGCGGCCGAGGGGCGCGTGGGTCGGAGTCGTTGGGGCCTTCAGACGTTCTGTGAGGGCGTCGCTCCGCACTCGGGTGTTTTTGCCAGCTCTTTCTGTTCTGCAGGAGGTTTTTTGATCCTCTGGTCTCTTTGCTTATGTTTTGATAGGCCGCCTGGCTGTAGAAAGTGTGTGAACTCTTGAAAGAAAGGAGACCCTTCCTTCCTCTGTCATCCAGCGACGGTGTGATAGCTACCCCAGTGACACAGTCTCTATTTTACGCACTGTAGGCTTACTCCTCGACGGTGACGGTCGCAGCAGTTTACACAGCCGAGGGCGCCTGCCAAACTTGACAGCATAGCCAGAAGAGCTTTCCTGAGAATACATTTGAAGACATGCATTAGGCTATCACCGAGACACGTATTAAGGTGAAAGCAGGAGACAGCCTTACATTTTTCCCGAGCGACCAAAGTGGTCAGCAGCTCTAGTCAGCTTCCCAGATACATCACAATATTTTTCTAGTCATCACACTTCATTCTTCATGCTCTCACTTCATGTTGACAAGTGCTAGGTAAACAATCTCACCATTAATAGAAAAAAATATATTCTATTTATGTATTTAGAATGCATATATTATATAATTTATACAATTAGCATTTGAATTCCTATTTGTAATTTATGCTCCACAAATGAAGATGGTTATTGATGGTCCCAAGCCAAGAAAATACTTTCAGTTCTAATCATTTTCTCGTGACTTTCTCTAATCATTTTCTTTCTGTGCTTAGGCATGCACAGGCATTACAATATTTTGGAAGGATGCCCTTTGTCTTCAGTCTTAAAAGTCCTCTCCATTTAACATCTAATATATTCTTGTCTGCTGGCACATTAGACTGAGCTCAGAAATGCATTGCGAACTACAGGCCGAGTTAGTTCTCCTGTGAATCCTTTAAAGCACAAAAAATATTTTTCTGGTCTTGAAAATCTGGCCTGAAAAGCATGCAAAATGATTCTCCGTGCAGTGGGTAAGATGTTGCAAAAGCTCGTCCGTGGCCAGGTAGTGTCTGTGGCTGCTGGCAGCATGCTTCCTCCTGGCAGCCTGAGCAAGAGCTGATCCCTTTTCCCTGCAGAGCCCACCCTGATCCCAAGATAGGCAGGTGAGGTAATGCAGCTCTTTCACGACTGTGACCCAAGAGGGTGGTGGGGTTTGGTTGGGGTTTTTTTTGGTAAGACTTTGCCAAAACAGAAAGTCAGAATTAGCGCGTACAAAACACATCTAAACAATGGAACACATACAAATTAGAGTACCCACCCACAACGCCTAATACATAACCAGTGAGTCATGCTCCGAGCCCAGTGTGAGAAATCTGTGTAGGTGGGTTTTATTTAGTTTTCTTTTTGATTGCAGTTGTGCTTCTCTCTAGCTAATAATTATTGCACTCTGAACTCATAAACATAAGGATCTGAGCTTTCCAACACGTCCGAGTGGTAAATATTTCATTTGTTAGACTTAAAATTTGATCCGTGTGGAAATGCAAATGAATTACGGCTTAGGACCCTAAACCCCTTGCTGCACATTTGAGTTCACGGATTAAAAGTGAGATACTAAACCACCGGGATGAACCCAGTCCGAGGTAGCAGTGACCAAAACAGTCGCCGTTAGCAAGTTATTCAATCACTTATGCAAGATGTGAAATGAAACGAACAGCGATAGCCTCCCGCGGATAAGAGGCCACATCACAAACATCACCGGCAGTACTGGCTTCTTTCTTATGAGGTTCAGCAAAGATGCCAAAGGTTTCAGAGGTGTGGAGCCTGAGCTGCCTTCTCACGCCCAGCGATGGTCCCTCCAGGTCAGGGCTGGGGCTCGCTGGCAGGGCAGCGCCGGGACGCGCGCGATGCCGCTCCCTCTTCTCTGATCGGCCTCTGATAAACAGGGAGAAGCCCAGTCCGCGGAGACATAAACTTGGCACTTCTCCCGAGGGCTGCGCTTAGGAAACCGGAATAATGAAAAAGCACATAGAAGCTTAAGCTGTTTGTAAATGCAGTTAGACTTTTAGTGATTTCATTTTAATTATTCTGAGAAACAGATTTTTCTAAGCTCCACGATAATGTATATTATGACATTATTTAAAACAAGTGAATTTTCTAACCAGCCTCCGAGGGCCTCAGAAAGCTCCTGTGTTGTAATAGCCACGGGGTGCCTTAATGCCACAGACATCTGAGGTTTTCCAGAACGTCTAAGTGGACACTGGCTGTAATTTACTAGCCATGAGTGTTGCTTGACGTCATTGTTGCAGAAGTTGTAAGAAAGCAATGTAATTCTAAGGTGAGATTTTTGTTTAAGTGCTCATTGCTAGCCTGACTCAGCCACCTCTACTCCTTTTTGTTGCCAGCATCAATGGGAAAGTAATTACAACTTTTTAGGCCAGTGAGGCACTTTTGAAAATCCTGTCCTTAATTTACAGCTTCTGCGCTTCGTTTTTCCCCTTTCTTCTTTACTTCTAATGTTTCCACATCCATTCCCTCCATCTCTACTTCGGTATCATCTTTGCCTTTGATCTTAATGTCTCTTCTTTTGTCTTACTGCCTCTTGGGGTATTCTCCCAGGGTTGTTTTCCTCTTGCACTCATTATTGTCCATAGACAGTGATGTGACTCATTGTGACCCATCCTCACGTTGCGACAAGCCACAAAAATCAATACTTCCCCACCTCGGTTGGAGCCTCCTTCTTTTCACATCCTTATTTAACCTTACATTTCTGATCTTATTTAATTGATCGTCTGACCATTAACAAAGTCATAAAAAGCAATGCATAACAAAGAAGATTTATTTCTAAAGTAATTCTAAAAGTACAGTTGCTTTCTCAACCACCACTTATTCCAGGAAACTTCAGAGAATGGATAGACTTGCTCATGTCTACAGTTGCAGCAATTCAGTATTCAATGAGATCAGGCTAAGTTCACTGTTTTCTGACCTATGGAAATGCTCACACAAGATACACAGACAGTGTTTCGGACCCCTGCAGTTCATGTTTAAGGTCTTGATGAGAACAGCCCAGCTTATCTGCTGGTATGGCAAATGCTGAATGCTATGAGTCACTTAGACCCCTGACACACTGCAAAAATGCACATTAGAGGGAAACCTTTATTCAGCCTCTTGGATTTGTGCAGCTTTCCTTTCTTCCATCCTGAATAGGAACACAGCCAGGGCTGACTAGCGTTTCCACACAGTCTCCTGAAGTCATGGTCTAGACTCAGCAGTTTTGGAATGGACTGTAAATTATCCTCTACTACCCAGCCCAAAGCAGACACCACAGCAAGGAACTCAGACCCTGGGACTTTTAGTTCCCAGTGAGATTTTGGTATTCCAGAAGGACTAAAATTCTTGCAAAGTGGATGTCTTGCATAGCCATAGCTCTGTGCATCCTCACACATTTTTTCAGAGCATATGAGTTCAATGAAAATCTGATAACAAGCTATGGAAGCTCCCTTTCATTTGGACACCTTTCACAGCCAGTCTAAACCACTTTCGTCAAACAGCAAATGCATTTTCTTCCCTCATTCCACTCTTAAGTGTTGCATGTTTTTCAGTCTTTTCTTGGAGAGAAGTGTCACTTGAAGGAAGATAAACACTTGGCAGCCTTCTCTCAGGCCGTGATAGACAGCACTTCTGTGCGCTTGTGCAGCTTGTTTACTCATGACCTGCTACGCTCCACACATTCAGAGGTCTGTCTGTTGTAAAAGCAGAAAAGTAACATCTCTGTTCTACAGAAAACTTTCAATTTTTTTTATTTTCTGTTGTTTGCTTGGAGAGGAGAAAATGCTACTGCTGCCTGGAAATCAGAAAGGCGTAGAACAAAAAACCTCATATGACTACACATGCCAGATGCAATCCACAAGTAGCTCCATTATTATTAGTTGTCCTCTCAGTAACCTCTCCCCCTTGTGCATAGAGGAGTGCTTGCAGGCACCTGCTTTTCTGAGAACAGCAGGTAATTTAGCCTCCGTGGTAGTTATAAGAAGCTCCTCAGCCACTAAATGGGGACTTATAGTCTCAAGAGTCAATCTCATCTGGAGCACAGTTCTCCTTAAAATAAGGTGATAAGTTTAATGCAATGGCGTATTAGACAGAAGAAAAGAAAAAAGTACCTTTTTCCCCACATTCGATGTTTTCCAACAGACCACAGGAGCAAATGCAGGGAATAGGGCTCAATGAGGTTATGGAGTGCTACCAAACTGTTCCAGTGCAGTGTTTTCCAGATGTGCTGAGCAAGACTTCCATTGCCACAAGCTGATTATATAGAGTTCAGCAGGCTGTTACGGTTCAGATACTGCAAATACAAAAGGTAATGGCAGTGTTGCTATTGATGTACAGGGAAAGCGAGTAGGTCCCACATTTGCAAACCCTGTTCTGCTTTCACTCTGCCCGGCAACATTACTGGGGTTTGGAAGTGGTATGTCACCTGAACAACGCTCTGTCTGGGTCCAGCCTGCAGGGATGGAATACCTCCGACGCCGGTGTAATTCACACATGCGAACGCTAGCGAGGCACAGAGCCTCAAGCCCAGTAGCATGGGTCTCACTGATGCGGCATAACCCCTCAGAACAGCAGCCAGCTAAAAGGAAATAAGCAGCACCAAGTGCCTGTCTGGACTGCAATGTCTGAAAATGAGGTGTGCGGAAAAGGACGCATCGTTTTAGTAATGTCACTAGGGAGATGCGATTGAATCCCTCTCTGTGGACAAATACATCTGGACCATCCATGTACATTTTCAGTCTACCCTCTCCCAAACCACCCCCTGATTTCTTGCACCCTCCAAGCCTCTTGGTCTTTCTTGTAGGCTGCTTTTCATTCCCGTTCTCACCTCTTCTTTTAACCTTCCCAAACCTTTCTTGGAGCCAGTTGTTTCCACTGCGGTGACTGCTGGAAGGGACCAGCACAGCTTGCTTGCCCTCTCTTCATTGATGCCCCTTTTGCTCCCTCCCAGCTGGCAGGTTTGGCTATGTGTATTGCTAAGGCTGTGGGACCACCAAATACTTCCCACACCAGTTCACTGGCAGCAAAATAGATGGCACTTAGGTGCTTCAGCCATTTTAACATTTTGCTGGAGGAAATCCTGCACTCTGCCACTGTACTCTGTCACTTTTTGTGACAGCTTGATGTCACTTGTATTTAGGTAGATTTTTAAATCGCGCGAGCTCCCCCAACAAAAGTATTATTATTTAAGTGAAGGAGATTTCCAAAAGGCAGGGACATAAAGGCTAAAGTCAAGTAATGTTACTCTGCAGTCCATCACTGTTTAGAGTTTAGGGCTTCTAGGTAGCACAGTAAATACTACTCAGTCCAGTAGCGTTATTCAGTTTGTGTCCCTCTGAGGCTGTTTTTAGAAGGACCTGAGCCAAAGCCCCGATCGCAGGATGAAGGCAGTGATCTGTCATCCCTGATGTTCAGCATCAGCATCTGAGCTGGATGACTGGCATCGTCAGGTACAAAAGAACCCCATATATTCCAGAAGACTTCTGTAAACCAAAATGATGCTGTTCCTGGTGATCCCTCCTAGGGAGAGGATGCTACCTCCTTGTTGTGCTTCTTCCCCCCATCCTGCAGAAGTCTTTCATTCCACCAGTGCCAAGAGACAGTCTCAGCTCCGAAATGCTAGCAAAGGTTAGTAAATACTGGTTCACAGCAATGCTCAAGCACATTATTTCAGCGAGGTCACCCCTTTGGAGCGCCCAAACCTGTTGCCTCTCCTGCAGAGAAAACTGTATGGAAATTCTGAGATAAATGTCCTTGATTTTTCAGCCTGCTACCCCTACCTGAGAGCAGCTGCACTCCCTAATTTAGCCCTGATGGAAGAAAACTGGAGTTAGGCCTTAGGGCTTAGTATGGCAGGTCTACGACAAAATTTAGTGTCCCTTATAACGTTCCTCCAGCTGTTAGCAATCAGGCTCAGACTTGGCTAGTCCTGCGCAGAGGAATCCCTTACTTCTCTGGTCGTCTTCCTTCCTGGGTCCAGCCAGGAGATGTTTATTATGAGATGTGGAGAGCGATGGGATGAGGAACGGGCTCTGTTTCACATCTGTTGGAATACTATCCAGGGCCACTGAGACAGCTAGACCTTGTAGGAGGGAAGGATTGACGTTTCCCATCTCGTAGGGCAAGAATGGGACTAAATAAGGAAAAGACACTAACTGAGGTGGGATCACTCAGTGAAAAGGTTTGGTGCCCGTTGTCAGTCAAGTGAAGACTAGGAGAAAAATCCTGTCAGCTTTGCGGTCCCAGATCAGCCACATTTACCCCTATCACGCTTCCACTGCCTAAGGTGGCTTACCTCAGTTTGTCCCTTGTCTCTTATGACATCTCAGAAATCTTAGAAAATACAGTATCTCCTAGGTTTTTTAATGATAAAAATATTTTTCTCCTGTTGAAAATTAACTAAACTTCCTGCTGTCTCTCCTACAACCCAAGTTAAAATATGAAACAAATCACAGATACTTCCTGGAAATTTTAGCTCATAATTTGCTCTGAGCTGCACTTTGTTCTCCACTGGCTACTTCAATGTCATTTCTTGTAGACCATGACTCTCAGGTGGTGGTGAAACATCTTGTATAAAACACCATGCAAGTTACATTCTCATCTATTCTAATTTTTTTTTGTGTGCTTGTTTTCATGGCTGCTGCTTTCCAAAATGATTATTTTTCTAAAATGATGAGGAGAAATGACAATTTGGGTAACCACTGAGGCCTGGAAGCTTCCTACTTGGACAGAGCTCCCATTCTTCATATTCAGTGGAACTTTATTTAATCGCAAAATAGAGGCTCAGGTGTGCAAAGAAATGTAAATAAAGGCTTGATTCTGCAATTAGGGCAAAACTCACCTTGGCCTGAGACGAATTTTTACCTGCAGAAAAGCTGTAGGGTTTTATTCTGTGTGCAAAACATGTACAAACAGCCCTTTCTTCCTCCCATTTAATTAACTTACACAGTGGTCTGAGTTCCTTTTATCTGCCTGTTCCTTCACTGGAATTCATATTTTTATACATTTTTCAACGGAAATACTTTAGACCACCCTAGGTAGACCTCCAATATTTTACTGATCCTGTAAAAAGTATCTATCTCAGAGATGTTTTTGTTGTTAGAACTATAATCAGGTAAAGAAGCACTGTATAGAAACAGTTGCTAAATAAAAAAGAATGGGTGGTGCCCGGTTTGGCATCTCTGCAGCAAGTGATGTGTAATTTATTATTAGTGAGACAAGTACAAGAGGAGATCGTCGGCCCAAGCAGTCTCAGGCTATGGGCTCTGTCAGATGTTTTACGTGCTGCTGCTCCCACGTCCCGGAGGGGTGTGCAACCTCAACTCCCGGAGGCATTCTGCTTGCACTATGACGAGGTGACCAAAGTGCCCCCGAAATGTGGAGCGGGGAGTTTCTTCCTGCCACAGCACTGCTCAGTGTTTTTCTCTCAAAAACCGGGAACCAGCACTTCACGTTAGTGTGACTACCTGCAAGCAGAAGCGTGGGATTGGGCTTTCTGTGCTGTATTATTTCCTTCTCTGCACCATATGGGACAATTCAGTCCATCCCCACATTAGATAAAGTGGGCTTATTAAAATTCCTTTAACATTTATGGTAAACATCTTACTGATTTTAATGGGATGAGGATCAAGCATGGGAGGCAGAAGGATCCAGAACTAGCAGTAATGTGATCATACATTTTTAGTTCGTGTTTGTGTGCTTGCGTATAAATAGGAGCCAGCAGCGAGGATTGTTAGTGGCAGCAAATTAGCTCAAGCTTTACTGACGGATGAAATATAGAAGTAGAATCCTGTGGCGATGAGTGTTCTTGAAAACTCTAAGACAGGGAGAATGAAAGAAAACACAAATGTAGAAAAACAAAGTCTTGGTCTGTGCGATTACTGAATGTGTGTTAAGAACAACCACAGAGCACTGGAGACTAGAGCTGACCCAAAGCTGAGGAGCAAAAAACACAGAGGCATGGACAAATGCCATAAATCACTCTGACAGACCTATCATTAGATCTGTAGGAAAGACCACCTAGAAGGCCAGAGGGAGGGACTCACCAAGGCTGCGTCTTCTGCTGGAAAGCATTATGGCTGGAGCTACTCTGCTTGCTGTAGAACTGCAGCTATTTTGAACACTAATAATAGTGTTTCTTTCCAGTTAGTATAAAGCAGGAATTGTTTCCCATGTGATAGCAGAACTATTTAATTTACTAGACTGGCCTGTCATAACCCAAGAGCAAAGAGTTATGAGGTCATTTCATTATCACTTCAGTATTAAACTATCCTGATGAGCCAGTAAAAAATTATTAGATGTGCTTTCTCACAGTTTGAAAACATTGTGTCTCTTTTCTTTTCAAGGAGTTGTTATGACCTCCAGTACAGATAAGAGTTTTCCCTGATGGGGATAAAACAACTTTGTTAAATCATGCATCGCAGCAGCATTTAAACAGGGCATTTTTGCAGAGAGAGAGAGAAAGAGAGACACTCTGCCTTTTCTCCCAGTGGCAAAGAGTGTATCTGATAAAAATGTAATCCCCCTTTGCTTTCTCTGTTTCAAAAAGATGTCTATTGTCAGTGCTCTTTGTTTATTTACTTATTTCACTGGGAGGAGGAATTATTTATTAAAAAGTTCACTTGGGAAAATTGAAGCTATTGTAACTTGTTTACAAATGGTCTATTGACAACCGGCCATGCTTAAATTTCATGAATCATCTTAACATGCCATAGATGACATACTAGAGTGTGCATGGAGACTATCAAACATGGGATACTGTTGGTCTTTCTTCTTGAGGTGGTTGATAAACCTTCTGTTGGTTTCTCATGATTCTTGAAGGTGGACTAAGCCTGCTTGTGGACATCTTGCCTCTCTCTAAAGAAGAGAGCAAACTGCAAAATGCAGCCAAGGGAGTGTCAAACTGAATGTTAATCTGATGTTTGAAAAGTTTAATGAGATTCCTTGTGCGTGGGTCATTCTTGATGCCTGGCAATAAAGTACTCCAGGCTGGGCTCTATATGGTTAAGCTGAGGGACACTCATAGGTGCAGAGCAAAGGATGAGGCAGAGCTGAGTATTTCCAGCATCCTCATGTGTGCATTACTCAGCAATGGCTTGTCCTAGAGTCTCGTACTAATTATGGCCTGAAAGAAAGGGTAAGGTGGTACATGCTGGCTTTCTGAAGCATCAGACTATCAGTTTCATGGCCAGTTTTTCACTGTACTAACTTCTCCATTTCCAGATTCAGAAAGGAAATGCATGTGACATATGCATCTAGCAGTTTTGTCTAGCAGTACTAAGTATAACGAGATATTAAAAACAGTGTTTTATAACATGGAGATACTACTTTTATATTTCTTTCACCACAAGTATTGAGGGCTCCATTCAATACCAAACGTAAACTTCCCAGCTGGTGCTGAGCCCCGTGCTGCTGCAGTTCAAGTGCTAATGCTGTCACACCTAGCTAATTTAAAGCTAGCTTGGGTGTTGCTGTGCCACACCAGACATCCACAGAGAGGTTAAGTGACTGGCAGGTTTTCATGCAGGAATAGAACTGCATCCTGCAGTCTATAATGATCCAATTAACATCGGTATTGCTTTGGCCACTGGCTTCTGCTAAAACTGGGACACTGGATTAGATGAAAAATCTTGTCAATATGCTAAGAAAGAGAAATAGACACTGAAGAGTTGACTAAAACAATTTCCAGTTTAAAAAGACAAATCAATATCTGAAGTAACTTCTGGTTTTGTCCCTCAGTGCTTAGTATAATGTTAGTATAATGCTGGAGAAAAATGGGCAAAATGCATTAGCTGGGAGGCTCTAAAACCACAAAGAATGAACAGGAAAGGTGGTTTAGGCCTGGAGATCAGTGGATTGGAATCGTTTTTCTACATCTCTGCCACTAATCTTTTGTGTGACCCTAAACAAGTCGCTTCTCTGAGCTATCTGCTTGAAAAAAGAATTGATAAAAGCCTCATTTCAGTCATACAGAAACACATTTAAAGGAGCTCTATAGACAGCAGTGATCATTTCTTTAAAGTACTTTAAAACTGCTATCCAGTTTGCTGCTGTGCAAGCTTAGTTGTGTCTGTCTCAAGCACTGAAAAGCATTTCTGTTTGATCAAAGGTGAAAATGTTTTCTCATTATGACAATCCTTGAATTTAATTAGGAGTTATTTTTTCCTTTTTGTAATAGTATCCCTTTAAAGTAAATGGTAGGGGTTTTTTGTTCCATGGTTTGTATCCATCCCTCTTTATCAAAGCAAGAGTCTGAGCTGGGGAAGGACTGCTCTGACTTGGGCAACCTATAATGCTTTTCCATAGCACGTGATTCCCTGAATCAGATGAAACCCTCCTGTTGTTCCATGAAAGTTGTACCTAAAGCCACAGTCTGCACATGACAAATCCCCTGTCATATGAACGATGGCTCAGTTTTTCCTCTTGAGTTTCACAGATGCTGGAAAAATAGGATTTACCTATTTGGCATGTTTGAGGGCAATAGGATCTCCGTGTCTGCCCCACACCATCTGCAGTGATCCTCAGGGTTGAACACACCTGACCCGTGCAGCGATAGTGCCTATCCATTGACATCGGGCCTGTATCTGCCCAGAAAGGAGCTCCTTGGATACCAAGTTGAATCACTTCTCATTGTGGTAGCTACCTCTCTTAATCCCTTTCATAAATTCATCAGTCCAAAATGGTCTTTGCTAGTTGCAAAATGGTAGTGTGGTGCCTGCGCTGTAATTTTGGAGCAAAGGAGAGGAGAGTGGTACTAAGAACTGAGTGCCCATCAGTTTTAATAACAGGGAAGCAATTAAAACACCAGTGTTTTAAACCTTTTACTTCAGACAGCAGTTTTTGTAGGGGTTTTGTACCCCAGAGAATATCTGTTGCCAGCCACCACTTCCTACGTGTATCAAGTTAAGCTGAAATTGTCCACAGTTGTGAAACTGTGTGTTAGTGTCAGCAGGTAAAAGGAAAAAAAAAAAAAAAAAGAAAAGGAAAATAGAGAACTGGCCCAGAGACTCCGCTTCTGGCTGAAGGGGCCATCTGAGCTGCCAGCAGCCACAGAGCAGCTTGGGTAAACTGAATTTAGCATGGGCTCCTCACCACTTCACCTGCACTCAGCCCATCATGTTCCTCTTCTGCTGGACCACCTCTAACATCCCAGACCTAAAACCAGCACCAAACAGCAAGCTCTTCTTCCCTCCAATCAGTCCATTGCAAGAAGTGTCGTTCTTTTAACCAGATTCAAAATTTTCCTTCTCAAAATAATAGTGGCTTGGGATTTGGGCTGGGCAGCACTGAAACTGGGAGGAGAATGACAAAGCCAAGACCTGGCATCTAGAAATGAATAGTAGACAGTGAAAAAATATCTCTAGCAAGTACCTAGCAAAGCTCCTCTTTCCCCATAAACATAAAGCATTTTATTCTATTTGTAGACTAGACTTCAATATCACGAAGAGAAAAAAATTTTTTTTCTCCTCTTTCACTCTCAGAGGGTCAGTTTTATGGCATGTGTGCCACCTTTGCTTCCTGGATGCTTGACACACCACATTAACCCTACAGCTCGATTTTCAGCTCCGGGAAGCCAAAGGGACACACGGTGATGTGGCATTTGGGTGCAGTGGGCTCTCCTGCCTAAACTGTTTGTGGCTCCAGCATTCCTGACCTGCGTGGGCTTTCCCGAGCTCCTGCCAGGAGCCTTTACACCATCCCTTTCCCGGACCTGCCCTCACCGCTTCTGTTCCCTTCCCTCACCCACACCCCTCTGTCATTTATATATGTTGTAGGGCTGGCAGCTGAAAGTGTTTATTGCTGATGTTTATCTTTGTGTACTGATTGTTGTTCTCTCCTCATGTAATTTTATTGTTTTTCTATCCTTAATGCCTGTTATTTGTTGGCAAAGGAAAGCTACTGAAAGAGCAACAGAAAGTGCTCTACCACAGAGACGCGCGCAATGAAAAGAGGGATCGGACGGAGCCTCTTGTTTACACTCAGCGGACAATGGCTTGAAGTCATTTGAAGTGTGGCATTTTTCCCGTTGCTCTTTTTCAAAAGCACATCTCGGCAAGGAGCCGGGCGCGGATGCGGCGGCCGCTCCGGGCCACGGGGCGAGCGGGGCAGCCGGCGGCGGCAGCCCCCCGGCACTCCTAATGCATGTTGTTTAGTTAATGCTTTAACATGTGGGTTTGCTCTCTGCTTACTTGCACGCGTAAGAACGGCTCGGATTCAGAAATCAACTCCCGACAATTTTTTCATGAGGTCTGAAAGTCATCGATGCCAAAAAGGAGAGAAAAAGAGGGCAAAGGATAATGCAGCACGCAACAGGATGGGAAAATGTACTGCCACACAGTTGCGACTCGTGTTCCTGATAAGGAACGACAGACACAAAACCTCATTGTGGATTTTCATTTGATCAGCTTTTGAACAGCCATAGGATGCAATGTTTGAACCCAAACCTGATCTTCCTTGAAGTTTAGAGGCAGTTGGCTTAAGACCATCTTTGATGTCTAAAGCCTCATTGATGTTTTGTTCAAAAATTTTGGTTTAATCTCATCACTGCTGATCACTCCAGCCATAACCAGTAAATCCTGTCAGCCCATATATGTTCAACTGCAAACAGATACGCTGATCCACAGTTTGCAGCGAGAGCATCAAAGTACACTGCAGGTTTGACGCATTGGTGGATCAGACGGTTTCTTGCAGAAGTGGTGGAAGACAGAAAAAGAAAGTTAGAAAAGGGTACTGGAAATTATTATGCAGTGACAGACTGTTAAACTACTTTGTTTCCTGTTCATACCATGAGCTTTAGCCTGCTGCCGATGTAAACATTTGGGCATATCCTTAGGCGATGGACACAAAGAGATGGAAATCAGACAGTTTATACCAATGAAGATGATACATTTCCAGTTAAATTCCTGATCTTGTTTTCTGTTCACCGGAAAGCAAATTTCCGAATGAGGGGTAACCCCACAGCAGAGTGTACTGAACCTTAAAGTTGTCTGGAAACATCTTGCCCTGGCTCATCCCACAATTTCCTGCTCTGGTTAGGCTTTTTATTTTCTAACATTTTTACTCATCATCTTTATTCTGAATTCCTGATCCAGCCAGATGCTCATGTAGAGAATGAACCAGAAGCCCTGAAAAAGTCTATTCCCCCTTAACAACGCATTTAAGTACAGGATTGATATCAAGCATATTAGTAATTTCATGGGTAACAGTACATCAACTTAAGAAGTCTTGGCCATGATTCAGCAATGTATCCCTATTCAGCAAAACATTTAAGCATGTACTTTAAATTCTATGGACTTCAATAAGATTTAAGCCTGTACTTAGGAACCTAAACATTTAGATAGGGCTTTTCCTTCTTTTCAGAGCAGGAATGACTTACTTTTAGCCTTTTAGTAATTTAAGATGGAAAGGACTGTATAGTTCATCATAGCCCATCCCCATGCAGGCGTGTGAGAGATTAAACGGGAAGGCGACACAGAGCTAGGATCTAAGTGAACTCACCTTTATTTCACTGTGCTCCAGGGGCGGGAGTCTGAAGCATCTCTTCCTGAGTCTGCAAGTCGTCTCTTCATCATCCAAACACCCCATTTGTCACAAGGCTTCATGTGTCTCCCAAGACCTTGATATAAGCAGCATTTTATTGTCAAAGCCATTTGAAGTTGAAGAGAAGCCATTTCTCACTTTTTTTTAATAAATAGAGATACTGTTTATATGAATAAAAGTGAAAAGTACTTTCCCTAGATACTTTTGAAGCTTCCAAAAATAGTCCTAACTCTCAGCCAAAGTTACTGTTGCTGAGCTTCCCCAGGAGAGCATCAGTACATGGTACTGCTGTGTGAAATATTCTCACTGCCAGTTGAACTGGTGAGAAATCACGTTTTGGTGGTTTTGTAATAAAACGAAGTATTTTGTGGCCTGGCCCCTAATTCTTGGCTTATTTCTAAAGAAACAAAAGGCTGTTTCCATAGCTACAAAAATAGGGAAATATCTCTGTAAAAAATTAGGCTGCAGCCTAAAACTGAGAAATTTCACAATTTTGCCCATAGTTAAGCAGTGATTCGATCTGCAAATAGAGACCCTTGTTCTGCTTGCAGTAAAACACTGTACTGTTTGAAAGACGCGGTTTCCTCTTGATCAGATTTGAGATGTGTAGGTGGGCAGTTTTCACGCAAGTTACTGCAGAAGCACGCTCTATCACAGGACCTAATCCTGCAAGGTGCAGAGTACTCTCAGTTCCCAGTGGTGTTAAGAGGAGGAGACGTCACACAGAATCTCATTTTTTTGCATTTTTTCACTTTTTCATTCTTTTGGCTTGTATCAGAAAGGGCTAGATTTTGGACTTGCTTCTGCAGTCCTTACCTACCTGAATAATCCCATAGGGCAACCAGATAACAGTAATGGATCTTTTACTTTTCACATAGTGATAATAGGAAAGCCATTCGGATAAACACTAAGGACCAGGGGATGCAGTCAGTGACACTTGCTTATTATTTTCTGTAATGGAGAGACTATTTACAAGCTAAGCAGTCTTTAAGGCTGGGTATACATAAGGGGGAAAAATATTAAGTAGATCAATATAGTAAAGCAGAAGGAAATCTGCCGGGCACCAGTATCACTGCCATCAATTTGTTTTGAACAACTTAACTTCTAATAGTAGGTAGTTGTTGGTAAAACTACCTCTGTGTGGCTTTATTTTCAAAGATCATACTTATCCACTCTCTCTGAAAAATATAGCTTTATGAATGCATGCTCGCATGTGAATACATAACTATTTGTTAAGCAGGAATTTTAAAAATTATTAACACATTCTAGTGTTCTAAAGTGTGTCTTTAACATAGTGATGTACACTTCTCTGAATGTGTAAGAAGCACAAAAGTTATTCAAATTATAGCACCTTCACGAAGTCTCAGAGCACTGCAGAGAACAGCAGTGGTTCCCATTTAGAGAGAATCCAGGATTATTTTTTCACAGACATGATGGTCACTTAGGACAGAAGAAGGGCTGCATCCTTCCTGAGCCTTCTCAACACACAGCCTGAGATGATGGGAACCATCTCCTCCAAACCATCCAAAGATCTTACGAAATAATTTCACACTTCAGTTCTGCTTCATTACAAATAGGATTTTGTTACAGCTGCATCACCATAACCAGGTTCCCACGCATGCTTCAGCAGGCAACTGCCACTGCACTTCGCTTGTCACTGAAAAGAAGCCCCCTTTTAGGGAGCAGAAATCTCCATTATCGCTATCAGTTCCTGCCTTGTAGAATGGCCTGAGAATTGTTTTTAACTCCATTGCTACTTCATATTCAGGACTCTCCTTCAGTAATATGCATCAGTGCATTTTCTATTAGCACTGTGGATGGTAAAATCTAGTATTATAGCCGGGGTCACTTACACAATTCATTTACTGCCAACATACAGATGCTTGAATGTTCAGCCATTTCTAGCACCCGAGAGAAAACACTGCGTTATAACTGGACTTTACGTTAACTAGCTTAGGTCCTGTTTTTCCACAGGCCAGGTTTGGAACAAGCACTCAGCACTTGTCTCTTGTGTCCCGTTGACTTGATACAGACATTTCTCATTGAAGCACAGTAATTAGATTTGCTCTTTAGTACTTTGTAAGGTAAAACAGAGGTTCCGCTTAGATGGATATGTCAAGCCTGCAAATACAGTAAGCCTGCATCTCAGGTGCTAACTGCAAGCGTATTCTAGTCTATTTCAGATATTGCAGGTTTATTTATAAAGTGTGGTGAAACAAGGTATGCCTCTACTAAGCTCTGGAATCAGCTCATAAAAGAGAAAAGCCAGTTCATCCCTCAGATCGTCTTTCTCCAAATTCTTAAGACAAAAACACGAGCTCAAGCAGCACGTCTGGCAGTTTAGCGCAGTGAACTGCTGAGCCAAGGTGGCTTTGGCAAACCGTGCCCCGCTGGCCGTCTTTGCTATCAGCTGAGCTCCCACCCAAATGCCTCGGCCGATGGCCGCCTGGTAGCATGCTGTGGGGAGAGAGCCTGCATCCAGCGTTTTAAAGGTCAGCGCCAATACCTTGAATCCTGCTGGCAGCCCACGCAGCTCAGAGAGCACCGGTGTTGCGTGCTGCCAACTTAAGATCTGATTAATATGTGACTGCTGCATTCCTGACTTGCTTCAGACTCTGAGCGATCTCAAGCGATAGCCTAAAGCAAAGCATATTACAGGAGGCTAATCTTGAGGTGACAAGACTGTGAAGCAGCATAGCCAGTTCCATTTAGAAGGACTTTTTTTTTTGTCCCAGGTGGATCACAAATTGTGGGATGGAAATTAAAATGTGTACGCACCTTTTGAACTGCAGCACGTGTGAGTGACGGCTGTTAAGTGCACTGAAGTGATCTGATGTTAGAAATTCTGGGGATGAAACGAGTAGCATTTCATTTTTCCACAACTGCTATGAGTTTGCTCTGACTGCCTGTACGTACCTACAGTTTCCTCCCTTTCCTTTTTGACCCGCTGTCAAAGGGATTTTGATTCCCGCCCCGGACAGCTAGCGAATGTTCTGTTTCATCTTTCCTGTCTGCAAGATGGATGCACAGAGATTGTGTTTGGGTCTCGAAAGCAGATTGCTGCTATTGTTCCAGCCAGTTAGAATAGACACTCGGAAAATAATATATTAAGTCCACTCTAATAGACTTGCATGTTGCCCACAGCAGTAGATGAGTTGTGTATAAAAATGTGCATCTTATGTTACATGCAGCTTTTTTGGAATATAGTGTCCCACTAATGTTGGCTCAACTCCCATATTCATCAAAGGCCCCTGACTTTTACAAGATAAATGGGGATTTAAATTCTAGAAAGCAATTTGCTGTATTGCATGAAAATTAATGAAAATCTTGCTGCTTCAACAGTGGTAGACAGAATAGTGGAAAAATATTTAGCTCTGGGACTAATTAATAAACCAAGGGATTTTAATGCATTGGGTAGAACTGAGCCAGAGATTAATTTGGCCCACATTACACATACTTTGTGTAATGAAGGATATTAAGCTCCCTTATAATACAGTATTGTAGGATTCCTACACATTCAATACCGGGCTGCACCAGTTTCCATTTGCTCAAAATTGAGCCTTTTGCAGAGGTGGTTGCAGAGGTATGGTGTGTCACTTTTGCTTTGTATTGAATTTTGTCTATGGTTTTATTTTCCTCTATAACATAACACTTTATGGCCAGAATCTTCTGTCCTTTCTAATGATGAGCAGTATCTTGCCTTATTGCTTTCAACAGAGCATTACACACTGGTGTCGCTTCAAGACTGTATGGGTGACAGAATCTAGTCCTTAAACAGGAACTCCAGTTAATCATAACTTAAATGTTTGTAGAAAAAACTGCAAAATGCCAAATTGTTTCTAAGGCTCTTTGCCTTGTTAGAAGAAGCCGGTCGGAAAGAAACACGCTTGTTTGCTCTGGAGACCTGCCCCCCAGTGGCAACACACCCTAGCCAGGCTGGAAGAGAAGGGGAGGAACAGAGGCAGAAGAAGCAAAAGTCAGTTTTCACAAAAGCAAAAGATGATGCCAAAATTAAGTACGGCAATATAGCTGTTGCGTGGCATTAGGTAAGATCCTCTGGTTATGCCTGTACTCATGAACTATGGGACAAGGCGTACTGTGAAATTATCTGTGGCACATTTTGACCTCAGCCAACTAACACTCTCTTAGACAATTCATAGGCACGTTTTGGGGTATAAACACAGACTAGGAATCATTCCCAGTAGGTAATTTGCAAGCAGCCACCCCGTTTTAGCCGAAGTCTTTCACCATCTGTATGGACACAAAGTATGTGGTGCCAGTCATTTTGGTGTCAGGAAATGGGCAATAGCCCATTTTATTATCATATTCTATTAATATAGAATTATTGTATACTAGTAATTCTGTGTCTATACTAATAGGATGATTAGTATAGACATAGCCTCAGAGACCAGTCTGCCTCACTTCATTCATTCTGTAATATAAGGATAATGATGTTTGTCTACCCACCTGCCTAACAAGGGTGCAGTAAGAATTTATACTCTATTAATGGTAAAGCATTGAGGATTTGGGGACAGAAGGACGGGACAGACATTAAATAGAATTTATTACTTTTCATCTAACTTTGGCATCGCTTGTAAGTATGCTAACAGCAGCATTTCCTGCCCAGCACCCAGTAATTTTTGTTTTCTGATACTGGGTGGAGGGCAAGAGCCCTGGTTAAACTTGTTAGGCCCTCTAAATGAGAAGTAATTCATTTAAGAATTAGCCTTTTTACTCTGCTGAACAACTGCTACAAAACCAACTGTCTCCAAAGCAAGGATGTGGTATAGTGAGTTTGCCTTTATGAAGGATCTAACACGTAGGCCATGGGCAGAGGGACAGGCACATACATATCCCAATATACAGTAAGACCCGCTCATGTAAAGGTCACATAACAAATATTAGCTATACAAAATAACCAGTTGGCTATCAACTGTCCCTAGGGTCGACATTCTCCAAGACCTTACGAAATCAAGTTGGCAGGGTATGAAAGGTACGTTGTTGCTCCCACACGTCTCATGCAAAACTCCAGGAAATTGCATTCATGTTTCTTACACCAACACTCACAAATGAGATTCACTTTTTCAGGGCAAGGACACTTAGAAAGACATATTAAAGAACTGCTATCCTCATCCACTCTGAGATTTCACGGTATTAAGTCTTGTCTGGAATAGCGAAACCAAGAATATTGGAAAAACACCAGGAAGAAGACGATGACGAGAGGGCAGTTTGTCTGCTGAAGACGAGGGAAATAGAAGAGGAGCGAGGCAGCAGGTCAGTCCGTGCAGACAGGCGCAGGAGGAAAGCCCTGGAGTTGCCCTGTGTCAGAGGCAGACAGGGCCCCTCCAGGAAAAAGAAGGCAGGAGGAGCACGGCGTGTGCGCCCGTGCTTCGTGTGGAAGCTGGGGGGGTGAGAAAATATGAGATGTTAACACTCCAGAAAAGGCATCTCAATTTCCTAGTATTGTTGGAGTGCTTAAATGTGCTGTGGGCTTTGCATTTTTTTTTTTTTCTTTACAACATCTTATATCTACCTCTAGGAGGGCTTAAAGGAAGAGCAAGTTGAACATTTCCCCTTCCCAGCCCCCACAGGTATCACAGATCGTGAGAGGAGGAGCCCCTTGTTCAGAAGAGATTATGTAGAGTAGAAGAGACAGGCAGTCTGTTGTGTGTCCCTTCTCTCATCAGTTCAAGGAATTAATGCTTTCATTAATTCAGTAACCATAATTTAACAAATCCCCTAATGCTGATGCTGCCTTGCTCATGTTTTTGTTTTGTTCTTTCAATCTAACTTCTTCAGGTAACCTTGATGGTCCAGCAGATGAGTCGTGTACGTATCATCACTGGAAAGCACTGTCTGGAAATTATTAATGGTATGATTTTGTTCAGCTTTGGTGGTTTTTTTCTTTTGTACTGAAGCAGACACAGAGTCGTCATATTGCCAGTGAGGATACTCAGATAAGGAGCAGTAACAAACCGGTGAAGCATGGAGAAGAGATCAACTGAAACTGCACCAGCTTAGCTGGTGATGCCCATACACTTACACTGCATGAAAAAAGGGGTCTTTGCCATGGGAAGTGCGGTTAGCATATGGTTAGCATACACTCAGTTGAAATCACTGTCCCGGTCCAAGGACTACTTACACACGGGAGAAGTTTAGGTCTGGGACTTCGCTTTAATGCTGAGGTGGGGACAGCTGGCAGAGGCAGCTGTGGAGCACAACCTGTTCCTCCGCTGATGCTCGGCGATCTCAGTGCACTAGACGAAGTCCTAGCAGTCTAAACAAATACTCGAGTTCAGCTTCAGTGACAGGGCCCAACACAGAGCGTAGGTGAAATCTGTGGCTTAGAAGCCACATGAGATGATGATACTTGTTCCATTTGCCCTTCAAAAATCTATTAACTGTAAAATTTTTCAGTCCCTAGAAGTGCTTTGGGAGATTGATTCGTCATGAAGACTCTGTCTAATGCACATGAAGCAGCAAGCACCTCCTGTTGTTGCCTTATGTTGATTGCTCAGCTCAATCTATTGAATTGCCTGTGTCCTAACGGAGCGCTCTCCTTTACCAGAACATGCAAGCTGGGACAGCCAGGCTCAGATATGATGTGTTTTGTGGCGGTGGTTTTGCTGTTTGGTTGGTTTTTTTTAGGGATGCTAATTTAGGAAAAAAAAAAAAAAATCTTACCGATTCAAGCACTGGGTTTCCAGTCTCAGGCAGGCACCTGGGGAACAAGCTAAAGAAACTGGTTTATAATTGTCATTTGCTGATGGCAAAGCTATGAAACAAAGTGACAGTGCTGGGTGTTCAGCCAACTGCTAACTAAAGCCACGCTGAAAAGAGACTGAACCACAAGAGCCAGGCTTAATTTGCACACCGAAGGAGGCCACCGAGAATGGACTGAGGGAAAAACTCGAGGAAACAAAACGCTATGATTTCATTTCACAGCCTCATTGTAAAAGAAGCCTACGAAGTCACTGTTGAAAGTTAGCTTTGCCTGGTGGATTTTTTCTTGTTGAACCCAGGGCGATGTAGCACCGGGCCTGAGTGACAGGAAAGGGAAGGTTTGAAAGGTGACTCACCACCTTGTTTGCGAGCAGAGGCGAGCACTGGGTAATTATGGGGAATATGAAATTAATACCTAGACAGCCTCGTTGCTGCCTTTTAATAATAAATGAGTGCTTCTTCTGGTGGCATAACACTGTCTATTTGAATCAGCTGTCCTATGAGGAGCCTATGCTTTTCCCTTGGTGTTGGAAAGACGCTGCATAATCATCACGTAGCAATACATGTTCTGAGCTTCTGTGCTTCCTGCTCGTAACAGACACAAAAAGGAACAATCAGGGCTAATTATGACTGCTAGTAAAGAAGGGATTCATGCCTTAAGGCCTCTGAGGGCTTAGGTCAAATATAATTAAAAACAAGAGTTTAAAGGAAAAAAGCAGCCTGGTCCAGTAAGCAGAATGATCATAAATTTATTCTGTCTGTCTAGGTAGATAAAACCTTTCCAGAGTATCTGAATATGCTTAAAATAAACCCCTAGTAACCCTACAACACTTAAATACCCTTGGTCTCTAGCTCCAAGCAGTTCATAGGGAAGGAGAAAGGAATCTGGGCTGCTTGTACATGTACATGGAAAAAGCACACTTAAAAATCACTGGAAGTCAACCGCACAGCTTCGGACTCCCGTCTTCTCAGGGTGACACCGTGCCAGCGCTGGCTCGTCTTTCAACTCAGCTGATCTTAATCACCACAGTAAGAGGTAGGTCAACAGGCAACACCACAGATTTCCCGATATTATTTTCAGTTTTGCATGCTAAAATGGTTCTGAACCGTGTTCGCTGGCAACATTACTAGCGGCAACTAGTCAGCGCAGCTTTCCCAGCAGTGCCGGCATTGCTGATTCATGGCCAGCGTGCTGCACGCCGTCATCCAGCCACGCTCCGCACCAGCCGCGGGCTGCAGTGGCAGCCCCACGCGCAGCGCGTTACAGCAGTCTACTTCACAGTAATACTAGATGTGAACTCCTGTGATGAGATGTGAAGGCCGTATCTTCCAACACTTTCAAGTTGAAAGAAGCAGTTTCTGACCACACCTGAAATTTGTTCCCATATTTAATTGGTAGATAGGGGAAACAAGGCAAAGGCAACTGTTTTGAACCCTGGAAACCCCCTTGCATCGAACCAGTTGCAACAGGAGGGATGCCATCATACAGACGACAGCCTTTAGACATGCTCCCCCTTAAGCCATTCCTCAGATTCATCTGGTTGACTTCAACTGCTTGAGCTCCACTGCTGGGTCTTGGGCCGGTGGCAGAACGCTACAGAGAGGAATCGATCCCATCCAGCCTGGCTAACTGATGCAGTCACATCATCGATATCTCATAGTCATCAACAGCTACCTAATAGATATGGTATTACCTTTACCGAAAGTTGGGTCTCAAAGTTATCCCAGGCATTATCTTGTCTGTGCTAGACTGTGGTCTGAAAACAAAGAAGCTCACAAGACACACTGTCTTTTGTCCAGATGCTTCTGGAATTACTTACCTTCTGCCTCCTGATTGCAAAAGTAATCCATAGTCACCTCCTGCAAACCTGGTCATGATTTGTACTGTAAAAAGTAACAACCGGCATAGTTTAGATTATCTGACCTTCTGTCCTATCTGAAGGAAACATGGTTTGACAGAATTCATCCACCCACTGCAATCTGTATTTAAATTTCCAAAATGCGCTCTGAACACTAGAGACGTCGTAAAGGTGCGTAACTGTGATCTTTAATGTGTGCATCTGCACGGTCAGGGCATTTGCCTACCATGCCTAACGTCTTGAGGTCCTTTCCAGTATTATGGAGGATTTGGTGCAATACTGTGAATGCATTTCCTACGAAAAATCTCTTTCCTGGTGTTTTCAAAGTTCTTTTCAAGGGTCTGTCAGAAATTATTGAGAAAATTAGATGGTGATACAGAGAGATTGTTAAATAGTATTTTCCATGTTGTACCTACCTGTACTGGTCATAGACAAAAAGTCAGTCCTCAGAGCTGTCAGCCTTAGTCATTAGAACGTTATTTGGAGAAAACTAATGTACTAGGGGAAAACATTTGGAAGAAAGGCCTATGTTTCTTGCAGATAATCAATGCATTTGCTGGCTTATGTTTGTATCTTCATTTCCTGTGATTATTGTGCACATTAAACTGTGTAAAATTACACACCTAAATAATCATCTGCATGGCTGATCTCCTTGTCTGATGAATACAGTTTCAGACCTAACTCTTCTGCTCATAAAAATTTCCTTTAGAATGTACCTTCCCAAACCACTTTAGACACCGCTGTAGACTAACCCGTGACATAGATGTCATTCTGGTTACTCTTCATAAAAGTTAAACAGTAGTCATGATGATAAGGGGTTTCTATGACTGATGTGCTTATTAGATCTTTCTTTTTTTAATTAAAAAATCTCAATAAAAGTGGTGTTTAAAAACCACCAGGGACTTTCCTTGTCTGAGTATTGTAGCTTCTCTTACAAAGACATTTCAGCAACCACATAGAAAACTATTTAAAGAAAAAAAGGAAACAGCACGTTTAAAGCAAGATGAAAATAAGCATGATTGATCTGAACTTCTCTTTTTTTTAATTCAAAAGTTCGTCCTTCCCATATTCTTCAGGAAAATGAGCCTGTGTGCAAAAGTGTATGATGCCTAATCGGTTCTGAAAGTAGACTTCATCTGTAAATACTTCAGTGGGAGAAGACAATGACAAATCTCCCCCGTTACTCATCAGGACAGAGCTCTTGCTGATTGTCAGTGCACAGTTTCTTGAGCTATCACAATTCTGTTGGTTAAAGCCCTGTTTCCAGAGTACCAGGTATCTGTTTCTGTACTTACTTTAGTACAGAATATTTAGATCTAGTGGATAAGTCTGAGAGTGCATTTTCTCCTGCTGGCATTTATGCTAGACCAGAAAAGGTGGGGGGAGGGAAGCAGAAAAAGGAAACCTTAACCTTTTAATATTTAAAAGCAATATTTTAAAAGCAAAATTAGGGAAACAGAGTTAACAAAAATAACCAGGGGAATATAACATTTAAAATGAACTAAAGGAAGCAGATTTAGTAATATCTTTCAAAGACAGTGTAAAGTCAACAGAGTTGCAGTATGTATCTCAGTATTTCATTTTTGTGGTAAGATTTTTTCATAGGTTTTCTTATGGCTCAGTCTCTCTCATTTTCCTCAAAATTCACCATATGGGGAAGAGTCAGGGTGGTATAAGGGCACTGGCGGATAAAGATTAAACCCATAAAATATTAAGTTCAACTCAATCAAAAATTTTTGTTGGATCCAAACTCTTGTCTGTCTAAAGATAGTTCTTGCATCCAAACACTTTCTCCCAAATCTCTCTTTAGTGGCATAACTTGGGGTGATATAGGTACCAAGGGGTTGGTTTCTTTCCAGCTTTACTGTTGGAAATGTTCCATTTCATATAAATTATTAACTACTACTGGTCTAGAAATTGAAGCAGAGGGAAGAGAGCAGGGAGAGAGAAGACACCCTGACTCTCTAGCCCATTAGTTGGGAAATACAGCAGAGTTCAGAGTTCAAATACCTTCTCAAATAAGTACTTAATTATTGATATTAAGTGGAGCACCCCTCACAGGAGAGGATGAGAGAGATTTATCCCATATTAGCCAGTAGCCTGGTCACTCAGGCAGTCACCTAGAATACAAGAGACCAAGTTCAACTCCCTGTTTGAGACCAAAGATATGAAACTGTGTGGGAGGGAGGGTTCACATTCAGGTACCTAAGCTAGGAGGCTAAGTAAGGCTCTAAGGGCTCTAAGTTAGGGCTAAATTAGGAATACCTAGGTGAGCAGGTACCCTTGAGAAGCTCAGCTGTTGGCCTATTTTAAGATGGGTCTTGGTGTTTTCCTGAACTTTTAATAACTAAGAAAAGGTTACGTAGCCAAATATTATGTAGCCAATAAATTGCGCAGTGCCAGAAATCCACTTTTTAAAACACATACTTCATGAAATACATGCAACATTAAAAATGCTTAAATAAATAGTTACTATCTACTCTGCAAAAAAAAAAAAAGGTTCGATGGGTCAGACAATTTTCCTGCAACTGACATCTATCAATGCTGTTCTGGGTATTCCCCTGGCATGAGGAAGTAACTGTCATCTTGCTACTAAGGATGTATTCATCATACTCACTGACCACAAGGAATGAGTGTAAGACACCACTTGGGTACCTACATGAGGAATCTTTGTCTGGAACAACAGCTGGGTTTTTTTATACATATAGATATATATATGTGTGTGTGTGTGTATGTTTTTTCCCCAGTGATTACAGAATAAGCATCCACTAAGAATTAGAAATTTGCTCGAGTACTTGCAAGACATCATACTTAACATATGCAATAGGTGTAGACAATAATTCAGCCTACTGCTTGCAGATTTGAACCTGTGAATATTTATCAGGAACGTTTGTTCACTGGCTAATTGTGTTCTGCCAAATGCTGTTAAAACATTTTTTATTATGTGTGTAAAATGTAAAAGTGGGGAATGTCATGAATTTCTGTTTGCATCCCAGTACTGTAACAAATGACAGGTACAAAAACCTCTTACCTTTCTCCTCAATATGTTCGAAATTTAAGGTTAATGTAAAGAATCAGATTGCCATTGGAAGGAGACAAGAGATATACATGTTTCAGCTGATCTAAGCTTGCACATAAGAAGAAAGATGAGCCAATGATAGGGAAGGGAATGAAGCCATTAGTGGATTGTCAAAGGAAAGGAAGTGCTGGAGAAGAGGTTTCGGAATTAGGAGACTGATAAACATAAGTTCTGGTCAGAAAATTTGGAGAATGGATTTCCCACTGGAAAATTGACATCTTTCAGCAGAGGAGCGATAACTTCAAAACAGTGATCTATAAATGCGACTGCAGGATCTCATTATAGGCCAGAAGTCCCACCTGCTTGAGCAAGGCTCCCCACCAGCCTGCACCTCCCATGGCACGGTACGGCTGTCCCCGGCATGAGCGTGGCCCCTCCAGCATGATGGGAGCTCAAGCCAGGACGGGCAACTTGTTCCCAGAAGAGAACAGGGAAACCAAGTCACTGCATTACATTTTCTAAGAGGTACCACCATGCCACATTCAAATGAAATCATTTTGGCTTGAATATGCTGGCTGAAATGTTGCATTTCCTTATGTTTTTGGGCATGTTTCCATATATTTTCAGGCATTCAGTTACAGTCAACATTTTACATGGTAAGCAGATACTCTTCTCAGGTCTACACTGCACATGCACAAAATAAAAAACCCAATCTTCCACTGAAAACAGATTTGAAAATTTTCAAGCAACAATCAGATTTTAAAACTATATTAGATGGTAAATTATGAAGCACTTCCATTTTCCAAATGATTTCTGAAATTTTGGTTAAGCAGTTAGCAGGCTTCCTGAGGAGTTGAATCAATGACACTTCTTGACTTTGTAAAAAGCAGCAATCTCCACGATGGATCCTTAAGGTTAGGTAGTGAAACCGACTTTCTCTCTGATTACCTTTCTACCTGCCTGGCACTGACAGAGAGAAGACAAGCCAGAATGTGGCCTCTGAAGGTCTTCAGTAAATTGTGTGCTTAACCCTTAGGCATCACTCTAGTTACTTTGGAACAACGTTGAAAAAACAGAACAGAAAAGGCAAACCTACTTTTGTTCCATTGACTCAAGTATTTGTACATATGTCACCTCAACATTGAATATTGCAAATTTGTCATTGGTTCATTTCATCTGGTACTTGTTTTTCATTGTTTGTAGCTTTGAAAGTCTCAGTGAGAAAAATCTTTATCACAGAAGTAAGCCTTGCCATTGAATCAGTACAAACTGCACGGTATGTTTTGCAAAGATGTGGCTAATGTGGGGGTGGCAGGAAGGGGAAGCAAAGCTGATATTTGTTTCTTTAATTTCTTACACGGTTCCATCAGAAAAGCCATCTTGCTCTAAAGTTTCCCCTGATGTTAATCTCCTAATAGCTTGGTTTCCCTCCACCCCATTGATTCATTGGTCCAATCTTTCTTCAGGTTTGAGCAAAGGAAAAAAAAAAAACCAGTGTTTTCCCATCTGCAATAGAAATTCCTACGCTGGTTCTCTGCCTTTTACTCTCAGAGGCCTATGGGTTAATACTTGATAAAAGGGAAGAGGTAGGTATTTGTCTCTTGCCTGGAGAGAAATTCTTTGCCTCTTTGCCAGGGAAAACATCTGATCCTGTTGCAATGATTTTTCTTTTAATTGGAATGCAAAGATCTTATCTTTTTATTACTCCTTTATTGTTGATAACCACACCACTTGCTCACTCTCCACAAATGTCCAGCTTATATATACAGCCAGGGAAGCAGTTCATTTTTCCTCCTTTTTAGCTTTAATCATTTGCCTAACAACTGAATTGTGCCAGAGTGGTTCATATATCCCTTCCCGCGCTGCAGACTCTTTCTCAGATGCCTGGTCTGTGTCTGTCTCTCTCTAATTTCCAGGCACAGATCGGCCCAGCGACTGCCTCTTGCTCTAATAACTGCCTGAGGTGTGGGAGACCACTTTATGGGAATTCAGTCACACGGGCCTATGCAAAAATAACAGTAAATGAGAAATTTGCAGTGAAAGGGAAACATTGCATGCAAGTCATACGCCCACTACTCTCTTAATTTAGTTTCTTTGTGGCTTTGCATCGCCATACGTTCTGTAATGTCAGATCAGTGCGTGGGGAAGCGGCGGCCTCGCGGATAGAGCCGAGGCGCAGGAAAGCTGGGGTTTATTCTCAGCTCTGCCCGGCTCCCGCGGATGCACGGCTCGACCTGCCTGCTCGCCGGCAGCCGCGGAGAGCCTCACCGACGGCCGCCCGCTGCTCGGCGTCCTCGCTGCAGCTGAGGGATGCTCTGGGGAGAGGCCGTGGGCACCTCCAGAGCCCCAGGGCTGCCGCAGCAGCTCAGCTGGGTGCAGGGCAGGAGGCGTTTTGGGGCAGCCTTGTAACCAGGACAGCCACGGATGGCTTAACCCTGCCTCCTTCTACGTGAGATCGCCTCCCTTCTCCCAATACCCTTTTTCTGTCAGTTCTGACATGTGTGTGAGCATGTGCTCGCGTACAGGCAATACCACTTGGTCTGTTGCTCTCTGATTATTGCTGAGCTTCGAGACCCCTCTCCCACCGCAGTAGGACCTCAGCCGGTATCTACAGTCTCCGTGCCCTCTGTGTTCCCTGCCTTCCTCCCTTCTCTTTCTTCCTCCTTCCCATATTCCTCTTCCCTTTGCACATTTTGGGTTCTGGTTTTGACCATCCCTTCCCCTCCCCTCTTCAGCCCCAAACGGCCCCTGCCAAGGGAAAGTGTTTGGAGAAAGGCACCGTGAAGTGGATGAACGCATGTGCAAAGTGGTGGGACCTTCCAAAGGGGGACAGCTGGGCTCCAGGCTGGAGTAATTAAAGGCATTAGAGGCAGCAGGTAGTGCTTGCCCGTGGTTGTGGTCTGCCACTGTCACCACCGCTCAGTGTCTGCACCCTTCTCACCTGGGGGGGCCGGTGCCCGTGGCTCATCTCTACTCCTGACAACTACGCTGTGGCATCCCCCCAGCGCTACTGGTCTGCTCTCTTTCCTACTGCAAACTCCCCAGAAGAAGAAAAACCACTTCTGCGTGGGCTTGTAGGACAACAAGCCTCGCGGGACCCCCATCCTAACAGTGATTTACAAGGAGGCTGTTCCATTCCCCTTCTGCCCCCACTCCCCCATGCAGTACCCCACACCAGCCCACGGTGGTGGGTGTTCATGCCGTGGGTCACACGTTGCAGAATGACTGCCTGCTTCCCTGCTCGTACTGTGGTCACAGCCGGCCCCACCGCTGGCTGCTATGGAAATATATATCTTCACCATCGGGAATCAAAATACTTCCCTGTGCCACAGGGGTTTTTGTGGTGCTTAATTCCTTACAGGCTGTGTGACATGCTCGGGGTCTGTGCAGTTGTGAACTTGCAGTGTGTCTGGTTTGGGATACTGCGTCTTGAAACATAGGAGAACATTACCTGTAGCACTGAAGGTTTGTTTTCGAAGGGTTACTGCAATTGCATACACACATGTACTCTTTATGAGTACGTGTTACTGTTTTCTATGTATGAAAGAAGAAACCCCAAATTATATCATGTCTGGAAAAGAAGGGAAAAGCTTTTGTACAGTTTAGAGTGAACAGGTAGATGTTTCTTCTGGGTTCTATTTAGAAAATGTAGAATGTAGCCACATCTCATACTAAATAGGCATTTCTGCCCACTTTTCAGTTATCACTACACCATTAGAAGAGATGGAGAGAAAGGTATGTCCTGAAAAAGAAGAAAAATATTCTTCTTTTTAGACAGAAAGGAGATTTACCTGAAGTTACCCTGCAAAGAAAAAATACCAGGTTTCAGAAATGTTACTGATACAGGCTGAAGTCTAAGACTTCAGGTAGTATGGGCGCTACTAGCTATGGGAAATGCATTTTTCCCCCATTAAGTCTTCCAGTGTAGACTCCCACTACATACAGGCTGGTTCTGTATCAGATCCTATCAGTCATCCCAGAAACCTTCTGGAACATAAAACTGCCCTTTATTGGGAAAGGGAGAAAGCAGAAGTAAGTGCTGCTCTGCTGCGCTTTTGTGGAGCTTTTATTACACCACGAGCAGCACTGCTGAACTGTATGTTTTGTTTATCTGTCCATGGACTACTGGGACTACTAAACACATGTACATAAGCTTTAAAAAAGTAGCAACACTGACAGATAGCTGCCACTCGAAGAACTCTTTAGCTTTTGTTTATCAAACAGTCTGTCTCCAGCAGCAGTCTGAGGAAATGGGTGAACATTACCCATGACCCCAGCTGAGCCTCTCGGAGCTTTTGCTTGATGAGAAGAGGAGCGGCAGAGGTCAGAGCTAAGAGTGCCCAGCGTTCACTTCTCTGCATTCAAACCAAGACCCTAACACCCCTCCTCGCTCAGCCACTGGGAGGATGAGGAAGGGAAGAAACCACAGGGCTGCCAGTCCCAAGGATTAAAAATCATAAAGCAGGTCCCCAGCATTCAAAGCATTACCCTATAAGAGGATGGATTTACAAATTAAATGTGCCTTGATGTTTTTGAGCCAGAGAGTTCATATTTTCAACTCTTCTGTTGAACTGTGAAGTTTTTTAGTGACAAACAAGGTTCTCATATAATCATAGTACCTGTGACATTATGACAGTTGTCAATACGGCATTCAGTCTCCTGGAGCCCACCTGCATAGCCTTTTTGTAGAGATTTAGCTGTGCGGTCAGTGCAATTCACTAGCACGGACACATGTATCAGTAAGAAGTTGAGTGTACGGGTGTGTTTCAGCAGCAGTTCAAAGCAGGACGCGTTGTTTAAATCCTGCATTGCCCTTGGCATTAATACAGCCCTGATGATACTTTACCATATTGCATCCTGACAAAAACATCGCCGAGCAAGCTACGCCATCAGCATTCCACTGTGAACGCCAAACCAAAAAATAGCACCCGCGATGGCGAACCAGTTGAATCAACAACCAGCGGAGCCCAGGCCTGAAAGCTTTCTTCAGCTCTGCCATCACATTAACCAGCTTGGGCATGAGGTGCAGCTGGAGGGATGATCCCAGGCTCCCTGCTGCCTCCTCTTGCCGGTGCTGGCACCCAAGCTGCAAGCCAGACGGGGGAACTAATGGGATTAAAAAACAACTGTTTTGTTTTGTTGGGTACATTTTCAGATGAACCAAATGCCCTGACTTGCCTCGCAAAAAGAAAATGGGAGTGCGGAGCTGGAGACAGAGGAGGAAGGCTGAACTAACCTTCTGGCAACTGCTCGCAGCTTTCTCGGCAGAACGTGGTTTTGGGACCACACCGGCCGGGAGCGTGCCTTAGCACACAGGCCAAAGATGCAGTTTTAGGACACTAGCTCCCTGAATTCAAAAGCCACTTGGAATACATCATCTAAATGATCTTTGCAATATAAGTTGGGAGGGGGGATGTAAATTAATTAAATGCATAGTTGGCTGAGGTGTATTTCTGAAATGTGGCATTTATGGCAACACCTCCCGTGCAGCAGCAGCATCGTTTTCTTATTGGTTCTGTGTTTTCATAATCCAGCTCTATTTGAAAGGAAACTAGTATATCTTTGTTTTCAAAACGGAAAAAAGCACTACTGGTTTTAATTTTCAGTCTAACTACGCTGTCACACGCACAAGGCACGTACCCATACAACAGAAACAGAGGCTGTAAATGAAAATCTTGCACTGCCATCCTGTGGTGAATGTTAGGAAAACAGGAGGTTGTCCGGCTCATAGAGACGAGGTTTTATCCTCTCTCAAGTGTGGAGGCTTTGCAGCAGAGTGTGCAACAGCTCAAGGAGCAAGAGTTACCCCCCAGGCAGCAGAGAGTAGAACCTCAAGTGCCATTATTTCTCATTATTCCTCCTGCAATGCAGTATCTTCTAGAGACCTTGCGGAAGACACACAGTCCATCCTTAAGGATATAGGTTCTTTTAAGAGAAAATATTCTGGGTGAGCAAATAGTGACTAGCATCTAGGACAGGGCAGGCCAGGTGAGGTAAGCACAGATGGGCTGGAGGGGAGTCCTCGGGAATCACCGGGAACTTGGCACGGTTTCTAAAGGCAGTCTGGGGGGTACTTTGGGGGTTGACTTTGGCCTAGGAAGAGTATAGTGAAGTTCACTTGTAAATAGGTCATAAATTCCTGCTCACTGGCTAAATGGATTTTTTTCCAGTGAATCACCACTAGGCTTAAAAAGAAAAAAAGGGACAAGCCAAAAGGGCACAAAGTCAGCCAACAAGGGAAAGAGAGAAAAGGAGACGTCATGCAAATAGTGTGCAAAATATGCAGCTGAAAAGTAAAATGTTTACCAGAAAGTCTCGATTGTAATTGAATTCTGCATGAGGATGGTTCTGACTTGTGCTATCACACCTGAAGCTTGTTTTTCTACTAGACTATGATTTTGCTACTCTAAAAATGTGTATTTAGTATACTGAACATTGCCCCCCAGACACATAACCTATTCACTTGTATTTCTAAGACAGAAACATTTTTGTCAAACTGAGATGCATACAATACATACATTTGTCCAAAAACCAGTGATGGAGCACCCCAGTATACAGTGGCTTCTTAGTTCTTATGGTATCTCCTTCAGGGGACTATTCTTGTAAATGATTCCATATGCTAGGACTATGCTAATTGAGAGCTGGCCTCTCCCTCCACCTGTGTGATGCATCAAAAGCTATAAGAAGCTGGCACCCGGAGCAGAAAGGAAGCTGACTGAGGCTCCTTCGTGGATCATTGTTAAGAGCTCCTCTCCTTTGCTTTAGAACTGCCCAGCAGCAGGATCAAGGTGAGTCCAAAGTTTGCCTTCATAAGACAAGAATATAAAAATATCTCTCACTCAAATTATTCCTGAAATAAAGGAGAAGAAAAATCTCAGCACCGTCCATACAGCAAGTTTTCAGATAAAGGGGAAAAAGGATCTAGCTCTCAGTTTGTGCAGACACCCACATTGTTTCTGCGTGTCTCAATGTATGATTATGGGTTTCTTAGTAATGCGTATGGAACGCCACTTTCACCAGTTCAGACGCTCACGACTAACACTACTGCCATAATTTATGGTTTGTAAGATCAGCTTATGAAGCTAGCGTGCGTGTCTCTTATGCTAACGCAGTATATGGTATGTCGTCTTTGATCGTTTGTGTGGTTGTACCATCTTCCCCCTTCCGCTTCAGATGTACTTGTTTTCATCCCTGCTTTGAAAAAAAAAAAAAAAAAAAAAAGGTGCTTGCCTCACCCTGTTCTCACCTGCTAATGACTCTGTCTCCAGGCACATCTTTCCTCAGCAAGGCACCAGACCAAATGATTTTTTTGTTGTCACTTCTATCAGCAGCTCTGTTCCTGATCACTTTTGATTCTGCTTATCTTCTTCGCAGTGCTATGAAATTTCTCTTTGATTAAAAATCACTGCCGACAGCTTTTTCCTTTCCCTCCCTACATTCCTGCTTGGTTTTCTGAACTTTTCCTGATCCACCATGAGCAGGAAAGTATTACCTTAAATCCTCTTCTGAACTTTGAATCTTACCTGTCACATTTTACCTGTGCCTGTGCAGATGAAACAACACGCTTTTCTTTTCCCAGTTGAGTGGGTTTTTCCCCAACGCTCTAAATAGCATATTTTTTCCCCCGTTTAAATAAGAGTTGCCATACTTAGTATTTTCAACATCATTTCTCTTTACGGACTGCTCCGCAGCACTCTGCTTGAAGGAGACTATAGACAAAAGCAAGTCCCTGCAGGCTGGGGGAGCGGTCCAGCTTGCAGCACTGCCCGGCCGGCTGGCCTGTCGCCAAAGTGGGGTCTAACACCCCCTTTTTTAACTTGGGCTGGAGACTCATGGCAGTGGGAAGGGGAAGGGTAAAAGGGAAGGGAAGGGCAAAAAGTTTTGGTCTGATAAAAACTTTTTTTAAAAAAAAAAAGTTTTGCCCTTTCATAAAGGGAAGGGCAGGGTAAAAAGTTTTGGTCTGAAGACACTTTTCACGCAAGTCCAATAAGAAGAGCACGTGTTTCATTATGGCAGGGCTTTTCGGCTGTTTGCTGGTTTTCACCTCTATGTTTTCCAGTGGAGGTGAGGGGAAAAAAGTTTCCCATCTGTACATTACTAGACAGCAAAGTGTCTTAATCACCATCCATGGACTCGCCAGCCCCAAAAGCTTGCAGACCACAGGCTGGAAATCACCACTCTAAAGTTCTGCAGTCACAAACAGCTTCGGCTATCAAAATCACCTGTCCTGTCTGGTTGATGGCCCAGTCTAGAGCTTGAATGAACTTCGGTTGTTATGGCACAGGAATCTCTGTCATCAGCTTCTCTCCTAAAATGCAAATATTTAGACATGTTCTCCGAATGCAGAGGAGGGAAGGGATGTTAAGTCGTATGCATCCCTGTTAAGGAAAGGGAGAAGTGTTGATTCATGCTTCCGAGTCATGCATTTCAAAACTACGTGGGCTTCAAGATGTGAAGCATGACTGTGAAGGCACTGTGGGAGTAGCCCCAACAAAGTAAATAATGGCTTACTTTTTGCGTAAGGACAACTACCTGTAGGGTTTTCAAGGGCAGGACCAAAAGGATGCATCTGTGCTGGGGTACATATGGGTAGCCAGCCACACGCATGAAGGTGTCCATGTGGTAATCTCTTGTGCAGCTGATCTGGCATGAGCCAGTTTGTACACTGCTATACAGAAAAAAGTCCATGCAAAAGTATTTTCACTGCTGAAAATACACCTGTGCAGATCCATCAGTGCAAAACTAACCCCACTCATAGAGAAGGAGCTGTGGGGGAAAAGTAACTAACTTTCACAAATGATTTCTTTTTTATATCCTTTTCTTTCAGGTTGCCCAAGAAAAACAAAAATTGAGAAGCTAAATTAGTCTCTGCTATGTTTCCACTGAGGAGCACAGAGCTTTGCCAAAGATATTTGCTGGGGGGGGGGGGGGGGGGGGGGAACCA
>JANHGO010000040.1:33920432-33936979 GCA_024606505.1 Aquila spilogaster
TGCAGTGTCCTGCAGCCTGGCTTCTGAAACTGCTGGGAGCTGCAGACAGGTTTCCCTGCAGACATGCAGCTTCCCCCCCGCCTCGGCGGCAGCGCGGGGCTCCGGGCCGGCGGCGGGCGTTGCCATAGCGACCCCCCCCTCAGCCCTGCCCCGGCCGGGACGATGGAGGGGCCGGCGGGCGGCGGGCCCGGCTCGGAGGGCCCGGCGGGTGTGATCACGGAGATCCGTGCGCCGGGCCCTCGGCCGTTGCGGCTGCTGGAGTGGAAGGTGTCGGTGGGGACGGCGGTGCAGATCGGGTCGGTGCTGGCGTTGTGCGCCCCGCTGCCGCCCCCGCCTCGTCCCTCCGCCGCCACCCCGCCGCCCTCCGCCAGCGGCGCCAGCACCCGGCCGCAGCGGGCCGGCCCCGAGCGCAAGCTGAAAGCCGAACGGCCCGGTGTGGTGAGGGAGCTGTGTGCGAGGCCCGGACAGGTCATCGCGCCCGGGTGAGTGCGGGGCGGCGGGCTTGGCGCTTCTCCTTCGGCGGGGGGGGGGGGTCCCGCTTTCCCTCTTCCCCCCCGGCCGCCCCTGCGGGCCCTGCTTGCGGCCGGCCGGTCCCCATGGCCTCCGTGCCGTGGAGTCGGAGCGGGGGGAAGGCACGGCTTTCTGCCCCCGGTGTGTAACGGGCGCCTTGTGCCGTCCCTTCGCGGGGGGTAAAGCCGTGGCCGTGCCTGGGGGGGGTCTGTGTCTCGCTGCCGGGAGGGAAAGGCCCTTCCTCCGGAGCTGTGCGCTGGGCTGCCTGCGGGAAAGAGCCCGAGGAGGAGGAGGAGGATGAAGCCTGAGCATCAAGGGAGGCGTCGAGGAGGAGGAGGAGATCATGCTCCAGTCCCCCGCTTCAGAGCCGAGCGCTTCGCTGTGAGCTCTGCCTCCGAGAGCCGGGCATCCCCTTCGCGTGTCTCGGGGTTCTCTGAAAACTGCTCTTACTGGCAAAAAAAACCGCTTGGAAGTACTTTCCCCTTTGCGTGTTTCGGGGTTCTCTGAAAACTGCTCTTACTAGCAGAAAAACACTTGGAAGTACTTTCCCCTTCGCGTGTCTCGGGGTTCTCTGAAAACTGCTCTTACTGGCAGAAAAACACTTGGAAGTACTTTTTTTTTTTTTTTTTGTAGTTTGGCAGTTCGCTGTTAGGTTGGTGCAAAACTCAGGTAGCAAAGGGATCACTTCCTGCCGTGATAGGAGGGATTCCAATGGGAATCGGCGCTGCAGCAAGACATTTTTAAATTACTAGATACCGTACGTATAATACTGGCAGCCTAAACGCTATTAATACAGTAGATGTTTGAACGTATAAGGCTTCGCAGATATAAACAAGGTGGTGTCGTTTGAACTTTCAGAAGAGCAAGCGGTTAAATAAGAGAGGTTTTCCATTGTTTAACGACGGCTTTGTCTCGATAAGACTGGATGTCAGTCGACTTTCAGACTCTTAAGTGGCTAATAGTTAGGTAGGGCCTCTCAGATTTCTAGGTGAAATTGGGCTAACAGCTTGCTACCCTGGACTTCAAGCAGATTTTTTTTTCTCAACAGGAAACCATTGAAACACTCTACTTCCTCTGTTTTATGACAGCAAGTTATTTTCTTTTATTGCAGTTCTCTTGATTTTTTTTTTTTTTTTTTTCCCTCCTGTGGGGGGTGGGTGCAGCCAGGCCTAAACTTTCTTGATTGAAAATCACCAGTACATGCAAAACATCTGTGTATGGGCGTGCTCTGAAAGGTTCAGGAAAAAAACAATCTGATTCTTTTTTTATCAGTCAGTAATATAAGGTGCTACAGAGGAGATGTAAGCTGTGTTTTTCTTCCTACAGAGAGTATTATTCTTTCTGAGATAAGACTGTGGCTTTCCTTTCGTGCGACGTCAGCATTCTGCTATTGCATCTGGTGCAACATGGACAATCTTTTATATCTGATTTAGAACAAAGGTACCGTAAATGCTAGGTCAGACTAAAAACATCTTAAAAATACAGACTAAAATTTTAAAACACCATATGCGTGATGAAACTCATCTTGATAGTGCTGAGTAGAAGGGGAGATAAAGTTATCGAGTTATCTTTTCATTACATTAGCTAAGTACTTGGGAGGAAAACGAAAACAAAAAAGATTTTAAATGGTAAAAGTAAACAATTTAAAATATGCTGGGTCTGATGTAGCAGCATTTTATGTTTAGCTTTGCTCAATGTGAACTTTAGGAGTTGAGTGCACCAATTTTTATGCAATGCTTTTATTAGATTTGTCTGGTCTTGATTCACTCGGATTATAATTAGCAAGTCCTTGCTTTGAGACAATTGGAAAATAAATACTGTTCTTTGTTGTTCTTGGCTTCTAAAACACTTGTGTCTTATACCGCTAGAAGTTAGTTCTTAATACTGACCATTGCTAGACGTTACGCTTCTAGAATTCTCACTTTTCAGCCTCTGTTCTCTGTTGCGTGCTGTAATGGTATTTACCGGGTGAATGTAAAAGAAAAGTTCAAGTGAAGAGGTGGAAGAAGCATGACCTAAGGGTAGTAGAGCTGGTCAGCAGTTGGAGACATAACTGCGTTTCTTTGGTCACTTAAAAGGTGTGTGGGGGGGGGGGGGTTGGTCAGCATTTAATCTCTCGCCTGTGGCTTCCCGTTTTGTGGAATGGAAATAATAACATTTCACTACCTATCAGCAATATTTAAATATATGTCAGGGTTGTGCAGTATTAAAATACAGGTGTGATAAAGGTAGATGACATAGCTGAAATTTATTCAGCATCTCCAGAAGATACACTTTTTTTTTTTAATCCAAACTATGCAGGGTGGTAGGTGCCATTTGCTGCCTTCAAAAAAGTGGGTTTGATCAGTTTAGCCCCGAATTCTCTGTAAACCAAAGATATGTGCAAATATTTGTCAGGCACTTAAACACTGTTTCTATTCCAAATATTTTTCCTTTTCATTAGAACATGAGAACATAAGTTGATGAAACCTTTTTATTTGAGGATAAATAATGTGACTGGCTAATTTTTTTTGTTCTATGTCAATTTGGTCATCAATATTTCTGAAAATAATGACATCTTTTAGCAAAAGTCTCTCCCTCTTAAGAAGACACATTCTAACTTGGGGTTATTTTTTCTTTTAGATCAGGCATGAGATGAAATCTTTTGGTACATGAAAGTAATTTTCCACATATATATAGTGCTTAGTTTTCTTGTAGGTTTATTACCCACTTTTTGGTATTGGCAGTGGTGTAAATGGCCCACAGGGGATGGGATGGGATGGGGGTGACAGCCTGAGGCAGGCAGGAGGTGGCTTTTGCTTAGACTAGCAGGGGTAGGCTTGTACCAAATGTCAAACCAGGACTTGAGAAAGGAAGGTGTTTGACCTGTTAGGACTGTAAACAGCAGGGATGACAGTAAGCAGTTAATGAAAGGTCTTTGATGTTAATGAAGCATAATTTCTATGGGTGGCAGGAGCAACAAATGTCAAAAACTGCTGCGCTGCTCTGTGTATTATTAATGCCAGTTGCCCATCAAGGTTAATCATTCTGAGGCTGCTACAGGTATGTCAGGGTTCTGGGTTGGGTCAGTATTTTGTTGCACGTGAATATTTACATGAGTGTTTCTAATATGAAACGATTGTCCCCTTTCAGGCCCTGCTGATGGGATAGACTACTGAAAGTCTTTTGTTTGGATCACATTGGTAGAGTCTTCCAAAATATTTATTAGCTATATGTTTAAACTGGGTATCTTTGTGTTTTACTACATAGCTTTAATAGCTAAAACTTGTGTTCTTCTACAGAACATAAAGTATATGAGTGTTGTAATAAAAATCTTGTTTAAACCTACCTGGATTCTAGTGAAGCAAAATTTGTATTTTCTCTTTTTGGAGAAGACAGCAGGAAAGAGGTGGGAATTTTTGTGTTGTTACTTGGCATTTTTTTTGTATCGGAAACTTGATTGTATATTTAAAAAACATATCTTCCTTTGGCTATATAATGTCACAGAGCCTCAGGGCCTAGTTTACCACCCAAGATGAGGACACTTAACCCTGGACCCCAATACCTTTCATCTTACAGTCTTCAAGGGGAATAAAATGCTGATGAACTACAGTTTATTTTGAAGTGATGACACTTGTAATAAACTACAGGAAAAAAAATTTGCTGTTTCAGTTAGACACAAATGTTTCATAATATCCTGTCAAATATTTAATGAGCTTATTAGAGTCTACAAAAAAACCTTACTGCCAGACGCTGAGGATTGTTGAATAACACTTAACGATCCCAGCTTACTACACCTCTCACCTAATTCCTTTTTACCCTTGGATTCATTCCATTATTTTTTTTATAGTAAGTTTTGGTATGCATCTTTCCAAGCTGCTTCCTGTGTGTCTTTTTCCACCACCCCCCACCTTGTTCCCATCATATACTGTGATACTAAGGAAGCCTCCTTTTTAATGCATCTGTCTTGTGTTTGGTTCAATTTGATATTGAAAAAGATCCAAGCTCTAAATGAGGGGTTTCCATCCTTCATTGCCTTCTTTTTCTCCTCTTCCTAGTTCTCCAGCACCTAACAAGTTGGGAGCTCACACTATAGTTAATAGTGCTGAATGGTAGAGTACAAGATCTCCTTTCTTTATGTGACCATCTCTTTTCACAGAACTTGTAGGAACTTCCTTATCTAAGAGAATCAAGCTGCTCAGTCAGGTTTGGTTGGAAACAGGCATCAGGCTCAGAAGTTGCCAGTAGTGTGGTTGTAGCAGCCTTGTGCCTGCAGTTCTCGGTGCGGCTTCCTTAGGCCATGGTTTCGTGATTCCTTCGGGCCAATGCAAGAGTTGGCTGGAAGGGATGCTCACGCTTTGGTGTGTCTCCAGCTTGCATTGAGCTGGGTGTTGGAAATCATGTAGCTAAAGATGGTTTGGTCTTTTTTTTTTTTTTTTTTTTTTTCTTTTTTTCCTTTCCATCCTTCCCACCCAGCCTCCTGTGAAACAGTCCATACTGATCAATTCCCTCATCTTGCTCCAACAGGAGTGTAGTGCAGGGAAGGGGAGGGTGACTTATCCTTTCAGCAGTAGCCTGTATTTAGGTCAGATCAAAGTGGTTGTGTAAATGCCAGTAGGGTCATTAGGGGGATAAATGACATGTTAACACCAGGAAATAACATTATTGAGGTTGTATATGTCCCATATGGCATTTTGTATGATAGTCTTTAGTAACACATTACTTTTATCCTTACAAGGTTTCTCTCAAACCAGGGGATTTTCTGCTGTCGGAGTTCTTAGTATAAGTTGCTCATCTTATTTGAGCACGAGGACTTTGCTGCTGTATATGAGTGTATACAGAATCCCATGGGCCAGCAGACAGAGTGAGATAGCTCATGGAACTATTTGATGCATCCCGTTGTAGAACTACAAGCTGGTTATAGCTGTCTTTAAAAAAAAAAATGTGTATGTTTGTAGATGTCTGTGCTGGAAATTGATTTTGCTTTTACCCAAGTTGTAATGGATTTTTATTTAATTGCTGTCTTGTTTCTTTACTGTATTTTTGAGCTTTACTTCAATACTAGAGTTGTTTAGAAAACCACGGTCTTTTTCAAAGGCACACGTGCATGTTATTTCTTCTTTGAAACTGCTGCATGGTTTTCCTTAATTGTAAAACAAATAGCCTTCTGAAGAGAAAATGTATGGACAAAAATTCTGACTGGAGGACTAGAATGAGACCTTTAGTTTTGTGCTGCATGATACCTAGCCCTTTGAACTGGAAGGGATTGGAACAGTTTGAGGAAGGAAGAGGGAGGCAAGACTTTTGCTTTGAATTGTCTTAGAAGTTTCTATCTTGACCTAAGAGGCTTCTTTCCTTTGAGAAATCTTAATAGTGCAACTTCCATGCCTGCCTAGACCTTTCCGATTTGATGACTGCATGTATGGTGTTAAGTTAAGGGCTGACCCTAGTAGGGATCCCAGCTGTTCAGATTTCCAAAGTCAGTCTTACCCAGTGGAAGACACCCCCCCCTTAGGTAATCTGATAACCCAACATTTGAACTCGCTAAATAAAAACGAATATGGGGCGATGGTATTGCAAATTCTTAAACATTACCAAAAGTATATAAAAATAGTTCCAGTTGGGACTTTCTAGCCTGAAGGTTCAGTAAAGAGCTACCAGCGTTTCATTTTGGGATCTCTTTTTAAGAATGATAATAGACAATTCATTGCAAGTTGTCACTTATAAAATATTCTTATGAATATCTGTTTTGTGTAGTTAAAATGTTAATTAAAAGTTAATATAAGGTCACCTAGCACATGTGGATAGTTGAATTTGCAGCAGTTCCCTTTTAAAATATATAGGGGAGTGTAAAATGACTTCCTGGAAAGCAGGTAGTATTGCATTACCGGTTACAGTTCAAGGATCTTGATTATACATTTTGTCTAGGTTTTGTTTTGCTGAACCTAGACTTAACGGAATTGGAAATCTCACGCTTGGACTGTAGGGGAAGGATGGATACCATCACTAACAGAAGAGACTTACTGGTCTTCAAAAGACTTCAGAAGATGGAAAGGTTCCTCTTTTTTGGTGTGGACAAGAAAGTGCTGCCATATGTAGTGTGTACTGTGAAACTTGGGTGAGAATTTCTCACCATATTTTGTAGGATGTTACAACAGTGCTCAACAACTGTGTGTTTTCCTTCCGAATCTATATACCTACTCCTAATGAAGAAGTGCTTCTTGTCTGAAAGGATGAACCATTGTTTCCAGTCAGTAGAAACTACTGTTGGCCTCAGACTAGTCTGTTGATGAAAAGGAATTAGCCTGAGTGAAATACATATGCCGTTTGTGAGAGCACACTGTATCTTTTCTGATGTTTTCTGAAACACTGGTCCTATTGAAAAAAAGAAAGAAAAAAAGCGCCAATATAAAAACCTATTTTTGAAACAAAGAGCAAAGGTTTTGTGTTCTTTCCAGTGCAATGGGAAGGGAATTTTTCTTTAGTCATCTGATGGGACTGAAATGATTTAGATTGGGGTAACTGGGCTGATGCCGGATGATTTATACAAGATACCATTCAAGAGAACTATCTAAATCCAGAAGGACTTTTCTACCTTGTGCATTACTGTATGAAAGGTGGCAGTATACCATGTAGATTACTTCTTACAGACACATCAACTTTTTTTAGTATGTCCTTTTTTACAGGAAGGATGGGATATTGCCAGGCCACTATTTCACTAATAATCTTTAAAAAGGAAAAAAAAAAAAAAAATTGCCTTTCTACAAATGTTTTGAGAAAAACTGTAGAATAAGGCAGCGATTTAGACATTTAGAGTAGAAATGAATAATGCCTATTTGTTTGCATTGTAGTGCTTTTGCATTGTAGTGCTTCCTAGTTTAAAAATTACATCTAAAACTTCGCAGCATTCAGCTGGTGTGTAAGGCAAAAGGTCTTGGTCCAAGCTTAGTGGAGTGAACTGCGTGAATCCTCGTTCACAGGAGAGAGGGCGGGTGAGCAGTTGCAGCCAAAGAAGGCGTTGCTGAACAAGGAGGGAACTTAATTAATTAACTTTCCAGGTAACTTTACAGCTATTCATAATACTTCCCCTTTATATGCTGAGCAGCCTTCTAAACTGTTGTTCTTTGCTTTCAGAGCATTTGTTGGGATTCTGGGCTCGTTTGACGCTGTTGGGTGTCCCGACAGCATGCGATGCCACGTGGCTGTTGCTGAATGTGGAGCTGCTGCTCCTTGGTTTGAACGCTGCTGCATAACTTATGATGGTCTTGTTCTTAATTGCTTTTAAGGGTGTTAAGAGTTATTACATTTTCCTGTATAAGTGTGTTCGTTTGGCTTGACAGCAAGTCCCAGAGGAAAACATATGCAGAAGGTAGCGTCAAGATAAAAGTTTTTTGGATTTTTTGTTTGCCACAGTATCCAAATAGGGAAAGGAGTGGAGGAAGCTGTTAGACTTGAGGATTCCGCATCCTGTGGTAAACCTCTTCCGATTTTATTTGTTGTTTGGAAGTAGCAGACAAAGGGACAGTGATTGCTTAAGTGTCTTGTTCTAACAGAGAAGGTGATTAAATGTTTGGAGAAGGTTTAATGTTCTCTATTAAAAGATGCAGCTTTCTAAGGCAGAGGGGGAGAGATCACAGGATCCTCCCAGATTTCTTAGGCACAGGAAGAAGCCAAAAATGCATATATAGCTTTGCCAGCTCTGTGTGTGTGTGTCAAACTGTCTCTTTCTCAGTCATCTTTCTCTGCTTTGGTGTCCGGGCTGTTTTGGTGTTCATCTGTAGCTGTTTCTCTAGATGCGGGCCTGCAGATGCAGAAGGCAAACCAAGTCTGTTCAGGTAATCACAGGTGATCTTGGCTGGGGGTGGGAGGAATGCAGTGGTAAGTTGGTCTGAGATAAGGGGAATTTATGTGCCTTCACCTGAAGGAGAGGTAGGGGATTTGAGAAGTTACACACCTGAAAAGGACAGAACAGAGTCAGAGATGGGATTAGTCCAAGACTGTTGTCACCTGGCCTTGCAGCAGTTCAGCTGTGACTACTGTTCTTTAGTAACTGATGTGAAAATTGAAGTGTGGTTTGAGAAAACTGCAGTTTTAGGTTAATTATTGTTCTGTCAATTAGAAGGATGTACAGTCACCACTCTCCCACTTCAACTTTTTGGATAAATGCCAATTAGGTTGGCAGTGTTCATCATATATATGTATATATATGCCATGTATAGATTTGGATGACTTAGTTTTTTGATCCTGCTGTCAGATGGATGTTGCTGAACCAAGGAACTCGTCTTGAAGTGTGTGTGTGCACGCGCTAAAAAGCTACACTTAGTGGTTTAGAAAATGGACCCTGGAATAATGTAAGCTTGTAAATATGTTTCCTTTGAAAGCTGCAAGTAGATTTTCTTAGGAGCTGTACCATGCCTCATTCTTCCCTTGCCAGCTTTTTTTGTGAGTGAAGTAGTTTCCTTTTTTTTAAACCCATATCACTTAACTGCTTTTGCCCTGTGATTCTTATACAAGCAAGTGCTGATGGCAGGGGATTCATGAAATGCTAAGAGAGGGGAAATCATGAAAAATGAAATACCTTCTTTAGTGTAACAATGAAAATCCTGGGTATTCATATTAAAACCACAGTTATGGCTCACTGTTCTTAAATTTTTATAGTTAATCTTTTACACCCTGCATAATTCCTACTTTTCTAAGATGTGTTATGTGGTAAAAGGAAGCTGGCTATGATATGTGTTATGTTTCCAGCTGTAACTGGCATTGATTAGACTATTGCTGTGATGTTTGTGTGTAGAATTTGTAAATACCTCTTAGAGATGCTGTCAGCAGTTTGAAGTCCTGTGGGGCTCTTCCAATAATGCTTCTGTAGTTAGTGTAAAGTTCTGATGTTAAGTGTAGTCGAGGAGTCAAAGGACTTGTGTTCACTTTGATTGCTACTGCTTCAAGTGATAGTGATCTCTTCAGTTAAGAAAATGTAACCTGTGTGTGAACACAGAAGTAATTTTCCAGTTTTTCTGGCCGTGCACTGTTAGATGCAGTTCCTCAACTCTCAACTGGAGTTGTGCTGCATGCATTTGGGAAGTGCTGCGTGACTGCTAACACTGCAGTCGGAGAGAGGTGGCAATAGAAACGCAAATGCATAAAACAGTAATGTCAATAGTTGACAATAATGATTGGGGGGGACAGACTGCAGAATCATTTGCTGCTTCAGTGAATTACTGAGACGTGACAGCCTATTTTCTTCTGCTGTTGTTAGAAGTACTACTTAATACTAAAGAAACAAGTTAGAAAGACGTGAGCTCTTAACTCTGTACTTTTGAATTCATTCTGTATGAACTTCGTTGTTTTGAGGGGGTTTTCTATAAAAGTATGGAGAACTATATTCTTACCTTTACCTTTAAAAAAAAAAAGTAGTTTTGAATTCTCCCAAATAATAAGATTTTAGTTAAAAATGTTCTAAATAAAATAAAGTAAGTTCTAAATCATCTTCAAAAGATTTACTAGATTTTATGTAAAAGGCACTGCAAACTGATCTGGGTTTTTTTTGACCTTTTTATTGTACATTGTTAACTTTTAACAGTGGCTTTTTGAAACACGTAAGAAGCTGCCCATAGCGTTGCGCATGGAAGGTGGGAGAGGGTCACCTCTTTCCTTGTAATGCCAAACTCGTCTCCAGAAATAAACAGAAATGCTTCTCAAAGGCTTGCAAATCATGGAAGTAGTCTTACTTTGCGCTTAAGATATCTTTTGGATTATAAACAAAATCCGGAAGTTCTGGGCCTAAGTTTCTCTTGGCATTCATAACCCACGTCTATCTAAACCTGAACAGATACCTTGCCTGAAGAGTAGAAGAAAAATGACTTTTCAGCTTTTCTTCTCTAAAATGTTTTGAAGTTCACGCACATTTTAAGTCATAATTGTGAATAGTTTGTGCTTAACAGAAAAAAAAAAAATCTCAAGGCCCATGATTTCCCCATTAGCTTTGGAGAGTTGAAATGATGCCTTGAGGTGTGAACTATGCTTTCTATGACCTACTGCTTGCAGCAGTTGTTATTATATGGTTGTAATTACAAATGCGTCTTTACCCTGATGTCTGCATCATGCTAGGATGGGGTGTGGGTTTTGGAGGTTTTGTGTTTGGGGGTTTTATCAAAATGGCTGACTTGGTTGGGTGAGGCCTTTGGGGCTTACATATATTTGAAATACAGCCTTCTCTGCTTGCTTGTCCTTGAGTGTAAGTCAAGTGGCTTCTGTACAGAACTGATGAGACAGGTTTCTTGCAACATCTGGAAGAGGCTGTAGGCCACGGGTTGCCTGTAGCAGCAAGGGCCATCTGTACTTGTCATCCTTGGTATTTTTAATCAATTATTCAAGGACTCTCTCTGCTTCTTCACAGATATTGATGAGGGTTAAATAAATAAATAACTCCAATGGTTAAATATCTAAGGAATTACTTACTCTTACATGGTGATTTCAAGGTGATTAAGGCTTTGAAAAATCCTTGCTATGAAACTGAAGTCCTGTGTAACAGAGGCTGTGGTTTGATGTAAACTGGGCTTGAGGGCTCTTTGTAGTGGTTCTAAATGCTGCAGCCACATACCACAAAATGTTGTTCTGGTATAAGCCAACAAAAATGTCAAGTGTTTCACAAATTTGAGTAAATTTAAACTGTAGAAGCAGGCTTTAAGTTGAATCGGACTTAATCTGTCTGCCGTTCTAGTCTTATGACAGCTAAAAGATTGTGTACTTGTATTTGTTCTAGATCAGTTGGTTGATTAAAAAATAGTTGGTATTAATAATCATTGATCTGAGATGTGTTCATTTGGTATTTTTACCCCTTGACAATTTGCCAGTAACACTCCCTTGAGCATGCTGCAGAACCTGGGCAGTGGCTTTTGTTCACCTGTACACCAGAATCTCATTTTGCTGCATTAGTACGGTTTTATATCTTCTAATGCTAATTGTAGGGGCATATGGCATGAGATTGAGGACAGCGGCTTTAAGTGATCACAATGACAAATTGGGGTATGTGACTCTTGTGGTATTTGATATCTTTATCCCAAACAGATCTGAGGAAATCCAGCAGTCTCTTGGCTTTTGGCAGATACCCGTGAGATACAAGCGCAGGGCAGTAGCTTTGTCTTGTAACTTTTGTCTACTTTCCCATTCACACATTTGGAAAATTGTACTGTATTTTCTATGCCAGTGCATGGTTCCTTGAAACAGACTTTGTTAACATAATAAATGATACTTATGTATCCATGGATGGAGATGTTCAAGCTAGTCTGGAACACATAGATAAGATAAATGCTAACGAAGTGGCCTTGTTACAATGTGGGGAGAAAATGTGACTTGTTGAAACTGCCTCTGTCCTCCCCCAGTCTTAGCCCTGTTTGTAAAAACATTTGCACAGTTGGTCTTTTCCCATCTGTCATGGTTTAACCCCAGCCAGTAACTTTGGCAAGTGCTCACTCACTTCCCCCCCTACCCAGTGGGATGGGGGAGAGAATTGGGGGGGTGGGGGTGGGAGTGTAAAACTCGTGGGTTGAGATAAGAACAGTCTAATAGAACAGAAAGGAAGAAACTAATAATGATAATAGTAACAATAATAAATTGACAATAATAATAAAAGGATTGGAGTATACAAAACAAGTGATGCATAATGCAATTGCTCACCAATTCCCCACTGATGCTCAGTTGGTTCCTGAGCAGCAATCCCCACCCCTGGCCAACTCCCCCCAGTTTATATACTGGGTATGACGTCACACGGTATGGAATACCCCTTTGGCCAGTTTGGGTCAGCTGTCCTGGCTGTGTCCCCTCCCAGCTTCTTGTGCCCCTCCAGCCTTCTTGCTGGCTGGGCACAAGAAGCTGAAAAATCCTTGACTTGGTCTAAACACTACTCAGCAACAACTGAAAACATCAGTGTGTTATCAACATTCTTCTCATACTGAACCCAAGACATAGCACTATACCAGCTACTAGAAAGAAAATTAACTCTATCCCAGCTGAAACTAGGACAGTCCATCAGTCACCCTTGCTGGACTCCTCTGTCAGCTGCTTTGACTCTATAAACCCAGCAGCAAACCTGGATGGGGCTGGTCAGCTCTTCTACCTCCCAAGGTACTGCAATAGTCCTTTCTGTAAGTGCCAAAGGAAGGGCTGGGCTTTCAGAGGAAATGAGAGGGTGGGGGCAAAAAGAAAGTAAGCCATTGCCTTTCTTTGGCAGCAAGCCGTGGGAGCAGTTGCCTCTGGAAGTGGAGCCAAGCTGTAATAGAAGGCCATGGCTAATGTACGCTCAAGTTAGACTACTTTTGAATAACGGAGATAACCTATCTGTTATCATGTTTTGCTGGGTACCCTTAAGGTACAGTTCTTTGTAGTTTTCTTCAGAAAAGCTATCTCATGGCCATTGTACTTGTGTGCTGCAGCTGGCTGACCCCCCCAGCTGCAGGTAGGTGTTCTCCTCCATGATAAGCTAGCTCAAAAAGTTCTTGCTCCTGTGACTCCTGTAACTCCTGTGCTTGCTGCCATCATTCTTTGGTGCTGGAACTGTTAGATCATGCTGAAAAAACAGATTTAAAAAATAATAAAACCTTTTTGTTCGTCGTGGGTTGATTCCAGTGATCCATTTAACTGGTTGCTACAACTGAGGAGTAGCAAATTGTAGCATAGATAAGAGAACTTTACCTGCTGGCTTTCCCACTATAATTAACCTACCGGGAACCACAGCCCTAGTTGTGCTTGATCCAAAGTTCTTACATTTGGAGTCAGCACTAATGACCAGGCCTTAGAATTAGCAAAGGCATTGACTTCCTCTGTTAATAAAAGCAAAATGCTTGTATTGGATTTCATGAAAGCTTTCCTTTTTTCTTTTTTTTTTTTTTTTTCCCTTTCCCATGCTGCTGATTAAAAGCAGATATTGTTAAAAGAGTTGTGTTTGAAAACGGTCAAAATGTGGAATTGCTGGGAGAACAGTGATGGTCTTATGGTCATCTGCATCCTGAGGCTGTTAGTAAATGTCTGTCCCTATCCATGGTCATTGCAACAAAAATTAAATTTTGCTATAGTGGCACACCTAGTGTCTCTGTTTTTTATTTACAAGCACATCTGGAAAGAATGTGAATAAGATCCTAGAGTGGGTTTCCTTATTTACTTGTTCAAGTTTCACTTAAATCCCATTGTATTTTGTTACTTAAAAGAAACCGTGTGGGCAGTTTCCTGTCCCGTTGCAGTCCTTTGGCTATCAGGGTGGGTATTGCGATGACCTACCCCCTCCATGGCCACCCCCCAAAAAACGTGTGCCTTTCACAGCCCGACGGCTCTTCCCCAGTGCCTGGCTCACTTGCACAGTTGTGACAGTTTGTAAAACTGGGGAAAGATTTGCATCTTTTGTGGCAGTTTTCCTTGGAAGATTATTGTTGAAGTAGCTGATGAGCTCTGCTTATCACCAAGTGGGTCCTGGAGAGGTTTGGGGAGAAAGAGGGAGATGCTGTTAATGCCGCCAGCAGTAGAATGCATTGTAATTCTTCAGATTGGGGGGTGGGGGGAATCTGTTTCTTCTCTCCAGAAATGGAGTAAATGGAGTAGGGAGCAGCTCTGCTCTTTAAGCGGGTTTCACTCATGACCCAGAGAAGAGTACAAGCAGAAACCTGAACCCCTATTTGGTATATGCAGCCATTTAAAAATAGACATGCACGCTTTGATTCAGCTTGCTCTTGTCTGATAATTGTCTTGGATCTTGGCCATTATACTTTGAAAATCCCTCATTTCAACAGTAAAAGGAGTGTTTCCACTTCTGAAATGTACAAAAGTTGTTTTACTTTGAGTTCCATGCTTCTTGTTCTACAGTATAGTCCTTTTTAGGAATTAAAGCATATGTGCTAAAATTGAAGTGAGTAAAATATTTAAGTATGCTTAAACCTTAGTAGAGTTCAGGCCTTTCTGCAGCATTAAGTAGTATGTCAGTTGTTTGGGTTTTTCCCCTGGGAGAAGTCTGCTTAAGATTCCGACAGTTGTACTTAAAACTTGACCAGCTTAGTTGTATGGTGCTCAGAAGTCCGCCGGTGCTCTGGAGTTCTTCTTCTTGTCCTTTGGGTTAGATATCACAGAGAATGGTATGACAGCGGGCCTGGTATCATGTACTTTTTTATCTCCAGCAAGCATCATAAAATTAGGTGTTCTGGTCATATTTAAATGTGCAGGGGCAGAACTGATACTTAGCAGTGCTGTTTGGTATGTGCCAAGGTATAGAGGTGCTGTTTAGGAATAATATGGATGAATAATTTAGAACTCTAATTTTCTTGTAAGAATCTCTGCTCTGTTAAAATCAAGAGGATGAGATGATGTGTACCTATACGTGAATGGAAACTCTTGCATGTCCTAATTTGAATCATACCTCAGCCCAGGAGTATACCAGCTCCTCCTGTCACATTCCTGGAGTGTGACGTTACCTCGGATCCAAAGTAGAGAATGCCTGAAGATGTTTTGGCTTCTAAGCTGGCATTGAAAGACTTTTTTCCTGAACTGTCGAAAAACAATTAAATTGGGGTAAAAGCTCAGTCATTGTAAACTCTTGTGCACATTTCTGTAGCTTGTATCATGGGGGTTTTTTGGCGTTTTAGGTGTCTGTAATTTCAGATTCATACACTGAACGCAGGTTGAAGATGAGAAATTCTGACGTGGTCCTTAGTGTGAGTTGGCAGCCTAAAAAGGAGCTTAGCAATGGATCAAGGTAAAAGACAGCAAGACAGACATATTGTCAAAGGGAGGGAAGAGAAGAAGAGTTAAACGAAATAACGCAAATGTAGCAGGATGAGAGGAGAACTATATCAAAGAACGAATTGCCAATAGTGAAGGGCCACAAAAATAGCTTGTCTCTTGTGCAGTTCTTGTACAAAAACAAGACTGACTACTTATTATTTGTTTTCTGTGAAATACATACTGCATTTAAAAAGGAGATCTAAAATGCTTACACAGAAAGAGGAGGTGTAATTTCCAAGCAGATGATGACTGCCAGTCAGAAGGAAATAGATCTGTACTTTTGTAAATGGGAATACTGGTAGTATGATAGCTTGTGGAGACTTCTCTTTAAACCTGACCTGAATCTAGTTTTTACTCTCAAAGAGGAAAAAACCTTCCGCATGGCATCAACTGCAGTTTTGTTAGTAGAGTCATCAGTCTTCTGGTCATTGAGAAACAAATGACACAGTAGAAGTAAGCAGTTGCAGGTGTCATTTGGAAAGTGGATGAGAGATTTGAACGTGCGAAACAGTTTTCTTTCTGGTGCCGTCTGCTTATTGCAATGCAGACTTGAAGCCAAAGAGAAACACTACAACCAGTTTATGAAAGAGCTTGGATTTTGGGTTTTTTTAGCTGATTGACTTTTTTATTTTTCTAAAATATTAGAGAGATGCTGTAGCTCATGGTCACAGGGCTGGGGAAATTTTGTAGTGGTTGAACTATGTCTACTTATTAGAGTTTAAAAAAAAAAAGCTTAGTCTGAAAGATCAACTTCTTCAACTGTATTGAAGAAAATGGAGGAAGTGTCTTGTCATGACTGTTCAAGTAATTGAGAGAAAATAAATGACAATACTTTCAAGACCCTGGATTTTGAGAACTGAATTCGAACAAAGGAGCACTTTAGTTGGATCATTCAACTGAAAAGCAGACTTTGTCTTCTAAGCAGTTTGGAATAGTAAATGTCACACTTCTCTGCATTTCAAGCTCTACTTTCTGGTTTGTTTTGGCCATTGTTTGGAAGAAAGAATAAAATATCCTTTTGCATATCTTTATTTTAAAATGTGGCAATCCAAGGCTTAAGGATCAAAAAATTAAATACTTTTCTGAGAAGACTGAAGCAACATATGTTTCTGCCCTGACACAAGAAATAATAAAATAAGATTAAATCACTATAGAACCTGGCCCCCTGTATTCGGTGCTGGCAAGGCTGCACCTCGAGTACCGTGTTCAGTTTTGGGTCCCTCACTACAGGAAAGACATGGAGGTGCTGGAGCGTGTCCAGAGAAGGGCAACCAAGCTGGTGAGGGGCCTGGAGC
>JANHGO010000040.1:33937079-33975135 GCA_024606505.1 Aquila spilogaster
GGCCCCGAGCGCAAGCTGAAGGCGGAGCGGCCCGGCGTAGTGCGGGAGCTGTGCGCGCGGCCCGGACAGGTCATCGCGCCCGGGTGAGTGCGGCCCCTCGGAGCGGGCCCGGCGGGGAGCGGCCGGCGCTGCCCTGAGGGCGGCCCTGTGGCGGGTGGTGCCGGCGGGGAGCGGGCGGCGTGACTCTTTGCGGTGGGCGCAGGTGTTTATCGGGAGCTTTGCTTCCCCCTCACGACGGGCGGTGCACGCTGTAAAAGCAGCGGCTTGTTCCGCGCGGTGCGTGCCTCGCTGCCAGCAGTACGAGATTGTTCTCCCCGTGAAGTCCCGTGCTGAGGCACCTGTGGAAAGCTGTCGCGCCGGCGGAGGCTGTGGGAGCGCAGGGCACGCGAAATTGTTTCAAACCCAGTGTTCCAGAACGGAGTCCTTCTGTGCCGACTTTGTGCACAAGGTCTTCGCTTTGGGGTTCCATGAAAGCGGCTCTTACCAGCAAACCTACCCAGAAATACCGTGGTTTAGTTTGGCAATTCGCTCTTAAGTCAGCATAAAACTCTAATACCAGCAGGATTGTGTACTGCTTGATTGGACAGATTTTACTGACAAACAACACCACAGCAATGTGTTGGAATTACTGGACACTGTGGAGATAGCCTCAGAAGCCTAAATGCTATTAATACTATAGATGTCTCCATGCATAAAGCTTCACAAGTATTAACCGAATGCTGTAATTCAAACTTTAAAAAGAGGGAGGGATTGAATGAGAGAGGCTTTCTAGTTTAACAGTGGCTCTGTCTTTGTAAGATTGCATATTGGTCAACTTCTAATTTCTTGAATGACTAGCAGCTAGATAGGGCCTCTCAGATTTCTAGGTTAAACTGGGCTGATAGCTTTCTACCCTGCACTTCAAGCAGTTTTTTTTTTTCCTTGACAGGAAACCATCGAAACCCTCTACTTCCTCTGTTTTATGTCAGCACGTTATTTTCTTTTATTGCAGTCCTCTTGGTTGCTGGGTGGGTGCAGCCAGGCCTAAACTTTCTTGATTGAAAAATCACCAGTACATACACAACATCTGTGTAAAGAGATGCTCTCAAAGATTCAGGAAAAAACAACCATTTCATTATCAGTCAGTAATATGATATAATGCAGAGGAGATACAAATTGTCTTTTTCTCGCTACAGAAAGCGTTATTCTTTTTGAGATAAGATTGTGTCTTTCCATTTGTGCTACATCGGCATTCAGCTACTACATCTGGTGCAAGATGAACAATCTTAATATCTGGTTTAGAGCAACATGCCATAAACGCTAGGTCAGAATAAAAACATCTGTAAAAATAGTGTACTACAATTTTAAAATAGTATATGTGAGATGAAATTTGTCTTGATAGCACTGAGTGGACAGAGGGATAAAGTTGTCCTGTGTTGTATTGTATTTTACATTAGCTGAGCACTTGAGAGGAAAAAATGAAACCCAGTGTAAATTAAACATAAAAAAAAAATATACTGGCTCTGGTATGGCAGCATTTGAGGTTTAGCTTTGTGCAGTATAAACTCCAGAACTTGATAAACTGCAGTATAAACTTCAGAACCAATTCTTAGGCAGTGCTTGTGTTGATTTGTTTAATCTTGATTCTCTTGAATGTAATAAGCAAGTGCTTGCTTTGAAACAGAAAATGAATGCTGCTTTTTATTACTGTTGTCTGTGGCTTCCCAAAACACTTGTCTTAAACTGACAACAGTTAGTTGTTAGTACTGACCTTCGCTGAACTGTTCTGGAGTTCTGAATTTTCAGCGTGGTTTCTTATGCTCTGTAATGGTGTTTACTTGGTAAATACAGAAAAAAAAATCAAGTGTTAAGAGGTAGAAAAAGCATGACCTGAAGGGAGTAGAGCTGGTCAGCATTTGGAGACATAACTGCATTTGTTCAGTATCTTAAAAGGTATTTTAGCAAATGTTTTATCTCTTGCCTGTGGTTTCTCATTTTGTGGAATGGAAGTAAAGACATTTCACCATCTATCGGCAGTATTTAAATGCATATAAAAGTTGTTGACTATTAAAATATAGTAATAGTTAAGGTAGCTAATGTAGTAACATGGCTGAAACTTTTTCGTTATCTCCGGAGGGTATACTTGTCTCTTTTCCCCTTCCCAGTCCAAGCTGTCCAGCTTCCTAGGTGCCATTTGCTGCTTTGAGAAAAGTGAGTTTGGTCAGCTTAACTCCTAATTCTTTGTAAACCGAAGATATGTGCAAATATTTACCAGTCACTTAAACACTGTGGGCATACTAATTCTAGTTCAAATATTTTTACTTTTAGTTAGAACATGAGAATGTAAATTGCTTAAATCTTTTTGAGGATAAATAATGTGACTTGCTGTAAGTTCCTACATTGTCATTTTGGCCGTCTTTATGATAATAATGTTTTTTTAGAGCATAAATTTCTCTTAAGATATGTTTCTAATATTTGTTTGTGGTTGTTTGTATTTTTGTTTTTAATCACATATGAGCTCAGTTGAAAATCTTTCAGGGTATGAAAGTAACATGCCACGAGCAGCACTTAGTTTTCTTGTAGCTTGATTTCCTCCTTCTTGGGAGAAGCAGTGGCTTTAGCAGTCATCCCGTTCATTCTGTATGATCTTCCCTGAAGGCCTCGGTGTGTATTGTGCTGGCAAAAATGGCTGAAATGACTTGCCTGGATAATACAGGGGGAAGCTGCTGCTTGATTCTTCAGCGGTACCCATCCCTTGCTCCAGCCTGCCATATTGGTGTGCCGAGGGCTGCAGGGAGGGGGTTGGCTGGTGTGAAGATTGCAGCCTCGGGCAAGCGGTCGGTGGATGTTGCTAATGCTGGCGTACATCGGCAATCAAATGCTGAGCCAGAGCTTGAGAGGCTGAGTATGACCTGCTAGGACTGTAAATATCAGGGATGACAGCAAGCAGGTAATGGAAGGTCTTTGATGTTAACAAAGCAAAATTTTCATGGGTGGCAGGAGCAACAAATAAAATTTCATGAACTGCCACGCTGCTCTGTGTATAATTAAGGCTAGTTACTCATCAGAGTTAATTGTTTTGAAGCTGTGACTGGTATGTCAGGATTCTGGACTGGATCAATGTTTTTTTTACGTGAATATTTACATTAAGTGTTTCTAGGATGAAACAATTGCCCCCTTTTGGGCTCTAATAATGAGATAAACTACTGAAATTCTCTTGCATTGTTCATGTTTGCAGAATCTTCCAAAAGATTAAATAGCTGTTGTAGCTAAAACTTGAACTCCTTTACAATGCATGAAGTATATGAGAGCTGTAATCAAAGTCTTAATGTGTCTGGATTCCAGTCAAAGCTTACTTTCTAAGAGATGAGGATATGTTCTCTAAAACTGTAGATTATTGTGTTGTTACTTGGTTGTTTTTTATCCACAGTATCACCCTTTATCTAATGTCACAAAACCTTAGGGCTTCATTTACCACCCAAGATGAGGAGGGCATTTAATATGGACCTCAGTACCTTTCATCTTGGAGTCTTTAAGAGGAATAAAATACTGATCAATTACAGGTTTTGAAGTGATGACTCTTGTAATAAAATATTGGAAAAACAACTTGCTGTTTCACTTAAACATGGGTGTTTTCACAGTATCCTGTCAAATATTTTGTGAGCTTTTTAGAGTCTGCAGAAGTTGCCAAATACTGAGGAGTGTTGAATAATACTTAGCAATCTCTATTTACTGTATCTCTTACCTACTTCCTTTTTATATTTGGATGCATTCTGTTTTTATAAAAAAGTTACGGTATGCATCTTTCCAGCCTGTTTCCTGTGCATGTTTTTATTTTTTTCCCTTCATGTTCTGAGTGCTGATGCTAAGAAAGCTGCTTTTAATGGGGGTGTTTGAATTTGATATTGAAAAGGGTTCAACCTCCAAGTGATTTTCATTCCTTCATTGCTTTCTTCTTCTCTTCCTGGTTCTCTGGCACCTAACAAGCACCTTTTATAGGTAGCCATGTGGAAGAGTTAAGTACCCTGTGAGAGGGTTCTCTTTTCTTTATGTGACCATTCATTTTCACAAAACTTCCAGGATCTTTGTTGTCTGAGGGAATCTACCTGCTCAGCGGGATTTGGTTGGAATCAGACATCAAGTTCAGAAGTCACCAGTAGAGAGGCGAGGCAGTGTAGTGTGTCTGCAGAAGCCTTGTGCACGTCGTTCTCTTCAGTGAGGCTTCCTTAGATCTGGGTTTCATGATTGCTTCCAACTTATAGGAGAGTTGGCTGGGAGGAACATCCCTCCAGCTTTCACCAGTCTGGGTGTTGGAAGCCATGTAGCTAAAGCTGGCCTGATCCCCTGCTTTGCTTTTCATCCTTCCCACCCAGCTTTCTGCTAAACAATCCAGACTGATCAGTACCTTTATCTAGCTTGGTTGCCTCAATAGGAACGCAGTGTGGGGAAAGGGAGCACATAATATGCTTTGATCTGACCTAAATGCCAGCTACTGATGAATGTGGTTGTAGTTGTTATGGGGATTAAATTACAAGGTGATATCAAGAAATAACGTTATTGAGGTTGTGTATCTCCCATACTGTATTTTGTATAATTGTCTTTAGTAATGAATTATTTTTATCCTTACAGGATTTCTCCCAAACTGGTGTATTTCCTGTTGTCAGAGTTCTCGGTACAAGTTGGTTATTTTACTTGAGCTCCACCACTTTGCCGGTGTGTGTGGAATCCCAGGGGCCAGCAGTGAGATAGCTCATTGGACTGTTCTGTGCATTTCACTGTAGATACATTCCAGCGCAATAGGAAGAGACTTTTACTTTATTTCAGTACCATCAGATGACTAACAGATTTAGGATGTCTGGACTGATGTTGGTTGATTTGTACAAGATGTCTTTCATTGGAGTTGTCTACATCCAGAATGACTTTTTCCACTTTGCACATTACAGTGTAAAACATTGTAGTATACTATATAGGTCATTTCTAATGGATGAAGGGAACGTAGTTTAAATGTGATCTTTGAAGGAAGAAGGTGGTCAAAAGTTGGAAGATAATGTTCTTTATTAATAAATGCAGGGTTGGAGGGATCGTAAGAAATTTGGTATGTTGGTGTGATGTGTGGGGAAGTTGTGTGCCTTTACCTAGAAGAGTGGAGAGCTTGAGAAGAAATATGCCTCAAAAGAATAAAAAGGGATCAGAGATGGGTAAGCCCAAGACTGTTAACATTTGGCTTTGCAACAGTTCACCTGTGACTTAATGTTGTTGGGTAATTGATATGAAAGTCAGTCAGTGTGTGGTTCAAGAAAACTATACTTCTCATCCATGGTATTTTTCATCAGTTATTCAAGGACTCTGTCTGCTTCTTGACAGATATTTTTGAGAGTTAAAAAAAAAAATCTCATGATTAAATATCAAAGGAATTAATTCTTCATGGTGATCCTTCACCTTCAAGGTGATTAAGGCTTTGAAAAATTCATGCTATGAATCTGGAGTCCCATGTAACAGAAACTGTGGTTGGTTGTTATGGTAAATTGGGCTTTAGGGACTTTTGAGGTGGTTCTAAGTGCTGCAGCCACATACCACAAAGGGGTGCTCTGGTGTAAGTTAAAAACATCAGTTTCTCAAACGTTTTGAGTAAATTAACCTGTAGAAGCAGGCTTTAAGTTGAATGAGATTTTGCTTGTTTGCCATTCTTGTCCTATGACAGCTAAAATACTGTGCACAAACTACATGGTGTAGATCAGTTGGATGATTCAATCATGCTGAGTATTAATAATCATGAACCTAGTATATTTTCATTTTTACCCATTGACAATTACTTGATGATAATCTCTTGGGCATGTGGCAAAACTGGTAGGGGCAGAGGCTGCTGTTTAGTTGTTTGTAGGGATCTTATTTTGCTGTATTAGTTCAACTTTGCATCTTCTGATGTTCATTGTTAAGTCATATGGAGTCAAATTGAGGTCAGCAGCTTTAAGTGTCCACGGTGAGAACTCAGGGGTTTATGACTGTTGTGGTATTTCTTTATCCCAAACTGATCTGAGGAAATGTAGACTTTTTTTGGCTTTTGATTTATATTAGTAAGATGCAAGCAGGTATGAGGCAGTAGCTTTATGGCATATAACTTGTCAGATGTACTAATGGAAAAACTGACAAATTGCTCTGTAAGTACTATGGTAATGCTTGGTTCCTTTTAAAAGACTAGTAAGACAATTAAAAAGACTACTAAAAAGACTATTAAGATAATTAAAACTATGGCATGATTTCCCTGGCATGGAGGTGTTCAGCTAGCCCTGAACAAATATGCAAGATAAATGCTAATGGGAGTGACCTGTCTGCTTTGGGGAGAATGTTCCATGGGGTGAGTTGTTGAAGCTGCTTTCATCCTTCCCCGGTATTAGCTGTTTTTTATAAACACTTGCAACACTGGCATCTTTTCCCATCAGTGACCTTGCTGCCTTCATTTTTCATTGCTGAAAATGTGTGGTTATGCTGGAAAGACTAATTTAAAAGAAAAAAAATCAACAACAAAACCTTTAGGAGAGTGCTTTTTGTTTGTAGTGGCCTGGCTTCTGTGAACTGTTGCAACTGAAAAGCGGCGAATTGGATCACAGATGAGACAACCTTATATGCTTACTTTTCCATTTAAATTAACCTACCTAGAACTGGTAGCATGGTTGCATTCATTATGGACTTTGAATGTTTTTGAGTTAATGCTAATGACCAGGCCTTAGAATTAGTATTGGCATTGACTTCCTCTGTTAATGAAAGCAAAATGCTCGTATGGGATTTCATGAAAGCTTTCCTTTCACCACAATTTTTCAATCAGCAGCATGAGAACGCAGGTACTTTTAAAAGACTTACTTTAGAAACAGACAAAATGTGTAATTTTGGAAGTGCTGTGAGAGCAGCGATGGGCTTAAGGTCATCTGGTGCATCCTGATGCTATTAGTAAATGTTTGTCCCTGACCATGATTTAGTGTCTCTGTTTCTGATTTACAGACACACCTGGAAAGAATGCAAATAAGATCCTAGAGTGAGTTTCCTTATTTCACAGAATCACTTAAATTGCATTATATATATGTATTTAAAATATATATATATATATTTTAAAGAGCATGGACAGTCCATCTTGCTGTCCTGTTGCAGTCTTTCCAATATTCACCTGGATAACTGAATGATCTAAGCCCTCTACACCTTTCACGCCTAAAACATATGTCATTCACAGCCCAGTTGCTCTTCCTTAATGCCTGGCTTGCTCACAACCTGTCACAACTCTGCAAAACTGGAAAAAGGTTGTTTGGAGGGGGGATTGCATTTCTTCTGACAGTTTTCCTTAGAGTGTTATTGCTTATCACGAAGTGTTTCCTGAAGAAGTTACTGGAGAAAAAGTAAGGTGCTGTTAATACTGCCAACAATAGAATGTATATTCATTCTTTGGATTTAGAGGGGGTTAATTTATCCTGCAGCAGTGGAGTAGGGAGCAACTCTGTTCTTTAAGCATGTTTCAGTCGTGAGCTGGAAAAGAAAAGAACAGAAGCCCAAACCCCTCTTTGATTTATGCAGCCATTTAAAATGGATGTGCAGACTTCTGTTTGGAGCACTTATGTCTGATAATTGACTTGGATCTTGCCTCTTATATTTTGAAAATCATCAGTTAAACAGTAAAGGGAATGTTTCCAGATCTGAAATTCACAAAAGCCATTTTATTTGAGTTCCACAGTATGCTTTTAGCAAATCTACTTTTTAGTGTACATGTACAATATGCGCTAAGACATAAGTGGGTTAAGTATTTAAATGTGCTTAAGCCTTGGTAGAGTTCAGGCCTTTTTGTGCAGCAGTAAGTAGGATATGTTGTTAGTTTGTGTTTGTTTTCCTCTGGGAGAAGTCTGCTTCAGCTGTATGTGGAAGTTTGCTCAGCTCAGCTGTACAGTGCTAACAAGTTCATTGGTGCTCCAGAGTTCTTTCTCTATCCTTCGACTTAGTGGAGAATGGAATGACAGAGGTTTGATATCAAGTACTTTTTAACTCTAGTAAGCATCAGAAAATTAGATGTTCAGGTTGTGTTTAAATGTGCAAGGACAGAACTGGTATTTAGTGGTGACCTTGAGTATGTGACAAGTTAGAGAGGTGATGCTTGGAAAAAGTATCAATGAGTAATTTAGAAGTCTCAATTTGTCTTATAAGAATCTCTACTCTGAGATCATACGTTTAACATGAACAGAAATTTTTGCATGTCCTATCATACCTTAGCTCAGGATTATACCAGCCCGTTGGTAGCATGTCTGGAGGATGATGTTAGGTCAGATGTGAGGTAGAGAATGCCTGAAGATGCTTCTGCTTTCCAAGGTGACATAAAGTGGCTTTTTTTCTGAGCTATTTAAAACCGAGTAAATCAGGTGCTCAGTTACAATTATACTCAGTCATTGTAAACTTTCATGCACGTTTCTGAGGCTTTTATTGATTTTGGAGGGTTTTCTTGGACTGTTCCAGTGTCTGTGTAATTTCAGGTTCATGCACTGGACGCAGGGTAAAGATGAGCATTTCTGGCTTGCTCCATAGTGTGAGCCAGAAGCCTGACTAAGGCGGGTGAAGAAGGAACTTCAGAGATGAACCAAGCTAAAGGAGAGCAAGGCAAACATGTTTGTAAAAGTGAGGAGAAGGGAGTATGAGTCAAATGATGAAGTAATGTGAACTTGGGGAGATGAGAATTAAGTAAACAATCAAAAAATTGCCTGTAGTGAAGGATCACTCTTCTTTTGTGCTCTTGTGAAGAGTGATTGACTGCTTGTGTTCTATGAAATACATACACTATTTGAAAAATGGAGGTCTAAAATGATTGCAGAGGAAAAGAAGATGTAATTGCCAAGAGGATGATGGCCCCCCCATGCAGAGGGTCCTGATCTGCCCTTTTGTAATTTAAAACACTTAGCAGCAGGATGGCATATGAAAACTTTTATTAAAATGCACCTGATCTGAATCTAGTTTTTACTTCCAAAGAGGGGGGAAAAAAATCCCAGTATGTACATCAAGTGCAGGTCTTCTAGCAGTTGTCAGTCTTCTGGTCGCTAAGAAACTTGCAACGTCCTGAAAGCAAGCCATTGTGTTTGTTGTTTGAAAAGAGAATTAATTCTTGGAATTTTCAAATGCACAGTACTCAAATTTATGAATGGGAGATTTAAGCAAAGATGAAAGTTTCTTACATGGTGTTGTTGTCTTGCTACACTGCAGGTTTGAAACCAAATAGAAGTCACTATAACCTACTTCTTTGTGAAAGAACTTGGGTATTTTTATTTTCCTGTTTTGTGTTTTTGAAAAATTTGAGAGGTGCAACAGCAGTGGTCATGCAGTTGGGGAAACTTTGTGATATCTGAGCTAAATATGACTGTTACACTTAATCTGTTAGACTTTTTTTTTTTAACTCTATTGAAGAAAATGGGAGGAGTGTCTTGTAATGACTGTTCAAGTACTTGAGAGCATAACAGAAGCATAACAAAACATTTTTGTGAAAAGGCTGAAATAGTTCATGACACAAGAAAATCATAAACCAAGATAAAATCAATATAGAAGAGTTTATGTATTTGAATTTTCAATAGCATGTTAATGGACAGTTATATCTAACTGAATATAACCTGTTTCTGTACAGAGAAAGCTTCTGTCCCTTTTTTCCTCCACTGGGAGCAAAAGCATGTATCTGGCTTTCTGTCTCTGATCAGTAATCTAAGTATCTGAAATCAACATGCAATAAACTGGATGTCTGTATCTTTTTTCCAGGGGTGTCTTGGTGAGACTGGAAGGATGTAGCCATCCAGTTGTTATGAAAGGTTTGTGTGCGGAATGTGGCCAGGACTTGACTCAGTAAGTATTACAGCTCTTTTTCTTTTGAGCTTATCCTTGCTTGTGATTAGGGATTCAGACTCTTCCTTCTGTCATTTGCATTGCTTCTATATTCTGATCCTTAGTAGTTGTGATTCAAACCTGTAAGTTTGCCTGTGTAGTTGTTGATAGTAACTAGTAGGGAGAGAAGATGGTATTCATACTGCCTAGCATAAACAGGTCAAGTTAATTTTCAAATTTTAGCATAAAGCACTCTTTAAAAAGAAACAAAAATCTGTTTTGACTGTCTAGTGAAATTCTTGCTTGAAGTTGAGTGGCATGAATATGTTAATTCCCAATCACGTTATTAGTATTGTAGTTATATTAAAAAGTGTATTTCTTAAATGAGAAATAGATATTTATAGGCAGGAATTGGCATTTCTTGTGGATAAAACCAGTATATAAAGAAGTTGGCAGAATCTGTGCCATTGTTGCAAGCTACTGTAGTTTACTTTTACTATTTACACAAAGCACTTGTTTTGTTATCCTGAGGCGGATTTTCAAATATGTGACCTATTTATATGTTGCTGTGGTCACAGATGCATTGTTTAGAACTATATTTACTTGTAACTATTACAGAGATTAACAACTCGGAATATGAGTGAATAAGATGCCATGTGGTACTTGAGTTACTGTTGTACTGAATATTTACAATTCTGTCAACTACATATACTTTCTGTGAAGATGAAGGTAGAGTAACTTACTACCTTAGGGAGAAAATGTAAGGAGTGTAAATGTAGAGGTGTAGATTCTCATCATTGTATAGCCTGTTTTGCCTTTTATATGTCTGTAACTGGGGTTGACAGTCAGAAATTGTGTTGTCCGTGACTTAAACATGAGAATTTTTAATGTTCAGGTATAAATAACTGTGAGAAAGTATCAGTATAATTCATGTGCCCTTTCTTCATTTACAGTGTGTCTGAATGGGAGCTAGCTTATCTTCAGAGCTTTAAATTTAAGGCTTTAGAACTGTTTTCAGTTTTTTATTAAAATATTCTGTCGTGGAACTAAGGGAATTTAAGCCTTAGGCCAAAAAAGCAATTTCAAAAGTTGATTTTCTTCTCTTTTGCTCTATCATTGCTAGTACAGCTGGTAAAGAGAATGTTTCTTAGGCATATCAAATTACTAATTCAACATCTGTTTACTAAAATAAACTGAATGGTAGATTGGATTTTATAAATGAACATTGCATGGTCATTCCATTTGGAAGGAAATACTTGGGTTTCTTTTTAATTCATTGTCATTATTAGGAATTATTTTTTGAGCAGTATACTATAAGCCAGAATAAATGCACTGAATATTGGAGATCTTAGGCATTACAATTCCATAGCCCAGTTAGTGGTAGGATATAACTTTACAATTAAAACTTGATTGTTAATATTTTATAGACAAGAATTTGGCAAAAGATAAAACCTAACATGAAGTTGGAATGATAGCAAATAGGACTTTTCCTGCCCTGAAGGAATATTTGGTTTGAGGCTCAAATATAGTGATGTCTAGATGTTGCTATTATTTCATAAAAATCCGTACACATTCAGATTTTGCAGTATGTTCAGTCTTCTCAATTAAGTACTAGTCGGAGAACATCTTTATTTTACACAGAATTTCTTACACATTTGAAATGAGGCATTAGATCTGCTGAGTCTACATCAGAAGGCAATTTAAAAGCATCAATGCTTTTCTTGCTTGAAGAGAAGCCAGTACAGACAGTTCACTAGCAGCCTGCTAGGTGCTAACCAGCTGTGCATCCTTTCCATTACACAATTTCTTAGCTTGTTCAAGTGGACCAAATAATATCTCTCTCTTTTCTGGATTCAGGTAGTGCTTCCATGTGCTGCAGTACTGTAGAAACGTATCTGTATGCAACTGTTTCTTTGTCACTGCTTAATGGCCCTAGCACAGATGAAAAATACTCTTTTTCTTGGGAACTTTTGTAAATTATTTGGCGCTGTGTTTTCATGACATGAAAACTGGATGAAGTTAAACTTTGGCTGTGGATACAGTATGAAATTTTGTCCTTGATTGGAGAGAGGTACATAGAAGAATTAAAAGATGCATGTGTCACACAGCACTGAATTTGTACAATAATATTTTTAATGTTGATGAGTCAGAAATAAAGTCTTAAATTGGTTATTCACAACAAATTTGTGTTTGCTGGAAGCTAATAATACTGAAACTGTGGAGTTGATTGGTCTGCTTTAAGGAACTTTGCACTTGTACATGCATGTGTGTAAATATACTTTTTACACATACACATGTCCTCTTACATACATGATTGAGTATATGTGTATAATATGAGCATACATAAATACAGGCACCAACTCAGGATAGTCTGTGGTTCTGTAGTACCCCATTCAGTGCCAAAGGGAAATGTATGTATGTTGTTGGTTTTTTTTTTTTGGCTACTTCTCTTGAAGCAGCAATTGCACGTAAGTCACTGTGCTACACACAGAGTAACTTTGCCTTTGATTTGCATAGATTTATTTCACAGTCTGGCTTGGAAGAGTAGGTAATTGTGTGCTAAGGGTTTCCAAAAAAAGGAAGATAAGTTTTAACTGTGAATAGTTTGGTAGCTAACAATTTATAGCTCATCAAATATTGATCAATGTGTAGATGCTTTTTTCAGCTTGGTGTCGTTATATGTGGCTGTACGTAAGTATAACTGATTAAATACTTCTGCAAGGTTTTCATGGAGAGCTTCTTTGATCTATTTATACTTTTTGTTCAATAACTTGCATTAACAATAACTTGAAATTATGGATGAGGCAAAGTAGCTCTTAATCATAAAGTGTTTTGAAGGTGACTGGTTCGGTACTGCAGGTTTTACTGTTCAGATTTTAATTCACTTAAGTTTTGCTCTCTTTTGATGCCTCTTTTCTCTTTATGGTTAGAATACGAAGCAAGAATGGAAAACAGAATGTGCCATTATCCACAGCAACTGTGTCTATGGTTCATAGTGTCCCAGAACTGAAAGTGAGCTCTGAAGTAAGTACAACTGTGTTTTCCGTATTCATAACTTTCATTGTAGGTTGGCAGTTGAGAAGCTTAATTATAGGACATTGTATATACTTATATAAAGTGTTTGGCTCCCTTTTGAGGGGACATTTGGTGTTGATCATCAGTAGCCCAAAGTTTTTGTGTTTATGCTTATGCATATTGATTACATCAGGTTTTATAGTGTTTTTTTAGGCCTGTGCATTGAAAAGGTGATCCTTCTGTGATAGTAGATAGAGAATATATTACTTAAATATTTGTGTCTCAAAGAATTGACAGTTTGTGGAAAGTCCAGTTTTTACTACTGTGTGTTTAAAGTTTGCGGTGTCTTTGAAACCTGGCTTCACCCTGATTAGTCAGGAACCTTGAAATTGGTCCTAAGAGATGTAGTCAAGATACATTCTTTACAGCTTACCTCCATCTTAAATTTATTTCATTACTTTTCAAAGGTTCCACTTAGATGAATTGTCAAAACATGTTTGTTCAACCTTTTAGATTTTTTTAGAGAAAAGGGCATGTTTATTTTTAAGATAAATATCCTATTAATCTTTCTTACCAAATTGATGGTTTACTTTTATTTCTTTATGTTGCTGCTTGCTCTCTTTTTCTTGTAACTCCTCAAAGCATGCCAGTGAGAAGAAATGTGGAGAAGAAAGCAGCTAAAGCCATCCTCATTTCAGAGGAGTGTTTCAATGGGCAGTTTGTGTTTGACCCCTGCTTCTTCAGAGTATTCCACTTTTCTTGTGGGTTTATCTGTCTGGTGGTTAGTACTGCAGCTTACCATTATAAGTGGCTAAAGTGAACGCAATACTTTGAATGTTTAAAGATACACAGAAGAGAAGCAAACTTCAGCTCAAATTTACAGGAACATAAGCATTTTCCATAGAACTAATAATGAAACTGCATAGAACTAAATAATCCAAATATTTGTCTGATGTTCTTTAGGCTGAAGTTGAGAGTTGTGATGGCTTCTGTCATTAGCAGCTTTAATTTAATATTCAACAGTGTTGTCTACTGTATTGTATTTAATTGATACAAAATTGCCGAACATCGTAGTCAAAGTTTTTAGAACTACTGATGAACTTCTTGTTTGTGTACCTCAGGAGTCAGTTTTGGTCTTAAAATGATTTGGTGGTTATTTGTTAAGTGTAGATACACATTGTTTTGAATTCATCAATTATGAGTTGTTCCTGTCACGCAGATCAGCATAGACTTTAGGGATATATTTTTTTTTCTATAGGAAAAGTTGCTGATGTGGCTGCCATCTGTACAGTGTTACTGTTATGAAGAGTTAATGCTTTTGCAATTAGTTTATAGCGGTGTTTATTCTCAAGTTCACAATACATAGAAGCCAATATTCATTTATTGTAAATTAAGCTTACTGTATGAATGCTTTGTTACAGCAAGCTGAACAACTAGGAAGAGAAGATCAACAACGACTACACCGAAATCGAAAACTAGTGCTTATGGTAGATTTGGATCAGACATTGATCCATACTACAGAACAGCACTGCCAACAAATGTCTAATAAGGTATGTATTTGGTGTTAACTTTCAAACCATAGTAATGACAGGAATATTTCTAAAAATATTTAAATGATAGTTCTTCTAAAGCAAAAAATAACAATAATAATAATAATAAAATCACTATATGGTTAAATAAATAAAACTGAAGAATAACAAAAAAATGTGAGAAACATATTCTGAAAAATTCTCCTTTTTCTCCCTTCTCTGTTTAAATTGACAGCTTGCTTTCTTTCATTTGTGTTTCTTTTCATTTTTGCGTTCTAGTTACTTTGAGCAAGAAATATTCAGGGAGTTATTTTTAATCTGAGCCTTTCTTCCTCTGTAACTCAGGGACTAAATACATGGTTAGGAGATGTTGGTTTTTTCCTCCAAATCTGATGTGCATATAATGAATTTCTGTTGGTAGTCCCTTTTTGGGTAATTCTGTGTTCTGCTACATCTGTCATTCCTCCCTGAATGTGTAGTGATTTTTTTCTTCTCTTTCTTTTGTTTGCTTGTTTTCTTGGTATGTTTCATTAAAAACCTGTCACTGAACTTTAATTGTTTATAGTGTTCCTAACCTGGAAACAAGAAGCATGTTGGAATGGGTCTACAGCGTCTTACATGGGAAGATGCCACTTGAAACTCCAGTGTTACACAAGAAGCAATTGCTTAGTTTGTTTCCTCTTTGCTTGACTGCCTTGCAACAGTGCAAAAATGTGCTCTGGATTTTATTCATCCATATAATCTTTGTGGCAAAAACTTGTTTTAGCCTAGTTATACTGGATTAAAGTAGTGGAAGTGATGGAAGAGGGCACTTCTTGCATACTGGTATTTTTGTTTGGCATTTTGATAATATAAAACATGCTTTTTCTTCTAGGGCATATTTCATTTCCAGTTAGGTCGAGGTGAGCCTATGTTGCATACTCGTTTGCGTCCTCACTGTAAGGAATTCCTGGAAAAAATTGCCAAGCTGTATGAGTTGCATGTTTTTACATTTGGCAGCAGACTTTATGCGCATACGATTGCAGGTGAGTAGTATATTATGTTTAGCAGTGGCTCAGTAATCCGATTTTATACTCGCATGGTTTATTTTCTTTCAGTGATTGTTTTCAAGAATTTGTTCTTTAGTTCTGCACAAAATAATTCCTGTATACTCTTGTAAGCAGAATTCTCATCTTAGAATTTAGATGCTACATGTGTATGGCCTGTAATTTTAACAGCAGTCCCTTTTTTACCATACCAACTGTGTGGTATTTTTTTTTTCTTCCCTGAAAAGTTAAAGAATCAGATTGTGGCATGGCAACTATTGCCTTCTTATTTAATTAAGTAAGAAATTATGCTTGTGGGCTCTAACAGTGATCTGCAATGTCACTTAAAGGTCTAAAGCAACAGTTCCATGAAAATCCACAGTGTGGATCTCCTTCTGTGGGGGAAAAAGAAATTTACTGTTTCCCTTCACCTGAGGAAGTTTGGCTGCTATATATCAATTAAAACAGTTCTGTTTGTGTTGTGAAACTGAGATGTACTTTCTAGAGAGAAAAGCACAGATCAAACAGTATTTTAATGCATTATTCTCAAGAACTTGTAAATATTTTCTTCTTGTAACTGTAAAATCAGCATTTAAGTTCTAAAGCTTTCAGCAATAGTACTCTGTGCTGTGGATCGTTGGAAAAGTAAAACATTTCAGACAATATATGTAAAAGTTAACTTGTTATGGAATCGTGTGGGTCAGGGTAATGAATGTCAGGGGTATGATCATGTGTTTAAACTTTATTTAATTGGGGAAAAAAAAAAAAGCTTTCACTCCATCCCTGAGTATTTCTTGACAGAATGGCATTTTCACCTCAGATTTCCTTTTATTAATAGCCTGTAAGTGTAATACAATGTGATTAACAATGTTTTAGGATGTGTCTCCACGTGTCAAATTGTATTTACTGCTCTTTCCTGTTACCTGGCTTACCCCACCCACCCTCATCGTCCTTTACATCTGTTTTTTTGTCATGTGTTGTGATTTCCTTGAGAAATGGTATCAAAGAAAAATAACCATTCTTATCGAGAAAGGAAGATTTCAAAGTAGAACTAACTGTCCTAGTTATCTGTCTTACTTCTCATAAGGAATCGTATGAACTGAGAGCTGTATGCATGTTTAATATGCCACAGAAAATACTTAAAATGACGAGATTTTTGTTACTGGAAAGTGATAGCTATTTGTCATTTCCTCAAAATAAATTTCAGGAGAGACATGTCCAAATTTCTACATTATTCAATACCGACTGAACTGTTTGAAGTTCTTTCTAAAGCTTTGTCAGTCATTGGATTATATGTTCTGTACTGCTAATGTACAGTGCTTTATTTTTTTTTACCCTACTGTCCTCCTTTAAGTGGGGCGTGGTTACTTCTTTTAGCAAAACAGGGTTTCTTATATACTGAATACTTCTGTACTGAATCTGGATACCTGACATTAGGACAGTGGGTGGCCTATCTTCTTGAGCTGGATTTTGTGCCAAAATTTGCCCATGGCCTAAGCTCTGAAGATGAATACCAAATAAAGTCATAAGTTGTATAGCAAACACGCTTCTGAGCAAGGGAAAAGGAGGAGCTGTAAAGTTAGTTAATAATAGTGATTGCTCTTATCTGAATGTTGTCCTGTTTTTGCTTATTTTCATCACTGAGCTAAAAATTGGATTACCCTGCAGTCCCCATGCTGTCACAGACTGATGCTTACTGTGTGACAGACATCTCTGTGGTTGTCATACTTAAGCTATTCCATAGAGAAGGTAGTTACAGAATGAGCAAATTAAGGTATTACTGCTTTCAGACATCTCCAGGCTTCTGTATGTTTCCTGAATCTGTCTAATCTCATCAAGAGCATTCAAAACAGGAGAGAATTTTTACAGTGATGATGGTAGTTTCTGCTGAAACATGTTGGTATGGAGAAGACGTAATAGAATGTTGATAGAACCTTGAGCCCACACGCTCACAACCTATGTAACCACGGTGCTATAGCAAAGTGTATATGTTAATATATTCGCAGACCACTTGGTGGCAGTATTGGTTAAGTCATTTCTCACAGGAAGCTGTAGATGTGTTTTTTTTACTGTTATCCCCGTGTTACATAAGGAAAGGACTTCTAACAAATGCCGGGAATCTTTTTGTAAGATTCCTTTATGCTTTCTCAGCTTCTCTATATACATCCTATATTATTATTTTTTTTGTGAAATCTGTGAACTTTGAGCTGCTTCTTCCATGTCCTGGCATGCTTTTCCCTCCTTTGGAAACTAGATTATGTATTGTGAGGTTGTTTCTGCTGTCCCAACTGACTGTCACCTGCTAAGTGGAGTTAGCTGATACTTGTAAATACGGTTTATATCTGCTCAAGTCATTTATCACAATCTTGTTCTTAATTTGGCACACTCATGAAAGCGTTTCTTATATGTTTATGAAGTTGTTTTGGATATTCTAATCTAAAAGTTCCTGTAGTATTTTTCTTCTTCATTATTATTTTGACCAATTGCTACCTAATCTTTTTTTTTCCCCTCTGCATAAGAGAAATTAAGTATTTTTAAGAAGGAAGTCAGCTTATATGTTGGTTGTAAAAGTTAATGCTGCTGAATTTTGGAGGCCGCTAGACGGAAGTGATGCAATCTGAAATCGCTCTTAAGATTTATAGTGGCCTTTTAGAAAGTAGAAGTAAATTGAGGGATTTCACATTTGTGTGTGTGAGTGTGTATGCATGTGCTTTGTTATACACTTCTGTGAATTATTTGTTGAACTACATACCTTCTATGTGTATGTGATTTCCAGTGATGAAAGGTCTCTAATGCTGTTGAAAGACTGAGTCAACTGCTTTAATGTTACTATTAGGAATTGCTATTTGGCTTAGTCTGTCTCTTAAGATTTGAGACTTTGCAAGTATGAACTACTTACTTCTGAACATTGTCTTGTGGTGGTCTTTTTTCTTTTTGTCTTGTGTTGTTTGTAAAGTCTCATCTACACTACTGTGTAAGACATGGAGCAGAGGGCCATATTTACAAATGATTATATGTAAGTTTAGCTAGGATTTAAGATCTCTCACTAAGAAAATCATCCAGACTTACAGTGAGAATTAAACAGCGAGTTGGATGATTGCCCAGAGATTTTACTCCAGTGTAGAGAAAAGGATTCTTTACTTTCCCCATTATAAGTATTTAGGAGAATAGACTGTTGAAAATCAAATCCGAAAACTGTTATAACTGTTTGTAGCTGTTATTGTTACAAGCTGTTGTTTGTATAGCAAGACTTTTTCTTACTGTATATGCTGAGTTGCCTGCAAGTCTAAAAGTTGTGAAGAATTGTAACTTCATTTATGTAAACTAGTAGAAAACGCAGAAAGCATGTTGGTCAACTTTGAACAGAAATCAAAACAGTAACTATTATTCTGAAATTTATGTTCTGTTTTAATAAAAATGAATCAGACCACTCCTTTCACAATTATACTCAAAAATGGAGTGCACCAACAGACTTCAGTGGGGTTTTCATGCTTCTCTGATCTGACTTTAAGACTGTCAGGAGCAGAACTGCCAGTAATGCTTACAGAGTGTGTAATCTGTGATTTCAGTTACAAACAGAAACATATTTGTACAAAATTTGGTTATGATTAACATAAAACTGTTGTTTCTTCAGACTTGTGTTTTATTTGGCTTACAGTTATAAATAGAAGTTAATGTTTTAAATAATAATATTTGATCTATCTGCTGGGTTTCTTGTTTGCCCCTGTATGGAACAGTATCTCTAAGTAGATTAATAAATAGCCAGTGTCACCTTTTTAAAGATTTAAAGCAGATATTAACATTGTATTGAAGAAAACAAAGCATATATGGTGAATGAAACGTTACCATCAGTCTACCTCCTGTAGAAAAAGGGATGGGCAAGAGAGAGTGCGAAGAAGTTACTGATGTATACAGGAAGAAAATTAGAAAGGCAAAAGTGCTGCTTGAGCTCAACTTGGCTACTGCAGTAAATGAGAACAAAAAGCTTTTTTACAAAAATATTAACAGTAAGAGGAGAGCATTGGAGAATCTCCATCCTTTCCTGGATGCAGTAGGGAATGTGACCAGTGAGGATAATGAAAAGGCTGAGGTTTTCAATGCCTTCTTTACATCTGTCGTTAATAGTCAGATCAGTTATCCTTGGGGTACTTTACCCCCTGACCTGGAAGTCTGTGATGAGGAGCAGAATAAACCCCCCACGATTCAGGTGGAGACAGTTAGAGACATTCTACTCCATCTAGACTGTCACAAGTCAATGAGGCCAGATGGGATTTACCCAAGCATGCTGAAGGAGCTAGCAGAGGTGATGACCAAGTCACTTTCCCCTATCTGTCAGTGTTACTGGTCAAGTAGAGAAGTTCCAGATGATTGGAGTCTTGCCAACATGACTCCCATCTACCAGAAGGGTCCTAAGGAGGATCTACATGCCTGTCAGCATGACCTTAGTGCCAGGGAAGGTTATGGAACAGATCATCTTGGGTGAGGTCACACAGCATTTGCAGGACAGCCAGGGGACCAGGCCCAGCCAGCATGGGTTCATGAAAGACAGGTCAGGTCCTTGCTTGACCAGCATCATCTCCTTCTGTGATTGAGTGACTAGCCTGGTGGATGAGGGAAAGGCTGTGGATGTAGTCGACCTAGGCTTTGACACTGTCTCCTATTGTATTCTCCTGGGAAAGCTGTCAGCCTGTGGTCTGGACAGGTATGCTCTTTGCTAAGCAAAGAACTGGCTAGAGGCCAAGCCCAGAGAGTGTTGGTGAATAGCAGCAGTGGGCAACTGGTCACGAGTGGTGTTTCCCAGGGATTGGTATTGGTGCCCATCCTCTTTAATACTTTTATTGATAATCTGGATGAGAGGATTGAGTGCACCCTCAGTAAATTTGCAGATGACACCAAGTTGGCAGGAAGCGCTGATCTGCCTGAGGTAGGAAGGCCCTAGAGAGGAATCTGGACAGGCTGGATCACTGGGCTTAGGCCAGTGGCATGAAGTTCAACAAGACCAAGTGCTGGGTCCTGCACTTTGGCCACAACAACTCCATGCAATGCTACAGGCTTGGGGCAAAATGGCTTGAGGACTGTGCAGAGGAGAAGGACCTAGGGGTGCTGGTAGATGCTCATGTGTGCCCAGAGGTGGTCAAGGCCAATGGCATGCTGGTTTGTATCAGAAATAGTGTAGTCAGCAGGAACATGGAAATGATCATCCCTCTGTACCCATCTCTGGTGAGGTCGCACCTCGAGTACTGTGTTCAGTTTTGCTTCTCTCACTACAAGAAAGATACTGAGGCCCTGAAGCGTGTCCAGAGAAAGGCGACAAAGCTGGTGAGGGACTGGAGCACAAGTCTGATGAAGAGTGGCTGAGGAAACTGGGATTGGTTTAGTGTGGAGAAGAGGAGGCTCAGAGGGGTCCTTACTGCTCTCTACAACTACCTGATGGGAGGTTGTGGTGAGGTGGGTCTCAGCCCCTTCTCCCATGTAACAAGTGATCAGACTAGAGGGAATGCCCTCAAGTTGCACCAGGGAAGTTCAGGTTGGATATTAGGAAAAGCTTCTCTGAAAAAGTGGTCAGATGCTGGAACAGACTGCCCTGGGAGGTGGTGGAGTCACCAATCCTGGTGACATTCAAGAAGCACTTAAACGTGGTACTGAGGAACATGGTTTAGTGGGAAATATTGGTGACAGGTCAGAGTGGATGATCTAGGTCTCTTCCAGTCTTAGTGATTCTATGATTCTTTAAAGTTCTTCTGGTTCATTTAACATATCATAGTGAAATAAAACAGACTTCAAAGACAGAACAGAGCTGAAAACATATATCCACAAGAGACTGAAAAAGCCCCTTGTGTTCCTGGAACCAACAAAGCTGAAATAAGCAAAATCTATAAAAACAAAAAACAAAAAAAACCACCAACCAAATAGGCCAAAATAATTTAGCAACAAGTATTGAAAGAAAAAACATAAGCTACACTACTGTACAAAATCTTTAGAAGTTATATACCTCAAAGGGCATGCAGTAAGGCAGAGGACTTTGCATTAACCACTGTATTTTTGTAGTTAATTGATAAACTGAATTGTTTTATAGCAACTGTTCTACTCCGATCACATTGTAAGAAGAAATTTTGATCACATTTTGCAAAGATAAGTGCTTGGCCTACAGCTGAGTAGTTCTTCACCACTGAAATCAAGAACTGCTAAACTGTTAGCATTCCAGAAAATGAGATGTCTTACACAGGTACTTAGAAATACATTTCAAATATTTTATGCATCCATAAGAGAGAAATGTTGCTTTTGTTGTTTAACCAAATCCACACGTTTTGACAAAGTCTAGATGCTAGCCTTATACCTCAAAAAAAACAGGCTTCCTCCTGCTTCTAATGTCTTGATTTAGTGCTGCTAGGATTACTAACCACTATTTAGTAATATGGCTGTATTAAATAATACTCAATTAGCTACAATCCTCTTCTACCACTTATATTCTTCAAAACAGAGGTTTATGACATCTGAAGCAATTACTAGACAAGGAAGAAAACTTTTACCAACAAGAGCTAAATCCCATGAGAATTCACAGAGAAAAAGAAACTTCCTCCCACCCCCCAAACGCAGAGCGCACAAGCTACACACTGCATTTATTTCTTAAAGTTTCTACATACCTATAAGAAGAAAAAAGCACCTACAATTCTAGGATCCTGATTTCACTTCATCCTATAAGAAGAAAAAAGCACCTACAATTCTAGGATCCTGATTTCACTTCATCTGACTATTCTTTCTTTCATTTCCTTCAGGTTATTGTTTAAACAGTCCATCTTTTTTTAGAAAACAGAAAACTGAAGCAAAGATTACAGTGTGATCAAAAGCAAAGATAATCAGTTAAGTTTCCTACAACATCTGAAAATATAGTTGAAGTGACTCATAGCTATGCTTTATGTACCTGAAGGATGAGTGTTCACCATGGACTGGTAAGGTGATGGGAGGAGCTGGAGACTGGATGTACATAGACTGGCCAGATGTTTGAGAGCCTTTCCTGATTAGCTTTCCAGTGTTAGGATCATAAAGTCGAACTTCAGGACCAGGTTGAGACTTGGGATGGATGGGTGTTGGGTGAAACAGAGCTGTCTGAAATGTGCTGTGTGTATCAGGAAACGTAGCAGGGCTATTTTCTCTGTTGGATGAAACAAACAAAAAAAATGCTTTAAATTTAAATGGACTACCTAAACAGAATGTAAGAAATGGCTATTCCTTTCTTCCTAATAGAAGGGGAAAAAAAAACAACAACAACCAATGCTTTGGAAGATTTCTGAGGAAACATTCCCTTTCCCCCTATTAAAAGTCTCACTGAATTTAAAAACAAAAACGCAAGGACAAGCAACTACATACTTACATTATTAAAAAATATAAAATATTACATGTCCTAAATGTTGTCTTAAAGTTACTGAAATTGCTTCTGCATGGAAACAACTACACTACCAGAATAACAATCTGCACATATGTAACAAAGAGAAAAGGATGCCACTGTGTCATATCTTCATTAGCATTTGCACTTCAACATGGCTCTGAGACAAAACAAACTCATAGCAATAATTTGAAAATTCACCAAATTCATTTGTTAAAATACAAAACCATATCTCACTCTGCTTCATTTTATAACATTTTAGAAACGTTAACATGAATATTCATATTAGTCTGCAGGAATAACTTACAGCAAACTATCCAATTAAGATCAAGCACCACAAGAAAAGGAAGCAAACTGAATCATTAAGAATAAACAACATCAGATTAAAATAGCATGCAGAGCACTATGAAACTAATGCTACAAAAAAAACCCAATTACACTATATTGCAACAAGTGCAACAAAATACACGCTTTTACATATTTCTGAAGTAAATACTGAACTTACAACCAGATTAAGATCAACCAACTCCAAGTTTACTTAATCTTTTTCCTATTTGTATATAAAATGTGAGCTGAGAAAATATTCTTAAGTGTTCATATTCCTTCTAGTTTCTATTTTTTCAGTAATTATTTTAGAAAGCCTCATCAAGGAGAAAATCTTTTCTAAAGAAGTTGCAGAAGAATGGTTAATAAACTATTTGCATTAAGATAAATGTGTGACTCACTGAAGTTTTAGGGGAAAACACACAAAGTTAAGACATATTTTATGTGAAACAAAGTGGGAAAAATTATCATGTTTCCATGAAATGGAAAAATGAAATCAGAAAAATGGCAAGAGTGGCTTAGGTTGGAGGAGACCTTAAAGATCATCTAGTTCCAACCCCACTGACATGAGCAGGGGTGCCAACCACTAGATCAGGCTTCCCAGAATCCCATCCAGCCTTGCCATGAATGCCTTCTGGAATGGGGCATTCACGACTTCTCTGGACAACCTGTTCCTGTACATCATTATCTTCTGAGTTAAAAAAAAAAAAAAAAGTTTCCTAACTTCTAACCTAAATCCACCCTCTTTTAGTTTAGAGCCATTCCCCCTTGTCCTTTCAGTATCAAACTGTAAAAAGTTAGCCCCCCTCCTGTTTATAAGCTCCCTTCAAGCACTGGAAGACCACAATGAAGGTCGCCTCAGAGCCTTCTCTTCTCCAACCTAAAAAAGCTCAACTCCCTCAATCTTTCTTCATGCAAGAGGCACTCCAGTCCTTTGATCATCTTTGTGGCCCTCCTTTGGACCCACTCTAGCAGCTCTACATTTTCTCTGTACTCAGCTCCCCAGGCTTGGACACAGTACTCCAGATAGGGCTTATAAGGACAAAGCAAACGGTGACAGTCATCTCTCTCTCCCTGCTGGCCGCTTCTTTTTTGATGCGGCCCAGGATGCTGTTGGCTAAAGTATGCAGAAAGTGCTACATTCACCTACCTAGACATAAACTATGCAAGCAAGTCACAATCCAGATTACTGGCAGACAGCAAGTTTTCTAGTAGAAATATATGTCTGAATTTGATTAAACAACCAAATAGTACTTTTTAAAAACAAAATGTTCTAGTCAAGCCACAAATTTGCAGCTAATCTCCCATCTGATATATGACCTTACTCTCAGTGTTTCTGCTCTTCTCAGCAGTGGACGGCAACAGGACAAGGGGAAATGGCCACAAACTGAAGCACAGGAAGTTCTGCACAAGTGTGCATAAGAACTTCTTCAAAGTAAGGGTGACGGAGCACTGGAACAGGCTGCCCAGAGAGGTTGCGGAGTCTCCTCTGGAGATATTCAAGACCCGCCTGGACACCTACCTGTGCAATGTGGTCTAGGAAGCCTTCTTTGGCAGGGGGCTGGACTAGATGACCTCTAGAGGTCCCTTCCAGCCCCTACAATTCTGTGATTCTGCTTTTGCTGTCTTTGGTGTGTACAAGGTGATTACATAGGCACATTTTGCCTTCATAAAGGAAATCTCTAACTTGCTCAAGTCATTCAATCACACTAGTATAACTTCAACACCAAAAATCCATTATGCTGTACTCCTTAAACCTAAAAGGGAAGGTCCTCTGATAGGCTAGCAATAATGCAAGTTTATCTAAATGGATCAAGCCAAGAAGCTGAAGCTAGCTCTACAGTATGTTGTTGCAAGTTATTTTAGTCCTGTCACTTTTCTCAATAGGTCTGCCCTTTGGCCTCCTTTGTGTTAATATAGTTTTTAGCTGTTAGTTCAATTTGGTGGCCTTCAAGCGCACACATAATTTTTAACCCCTTCTCCTTCAACATATTCTATTATCTCCAAACTTCTTGTTCTCTCACTACCACCTTTCTTCCAGTTTATGCAATCTTCACATATTTCCCCTCTCTGATTTTTTTTCCCCCACTCCTGCCTTGTTTCTCTCTTATTCCTCATTACCAAGTATCAGGAAAAAATGCAATACTTCATCAATTTCTCATCTTATGGGAGCATAAGGTAGTTTTTATTTCTTCATTTGTCAGCATGAATCCTCCTGAATCTTGGTGGCATTCCCTGTGTTATGTGAGTGAGCTAACACGGTCAACCGCTCCAGCTGAAGTGGCTAAGACTGCCAAAGAAACCAGCAGTACCACTGGTTTCTCCTAATGCTGCTAGTTGCTGGACTGCCAGTCATTAGTAATTTTCAGTTTAAACGCCACAGAAATAGACACAAACAGTTCTCATAAAACCTGTAAGCATTATACAAGATACTGGGCTTGTCAGAAACTGGTCCGAATAATCTGTTTTCATACTCTCTGTTCCCTCAAACTTGCATTTACCTGTGTGTTTTGATGTAGTCATCCTTCAAGGGAAACAGCTGTTCCTCAACCTTGTCCCAACGCTCCAGGCAGCTCCACAGCCAGTCAGGGTTTACAACATGGAGATCTTTGCAGTCCTGAGCTTGTCGTACTTTTTCTGTGCCTATTATGAAGTCAAATGTAACATTACAGCGTTCCTAGGTATATACACAAGAAAATTTTAAGAACAAACTGGTTTATGAAAAACATTTAAGGTTTGGTGGCAAAAAATAATAAAAAACAAAAACTCCAAGAAAACAATTCTAACTAATACAGGTGAGACTCTGCATAATGTGATGCAGCCCAACTCAATCTGCATGGGGAACCGGCACAGTGGAAGTATTCTAAAATTAATCTGTATGGAAAGTCTCTACATGTCTGTGTTAACTAAATAAACAACGTAAAATTTTGCAATTCATCTCCTTCACTTATATTTGTCAGAATCTAAGCAGCAATGGCTCTTCAACACTGCTAAAGACTAGGAATAACAAAACACACTAACTTTCTTATGCAAAGTTCCCTACACGCTACCTTTGTATAGTACAGAACTGTGTAGTACCTTTACACTACAGAGTGTTTTATAATTGAGAATTTCTTAGAATTTCAGAGCGACCTATACAACATGAACAAAGAGGCAAGACAAGATCCATTATAGAAACGGTACTGAAATCAGGTTCATAAACACAAAAATTTCAAGCAAAACAACAAAACCAAGACAACTGTTGGAAGTTTAGGTGTTTGTGCCTGGTATTCAATACTGAATCAAATATTAGAGATGACTAGCCATGCTGTTCTTCATACAACAACTGTGGAGCTGACTGAACACAGCGTACATAGATCACTCCAAAAGTAATGCTTCTTATTTATTTTCATGGAAACTACAACAGATAAAAGAAGCGGAATAACTCCACTTGAGTGAGCAAATTCTCAGCTACAGAACATTATTATTCAACACAGTCACCACCATTAGCTATGCATTTTCATCAGCCATGAACAAGAACCTGCATGCTGTGCTCATAAAAATCCACACAGCTGTCCAGAACCATAACTTGTCTTTCATGTCACTGTCACCACTGCTGAAATGCACCACCCACTGCCTCACTGCACTCACCCAAGAAAGATAGAGGTCACAATCCAGTAATAAAGAAGGAATTGCTTAACCCTTTCCAAGAATCAGGGCTCACCTAACACTCCAAAGAAGGCTATCTCTGAGTAGAGATGCTCCCCTTGTGGCTGCCAGCCCTTAAATAAAGTTAGGAAGGAGTAGGCCCTGGGTCCGTCCCTCCCAGTTGCACAGGTGAATTGCTTCCACCTACGCTTCCAGTGCAGGCTACACCCCTTCATGAGGTACTCAATCACTGGTTCAGGCCATGGCCTAATGATTCCCATACAGATGTTGTGGGCAAACATAATGAAAGAGGAGGCATTGTCTTCAGAGCAACCCTTGTAGAACAGCAACATGAGTGTGATTTCTCTAATGAGTATACAGAATAGTTAACCAGAATTGTGGTGAACATGGACTATGCTTGGAACATCTGAATAAAAGCTTTTCTCCTTCTGTTGCACATGTATTTCTCCAACTCAAGATACTGCAGCTCCTTTTGAACTGCATCAGGAGGAATCAAAACATATCCACTAAATACTTAACAGATTTAATGAAGTGAAGGTGTATATGAGAAGACAGCTTCCTCGAGGTATTGCTAAAACTGAACTTTCTATATTACCAGCTCTTTCATTTTTTTGCCCCTTCCATACACATATACATTCTGCATTTGTGCGTATCTGATCATTTCATACAGGACTGAGGACTACATAAATTTCTCTTCTAGTCAACAGGACTGTAATGAAAACCTTAAACAAAAAAAAAAAGACAACAAAAAGGCACAATTAAAAAAAAAAAAAGAAACTTATAGCCCTGAAACAGCAGCGTTAGTTGTGACAGATGTAAGCCATCTTCCAGTGCTGCATTAAGACAAACCTAGCAACATGAGTAGTGTTGCGTAACCAAACCCAACTCCCTACACCCAGAAGTCTTACCTTTCTCAGCACTGCAACTTGCAATTTTTCTGCTTCCTTTCCATTTCTGAAGTGCAGCTGCCTATCGCAGCACACTGAAAATAGCATGAAGTAATACAACTTTGTCATCTCACAGGCTGTTTTCTATTTCTAGATGACATCTTGAGAAATCAAGATTTCATACATGTGATGCTCTTTAAGCAAGATTTGGTGGAACACCACATTTAACTGGATAGAAGAAATAGTACTGCAGTATTTAACAACCTTGCCTTCACTCTCTTACCAGTGTAACTTTCCATTTTGGAAGCATGTTTATGAAGGAGAAACAATTAGTCCAGAAAAAGGATTTTAATCTATCCAAATAACAGTACTTCTGATGCATCTAGGAATATCTGAATCACCCAACTGGCTAAAAATCACTAGAGAATTTTTGTTTCCTGGACAATCTTTTGCATTATTCTCCTTTACTTATCTTTCTTTACTTCAAATTCCAGTCTAAAATTGTTCCAAAAAAATGTTAAGAAGGTATACACGACTTTCCACACAAAACAGCTACGGTTCAAATCTATCACATTTATCCCCTATGAATACAGCTGGAAGCACTTAATAGTGGGAAAAGATTTTCAAACCTGGAGATGGGACTGACCAATTCTACTACTAAACTAGCAAACAAAAGGTTAAAACAAACAAACAAAAAAACCCACAATAATGAAGCAACAATAAAAAACCAAGAACACAAAAACCGCACAAAAAACCCCAACCACCACCTCCTACTAAATGTATTACTAATAAAGTGATCAACACCCACAGCACTGCAATAAACTTCTACAGACATTCTTCAGAAGACAGTTTTATTATAGCACTTTACTTTGGCTTATCCAAAGTATGAAGGCACTTAAGCATAGAAGATAAACGAGACTTAGACTGTTTGTTTATGAAGACTAAGAAATGTTATACAGCATATTTGGCCATGTTCTCATTACCAAATAGCACAGCCCAACAGAACAGTTGCTGGAGGACTGATGTGCACCTCATCAGCTTTCATGGAATTTTGTTTTGGCTTAGCTCTGCCTGGTCCCAAAGACCAAATACCTCTGACTGCAGCTGTACTTTCCAATTCAGCTGCACTTTCCAATTCAATTTCATCCTAAAGGAATCGAGTATGCAAGCTCGAGACTGCTCCAGGGTGAGCCAAAGTACGCTAACGATTCACTCTCAAAAGACTCTTTGAATTCTAACATAAGGAAGTCAACATACCCTGAAGACAGCTTATAACCAGGTGATCAATTGGCAGCTTTCTCTTTTCTCTCCAAGCTAGTCTCAGCCATAAGCATTAAGAACACAGACAAGGACAAATAAAAGGAGATACAGTCATAGGCAATTGGCATTTTAAACAAGCTTAACATATGCTAAGCCACCAAGAATAACGAACTGATTCCCAAGCAGCTTTTAAAACACGGGAAGAGGCAGAAAATAAAACATATTTTGAAAAAGAACAGAAAAGTTGATGGCCTAGACTGAACTGTTAGCATTTCTATGTAAAAGAGTAATTTTCAAATGACCTGAATAGCTTTTACCTTCTTCAACAGAAAAAAAACTTAGCTTAAAAATCAACCACAGTATCTTCCACTTATTCAGGAAGATATACACTATACACAGATCACTCTGAAAGTAATGTCTCCTATCTTCCTCCATGGAAACTACAACAGATATAAAGAGTGGAATAACACTATTTGATTGAGCAAATTCTCACATACAAAACACTATTTTTTCAACACAATCACCACCATTGCTATTTGTTTTTTTGCAAGCGATGAACAACAGCCTGCATGCTGTATTCATAAAAATCTACACCAGTGCAGGTGACCCATTGTTGCCGTTGCCACTGCTGAAATGCACCAACTACTGCCTCACTGGGCTCACATCCACTGTCTGCTCTCCATAAACATTCAGCAAGTGTTGACAGACATCAGTGGATGCTATTTTTACCCCACATGGAGGAATTCAGGGACACACCTTTGCTTCATACACACTTCCATGACAGAGGCCATTCTGTCAGAGTGACCCTCTGCTGCCATCTGTCACACAGCAACAGCACGTCATGGAATACTGTTGGGAAGGTTCAACCTGTACTGCCATCCCACCATCTTCTGCCTCTGATGTTGCAGGCCAACATAATAAACAGGAGGCATTACTTTTGGAGCAGCCCTCATAACAAGATTTATGAAATGTTATGGCAAATGTTTAGCCAAGTGTGTGCATATGGCTATAACTAATTATGCAGTGCTGTTCACTGTTGCTTAGATCAAAGAACAGATGTTTCACAAAAATGAAATAAGATTTACGTAGCATATAAATAGAGTAGGAAGAACTACATGGTAGCCTTTTCTCAGTCACTCAGATTTAGGAAAGCTGATTAGATCACCAGTAATCCAGGCAAATAGTATTTTCCTCCCTACATAACAAAAAAACAAAATCTTAATTTTCTCTTAAGAACAAGGATTTATTTATTTTTAGAATTTGGAGTATCTGTATCTGCAAAGAAACAAACTGCCTTTTTATACAGAAACAGACAAGCACATACAGACTCAGAGAATTTTAAATTATTTACTGCAATAGGCTTCAAGGATGCTGTAAATACAACCCCAAATAGCAACTATTAGCTTGGCATACGGAACGAGTAGTTATGCTATGTTCATAGGTGGGGAAATCTTCCCTCGGGTCTCCAAGTCTGGGGGGGTGCTCTGCTTCACACTGACTTCCCGTTCATGTTTTCTTTGATAAATTCTTTCTCTCTTCATCACTCTAAAGCTAGCACTACTCACCCTCACAAGTGCTGAACATGTCATTTTACATGCTCAACTAACAAAGAATAATCATGTAGGTTAAATTGCTTGGTCTGAGTCCTAAGTCTGCCATTCTTTAATGGTGTCATGCAGAAACACCATATTGCCAACTATGCTTCAGCATCACCTTTTCATAACCAGATACAGGGTGGTGCTGGTGGAGAGAGCACAACTTCTCTAGTTTTAGCAATGAAGAAACAGGCTTGCAATACCACTAAATGAACATGCTTCCCTCCACCATTTCACGAGCAATTAGGAAGCAGAGTTTCAGATGTTTCTATTTGTGTGGCAAAAACCTGCAGCAAATAAAGACTCATCTAATTTGCCTTCTAACCACACAAGAATCAGTATGAAAATTATGTTGACAGCTGAATTATCACAACTCCAACTGTGAGAGGACACAATTGATATCCTTAAAATCAGATTAAATTTCAGAGATTCCCTCATGAAATTAAGATGATACAGCACAAATACTCCAATCTAAACAAATGTGTGAGGGGTCTTCAGTTGTAAAAACAAAATGAACCTCTCCCACACAAAACCAAAGCCACATGCAAACCAGTAAAATCTTACAAGAAAAAGAAACTGGAGAACACAGCTCTGTCACTCTAAATATCCTTGTCTCACTGCTACCGTTACAGAAGTAGAGTGCTGATGAGAGATGACAATAGCCTTGCTTGTCAGGCAGAAAGGACTGCTGAGTTACTTTTTTTGAATTGATGCAATTATTTTTCTTAGTTAAGACGCAGGTCAGCTTCTAAATAGTGACAATAAAAGTTTTTCAGCTGAACAATTCATGAATAGCAGTATTCCTGCTAAATCTAGCTTTAATTCCTTGCAATATGTGAACGTATTTTCCAGTTTTAAGTATCAAGACCAACAGCAGCAATACCAGAATATCCTTTCAGAGAGTCCAGGTCTTGGCATAGAGTCAGAAAATACGAACTGCTCAATGAAAAACACTAATAGCCTTGATTCAAATACTCTAAAATAATATAATCAAAATCCAGAGATAAAATAGCTTATACTAAGTTCTACACCAGTGGACAACCACTGAGAATGTGCAGACATAAGAATTTGCTTAAATCCCCCTCCCCCCCCCAAAACAGAACACACAATGTCTATCTATATATACTGTTCCCTACTCCCAATCTGCTGGATGCTTCAAAGACAAAAAATATAAAATCAACTGCTTCTCATTTTCTCCTGCTGTGCATCTTAACCTAATCTTGAATAACAGTTTTTCCTCAAGAGTGGGGAACAGGGGACAGTGTTGTATTTGTGTACCTTTATTCTAACAATCTGAGACATCACGTAATAGTTGTATCCAATGTACAACTACATTCAGGAACCATCTAGTGCAAGTCACACAGAGCAACCTTGAAATTTAAGTATTTTATGATTTGAAGTTGAAAAAACTTGAAAATCTTATTGACAATTATCACATCTCCAATGAAGTACAACAAGCCTCACTGCTTCATATTCTTTGCTGATAAAGTGTGCTGCTATTACTACAGTTTTAAGAGAGCTGTTCAGCAATCACAATAAAACCAGAGCCCACAGCTGATGCATCCACCTATTTTACCACTCTTTCAACATTTGCTACTTCAGCTATCACATCTTCATGAGTCAGAATCCCAGCTAACTCCTGTGAAACTAATTCACTTTCTGAATTTAAGTTGTTTTTACTACTTACATCAGGACAATTAGTACACTTTTGTTACTTCTCCACTTCAGTACAGTTTTTATCCTGATATTACTTTGCTAGATCAATATTGCAGTCTTTCTTTGCTACAGTTTTGCTAAATAAAAAGTTTTGCTACAGTCTTCCTAAACAACAACAAAAAGCTATCTGAACATTTTGTCACTAGAGCTCTACATTCAGATAACCAAAGTGAAGTAGGTTTACACTAACTTTGCAAAGACACTTTGTTATTTAGGCTAATATATTAAAAACAGCTTAATAGCATACCACAGTATACTGATTATCATCTAAACTATACAGTTTTACTTCTAGATTCCGTATTTTTGATCACTAGATACTTAGATTCCGTGCAACTTCTAAGGTGAACAGTAAGGGACCCTCCTCAGGTGAAAGGAGGCATACAAATTTATACTGGAAGCAAGTCATGGCCTCTTCACTCCTCCACTGAAGCTCACTAATGGCACATTCTTTTCTATTCTTTAGTCATTAAAGCTATATGAAAATAGTTAGCTTTGCAAAATACTTAACAATGCAGAAATTAAGACTAAGCTCTCATATATGTTCATGACAAAGACATACAGACTACAAACAGAGAACAGTGACAGGATATCATCAAATTCCAGCCTCTTAAGATTACGTTTCATTTAGTATAGAATAAAAGTTGTCATTTCAGGTTGAATCTGAGAAACAGAGAAGGAAAGCATTACTACAGCATTAGAGCAAGATCACTAATATTTGTAACAGAGAAAAGTTCACAAAGCTTTTACTCAACATACATAACAGTCAAAAACCTGGTATCATCAACTACACAAGAGGTAATTTAAAGGGTCCTCCTTTCAACAAATCACACGATCAAAATGCAGCAAGAAAAGATGTTAAAGAATGTCTAACCCAACTTATAATTTAAGATCAATTCTTTAATTTAAATCCCAATACCTGTTGCATTAAAGTCTGTAGCTTATACAAAAACAGCCCACAGCAATGAATGAGTAGTCACAGAAAAAAAGCTGATAGAAAACTTGAGCTTTTTTTTTTTTTTAAACCTACCTGTCCTTGCTGCAATGAGATGTGTTGCTTTGTCAGGATCATCAGCACTCAGTACTAGATTCTTAACAATTTTAGCTCCAAGCGCTGTAGCGTGATAGTGTTCCCGTGTTTTTTCAATGGGGAAGTTAGTTGGGTAGAGTCCACTAAAGATTATGGTTACATCTGCCAAAACTTTACTTTTCAGTTCCGGTACTATTTTTCTGATGTCTGGAATTTCCTCTATCTCCTTTTTCAAGTATTTATCATACTTGGTATAATAATCAGTGTGAACCCGCACAAGGATCTCTTCAAGATGCATTAAATGGTCGTCATCATCTGTATCATCCTCCTCATCCTCTTCCTCCATACTCTGGTCTAAGGACTCACCCATTGTAATTCCAGACTGTTCGCTATTCTGAGACTCTGTTTCAGCTTCTTTCTTGTCTGCACACCCATTCCCTAAATCACAAACACTTTCCTGTTCACTTTCTTCTTGCACATCAATATCAGTTTTGTCAAGAATACTTTCACTTGGTAGAGATTGTGTCCCCTCAGAATGATTCATCTGACCATCTTTTTTCTCACTCACATCAGTGCAACTCCCTTGCTGTGGATTTTCATCCTGCAGAGGTTGTTTGGATTTCTTCCAGCTTCTCTTTTCCTCATTCTCACTATCTGATACAGAAGTAGATGACTTTCTGGTATCCAATCCACCTTCACTCTCACTGTCACTAGACAGTTCGAAGTCCAAATCACTAGTCTTCTCTTGAGTTTGTTGTTTCTCTAACACCGTTCTATCAACTTGTTCAGAAGAAATCTGAGATTCCTTAGTACTTGGCAAATTGTTAGTGACTTCACTGTCTGTTTTGTGAACAGTGCTATCATTTAAAGAGTCCTGAGTATTAACTTCACCATGAGAACTCAAATCGCATGCTGGTGTTTCACTGTTTACAGAAGTGCTTCCATTTGCAGTGCAAATGTCTTTTGTAGCTTTCTTGAGACCGTTGCTTTGCTCTTCTATACAGGTAACATTCTTCACTTCATCAGCATCTTTTGCTAATGTTACTGCTGAATCCTGCGCCTCTGGTTTAGCAGAGTGGTTTACTAAGACACAGAAAAGAAACAACATACACATTTTCTCAGATTTTTTTTTTTTTTTTAGTAAGTTTCCTTCTTCCTTAAGTGAGCAACTGATACATGCAGTTAGATTTCTCCAAGCTCAGTAAAGACAACTAAACTTTTCAAGACTGCTAAGATATTTCAGGTATCAACTGCTACTAGAATTAACAAACTTTGCTTTTCTAAAGAAGCTGTGTAAGATTATTATGACTTATGATCAGTAAAGTTAAGTAGTAATTTGCAAACACTAAAAGCGACTTATGTTGAAGCATGACCTCCATACTACATCTCAGAAGAAACTAAGCTACTGCAGAAAAAAACAATGCAAGGCAGAATTCACTTCATAAGGCCCCAACCCAGAACCTCAACTACAAGAATTTCCTCTATAAATTTCCATCACTTTCATATATTTCCCAATGTTCATAACCAAAATAACTGCATTTTTAGAGTTGAAAAGATATACATGTTTTAGCTACACAAACGTACTGATCAAGATTCATTTGAGTTGCTGCTGGAATGCAAGTGTAATGAACTCAAAACAGAAAAAGCTTTAGGATGCATCTTCATTAGATATCTGTAGACAAAGGGAGATAAAGAAACTGAAGACAGTCACACTCAGATATTCATCAGGAATGAATAGGAATGAATGACTAGGATTAAATTATCCTTCTTTGTCCCTCATTTGTGTGCATGTTCCTGCTGCCCTGTACCTAGTGATACCAGTCAAAGATCCCATGTCCTGGCTCAACTTCAGTAACATCATAATTGTTTCCATGTTGGATATTTCAAGTGCAACAAGGAGGAAAAAATGTATCGTATTAAATAACAATAAACACATACACAAAAAATCCCTTTGCTGAACTAAGAGAAACAACACAATTTCTTATATACAGCTTTTCAAATACTTTTCCCCCCCATAAGAATACTACAACAGCTCTTCAGCTGTATCAACCAAAACACTATCATTAAAGTTCTGCTTCTGTTTCAATACCTCACCAAAAGGAAAGCTATTAAGAAACAGTTCAGCTTTACCGAGCTAGGTCTGTATGTGTTTCAGGAGCACCCTGTCAACTACAATAGCCTAAGATCACTCACCCAACTGCTACAGTGATAGCACTGAAATCAAGACAATCAATAACATGTGAAGAAATGAAAAAATCCATAAGAATTACAGATAATTACTTTTCTTCTTCATTTGAATTTCTCTTGATCCAGGAGGTGCATTAATATCGCCTATCCCCTGAAAGTACACGTATTTCTTCACGGTTATCAAGTTGGGTGCAAACTTCCAGACATCCTCCCTGTCATCAATGATACAAACCATGGAATCCCCACACGGGAAGAGATCTCTAAGAAACAAAATGGTTGAAATAGTTAAAATGAATTAAGTTTAGAAATTGATACTACTGTTGAACCTTTTGTTTATTATAGGTATGTCTGCAGGATGTGGATGAACTTACAAAAAAAAAAGTCACCTATATTAAAATTACAAAGTTTCAAATACAGTATTTAAACTAATAAAAGTTAATTAAAAAGAGAAGGCCTGTTCTGAAATCCCTATCCCATAGGAGAGAAGCAAGAACTAACAAGTTTCACCAAGAACAACACATCACAAAATTTGTCTAGTTTTCACATTTTACACTGACAAAAAAAATACAACCAAAACCAACTGCATATATATAATTAAAAAAAAGACATAAGTACTTTTTTAAAAAGTAGACGTATTCAATACAAGACAAAGAAAGCAGCATTAGTATTTACATCAACCAGGAGGAGTAGGTGCAGTAATCAAAACACATGCATATGAAAACACCAAGGAAAGAGAAAAGCTTCTCATCTGCTATGCTCTGATGAGGAGCACAACTATTTTTAATCTAGCTTTACAAAAAAACCAAACACCCGTTTCTCTGGGAAAAAAAAAAATGTCTTTATCATAAAATAAAGAATGTCAGGATAAGAACATGAGGTTAGAATAGAATATGAATTCAAAGAACATGAATTTCAAAAACAAGAAAAAGTCCCACATCACTGGGCAACAGAAGCTTCTACATGTACAGCCCTTTTTAAAGCCTGGATATTAAGTGTACATAATTGAACTGAGAATACTGAGGTAAGAATAGTAGCATACAAGTTGTTACACAAGGTCACAATCCAAAAAACTGAGATATAGTTACTGCAAGAATGAAAAGTGTAAGTGAAAAATGACATCATTGGTTCACAACCTTGTTTTTCCATTGCCACAGAACACAAACAGATGAAATGCTGCAATGTGTAACATCTCAGTTTTACTGAGGCAGCGTTGGTATTTAAGAGGCAGATATGGAAGGATTAAGAACACGTTAACTACAGAGAGAGTAAATTTTATTAAACTCACAGTATTGTCTCTTTGTCCTGTTTTGTTTAATGCATAAAACTTACATACATACCTAAGATTCCCAGTTTTAGAAAATGGATCAATACATTCATCCCTTGATAATATCCGATGGGAAAAAAGCTTCTTTTCAGGATCCAAAAATCCTTTTGAAAGAAGAGAGTACAAGATTAACACTTGAGACATTCAGTCCTTATACATGTTCTATATAAATCAGCTATTTTAGTCCGTGCAACAGCAGTTTAACAAAGAGACAATTTTAAGGTAAGAGATACTATATGGAGTTATGCATATGTACAGCACATCAAATATTTGTAAGAAATGCAGTGGGATTCATCTCAAAAATTCCATCTCTCTTTCAACATAGCAACAAACCTGATATTAAAATAACTAAATTTGTGACATCCAAGCAGATTAGGCTGAAAAATACAGTGATGACAGATGCACATTCTTGAAACTTACATTTATACCTCTACAGGTGATTCTTTAAAGCTAAATGCTCTCTTCAGCTCATTATGCCTAGGGACTGCAAAGAAGTCTCACAAGAGTCGGCAATGTGCTGTAATACTTCAGCACAACAGGCAAGTTATGGGACCATTTCAGCCGGAGCTCTTGCATTTGTAGGTTTTAAGTTTTACCTCTAAAACTACTTTAATACTTACATAGAGAACAAGTAGATCCTATGATTCATTTAAATATTTATACTCATTGCAGTTACATGTCTGACTGTACTCTTAAAGGAAAAAAAAGGGAAAAAAAGAAATAGGAGAAGCTGTGCTAGCTGAATTTAAAGCAAGAAAAAATACCATTATTTAGGAAAATAGCAACTTTGGTGTACAAACACATGCACATGCTTCTGAACCTATCCTCAATAATGAAGTTGGTCTTCATGAACAGATGTCACAGCTACATAATTGCATGCTAACCTGAATCTGCAATCTCAACAAGTTTGCTCAACTTCTCACTATTCTTACGAATAACACAAGGCACCAAATATTTAGTGGTTTTGTTTTTCATTAGGATTTTATTCTATTTAAGTTGTGGCCATCTTCTAGACAGAAGAAGAGTTTAAAATGACTACTGACTCTAAAGACCCGCACTGATTTTCTTTCAGGGAGCTCAGATTTTTACAGAAGGAATGTACTTTTTCTTTTCCATTATTTAAAAAAAGTCCAGCTCCTACGTGTATGTTAAGTTGGGTCTTCTAAAACAGAGGGTATAAATTAAAAAAATAAAATAAAATAAATGAATCAGTAGTCACTTCTGCAATGTTGATTGTATATGTATTACTGTGTAATTGGAATAACTTAAAACCCATAAAAGCAAGAAAATTCCGAGTTAAGGACAGAGGTTCAACCTTAACTCAC
>JANHGO010000040.1:33983370-34040493 GCA_024606505.1 Aquila spilogaster
GTGAGTTAAGGTTGAACCTCTGTCCTTAACTCGGAATTTTCTTGCTTTTATGGGTTTTAAGTTATTCCAATTACACATTAATATGAAATACATACAGGATCAACTTTTCAGAAGGGATGACTGATTTTTTTTTTTTATTTTTTTTTAATTTATTTATACCCTCTGTTTTTGAAGACCCAACTGAACATGCTCCTGGGAGCTGGACTTATAAAAGGAGTTGAACATGTGTTCTAAGCAAATCTCAAAGCTCCTTGAAAGAAAATTAAAGATGGTCCTTAGAGTCTGCAGTCATTTTGAACTCTGGTTCTGGCTATAAGATGGCCACCATTTAAAATGAAATAAAGTAAAACTTTAAAAAATTGTTCCCGGATAAGTATTGACTGCTGTGTATTATTTATAAGAATAATGAGAAGTTGATGCTAACTTCAACACAAATTCAGTGAAATGAAAAATTCAGATTAGCATGTAAAATGCCAGTTTCTTTCTAAGCAATTACGTGGCTGTCATCTGCTCATGAAGATGAACTTCATTATTGGAGGCTAGGTTCAGAAGCATGTGCATGTGTGTTTGTACACCCAAGTTACCATTTTCCTAAATAATGGCATTTTATCTTGATTTAAGATCAGCTAGCACAGCTTCTCCTGTTTTGGTTTTGGTTTGTCCTTTTTTTATTTATTTATTTATTTTATTTTTTTTTTTAAAGAGTGCAGTCAGAAAAGCTACTGCAACTGGGCCTAAATACTTCTAGGAATCCCAGGATATATTCATTATATGTAAATATATTAAAGTAGTTGTTAGGGGTTCAACTTAAAACCTACAAATGCAAGAGCTCCGGCTGAAACTGTCCCTTAACTTGCCCATTGTGCTTAAGTATTGCAGCACATTGCCGACTCTTGTGAGACTTCTCTGCAGTCCCTAGGCATAATGAGCTAAGGAGAGCATTTAGCTTTAAAGAACCACCTGTAGAGAGATAAATGTAAGTTGCAAAAATCACGTGTATCTATCACTTGCTGTATCTCTTTCAGCCTAATTTATTCAGCTGTCACAAATTTAGTTATTTTAATTTCAATTTTGATGCTGTGTTGAAAGAAAATGTGATGGGATTTTTAAAATTAATTCCACTGCATTAGTTACAAATACTTGATCCACTGTACTTACCCTTTCCCTCATATAATATCTCTTACCTTAAAATGGTCTGTTAGTTAAACTGCTCTTGCACAGATTAAAACAGCTAAATTATATAGAACATAAACAAGGAACAAACATCTTGAACATTAACTTTTTAATTTCTTCTTTCAAAAGGATTTTTGGACCCTGAAAAGAAGCTTTTTTCCCACCGGATATTGTCAAGGGATGAATGTATTGATCCGTTTTCTAAAACTGGGAATCTTAGGTATGTATGTATGTCTTTAATGCATTAAACAAAACAGGACAACAAAGACAGAATATGTTAAATATAATAAAAATTACTCCCTCTGTACTCAACATGTTCATAGTCCTTCTTTATCTGCCTCTTAAGTATCAACACCATCTCAATAAAACTGACAAGTTAGGCATTGCAGCATTTCATCTACTTATGTTCTGTGGTACTAGAACAGTAAGAATAGGAAGCAATGGCATCATGTTTTCTCTTACATTTTTTATTCTTCTAATAACCATATTTCCACTTTATGGCTTGTGATCTTGTATAATGACTTGTATGTTGTGGTGTTTTTTAATTAAACCAAAATTCTCAGTTTGAGGCTAATTAATATTATAATATCTAGTATTCTGGCTTTCAAATGTGCTATACATCTAGCAGCTTCCATCTAGAGACTTGAATTCATATTCTAGTCTAAATTCAGGTTCTGATCTTTTTCAGAGAAGAAAGCCAAGATTTTTTTCTAGAAGACAGATATGTGTAGTATTTCATAAAGCTAGATTAAAAATGATTGCCCCCTCCCCATCTGACCATAACAAATGAGAAGCTTTTTTCTTCTCTTGCTCGGTTTTCACATGCATGTGTATATCTTAAGTAGTGTACCTCCTCCTTCTAGGTAATACAAGTGTTAGTACTTTTTGCTTCCTTTGTCTTGGATTGAATGAGTCTACTCTTCAAAAACTGTTCTTGTGTCTTTTTCTTCTGTGTGTGTGTGTATATATATATATATAGTGTATTGACCATGTGATAGCTGGCTTTGGGCTGTTTGTCGACATAAACTGTGAAAACTAGACCAAAGTGTTGTAATGTTTTGTTCTTACAGAGGTTTGTTGGTTCCTACTTCTAGCTTTTGGGATAGAGATTTAAAGAAATAACTGTTTCCTTTTTTTATTAACTTAAGTTAGTTTGAATATTGGAGTTTGAATTCTGTAATTTTAATACTGCTGATTTTTTTGGTTTTTTTAAGTTCATATATAAGCATGTCCTGCAGACATGCTCATAATAAACCAGAACATCAACAGAAACTATTCTCATTGATAGTATTAATTTCTAAAACTGGGTTCATTTTATCAACTGTTTTGTCTCTTAGAGATCTCTTCCCATGTGGGGATTCCATGGTTTGCATCATTGATGATAGAGAGGATGTTTGGAAGTTTGCGCCCAATTTGATAACTGTGAAGAAATATGTATACTTTCAGGGTATAGGAGATATTAATGCACCTCCTGGATCAAGAGAAATTCAAATGAAGAAGAAAGGTAATTATATAGTTTTTAAACCACTTTTGCAGCCTTTTCCACTTTTCAAGTGTGGTTGATATAAGACTACCACAATGACTTATTAGTATTGCTGTTGTGCTTAGATGAGCAATCCTAGACTATTGTGCTCCTGCAGCATAAATGCAAGTAGCTTAGTAAAAGTGGACTATTCTTGTTGATAGCTTTCCTTTTGGTGGGTGACCACAGCAAAAGTGGAGTACTGGTAATAGCGTTTTGGCTGTTACGGCTGGAGATCTGATTTGGCAATACACCAAATTGTTCAAGAACATGTAGAGGAGGACAGTTTCTGTCTTCCCCCCCTCCATGTAAAACAAGGCAGTTTTTTCTCCTCTGTAGGTTTCCCCTCTTCAGTCCTCTTCCCCGCCCCACTTTGGAGCAATAGTTAATAAACTCTGATCTCAACATACTGCTGAAAATGAATGTTTTGATCTCTGCTTACCTCCCTGCCTAAATCATGCTCGTAAAATTAGTGTGGGATTTTTAGCATCTACTGAATGTGGTGCTCTGGCATTTGACACGAGAACCTTATGTTCAGCAGGCTCAGCAGTGTAATACAAATGGTGGATTTAGAAGGTATACATCACTATGCTAGTATTAATTTGGGGGCAAAATATATTTAAAAGAAAATGTCTGACAAAGAATTGTAGGGCTTTTTCCAGTTTAGCCAAGGGATGTTTTTTTTTTTTTAAATTTAATATGTGACATCACTCTTTTTCCCTTGTCAAACTAGAGGTGTCCAATATGGAAACCATAATAATGTACTCAAAATGGATCAGGCCACTATGATGTGGGACCTCTACACTTGACTGGTATTGTTACTTGTAGGGCAGGCACATGCACACACAAGAGAGACAAAGTAGGGTGACTTCATCCAGTGTTCTGATGAATGTCTGTGTGCAAATTTCTGGATATCTACGGTTTCTTTAATTGTCTCTCTCTTCTTCTGCAGACATCTGAAGACACATCCTAAAACTGTTTTTCTGCCTTTGAGTCTATTAACCTTTTCCTTGTATTCCAGCAGACTCTCAAATGAAGCTCAAACAGCGTCTTTGTATTGCTAAAATGTACATTTTTTCAACTATTAAAATACAGTTATTTTCGCTATGAAAAATAGGAAATACATGAAAGCCATGGCGTTTTATAAAGGAAGTTTTTGTAGCTGTAGTTCTGGATTGGGACCTTCTGAAGTGAATTCAGCTCTATTTTTATTTTTTTCTTTTTTTTCCTCCTCTGCGGTGGTTTCATTGCCCTGAGGTGTAATCGTAAGACTCATGCTACAAAATAAATCCTTTAATGTTTGTGTAGTTAACAAATAATTACTTATGACCAGTGTGATTTTAAAAATGAAAAAAAAAAAAAAAGCTGTTTACACAGCTTCTTTACAAAAGTAAAGTTTCTTAGGTTTGCCAGTTCTTTATAGTAATCATTGACACCTGAAGTATCTTAACAACTTTGAAAAGCCTAGTTGTCACTTCTAAACAGAGTGAAGTCTAACTGCATATGTAAACTGTGTGTTTAAGGAAAATTTTAAATTTTGATTAAGCTTTAAAAAAAAAAAAAAAACACTGAGAAAATTTCTTTCTTTCTTTCCTGTGTCTTAGTAAACCACTCTACAAAACCAGAGGCACTGGATTCAGCAGTGACATCAGCAAAAGATGCTGAAGAAATAAAGAATGTTATATGTGTGGAAGAACAAAGCAATGGCCTCAAGAAAGCAACAAAGGACACTTGCACTGCAAATGGAAGTACTTCTGTAAGCAGTGAAACGTCTGACTGGGATGTGAATTCTAGCGATAAAGTTAATGCCCAGGACTCTTTAAGTGATAGCACTGATCACAAAATGGACAGTGAGGTCACTAATGATTTGACAAATACAAAAGAATCTCAGATTTTTTCAGAACAAGTTGATAGAACAGTGATAGAGAAGCAGCAAACCCAAGACAAGATGACAAATGACTTGGACTTTGAACTGTCTAGTGACAGTGAAAGTGACGGTGGATTGGATACCAGGAAGTCATCCACTTCTGTATCAGATAGTGAGAATGAGGAAAAGAGAAGCTGGAAGAAATCCAAACAACCTCTTCAGGATGAAAATTTGCAGAAGGGCAGTTGCACTGATGTGAGTGAGAAAAAGGATGGTCTGGTGAACCATTCTGGGGACACGCAATCTCTACCTAGTGAAAATATTCACGACAAAACTGATCTTGAAGCACAAGAAGAAAGTGAACAGGAAAGCCTTTGTGATTTAGGAAATGGCTGTGCTGACAAGAAAGAAGCTGAAACAGAGTCTCAGAATAGTGAACAGTCTGGAATTACAATGGGTGAGTCCTTAGACCAGAGTATGGAGGAAGAAGAGGAGGAGGATGATACAGATGATGATGACCATTTAATATACCTCGAAGAGATCCTTGTGCGGGTTCACACTGATTATTACACAAAGTATGATAAATACCTGAAAAAAGAGATTGAGGAAATTCCAGACATCAGGAAAATAGTACCAGAACTGAAAAGTAAAGTTTTGGCAGATGTAACCATCATATTTAGTGGACTCTACCCAACAAACTTCCCCATTGAGAAAACACGGGAACACTATCATGCCACAGCACTTGGAGCTAAAATTGTGAAGAATCTAGTACTAAGTGCTGATGATCCTGACAAAGCAACACATCTCATTGCAGCAAGAACAGGTAGGTATATGAGATTTGAGTTTTCCATCAGCTTTTTTCCTGTTACAGTTCATTCATGCCTTGAGCTGGTTTTTTTTGTATAACCTACAGGCTTTGATGTAACTGAGATTAGAATTGAAATTAAAGGGAAGATTCTTCTAAAACAATTTAGAAGCCTTTTTAAAAGGCTTTTTTTGCTGCTTTTTGACCAAGTGTGGCTTTTAAAAATTAAAAAGAGGACCTGCTAAATAACCTCTGGTATAATGTGTCATGTCTCACGTTTTGGTTAAGAGTTGGTGATACTGAGTCTTTGACTATTAAAGATGTTGAATAGAAACTTTAACATTTGTCAGAGAAAAGTTTATAGTGGTCTTGCTATAAAGTTATATCAGTGCTTTCTTTCTCGGTTTCTCAGATTTCACCTCTCATGGGTCAGTTTCACTTTGTATGGAATTCAAACGAATTATCTTAAGAGACTGGAATCTTATTATACCCTGTCACTGCTCTGTGTGTAGCCTGTATATCTTTGTCTTGGGAGATGTAAGAGAGCTTAGCCTAGCTTGATATGTCTTTCACAAAGCTGCCTGTTTTTACATAGCTATAATGGATAGGAATGTACCATTGGGTAGCTGCCATAGAAGAGCTAACAGGGTACCCCTAGCTTCTAGTGCAATTTTTTGTGTGCACCCTGACCCTTGGTTCTCTCATTGTTGGCCTTTTGCAGTTGCATGGAATCTAAATACCTGATAATCGAACCCATGAAAACCAAAAGTAAAACTGTATGGTTTAGATCATCTAAAACTCCTAGGTAGTTTTAGGACATCTCAAGATGTCCTAAGCAAAGAAATGCGCATCTGCCACCCATTGGATAATTTTTTTCTTGACAACTTGCTGTTCATGTAAGCTTTTAGTACATCAGAAGCAGCTTTGTTTCATTGGCTTGTATTATAAAAGGATGGAGTATATTTTCACTGGCTGTAATATAGACAAGTAATTTTCTCAAAGTGTGTGTGACTTAAGAAATGGAACAAGCTATTTCTTATACAGCTGACCAGGAATCATTTCTTCCTGTTGAGAAGGGAGTGATAAAAAAACCTCCAATGTTTAGTGACTAAAAGGAGAATGTTGCAGTTCCTTAATTTCTACCCCTTTGAATATCAGTAGTGTTAAAAATCTATGGATTAAAACCAGCCAATTTATCACTATATTGTGATATGCTAATAAGCTATTTTTTTATTTATTAGCCTAAATAACAATAAGGCTGTATATTTGCTAGGCTAGTGTAAACTTACCTCACTTGTCAGTTATCTCAATGCACAGTTGTAGTGACAAAAAGCACAGGTAGCGTTTATTAAACAGTTGGTAAGGCCAACTGTAGCAAGAAGGGGCTGCAGTATTGACCTTGTCAAGTGGAATCAGAATGAGAACTGTACCAACGGACCTGCAGTGAAGTAGCAAGTTTGTATTAATTGTCCTGATGTAGATATGCATTTAAGTAGTAAAAACAACCTAAAAACCGGAAGAGGCTGGAGTGAGTTTTGTTGAGATTAGTTGGGATTCTGATTGTGATAGTTGAAATAGTGAATGGGAAGTGTTAAAATCAGTGGATGCATCAGTTTGGGACTCCATCATTTTTTGACACTTGCTGAACAGCTCTTTTAAAACTGCAGGAATAGCAATACTGTTATCAGCAAAGAATTCCACAAGTTTGTCATACTTCATTGGAGACTTAACAGCTGTCAATATAACTTTGATGTTTTTCCAGTTTCAAATCTTAAAATGCTTCATTTCAAAGTTGCTTTGTCTAACTTGCACTAGATGGCTTCCGAATGAGGTTGTACATTGGATGCAACTGTTGTGTGATGTGGTAAAATTGGTAGGATAAATGTAAATGAGACCCTCCCAAACATACGCATTTCTCTAGAGGAACATATGTTGAATAACATTATGTTAAGGTACACAGCATGGGATGAGAAGCAGTTGAGACTTTTTTTTTTTTTGTGCTTGTTTTTGGAATGTACAGTTTGAGGGGGGTTGTATGTTTGTATAGATACATATACACATCCTTGTGTTCTACTTTTAGAAGCAAATTCTTCACTATCTGCACATTCTTAGTGAATCATCCACTAGGGTGATCTTAATAAGAAAACTATTTTAACTTTAGGTTTTGATTACATTACATTAATGTGCTTTTACAGTATTTGAATTGAGTTTATTAACACATTTTCAGTGTTCTTTTGAAAAATAAATGAATTTAGGGGTGGTTCATATTTTTCAGACTTTTTGTCGAGACCTAGACTGTCCTTCAAAATAGCCATGTAATGTTGGTTTTGCACTTGATACTTAAAATATATTCAAATATTGCCTGCTAAACAAAACAAGAAATCACAAGAAGAATACTGTTCCTGAATTGCTGGGGTGAAAAAACTTTATTGTCAGTATGTAGAAGCTGACCTCTGCTTTTATTAAGAAAAAAATTGCACTAATTCTAAAAGAGGTAACTTGGCAAGTCTTTTCTGCCTAATGAGCAAGACTATTGTCATCTTTCATCATCACTTAGTTAATTATTTCTGTAACACTGGCAGTGAAATAGGGGGATTTAGAATGAAAAAACTACATTCTCCAATAACCATTTTTTGTTAGATTCTCATGGATTGCTTGTGGTTCTGGTTTTGTGATGGGTTTTTGTTTTTTTCAGCCGAAGACTATACTTTGAGAGACTATATCTCTGGTTAGATGGGAGTAGTTATGCTGTATCATCCTGATTTCATGAGGGAAAATCTGAAGTTTAATCAGAGATATTAAGGATATAAATTGTGTCCTGTCACAGCTGGATTTGTAATAATTCAGCTGTCAACGTGATTTTCATACTGATTCTCATGTGGTTAGAAAGCAAATTCTACAGGTCTCTAGTACTGCCGGTAAGCCATACAAATACTGCGTCTCTGGCTCCCTTGGCAAACATCTGAAGCACTGTTTAATGTCTAATTGCTGGTGAAAGGGGGAAACAAAGGCATGTCCCTTCTTGAGTTTTATTCAGAAGTCAATGACCTAAGACCTCTTTCTCTCTTCGTTCGCGCTCTCGTTTGCGCTCTCGTTCACTCTCCCCTTCTCCAATGTGCTTTTGAAAAGGTGATTTTAAAACATACCTGTCAGTTCAGTGTTTCTGGATGACCCCACTAACAACGGCAGACTTGGGACTCAAACAAGCAAGTTAACTTACATGTTTACTTTGCGTTAGTTGAGCTGTTGTAAATGGCATATATTTTATCTGCAGCAGCGGTGGGGGTACATACTGTTAGCTTTTGAGTTTTGAAGACAGAGGAAGAATTTGTCAGAGGAAATAAAAAGGGAAGAGGTCAGTGTGAAACAGAGTATCCCCTAGGTCTTGGAGTGATGGGTTTTCCCCCTGCGAAGTGACCACATCATAGCTTGGTGTATGGAATGAACAGCTAGTGAATACCATTTTGGATTTTATTCATAGCATCCTTGCCAGCCTATAGCAGTAAATAATTTAAAATTTCTCTTATTCTCTGTATATACTTGTCTCTCTGCAGATAGGCAGCTTGTTTCTCTGTAGGCACAAATACTCTGAATTCTGAAAATAAATAAATCCTTGTTATTAGGATTTTTTTCATTATATACAGAGGAAAATACTATCTACCTGAATTACTGTAAAACACAAGGATCTTTGTATCATCTAATCAGCTTTCAAAAATCTGAGTGACTGAGAAAAGGCTACCCTGTAGTCCTTTCCGCTTACCTATGGGCTGCATAAATCTTACTTCAGTTTTTGAAACATCTGCTGCTTGCTTTAAGCAACAGTAAACTGCACTGGATGATGAGTTGTTATAGCTGTGTACAGACTTGGCTAAGCAGTTACCACACTATTTCATAAACCTTGTTATGTTCCTTCCTGAACAGATGAAAGATACTGTCGTTGATTTTTGTATTGAGTTTTTGCTGGTGGAGCAGATAAAGCTGTTCAGGTCACTTAAAAATTATTGTAGTGGGGTAGGAGTGGAAATATGTCAGTTTAAGCCCTGCATTTTCCTTTTTTTTTTTTTTTTCAAAATATATTTAATTCTGTGTCTTTTGCTATACTTTGAAAGCTATATGGGAATAATTTCCTTACTTTTGGTGACTTTGGTTGCTTAATATCATAAATATCAGGTTGCTTAAAATACCGACTTTTATTATGAACTATGGCTCCTTCTATTCATCCTCATCTACCTACTTAAAAAATGCTTACTCCTGAGTCTGGCTTTGAGGTACTGAGAGAGAAGAGAAAGCTGCCAGCTGATGATGTCTTGTTTGTCTGTCCCATGACTTGGTGGGAGGTCTTCACCAGACATAGCTATGATGTGTCCACAGGTGGTTTTGTCCGAAGAATTATTTTCAAGGGCCATGTCTTTAGAGCAGTGCTTAGTTGGATAAACTCAGGCAGTGAGTAGGTAAGCTCGTTGCTTTTGCTGGTAAAGCACAGTGCAGCGTTAAAGCTGAACTCTAGCCGTAGCCTCGGAACAGCACATCTATCACCATTTTGTGATCACTCAATTCTTGTAGGACAAAACACTGAGGTCTGTACAACTTGTCTTAGGCTAACATTGTTGGAGAAGAGCTTCAGGATTTGATCATAAATCAAGATTTATATATAAAAATGGTCTGAAGAAAAATCAACTTTTAGTGATCAGATTTTCCAAGCAATGTCTGGCAACCAGGTTACAAACTGCCGTAAGGATATGTTGACTTCAGCGCGTTGGAATCAGGAGAGTGTTTGCGAGCGACTCCGGTGCTCGCTCCCCATCGTGTACTTCGGTTCGTCCTGGCACAGCCTCCGGCATGCGCGCTGGGTTCCTCACGGGTGAGACTGAGTTGGAGGGCACCGTCAGCCGACTGCTCACGGGCATTTGGCCCGCAGGACCGGGCAGAGCTGATCCAAAGCAAAACTCCCCGAAATCCACATGGGGTGGGCATCGCTCCTCCAGCACCCTTTTGCCCTGCAGATCTCCCTGTTGGGCTGCACTTCTTGGTAATGTGAACCTAGCCAAATACGCGGTGTAACATTTCTTCTTAGTCTTCGTAAACATACAGCTTAGGTCTCATTTATCTATGTTGCTTAAGCGCCTAGTGTGCTCCGTACTTTGGATAAGACAAAATAAACTTGCTGTAGTGAAATTGTATGTCCTGGAGAACAGCTGTAGAAGTTTATTGTTGCATTACTGATTTTGGTCACTTTTTTAGTAATGACTTGTCAAGATTAATAGGAGGCTTTTTTTGTGTTTTCAACCTTTGTTTGCAAGTTCAAAAGTAGAATTGATGAGTCCCTTACCCAGGTTTGAAAATAACCTTTTCCTAATATTATGTGCTTTAGGCTGTATCCATCAGAGGGTAGATGTGATGAATTTGGACCCTACACGCTTCATGTGAAAGGCTTGTGTGCCTTTTTAACTTTTTGGAACGATTTTAGACTAGCATTTGAATTAAGGAAAGGTGGTTAGAGGAGAATAATGCAAAAAAGTAGTCCAGAAAAACAGTTTTTCTCTAAGTGATTCTTAGCCCAGCTAAAATCTGGATGATTCAGATGTTCCTAACTGCATCATAAGTACTATTGCTTGGATGGATTAAAATTTTTCTGCTGTTTCTTCTTAATAAGCATACTTCCAAAAGGGGAAATTACAGTGGAGAAAGGGAGAGAAGGCAAGGATATTAAGTATTGCAGTACTATTTCTCCTACCCAGCTAAATTTGGTGTTCCACCAAATCTTGCTCTAAGAACATCATACGTGTGAAATCTTGATTTGTGAAGATGTCAGCTAGAAATAGAAGGCAGCCCCTGAGGTGACACGGTTGTATTACCTCATGCGATTTTCAGTATGCTGGAGCATGCAAGTGGCAGCTGTGCTTTAGAAACGGGGAGTAAGCAGAAAGCGTTGGTGCTGCAGAGGTGAGAAAGGGAAGGCTTTTGACCCTGGGGAGGTGGGTTTGGTTACACACTGGTCTTCATGTCGCCGACTTTAGTTTTATGTTAATGGCTTATACCTTTCAGAGCTATTGTTTCAGAACCATAACAGTTTCATACGAAATAGTGCCATTTTGACTTTCGTGTTTAAAAGGCTTCTGTTGCAATCCTGTTGACTAGAAGATGAATTTACTTAGCTCCTCAGCATACCTCGGGTATGAAAGGATCAGATACGCGTGAATGCAGAATGTGTATGTGTGCGGAACGGGCAGCAAGATGAAGCACCCGACAAATCATCAATGCAGAAATACGCGTTTTAAAAATAGTTGGAGGAAGCCATCTTCTCATACAACTTCACAGATTTAAGATGACGTGAAGGTCCAGTATTATGGTTTTGTTCAGGTTCCCCTGATGAAGTCCAAAAGGAGCAGCAATATCTTTAGTTGGGCGAATGGATGTACTACAGTATCAGATAAGCTTTTCTTCAGGGTATTACAAGCACAGTCCATCTATGCAACTCTGGTTAACTGTTCTGTATGCTTACTAATGAAATCACATGCTATTGTATGTTGTATTCAATCAGCTCCAGAGTGGTTATGTGCAGGACAGTATTGCTAGTCATGTCTGATATTTGATTGAGTATCTAATAGCAGGCGCAAGTACCTGAACTTCCACTGGACTTCTTGCTTTTTGTTGCCTTTTCCCTTATGAACCTGATTTCAGCATCCTCTTTTATAACAGCTGTCGTCTTACCTCTTTGTTATTATGTTGTCATTGCTTTTCTCCTTTATTCTCAAAAGAAAGCATTTTCCAAGCCAAGTCTTTCACTTTTTTTTAAATCCTTTTTCCCCCAGATCTCTTAATCTCATTCTCCTTCAGAACCTCTGCTTTCTTTCCTCTGAAACATACCCTGTGTATAAATTCAATACAGCTTTATACTTAGCTATTTCTAAAGATATTTCTACAGTTCCTACTGAGATTATATAAATAATAATAATAATACCTCCCGTGGAAGCCCCCTCTGGCACTGTAAACTGGCTCATTTCCAGCAACTGTTGCATGAAAGTACTCTGGGTTGCTGATGACTTTTGTAACTGATGATTAATTGGAAAACAGATTTCTTGTATCGGGGGATGAATGATCTGGGTGCACTGACCTCCCTTCTTAAAGAGTTTTGCTTTTTAGCCGCTTAAAACCTCTTGAACTGCAAAGGTGTGCTGGAATTAACACGGTTGGAGTTCTAAAATTGTTCTCATTGAGTCTTTGTTGGACAGTGGTTTTATTTTTATTTCATGGCAAAATTTAAAATATGGCATTTCTAAATCATTTGTGATTTGGGAAGGGCTTTATCTTTAAATACTCATTTTTGTGCTTGTGTTTATCTTGGATTCTTAAATTAATGCTTTTTTATTGCAAAGATACTAGTGTGGAGAAAAGCTTTACATTTACTGTACAGCTCTTTGTCCTAGTTTCGGCTGGAATAGAGCTAATTTTCTTCCTAGTATCTGGTATAGTGTTATGTTTGGGGTTCAGTATGAGAAGAATGTTGATAACACACTGATGTTTTCAGTGGTTGCTGAGTAGTGTCTAGACCAAGTCAAGGATTTTTCAGCTTCTCATGCCCAGTTAGCAAGAAGGCTGGAGGGGCACAAGAAGGCTGGAGGGGCACAAGAAGCTGGGAGGGGACACAGCCAGGACAGCTGACCCAAACTGGCCAAAGGGGTATTCCATACCATGTGACGTTAAGCCCAGTATATAAACTGGGGGGAGTTGGTCTGGAGGGTTCGCTGCTCAGGAACCAACTGGGCATTGGTCAGCGAGTGGTGAGCAACTGCATTGTGCATCACTTGTTTTGTATATTCCAATCCTATTATTATTGTTGTTGTCATTTTATTATTGTTATTATTGTAATTATTATTTTCTTCCTTTCTGTTCTATTAGACTGTCCTTGTCTCAACCCACGAGTTTTACCTTTTTCCTTCCAATTCTCTCTCCCATCCCACTGGGTGGGGGGCGAGTGAGTGAGCGGCTGCGTGGTGCTTAGTGGCTGGCTAGGGTTAAACCATGACACTCTTAAATCCTGAACTGCGTGGAATTGCTTGCATTTGCTGCTGAAAATAGAATAAACGTATTTGTGCACAGAACATCTTAATCTAAACCCAAGAAAAAAATGTACTTGTATCTAAAGATGGAGGAAAAGGTAGTCCTACTCCTATATTCTGTTGGGTTTGGGGGAAGAAGAGTAGGGAAAGAGAAGCTTTCAGCGCTTTGGTAAAGGACAATGATCTTCTGCCCTTTCTGGTTTAGTCTTTTGAATTTACCAAAGTCTAGAAACTGAACTGTCTAACTAGTTAGGTCAATCCTCAACTGCATTTCAGTTGATCTGTCTACCCCAGTGGATTCTAGTTCATTTTGTACACAGGCCTTTAGGTATTTGCTGTTAACTGATTCCTCTCATCTTCATGATGATGGGAAGTATGATTGATGTGGAGAAGTATGGGTACTTCACGACTTTCATCTTAATTGAAACAAGTAAAGTCGTGTTATTAAATGACAGTCATGCAGATAAAACTCTAGGGAACTATGTTGAAACGATCAAATTAATTTATTGTTCTTGCCTCCTTGTCAGAATTGTTCTGAAAAGTGATTTTTTTTAAATTTTTTTTTCCTGGAGTCTTCGTCCCTCAAAGCACATGTGTGAAAATAGACAAGGGCTCATAAATTCTAACTTTAAATAAATTTTTTAAAAGTTAAAAACTTTACTTAGAATTTTTAATTTTATTTTTTTTTTAAGTTAATAAGGTAAACTAGACTGGAGTATTGTGTTTTTATATAAGCATCTGCAGGAAGAAACCCTAGGGTCTTTGTGCAGAATTGAAGGGTTTCAACAGGAGTGGGTAGTGTTTGCAATGATGTATTCTTCACCTTCAGCTCTGAGAGCTCTGCTCTTAACCTGGAGGAGAGGGCTAAGTTGTTCATAGAACTCCTGCCTTTAGTTCTTGATGGTCTCCTTTTGCATTTCTAAATAAAAAATGTAGTGCAATATTAAGGGTATTTAAATGTCTTTGCACCAAGACACAATATGGTCAAATGATTTGGTTTGATAAGCATTTTAAATAATGTGTAAATAAGATGGAATGCTATAAATTACAGGATATAACAAAAGGGAAGAGTGATGGCTTTCAGCTATGAGACAGACTGTCAGATTGATGAGAGTTCCTTTATCACGTTCCAGCTACACCAGTATTTGTGCAGTGTAAAAATACCATGTGTACGTGTCAAGCATAGATATATCAGGTCAGGTTTTTCTCTATTGCATATATATTTAATGATTTATTGGCAGATTATACAATTTTGTGTTGTCTCCAACTGTTCAGTTGCTCCATAGATCCCTCTGATAAATGCTGAAACAAGTACCACAATTGGCAATACTAATTTTTCCAATCAAATAGAAGAAATGCATTCTTGAAACATTTGGACAGCCAGCTGTTTCTGGGAACAGACTACTTCAAAGTTCATTTCAATCTTTATTTTATTCGCTTCTTTTTGCTTACCGTTTTTGATGCTTCTTGGCAAAGATTTATAGCAACTTTACTGAGTTTCTTTCTTGTTCTGTTTTCTCCAGAGGGTGGAATTTGAGATCACATGTTACTTGCAGGCTGCATTGTTGATGGTTTCATGGGGACTTTGTGCTAGCCTGACACATTTAACTTCACATGTTCCCTTTTGGCACAAAATAATCCATTTGTCTTCTTTGACCCTGCTTCTGGCAAATGGAGGTTGAGTGGGTGGCTGGCTGGCTGTTAAATGGTAGCATACTGTGTGTACAAGGGACTGTGCGTAAGAAAGTAGTTATGGCAAGTTAGCGTTAGGCTTTAATGGCATTGAAGAGTTGCTGCTGCTTGGACTCTGACAAGTAGAGATGGAGGAGATGAAATACAAAAGTACATTTGTATTGTTTGTTCAGTTAACACGGAGATGTAGAGTTTTCCGTATGGATCAATTTTAGTGGGCTACTTCCACGGTGCCAGTGCTCTGAGACATTACAAATGCCTTCAGCTTGAGATGGAGGTTATTGCATCTTATTTAGAGTCTCACTTTTATCAGTTGTGATTGTTTTGTTGGATTGGGGAGGAGTGTTTTGTTTTTTCTGTAAGACTGATCACAGAATGTTCTTCTTAAACCAGTGTGTACTTAAAGTTATCTCCTCTGTTTCTGGGAACACTGTAATGTTATGTTTGACTTTGTAATAGGCACAGAAAAAGTACGGCAAGCTCAGGACTGCAAGGACCTGCATGTTGTAAACCCCGACTGGCTGTGGAGCTGCCTGGAGCGCTGGGACAAGGTTGAGGAACAGCTCTTTCCCTTGAAGGATGACTACATCAAAACGCACAGGTAAGTGGGAACTTGGGGGAGTAGGGGCCATGAAAATAGGTTATTCATACAATTATGCTGATTTGTGAAGTCAACTATAAAATTGGTTTCTGACAAATTCAGAATGGTGTGCAGTGCTTACACATCTTAGGAAAGAACCCTCCATTTTTATCTATGTCTCTGCTGCTTGAACTGAAGACTGTTAAGGGATCAGGAGGCAGGTCAGCAACTAGCAGAATCAGGAGAAACCTGTGGTACTAGTAGTTTCTTTAGCAGTTGTCGTTGTTAGCCATTTTCAGCTGGACCAGTTGACCTTGTCAGTTCATCCACAAACTAACATAGGGAATGCCACCAAGCCACAGGATTGTTCATGCTGCCAAGTGAAGAAAAAAATGTACACACTCCCGCAACATGAAAAACTAGTCAAGTATGGTGCTTTTTTTTTCTGAGACTTGGTAGTGAGGAGGAAGGGAGAAACAGAAAAATAGAGCAGAAAAATCTAAGAGGGGTTGGAAGGCAGGAAGACAGAAGCACAAACTGGAAGAAAGAAGGTAGTGAGAGAAGGTCTTGGGGGGATAAGAAAAAGTGTTGAAAGAGAAAGGGTTAAAAATAATTAGTGCACTAGGATGCCAGCAGATAGAAAGGGCAGCCAAAAACTTTATTAACACAGAGGAAGTCAGAGGGCTATTAAGAACAGTCCCCTTTAGGAAAGTTCCATAGATAAAGTAACTCACAACAAGATACTGTAGAGCCAGCTTCTGCTTCTTGACTTGTTACCTGTTTGGACAGACTCACACTAATACTGTCTTGCAAGTCTAACAGAGGACCTTCCCTTCTGTGTTTAGACAGGGAGGGCCATAGCATATCGGGTTTTCTGTATTAAACTGATACTGGTGTGATCGACTTGAGTAGGCTAGAGATTTGCTTTCTGCTTAGAAGACGCTAGCGCTTTGAGGGCAGAATGTGCATGTGTAAATCCTCATATACTCTGAAGACACCAAAAGTAGAAATGCCTGGAAGTGAGGTCACTTATCAAATGGGAGACTCTGCAGAGACCCAGGATCCCTAAAACTTAGAAAAGAGGTGTAGCCTACTTATGGCTTGACTGGAATACTTTGTTTTTAAAAAGTGCTATCAGATTTTTTTAATCAAACTTTGGAATATTTCTACGGGATGTTTAATTTGTCTCAGAGTCCTGATGCTGCCAAATTCTCAGTAGAAATCTGGACAGTGACTTGTAAGCATAATTTTTTGCTGTCTAGATGAATGTTAGTCTTTCTACCTATCTTAATTCACTCTGCCATTTTATTCAAACATAATGGTAATGTTTTCTACTTCTGTGTTTCAAATACAACACACCTTAACTTCATACTTTCCCTCACCCCTCCCCCAAACATCAGTCAGTAAGACATCTATCTTAATGCAAATACTTTTACTTTATTAACCCAACATGTGCAACTTCTTTGGAAAAATATTTTCCTCTTAATGAAGCTGCTTGATATAGTGATTACTGGCCCGAAGCACTTATGAACTAGGGGAGGGATGAACTCTGAGAAAATATTTGCATATAAAATGAGCTTAAGAATAGCAAAAAAGAATAAGTAAACTTGAAATTGGTTGACCTTAAGTGTTGATGCTGCAAGGCTACTTCAGAAACGTCCACAAAGGCATATGGTAAAAACTCTACTTTTGTGGCATTTCTGATATCTGTTACAATATAGTTAAATTGCTTTTTCTATAGCATTGGTTTCATGGTGCATAATATGCTGGTCTATTTGATTTTTTTTTTTTTTTTTTTTTTTTTGGTGTGGCACTTCATCATAATTAGGTAGTATGCCATAATGGTGATTCCTGCAGACTGATCTCTGAATGTTTCTGCTGACACTTCTAAAATTATGTTTTAAAATGCAGCAGGGTGATCATAGGTGGCTTAGTATTTTAACAAATTAGTTTGGATGACTTGCAAATTAATACCGTGTGTTCATTTTCTCTCAGAGCCAATTTGGAGAGCAGATACTAAGATCTGATACAATAGCATGCTTTTCTCTTTGTTGCAAAAATGCAGATTATCATGCTACTCTAGCTGTGCAGTTGTTACTACCTGGAAGCAATTTCAGTAACTTTAATTTAAGACAATTTTTAAGGTACATTGAATAATTTTTTTAATAATGTAAATATGACATTACCTGTGTCTTTGCATTTTTCTGTTTTAAATTCAGTGAGGCTTTAATGGGGGTGGAGGAGAAGAAATGTTTCTTCAGAAATCTTCCAAACCATTTTTTTTTTGCCCCACCCACTTCCTCCTTTAGAAAAAAGGAATGCTTGTTTTATACATTCTGGTTAGATAGCTCATTTAAATTTCTAAAGCAACTTTTTCTGAACTTCTTCCAACAGAGAGAATAGCCCTGCCACGTTTCCTGACACACACAGCACATTTCAGACAGCTCTGTTTCACCCAACACCCATTCATCCAAAGTCTCAACCTGGTCCTGAAGTTCGACTTTATGATCCTAACACTGGAAAGCTAATCAGGAAAGGCACCCAGACCTCTGGCCAGTCGATGTACATCCAGTCTCCAGCTCCTCCCATCACCTTACCAGTCCACGGTGAACACTCGTCCTTCAGGTACCTAAAGCATAGCTAAGAGTCACTTCAACTATATTTTCACATGCTGTTGTAAATCTAACTCTTGTTATCTTTGCATTTGATCAAATTGTCATCTTTGCTTTGGTTACTTTGTTTGCTTTCTAAAAAGCCAAGGAAACGAGTGGAAGTGAGTAGTTAGCTGAAGCGAAATCAGGATGTTAGTATTCCAGATGCTTTTTGTGCCTCACCTAAGTGTGACTAGAAACCTCAAAACAAATAAATGCAGCGTGTAGTTTGTGCACTCTACAGAATGTTAAAATAACTCATCTCTGAAGCAAGGCAGCCTAATGTTTTTTAACAAATCTTAGAATACTGGATTGGTTTTTTGTCTATAAATACATCTGATAGCATTTGGCTTTTGTTTATAAAATTTTCCTCTTCACCTAATTCCTTCAAATGGGACATTAGCTTTGTGTTTTGTTTTGAGGAATATCAGAAGTGGTGGAAGAGGGGTGTAGGTCACTGAGTATTATTAAATAAGGCCATATGACTGAGTGCTAGTTAATTATCCTTGGATCACTAAAGCAGCAGGAGGAGGAGGCGGCCTGCTTTTTGAAGTACAAAGGCTAGCATCTGGACTTTGTCAAAATTTGTGGATTTGGTTTAGCTACAACGACAACACTTGTCTCTTAAGGATGCATAAAATATCTAAAATTCATCCCTAAGTATCTACATAAAAGATCTAACTTTCTGGAATGCTAACAAGTTTAGCAAGGCTTGTTGACTCCAGTGGTAAAGAAGTATTCAGTCGTGAAGGCAAAGCTTTTCTCTTTGTAAAATGTGATCAAAATTCCTTTGCACAATGTGATCAGAGTATAGCAGTTGTTATAAAGCAATTCAGTTTTCCAAACAACCACAAAAATACAATTATAAACGCACACAGTTTTCTACCATTCTTCTCCCTCCCCCGCCACTTTTGCGGTGTCACTTGTAAAGGTTTTGTATATTAGTGTAGCTTGTTATGTTTCCACTCTATCTTCCTGTTGCTAAATTATTTCAACCTATGTCTTTTTCAGTTGTCATCTTTTTATAGGCTTTTTCTTATTTCAGCTTCCTTGTTTCTGTCAACACAGGGTTTTTTTAGTCTCTTCTGTTTGTGAGGACGTCTTGTTCTCAGTTCCTTTTTAACTGTGTCTTTAAAGTCTGTACGTTACTTTACTATGACATGTTAAATGAACAGGAAAAACTTTAAACTATCAAGACGCAGTATGTATCCAGAGAGGAGCTGAAAAGCTTTGGGGTTTTGGTCAGGTTTTGTGGATAGGAATTTGTCTAGAAATAAGTGCTGGGAAGGTTTTACATGTATATAATTGTCATGACACTTCTAAGATGCTTCAGTATGATGGTTTATGTTGATACTAATGCATCATTCAGTGCTTTAAAAAGAATAGGTTTTGATGTTTGTTCTACATTTGTCAACAACTTAATGAAGAGTTTTGTCCATGCCTAAGCCTATTTTTCTTTAATGTAGAGGTGCTTCTTCACTGGAACATCCTGCAGAAAAAGAGAAATACACTTCAGTTGTCCTCTTAGTTGAGTTTCTCAGAGCCCCAGGCAGGTTTTGGGGGTGGAGTGAGACTATCTCCTTTCTACTCCCTTATTTTATTTTGCTTAAACATTTTTTTGACTGTCAATGCTCAGGGTTGAGATGCTTTAATCTAAGAAAGTGAATCCAGTTACTCACTGCTGCAACTTCACCCCATAACCAAGCAGCTGTAAGAAAAGAGATTAGCATAAGGTATATGCTAGAAAATAGTATTTTCATCATCATTTCCTGTTGATTTGGTTCTAGTGGTAAAATCAGTGACCTGTAAACACTGATCTCTTAATTGGGGCATGTCTGTATTCCTCAGAGCAGTTCCATTATCTCCAATTACGATGGTGAGGAGTGTCTTGGTAAAGTCTAGGAGGAAAGCAGCGCAGTGATCAAATACCACTTTAAGTACTTTTAATGGATAGGAAGTACAGTGCAGGCAGAGCATGAAGGCTGTAAAGAAGTAACAAAAAGCCAAATAGGAACAGCTTTGCTGTGTTTTGACTGAGCAAGAGCTGAGGCAGAAGTACTGTATCGTTGCCTTGCTTTGTCTTAATGCATACATCAGTGATAGCTTTTAAAGAAAGCTTCACATCCAATTTAAAAATTGATGTGATACTTGACTTTACAGAAAATTACCTTAGTGCAGGACAGACTTCATGTGCTCGTATGTTCAGCTCCTACAGAAAGATGAGAGTATTTGTAACTAAGCCATTGAATTCAAGCAGAGTTAGATAAAGCTTTTAACACTCACAGCTGTTCCTGTTGTGGGTAGATGTAGTCAAAGCCTCCAATAATCTTCTTTGATTAGTTTCTAAAAACTTCATCTGATCCTGAATTTCAGACAGCAGGCAACAAAACTGCACTTCTGCGAGAGGAAACCCTTGGGTAGATGGTAGCAGCACGTGGCATAGCAATGGTACTCGGTCTCTGACTGTAAGAATAGACCTTGTTGTGCTTAGAAGAGAGTCTCTTGCAAGGCTGGTTATTAAAAAGGGCTTCAAGTTGTCCGAGTACCATTTCACAAGAACTGTTTCAGTTCTCACTTTTTTATTTTAGGTTCAACATTTTTAGTTTCTTTCTGGGACTCAACTGGAAACATAATTTAAAATAGAATATGATTAGTTTAAATACCTACACGCAATTTACAGTGAAACTGTCACCAGTGAATTACAGGTGGTTCAGTTAATTTGGTCAGCGTTTCATGCGACAGGCATAAATCTTGCTATTGTGCTTGGCTCTGTGAGACTTGAATACCTGCTTTTTGTCATGGCTGTTGCAGCCTCAGCAGGAGGGTGGCAAAGAGTTTGCGGCTGTGCTGGAAGGGAAGGGAATGCGGTGCTGCTTTTGGTGGCTGCTGGCAGCAGGCAGGAGCTTTTCTCTGAGATCAGGAAGGATTCCGCTTTAAAAATAACCTGCGTGGCAGAGCTTTGACACTCTGTATGTATCTCAACAATTTGCATTTTCATATGGAAACAGTACTCTACAAACATTATGGTAAACACTACAGTTGTAACAGGTCATGAGATGTGTAATGTAGTGTTGTCCAGAAAAATGCAAATGCTAATGGCATCTTGGACTAGAATAAAGAAAAAACAGTATTCTAGTGAACGCTAACAATACACTAACAGATGAGGCAAGGCTTAAAATATGGATATAATTTACATGTGAGAAGTTAAAAGTGGCACTCTGGTTTTAACTAATGCTAAGATGCACCAAATGTTTGGTTTGAAAAGGTGTGTCAAGCAGGTGTTGTTGGCTGAAGCAATTCTTTAAGATTTGTATAAATTAATTTCACTTATAAAATTTTTGTGTCTTAATTTACATGTTCATTGTTACAATTTTTCCTACCTAATGTTATCAGTCGTGTTATGACAGCAAAAATATGAAGTACCAAATTGAAGTCATGAATGGAATTTAAATATTTTTAACATTTTCATGATGATAATGCTATTTTAGCTTTTGCCCTGATGCTGTATCAAAGAAAGTGTTAAGATGCTTGTTACTTCCACAAATGTCGAACCCACCCTGCACATGCATGTCCTTGTGCGTTCAACCTGTGCAGGGTTGAATATGGTGTTATTTTTGAAAAAGTACTCATGAATCTCATCTAATTAGAAATAAATGTAAATTCCTGCATTTGTATGTCTTTAAATTTTAATTAACGTAACAAGCAGCTGAAAATGTAAAGCCTGAAAAATGTCTTTGATAAAATAAAAATGTTTCTTACAAACCTTAAAGAAGTCTTTGTTTTATATTGCTTTTTGGAATGCTTTGGTGAGAAGTCCCAGTGTTTTTTATCTAGTAGCAGTTGGAAAATACTGGGAAAAAAAAAATCTGACAGAAGCCTTTAGAAGCTATTAATACAGTTATTTTACAGTTAATATTTGTGTATAATAATGTGGTCAAGGATGATATTGCATTGTATTCTGCAAAAGGAGGAGTTCTCACTGTCACCAGTATGATAATAAGTTCTTAAAAAATATACTAGATTTATTTCTAGTCTAAGAAAATCTGCTGGCTGCCTGCTACATATAACTTGTGTATAATTCTTGGCATGGTCAAGATTGTCATATTTTTAATACAGTTGTGTAAGATGCTTATCCCTTTTGGTCATTCTCTGTTTTACTAAGAATGCAAATAGCATCACCACCTTTCTCTTGGCTAGGGTATCTATTAAAAAGGCAAGGAAATCATATTTTAAAAGAACTTTTTGGAAAATATAGTGGAATGCTGTATTTTTTTCCTCGTTTACCTATGAAAATTATTGTCTGAGAGCAGTTTAATAGCAAAAGAAAACTGTGTGGTCGTGTAAAATAGAAAACATTTGGGGGGTGACGACAATGAAACAAAAAACTGTTAAGCTGTGATGAAAAACTTTAACAGAAAAGCAGTTTGGTTAGTTCATTTCCACAACATTCAAATTGTTGTTTTGGCTTCATGGGAAATTCCACTGTAGAGAAATGACAGCCTGCGAAGGGGCACGTTTCTGCTGTGTTGCTGAGTAGTGCTGAGCTGATGGGGGTCTTCTGCAGCAGATAGCGCAGTTCTGGGTAGCACAGCAATGGCTTGGCTCTCTTCCCCCACCACCCCAATTCAAAAAATGAATTCACATCTCTTGCACCTACCCATGGGATCTGAGAGGAGAGAGATGTGTATTTAGGAAAATGTGAGCCCTCAAAATGAGCTTCATGTGGCTTTCAGATTTCTTACATTCTGGGATTGAAGTACTGATGTAGAAAAAAATCTTGATATTTAGATAACCTTTTTAAGAAGCTGTCAAGTTCATGAGAGTAGAAACGATTTTGTAGAACCTTACCTATGACTGGATTACATAATTTAATAATGGCTTTTTTGGGTGGGGCTGCTGATCTAAAGCTGTTTTTTGAAAATCCAGGCTTGACGAGAAACAGCCATCCTGCGCTGAAACTCTTGTCAGCAGAGACCACACTGTACCCTTTCTGAATCGCCACCACCCACAGAAACAGCTTGATGGTATCTCACCTGGTGGTTACAACTTGAAACGGCTTGTGATTTCAAATACAGTCACTTTTATACTTGCTTGTGGTAATCATTCCCCACACACGCAATCTTATGGGTAACATAAATAATTTGAGACCCCTAAGCTTTATGACCTGAGATCTTTGAATAGGATTCTGGGTGGTGCTGAGCTGCTATAAGGTGTTCCAGGAGGTTAGTGTGACAGCCCAATATTCGTAGTTAAACTGTATGGTGTAGCAGTTTTAGCTTCTACAAGTCTTTAGTAAAGTAATATTGACAGAAAAAGTTACCCAAGAAAGGTAGAAGTCTCCTGCTGTCGTTCTAGATATAGTCTATCTTTTTATTACTATTATAATGCAATTCCCATGAAGTTTTGATTATTTTATCTATTTTTATGAACATTTTGACATTCCTTTTTGTATCTGCATGTTCTGATTAAATACAGTACCTAACAAGGTAATACAATACAAAGAGAAAATGCTACCATATTTGAATACAGTAGCCAAAAAGAAATATGGTCTGTTCTGCGTCTTGTCCAGGCTTAGCAAGTGGGAAGTGTGTGAAGATTGAGGCACAGAAGTGAGCTTTCTACTTGCAAACATCTTGTCTGTAAGGTTGAGAAATAGAAAAGTATACTTTGAAACTCAAGAATACAAGCTTAACATAGGTCAGGAAAAATATATTAGCATGTAAGGGTTGTTTCCTGAATGATAAACGTGTCAAGTGATGGACGAATTCCACTTGAGCACAAACCTTAAAGTATTTTAAGGGCAATGCATCTGCAGCTACTGAACCTCTTGGCTTCAAGAAAGGCATGATGGTTACTTACAAGAACAGTGGGAAGGCAGGAGAGTGAGTACCTTGTTAAAGGTAGAATAACAACTTAAGAAGCCATCAGGGTGAAAATAAAAGCAACCATTGGGAGACTTGATCTTTCCTCCATTGATGAATACAGAACCCTATTAAGCAAAGTTGTAGATATTCAGCAGTCATAAATTGTTTATAGGATTTTATTTCTAGAGAAGCTGTAAATCAAGTAAATCTTTCTTATGTGGGACCCCTGAAATTTTTCAGAGTTGTTCAACCACATCAGCAGCAGATGTTCGAAGAAGATGACCTACCAGCAAGTGAAAATGAGGAGCAGCCTGGTCCATCTAAGCGGAAACGCCAGCCAAGTATGTCTGAGACAATGCCCCTGTACACCCTATGTAAAGAGGATTTAGAGAGTATGGATAAAGAGGTGAGCTTAACTAATTCTGACAGGTTTCTAACATAATGATTGTTAGTTATGCATAATAGTTTAACTTCTGTTAAATTATGCATGTGTGTGAACTGACCTTGTATGCCACTACAGTAACTTCAGATAAAAGCCATAGCAGAGTAAGAAGTACAGTTCAGGCTAAAAAGCAGTTATGTTTGGCAAAGCAAACTTGAATTAAGGAGTGGGAGTACTCTTGTGTGTAAATAGGCCTTTAAAGTAGAACTTCATTTATGCATAGCTTTGTCACATGAAACGTGTTACCACATTTGCTGTGTGTTTAACTTTGCCAGGTGTCCCTTTTTTTTTTTTCTTTTTTTTTTAAGTAAATCTTCAAATAATCTGGACAAAATCAGTGGTGGGATGGGAGAAGAGAGGTCTGTGGATGTAAAAGGCACAGGCTGCAGACAGGATCAGAGAGCCAAAGGGGAGCATGGGGCCTCATTATCTGTAGACATGTAATTGCAGTGCTGTTAAATCATAGCGATCATGGTTCTGCAGCTGAAGGGAGCTTTCTGTTGGAGAGTGAATTGTACTTTTTTCATACAAAACCACATTATTTGAAATTCATTGTGAACCTCTAGCAGCTGCCTATTTGTCACTTATCCTTGTGTGCACTTTTTTTCAAATGAAGCCACCATCTTACGTAATATTAAATGATACATAGAGGAAAAAATACATATCATTGCACACCATGTTTTCATGAATTCCTTACACTGTGCGTGACTTTACTATAAAACCTAGCGACCCTGGAGCTTGAATTCATCTTTGAGCTTAGATCATTCACTGGGGTGGGGACAGGAGCGTAGAACTTCCTAGCTTCTGGCAGTAAGCCAATGACAAGGTTCAAGCTATAAGACATCTCGAGTTATCTTCAGAAAATATAATAAAAGTGTGAGAAGGAAACTGCATATTTCACCAAGGATAGAAAGAGTTTATGTATACGGCATAGCGTAATTTTGAGATATGCTGTTGCTAGAGAGGTCCTGGAGGAACTTTGAGCTGGTATTCTAGGGAAAGGTCCAATAACTTTCAACTGCTGTGGTGATCTAATCTGAATTTCAGATGAGTGCAAGCTTATAACTGTACCTGGTAACTCTTGGAGTTGATGACTTTTGATTTCTTTTGCTTTTTCATTCCAAAGTATTTTGTCCATTTGATCTCAGACTTTCACAAGAAATAGTATTTCTTCTTGTCGTGATGCCAGCCCCTGAATCCATCTGTCTCTTCCTTCTGTGTTGTCAGTGGTACTTAAAGCAAATTGTTGTTGTTATGGGTTGTTTTTGTGTACTAACATTTTTCTAATTGTATGGCTTTTGGAAAACATTTAATGAATTGCTGTTGCAGTGTGTGCACTGAGCCAAAAGAAAGTGTGCATGTTTTCCAGAATTACTGCATAAAGTATTTATTGTTCTGTTTTTAAAGATACTATTTAGGGACCTTGTTAAAAATCTGAATGTTCTGGCACTGTTCGTTTTGTGACTGATTGCTCTCTAGGCTGCTACAGTTAGACCAAAGAAATTAAAGTTTTTCTACCTATCCTGCAAATATAAACAACTTACATTGCGATGATTAAATTACGCTTTTACTTAAGCTGCATCTTATGTTTGGAAATGAGACTACATGAACTTCAGAACAAATGAAGCCCAAATTCCAATGGATTTTTTTTTCATAGTTGACTTAGCTTTGGTTCCAGGAGTATGATTTGAGGTTATAGTTGCTGCCAAAAGGTTTTCCTTCCATCAGCCTCTGTTCCCACCCCTGTCTTTATTAAATTCACATTTCTTTGATCGTGGGGCAGCTGAACCAGTAGAAACTCTTCACTTGGGTTTGTTTGGGTTTTTTTTTTTTTGGGGGGGGGGGGTACATTGGTTTGGTGAGGAACGGGGTTGGGAGTTTCTGGTATTATAGCTCCCTGACATGGTTTGATCAAGGATCAAATGTTACCACTGAGACATGGAGAAGGGGGCACACGGGACATATATTGGGGAGGTTGAACTGGACACGGTAGTGCCAGCAGGTCATCATCTCCTGGGAGCTGACTGTAGAGACAGTCAAGGGAGACTAACCTTTGTGGACTAGCCTTGGGACTGATGGCATCACCTTGGTAAAGATAATGTATTCATGTACAAGTAACGTAAGTAATAAAAGAGGATTATATGGTGTTGTGTGGGAGTACGCTTATGAAACAGAGGGAGGACGTGTGGTAACGTAGCCCATAAAATATAAAAGTTTAGTGGAGCATACAGAGGAGATTCTGCTGTCAGGAACGTTATCAAATTAAGTGAAAATAAGCTTGATAAGCATTGCTAGTTGGTGCTCAGTTCACTCTGGTGACACTGTGACTAGTTTAACTTCCACAGAAGGGTGTTTGCCTGTATCTCATTCTTTATTAAAACATGTTAAAGGGTAAGAACCTTTCTGCAGTCATGTCACTAAGAGATGTGAAATTTCTGCTTTTTGCCACAAAAATGCTTTTGCTTCATTTGCATCCATTCTCGTGGCTATGCCAGCCGCAAGATCTACAGCTGATTGCAGACCACCTTGGTGGAGTGATGGAGTCTGTTTCAGTCACAACGGTGATGTCTTGCTCCACAACTACCACACAACTACTACTAGCACTACAAGGGCTAGTGCTAAGACTGTTTTGGTTAGGAGTACCTGGTCCGAGAGGAGTGAAAGCAAGTTACAATGGGACTTTGCTGCAGTATAAGCTGACCCAAGTCTCAACTGCTGAGTTCAGGCCCCTAAGCTGCTCTTGATAATCATGGGACCGTACAGCAAGCAAATTCAGGGAGCTGGTTTGGTCAGAAAAGATCACTTTCCAGGTTAATCTTCATCATCACCAGCTTCCTGAAATAACTCGCCGTTGCTGCTGCATGAGTGCTAGTGCCAGGAGCAGGCAGAAGATGCAAAGAGCTGGGAGTGAGCAGTGAAGGCAGAACTGCAGCCCTCTAGCTTTAAAACTGCATCCTCAGTATTTCTGCTGAATTCCCTGGCAAATTCAGATAAGGACTTTTACTAATCAAAAGGAGTCTTTTAGCTTTAGGCACTGGGATTTTTTCAATGAAATAGGAAATTCAAGTGTTTATATATACACTGTTTCTGTGGACATAACAAGCAATAAATAACTCCTTTGCACTTAACATTGAAAGGAAATCTAGCTTTTTCTTTGCAAAAATCTCTGAAAAGGCCACACAGCCCCAAGCAATACAGAATTTGCATGTAGTTTATACGTGGGAGAGTTTTGTTAGAAGAATCAAGATGGAAGCTGATAAAGAGAATTTAATTATGCTTTATTCCCAAATTAAATCCCTTTCCATCCTTAACCTATTTAAACATGTTTGTTGCTTTTCCTAGTAAAAAAAACAGTATCTGTTCCAATATTCCGTGGGGAAGAACTGCCATGGATAGGCATCTCTACTAAAATTTGATCTTGCATGGATTTTTACCTTATCTTATTATTTTAGCTGTAGTTGTGCTATGGATACCAAATAAGTCAAAGGAACTGAATAACATCCCAGCTATTGGGTTGTAGTTTAAGGTCATTTAGCCTTTTGTATCTTTTTCAGTGCCAAAGATCTGGGAGACCAGATCCAATGGTAGCTTCTTTTCCCTCTGACATGGGGGACTGTTTGAACCTTAGGAAAGTGCAAGAGCAAGAGTGTTCAATGTAATAGGACTGCTGTTCAAAGGGCAATTGCCAAATCAGAGTAAGTACATAAGGAATGGATCCCTACTTGGGAAATACAAAGCCTGCTAATGCTGCTGCCTCACAGTTGAGAGAACGTTTTCCTCCTTTCTTTTCTGTGCTAGCCAGACACAGAGGCTTTGCAACTGGCTGCTGCTGTTTCTCTGCTATGGCATGGTAAAGAGAAGCAGAATTGAATGTTGCCAGTTTAATTAGCTTGTTTGTAGTCATTTTTAAAGGCCTGGATAAATTTTTATTTCTAAATAACTGGTTATCTGATATATAACCTGCACAAGCTTCCTCCATAAAAATGCCGTTTATATTGGATTGTATCTAGTATGCTGTAATCTTCATGGTATGTTGCTGGTTTCATGAAAGGGCAAGGATTGAAAACCATCTTTAAAGAGGAGGTTTCCAAACAATTAAACACAGTCAGTAATAACTAACTAGAAATCTCTCTTGTCCGTAATACCTGTTCCAGGATGACTTTTGTTTTCTCAAAACCAACAGTCTCGTTTACAGGGAAGGTATCTACTTTTCTTTTCATTGACTGCGTTGGAAAGTAACTGTTGCAGAAGCCTGTCCTGTAGGGAGAGCAAGCTGGGCTGTCTGCAGCAATTCCCGTCCCCCGTGACAGCAGCGGTCCCCTTGCTCACTCGCTTGCCATAGAGGTACAGGACTGTTCGTTGCGTGCTTTTGGTGCGATTGTGGGGCATCATCGTCCTTCCCCTGGGCTAGGTGGAAGCTGCTGACCTGCCAGTCACTACAATGTTGTGCAGATCTGCTGTAGTTTACTGACAAAAACCAGAAAGTGGAATCCAGGCTTCAGATGACTCTATTCGTTTCCAGAAGTAAGATTTATTAGCTAAAGCAAGTTGCGCAAAGGAAGGTAATGGCATACAAATCATGTGAAGACATACACATGTCTTTCCATTCATAATTGATTATCTCGGTACAGGGTGACGTGCAGTTCTCCCTCCCAGAGGTTACTCGTGGATCATCTTGTGAGGACATTTCTTCAGAATTCATTGAGAACTGCTCCTGTGAACTTCTAGCGTCTTGATTCCTTTCTGCACTGATAGAATTACTTATATGTTTAAAGAAGGCCAGCTAAAATGTCCTATGATAGATATTTAATAAATTCTGTTAATCTTGCTGGTTTAGAAATTAGTTTTATTTCATTTAAGCTATTGTTAATTCCTTTTTATTAAGGATGGTTTTCTTCGGAATTTGTACTCCTAAATGATGTTTGGAGAGAACCTTACGCAACTAGGCTAGTGCCATGTACAGTTACCTAGTCAAGTTGATCTAATCTTAACGCTGTCGTGTCCTGTGTGCTATAAATAAGCTGTGTTTGTTTTTACATACTAATTGCTTCCTGATGGACCCCAACTTTGCTCTTCTGTAAAATTTATTCTTTCTTTGTGGATATCTGTTGCAGACCCACAAGGTGATTTTTAGCCCTGTGCATTGTGCTAACTTCTTTTAAAAATGTTTACTTGAATCAGCTTCGTATAATCTTAAAGATTTTCCCTTTTGTAATCAGTCTCCCTTTCATTATTAGGTTGACATTCTTGTGTATGATAAATCACTCGTCCATGAGAAGTCAGCAAGATCGAGACTTTTCATTCCTCTCTTCCTTTTGGCTGTAAATTATTCTCTTGTCTGTTCCTTTAAGAGCTGTGGCTGGCAGTACAGTTCCTTTTTTTTATTTTTCAGGTGCTTTCTAATTCACCAGTCTGTGTAAACTGTAGAAACGCATAGAAAGATTCCAAGCTGCTCCCTTATAAAATGCCAGTGACAAACGAAAAAGAAATTACGCTCTTGTCTCCTTTTTGTAAATTATGAGCCTGTGCTGAGCTCAAGATCCTGTTCTCTCTTGCTTACAGAGAGGCTGCTGCCACGTCCATGGTAGACTGGCCGTGACGGCAGAAGACAGACGGCCATAGGTACTCGTATCCGTCACTGTCAACACTTGCAGGACCAGTCTTGGGCAGATACCCAATATGGGCTTCACTGATGGGAAGCTCAAAAAGGAGCTTCCAGGAAGGCAGTAAGATTTCAGTAAGGTTTAAGTAAGCTCAGTAAGGCAGAAAAATTTCTAATTACGTTTTGCAGTGCCTTCTCATCCAAGATGGCCTGGGATTACTAATGTCCTGGAGCGGCTGTGCACACGTAGTCTGCTTGTTGTAAGATCCTTATGCTTTTGTGTTTATTACCGTGTTTTTGTCAGGGTGTTTTAGAGTAGCATCTGTATCTTGTCAAGTGTCATCATCTCTGCCATCTAAGGTAAAATATTTTGCTGGTTTAAATTCTTGTCAGTTTGGGACTTGGGAGAGGGGAAGAGTGGGAGTGAATCTGATACCAGTCAGACCTCCATCCAGCTTTCCTAGCTCTCACTTCAGTTAGCGGAGCTGCAAAGATTCCTATCATCTGGCTGGATATGTACTTAGCAGCTGCAAAGTGACCAGATTGCAAAGCATGTTCTGTGCATCAGTGCGTTTAAGTGTACAGATTTTTCTTGAGTGGGAATTGCCTAATGAACTACTTTTGCATCAAAATGGTTCTGTTGATGTGGTATATATTCTGCACATTCTTTTCCTTTTAACTAATTTGGAATTTGTGCGCCATATATAAAGACTGAAATTACAACATTCTGCTTGTACGTAAGGCCATTTTGTCACTGCATTTTGCTTTCATCATGCAGATTTATCCCTTAATTTCTGTTTTGTATTTTAAGTTAGTGGCTATACCGTGCAGTGAATTAAGAGGTGGTGTTTTTCTCCTTCAATTCAGTGAAAGCTATTGTCTCAGTAAGTGGTTAGCCTCTTGGTTAGTTTAAAAATACTAATTTAATGCGGAGGATGTGGTCTGTAGTGCAAAACAATAGCTGCCTGGGGCTCACTTGAACACTGCATTGCACATTAACAGTTCTTTGAATTTCCACAACTACATTTCTCATACAAAATTTCTTGTGCGTCACCTTAATATGTAGCATGTCATAAATTGTACAGGTACTAGATTTGGTTAGCGGCCTCTTCTTATAAATTGTAGCCTTTTCTGAAGTTAAAAGAATGAGCCTGTGTGTACACTTGCTGTCGCCAGTGATCGTCACCCAGGCACCTTGGCCCTTGGAAGTTACGAGGTCTGCTTCACGGTTATTAGACCGCTTCCACTCGAACTGAACGTCAAAAAAAGATAATTTTCGAGGTAGCTATTGGTGAAAGTGTACATTTGGAGAAGTATCAAAGGGAAATGCGCTACTCGTGGGGCGGTAAGAGTCTGCACGAAGACAATTTGCCGGAACGCCTTGTGGCGTAAGCAGACCTGAGGACGCTGGGACTGGCCGCCCCGGGTCCGTTGCGGGCCTCGGCGCTTCCCGGCGCTGTCCCTCGTTCCTTATCTACGTCCCTCTTATCACCTTCCCTCACGCGCCGGTCCCCGCTGGCCCCTGTGCTCCGGCAGCTTCTCCCACACGGACGAGCGGGCGGCGTGGAAGCTGCAAAAAACTCCCAATTCGCCGGCCCCGTCGGCTTTTTATTTTCGGCGTGGGGCGCTTGTTACGGAATGGCGTAAGCCAGCGAGGCTGAACGTGTCGCTTGGTTTCTTCCACTCAGAGATTAGTTTTCCGGAGAGAAGCGGTGAGCCTGTGGTGCTGGGAATGCGGGTGCGGGTTTATCTTCGGGGGGCACTTGCTGTGGTGTGGTGGCTGGCTGATGCACCAAGAAATGGTACTTTGTTTTGTAGTGAACGTAGCTTAAAGCTGTTGTAAAACAAGGAAACTTTTTACTGCTTTCCCCTGTTTAAGATTTTGACGTTCATCCGTCTCTAATATGGTTAATAACACAGAAGTAATTGAACATTAAAATACTATAATGTTAAAGCAATTATTTTGCCCGTATCTCATCTGATTAGTAGAGAAAACTGCGTAAAGTTGTCCAGTACTATTTTCAATAGTTTGGTGATGAGAATCAACAGTGTAGAATTACAGTATCAGTACAGTGGGATGGAGAGAGCAAAGACAAGCACTTAAAGGAAACTGGATATCAGTCATTTGCTTCTGCCTTTCTTTGTTTTCCTTTGAAGAATTCATTTCCCACTGAAAAATGGAAACAAGTCTAAAAAGTATCAATGCATCTCTATTTGGTTTTAATTACAGAAGATATAAACATATTTTAAAAAAAAAAAAATCAGTATTGGTCACATTTAAGTTGTAGGTAAATTATCCTGACCAGAAACATTGACGCTCTGACTGAACTCTGACACTCTGAATTCAGCTAATGCAAAGAACACTAAAAGAAATGCAGTGAAGATAAGGCTAGTGAGATTGGAATGGCTTATCATCATTGATATTTATCGGCAGACCATTTATCTATGCACTAATTACATACAGCTGGTTATCTGGTAGTTTTTGTTTATTAAGAGGGCATCATGGTCCAAGCTTGCCCTAGCAGCTTTTTTAAGTGTTTGGAAAGAGTTTTTTATGTAATAACACATTTTACAAGGAGACAACTGATTACCAAAATAGAAAAAGGATTTTTATCTAATTTGATATCTTAAGTAGGCAATCAGTTTTAGACCGCTTCTATTTTTCTACACTGGTTGCTTAGAAAACATTATTTAAGCACAGTTTCTGGTGTACTTGGACATCTTATTTTAATTTTAGATTTATTTTTAAGAATTTATATGCTATGAGGGAATATGGGAAACATATTGGGACCTTTTGACATTCAGATGGCACACTGCATAAAAATCTGCATTTTGTAGATAAAAAAGGAAACTACCAATATATGTAAGGATTAGTTTGATGGCACTCATGACAAGTTGTTAATTAAAAGGTGATATTATTATATAGAATTTTGTGCCAAATGAACACAATCAGTCAAATTCTTGGCTGGTCAGGCTATTGTTAGGAGGAAAAAAAAAAGAAAACGTATGATTGAGACTGATTAACTTTTATTATGCCCAGATATTTTAACAGGTAATTTATCATGAGATAAGTACAAATGGTTGTGCTACAATAGATTATTAATGGGCTGCGCCAAAAGGACATAAACGAAAGAAGCAGCCGTGCTTACTTCAGAGCTGACCTCTTTTTGAGGAATCTGATAAAATTTATAGTAATAAAATTGACTGCCTGCATTTTGTCTGGATTTCCCTGTTTATTCTATTGACAATCCATCAAAGATTGATTTTATTTACTTGCCAACAAAGGTGCTTCTGCCATCTCACATATTCTTCATCCTTTTCTGATGCAATTGACAGTTGATCCAGATCCTCTGCCATTCTTCCAAAGAGGTTCTCAAAATTGTTTCATTGCAAGTAATCTTGAGTTTTTGGACAAGTAGCTTCTTTTTATGTGTTTCTATCATTCTGCTAAGCATAGAGTAAAAATTATTATGCAAATAAGATTAAATCTAAGCTCTGTGTACTTGTTTCCGCAGATGATGAACAACTTCTTTGGCTTTTAAAGTATGCCTGGTTATATAGCAAATGTATTATTCTAATGTTATTCCATATGAAATGGAGAGTAGGTCTATAAAGCTTCCACCTCTAGAATTTAAAAAAGTGAAGGTTGGCTATTCTATAGGGAAGAAGGCTTTTCCATACATTCTGTTTGGTTTTTCTACCAGCACTGGTAGTGCATTAGGTATCTGCAGCCTTCTCTGCTTGGCCTTAGTGAAGAGAAGCTGTAAGCCCTTTTCGACTGCTTGCTTGCTCACTGAAAATGCAGCAAAAGTTCTTTAAATAGAGTTCAATAACCTCATTTTAACATATATGTCTACCTCCATATGCGAAATCAAATGCAGCTAGGCTGTCAACACTAATTGGCCACAGTTAAAAATGAGTTGTCTGAGCCATGTTAAACAATTTGCAAGCTGATCCCTAACATAATTCTGAGCAGCTGCACATAGGGCCTGACTGAGCCTCATCACAAGTCTAACATGTTTTTTACATTTAAATTCGAGCTGATATTCTCTGTGATTGGTATTTAAAAGTCTCTGCTTGAGTCCTGGTCTAAGTCTGAACTGTTTCTTCATAACTATTTTTTTTTTGTTTTATTGAGATGCCCTGATACTTGTATTTCAACATAAGAATAAATACAGCTATGCAATATAGCATAATATATGTTAAGCGCTATGGAGAATCTTTACAAACACTTGCATAATGCTAGTCTGCTAGCAGATTTAATTTGTGTTTGGAATTCTGGGGTTATAAAAATGCAAGTCCATTTTGGTGACATAAAGGCCAGGTTATTTCTAAATGCAGCATTGAATGACAGTTTGTACCATTACTCTTTAATCAGCTGCTCTTGATCAGTTATCATAAGGTGACTTATTTTTAAATTTAAATTATGCATAATTGTAATTGCTGGCTTTCAAGACAACTTTGAGATAAAATATCTTTCCTTTTGCTTTGGTAGTCTTCATTGTTGTCAGGCACCAGCTTCAGGGAGCACTGAATATAGCCACTCAGCTCTGCCTATCTGTGGTAGTCCTGCAGCTGCAAGTGTTCTAGCTCCTGTGTCAGCATCACTAAGAAGTATTTCCATTCCATGTACAACTTCAACAGAGATTATGAAAAGCTACAGAACTAGAGCCCCCTACTGATGTAAAAAATTCCCTGCTGCAATGCAGTCACAAAATGCATAATTGCCCAAATGGCCATGCTGCTGTAACTTTTTCGAGTCTACAGCAGGGGTATTAATTTTAGATTTTGAGAGAATGTCATTGTTACTCTATATTGTTACGGTTTTTGTATATGAGCTTGCACTTTCTCTTTGCCAGGGTCACAGCTGTAGACATTAGTGTCTCTGTCGCTCCTCGCAGCAAATATGATGATACTGCTTTCTCTGAGATGAACACAGACAGCTGCCTATCTCAGATATTTTAGTGCTCCAACATCAAACTTGCTTCATCACAGAGGTATTGAGGACTGGATATAGCTGGCATACCACGACACAGAGATCATATCAGAACCTGCATAGTATTCATCACCTTAATATTGAGCTTGTTGTAGAAACTGACCACTCTTCAGCTGCCCGGCTTATCTTTCACTGTGTTTGGGATTGGGGTTTTTTTCTTTTTTCTTTCTTTCTTTTTTTTTTTTTCCTTAACTTATTCCACACAGACAGTGCTCATTCCTTCACTACCTCACTTGAAAGCTGCGTGCTTGATTGTACGGAGTCTGTTTGCAGTCCCATTGCCCAGTTCAGCAGAAATAGTTTCTAAACTGGCCTGTCTTCACTGTCATCTTTAAATTTCTAGTAAAGCCAATACAGAAATAGTTTTCTCCAATGCTCATTATTTGAGGTGGCTTTGTCAGCTTGAGCACATTGATAAATGTCTCTTGGCTCTTGTGATAATGAGACCAAACTAATCAGGCTTACTGAAGAGGGAAGTTCATTGACAACCAAGCAATGCTTCATGAAGCCATGAAGCTTTGTCTGGCAATGCTAATGCTAAACTTAGGTTAAAATTAGTAAGTTGTGGCAGATCCAAGCTGGCTCTGCTTACAGCTAGCTTGGATCAGGGTGGGTTTACTAGCTTGTTCATAGTAAGTGTGGATAAATCTATACTGAACACAGCATATCTGTGTTTATAGAGTGGTGCTTTTGAGCTAGTAAGCCCTACTGTATCCCAATTGCTCTACACAGTGGTAGTTTAAGTTCCTTTGCAGCTGTGATACCTGCAGAAAGCCTGCACTTGCAGATAAATGAAAGCAGTTTTTTGCCTGTCTTTTGTTCTCACCTTAATATTTTCAATTTCACTTAGTAGACTATGACTTCTGAACAGCTTTGTATGCTGCTGAACAAGAAGTTCAGGAGTTCAGCCTTTGAAATGGAAAAAACCTTATTTTTCTCCGAAATATGTATGTAGCAATGAATATTTATTCAGTCTAAGTGAAAGATATGCTTTCAGTTGACCTTGGGATGGTAGAACCTAGCACTGTGCTAATAGAGTTGTTAAAACATCTGGTAACAAGCATTCATTGTGAGAAAGCTTTGAAACAGTTGAGATGCAAAAAAGATGGGGGGTTTTGTGTGCATATTATGTATACCAGAAACTCTTTGTTTATACTTGTATATATCTTCTTTTTAGGGTGAGGATTATTTGGGCTCTCATATCTATTGGAGTAAAGTCCATAGTTGTGACTGTCATTCTACAAAGGCAATGTTTTCTGATCATGACACTGTTAAATAACAGACTGCATGTTTGGTTGCAGCATTTCAGAAGTTTGGTGTTTGTCTCAGCTGAAGCACATTAGAGCCTTAAATGTAATCTAAATAATCTGTAATTGAGGTTGAAGTGATTGGAAATTAGTTCAAATCAAGCTCCCTCCCACTCTTGAATTTCTTATGTTAATGGAATTACCAAATGGGTTAAGCCCTAAATGTTTCTCAGAAGTTTTCAAGGATAATATGCTAAGTGTACTTGCAGGTTGGCTACAGCATTAGCTAAAGCCTTTGGGGATGACTTGAAAGAAAATATGTAGATTAATATCCTGGTGCTTTTTTCATAAAAGCTGAGATTTTCTGTTTAGAAATGCAGGCTGCAAAAAACCTGTATCGCTTTTCATATTTAAAAAAAAAAAAAGGATTATTTTAAACCTCTTCTACCAGTTCAGCAGATGTTGCCAGATAAAATAGTGAGTATGTGGAGAGAGCTGTCCCATCCTCTTTTTAAAACCAATTGAACAGACAACAAGCTGGATTGATGGAGGAAACCTGCCCACACCTGTTCAAAGCTGCCTCTGTGTGTCAAGAAAAATGGTATCAATGGGGTCAGAGTGGCAGTGAGTTTTAGCACTTTATCCTAGTCTTTGTTATCTAGGAATAACATTGCTTTTTAGGTTTGGGCAATCAATATACTATCCTCTATAAAATGCTCGTGAAGGTAAACAGCATAATAGATGTGTTCAGCATCTATGGATTTTTTCTTTTTTTTTGTTTTTAAGTGGAACTTCACAAGAGCAGATGCTGTCAAGAGGGCACTTGAATATATTTTGATGATCAAAAGAATTGTTGTAAAATGAAGCTTATGTCCAAAGAAAACTTGCTCTGATTGGAAGCAATACGAGTAGACTAAATATTTTTTTTTATGCTAAGTGATTTGTACCCAAATATCTATTCTTTTTTTATAACATAAATAATATAAAACCAGATTAGGAGCTCAGAAATTATACAATTCCTTGATACTAACGTACTGATACTGTGCTGCCCTCAGCACTTCATTAGTGTCTTGCTACAGATGTCTCCCCTTGGCAGTGAAATGTGTCAGAAAAGATTACTCAGAGCCTAGGCACTGTGCCCTCTGAAATTGCCATGTGTCATTTTTAATAGTATGTTAAGATTTCTAACTTATTATGTCAGTGGTATTTTGTGATAGTATTTAAAACACCTTTTGCAAGTGTTCTTTCATTAGCAAATTAGATTAGTTTATGTTCAAAAAAAAAAAAAATCTTGATCACTGAACTGTTTGTGCATGTCTCTTGCTAAATCTCTAGGAATAAGAAGAAAGTTATGATGGCTTCTGGCAAAACTGTGCTTCAGTTACTGGCCAGACTGACAGCTCTTAGGAGAGACTAGCAAAACTGTAAAACAGAGCTGTTTCTTGCTGCACATCAGCAAAATATACTTTTTTTTAAAGTAGAGAGGATGGCTTTGAGAACAAACAGTATCATGATACTGTCTTGTTTTAAAACAAGGGTGAGCAGTACTTCCATAAACTGTTACAACTTTTTAACCCATTGCTATAAAGGTTTACAAGGTGGGAGCTATCCTGATACATGTTTGCAGCAGGCTGAAATCCCTGAAGTGTCCGCCTGTGTTACCTTTTTTTGTTTAACAGGTATGGATACTTCTAGTCTTTACCAGGCCTTTTTGTTGGCTGGGACAAAATCACATTGATGTTAGTCGTTGTTCATTTTATACACCTGAAAGATAATTTCTATGGATTAAAGATCATTGAAGGTCTGTTTGTATAAGAATTTTCTCCTTGTGCCTTTCCCTTCCCTCTATGAGTTTGTGTACATTAGTATTCCATTTGTGTAGCATCAACAGACTCTCTAGGTTTTCCAGTCTGGATATTTAGATAGTGCTTATCTCTACAAAAAGAGCGTTACGGAATTTAACTACAACAGACTATTACCTGTGGATTCACTCACTAGCTTGTTCCTTTAAGATGAAGGTTTGTCTAAGGTGAGATCAGGACACCTAGTGAAGCGTGGCACTTAAACTTGAGCATGCAGCTTGAGTTCCATTTTGTTCCATTGCAGATATTTTGGTTTTGTTTTTTAAGATTACAGGTGTGGAAAAACTTGAAAGATTGCCCAGTGACACAAGTTTTACTATCCATAAAAGAATCTGCTCATAGTGCCAGTAAGCAGCAATAGTAGTGGATGGTTTGCTTCACCAGTTTATGAAATGCTATATTGGCCAAGAAAGAGCATATGTTAATACTTTTAACATTACTTTTCCAAGTCCTCGGTCTGTTTCCTGTTGCAGACTTCCACTATTCAGGTTGTGGCTACACATTTAAGAGAGATGCTTATCCAAAGTCTATTCCCTGTGGTTTGTTGCTGCTGTCATGTACTGTTACAGCATGGGTGTTTGTGTAGACGTAAAATGAAGTGGGACAGGGAACTAGTGTAGCTAAACAACCCAGCTTAAAAAGGTAGTCGGAGATAATTAAGCTGTTACTGTCACTGAGATGTTGTTTATCGAGCAATGAGATAGTTTTGTTGCACATAGACCAATGTAGCAGCAGGATGCTGAAGGTGGCAGTCCTCCTTCCTTCTTGTTTCTGCTCATCTTGCAAGACCAGGAAACCCTGCAGTCAAATTTAAACGTACCCCCTATTTGTTGAAGGTGTACTCATTCGTATTCTGCTTGATGCTGGGCAGTGTTATGCAGAGTTGAAGTGCTGTTCTTGTTTTTTAGTGGTTCCAATCAAGTCTATCCTGCTGGATAGGTGAACAGCTGTATTCTGGCCATAGGTGGTGTGGTAATTTTGATTTTATTCTCAGACTTCACCATTTAAAAAAAATAAAAATTACAGTGTAGATTTCCAGGCCTATTACTATTTAACGAACTTTTGGCAGAGGGTTTCTTTTGAAAACAGAATAAAGGAAAGGAAGATTAGAGGTATGGATGGCTTTATAATTGGATAAAATCATAGCTTCCAGGCTGCAGCGATGTCAGTGACTCAGGAATTCTTTGGAGAAATCATCCCATTATCTCTGTTGAGACATTTTTTCTTTAGAGACTGAATTAAAAAATCTTTGTGAATTTTACAATTAGTAACTTTTAGTCCATGTGAATTTATTCTATATTTCAGAAATTGGTAGTTAGGAACGGGCTTTTTTTCCTCTTTCCAACATCATGAAGTGTTACTAATTTAATTGAAGAAAGCAATTTTCCTTATAGTAATAATAGTGTTAATGTTTTAGAGGGACTGCCTAGAATCTGTAAGTCAGCACTCGAGGCACCCTAATTACCAAGGGAAGACTTGACCTCATGTTTCTTTTAGATCTTTCAAGTATTTTTCCTAAAGATCTCAAGAATGTTTATGAAGTTTCTACTCAAATCTAGGCATTGCTTTTTAGATGGGAAAATCAAAGATATTAAGAACCTCTAAATGGCATTCTTTGAAGGATTAACGGTCTCACTCGATCATAAGCAAGGATACAGGATTGTTATTGGTGTTGCGTTTTAATAACGATATCGGTATGTAATCTCTAAGTGACAGTTTATTTCATTCCTAGTCTAAGTATTAACTGCAGTAGTAAAACCCAAACGTAGTGAATTGTACGGCTGCAGTCACAGTTACCTTACCTTTTCAGTTGCAAAAGTTAAGTGGTCAAATTAATATAGGCAACCTGTTTGGTTTTCTTCCCCGCAGTATCTGCCTTTTAGGAGCACGCACTGTTGTCCAAGGCCGCAATTAAAGTGCGTGCTGGCTTTCTAGCCAGTGCTGTGCAGCAGCGCTGTGTACTACAGGTACTGGGACTGGCGTTGGCCGCTGTTCGTTCCCCGGCAGGGTCCCAGTGCAGCCTCCAGGGACTGGAGGTGTTTTTAAACACCACGAGGTGTTTTTAAATTGCTGTTTTTCAAATCCGAGCATAGCAGCTGTGCTCAGCATAGAGCGAAGGCTTAAAGGTTTTTCTTCTCGCATAATTGCTTTTCATCCTAAAACTTGTAGGTCTTTACCATAGGCTGCTAATATTTCTATGTGCTATTCAATAACAGTAGATGAGCAGAATTCCAGACCGCAAGTGCCAGGAAGCACGCGTTACAGGTTTGGCTTTGCTCTCATTCCAAAGGCCCGACTTCTAATATAACTCAGAAATCTGTTCACTGCCTGAACTAAAAAAAGCTATCCGTGGATAATGCCCCTTCACAGAGGAAAAAGGCAATCACCTCCCACTCAAAAATATACCATAAGATATTTAGAAAAGCAAGGTGTATTTTAAATAATAAATTCTGAGAACGAAGATCTCTTACTCGGGGACTTCTGCTGCTGAGGAACAAAGCAGTAGTGTCTTTGATTATTTCATTAATACTGTTGTATTACAAAAACACAGTAAAATGTTTTAATGATTCTTTACTTGCTAATGAAGAAACTACTGGGTGGGGGGGGTTGTTTTGGGTTTGTGGGTTTTTTGGGGGGGAGTCTTTGCTGAAAGGTAAAGAGAAACAAACAAAAAAGTGTGTTTATGAATCAAAGAACAAGAATAATTAAATACAGTAGATGGTAAAAGTTATGAAGAAAAAGTAAGTTCCCTTATTTTGAAACTAATAGGGTGTTCTGAAAGCTTGTGATAAAACCATTTGTAAACCATTAAAAACAGATTCTACTTTGTTTTTTCGTTATTCACAGTGTGAATAACTGGTTGGTTGTAGTCATTAAGATAAGTTCACTTGACTTCAGGTATTTTTTTTCTCTTCCTATAAAAAGTTTGTTTGCTTTTGGAATTTCAGTGGAACTCTGTATTTAGGTACAACTACGTTTTCTTTACACTAAGGTGTTGATACTGCTTCTTTTTTGCTCTTTGGCTTCACTAGAAATGAAAAAGATTTTATAGGTGTATTCCTCAACTCAGTCCCTTTTATCAGGGATACAATGTAACACAAATCAGGTGCCTTTTAAAAGATACCTAAAAACCAGATTAACTGTATTTGGTGGAAGACAACATTGAAATAGGCAGCCATCCTAGAAACTTTAATCTGACATACAAAGTTGCTTAACTAACACCTGATCTTGCTTAAGTTTTGCATGGGGGTAAAGTCTGTACTATGCTGGTTAGCATAGAACCAAGCAGGATTTGAAATTAAAGATGACTGCCTGCAAAAGTTAAATGACCCTGTGCTTGACTTTCTGCCGCGTGCTCAGGAAGGTGCTTTATCAGTCCCGTCACGGCCTCTCACTCTTCTTCTTGGCAAGCGTGCTTTTTTGTGTGTGCCAAGGGGTTAAACTTTCCAGGTCAGCTGCATGAATGTCATTTCTCCTGCCCTGCTCTTGATAAACCTTTCCTTGCTTTACCAAATGCCTGGTGTATGATTTGAGGAGCCTGAGGAAAGAGAGGAGAAGCACTCGTGAAAGTGCTATAACAATAACGTGTCGGGTCATTGTATGCTGTGCCAGTGTCGGCGGCTAGGCAGCCTTGCTTGAACCTGTTGAAGAACATTGCTTCTTTTAAAGAGAGTTCTCATTCTTACCTTCTTTGACTGTGATACTTAGCCAGTGAAATATTCTCAGTGACCCGCGCTGCCGTGGGACAGCGTGCGGCTTGTTTGCAGGTTCAGAAGCGTTGCTGCCAAATCACACGTGCCTTTCGGCTGGTGTCGCGTCTTCCAGGGCTGCAGCACGGTGGTAGAGCACTATGGGGTGACCTCTTGTAACCTGGCTTATGGGAAGATGACTGCACCTTCTTTTAGAGTTAGCAGTACTGTATTAATTCCTGCTAACTACTTAATAATGTGAAGTTAGTAAAGTTTTTACAATATTATTTCCATTTATTTTGCCACTGCCAGAACAGTTTTGTTTTCATACCTCTGTGCTGGAAGGTTAGGAAGTTCAGTGCACAACTCCAGGAAGATGGAGCCACCACTGTCTCTGATTTGATTTGCAATTTAATACCATTGTTCACCGTTAATTTCACAGGCTCAGAAGTGCTTTTTAATTTGCAATTTCTAACGTCACTTTTCCCATCTACTCTTTCTTTGACTTCTCGTTTTACTGCTGTGTTAAAGTTCCTGAAATAGTCTGCTGATTTCTCTAACATTTCATGTAAAATATATGTAAAAACTCCCTTGATCTACTAAAAAGCAATAGTTTGGGACAAAGCAGAAAGGAATGTTGGAAGTGGAGACAGCGGTAAAGATGATAGGATCAAATACAGAATTATGGGAGCTTATAAAAGCAAGCTTTCTGTCCTCTAGGGAAACTGTTAATATTCCACAAACAGCACGCCCACCGGTTCTGCTGGAGAAACAATAAATTTACATGGAAGAGCATCTTTTGGCAGTATTGCTAAGGCACTGCAAAGGAATTTGGATGTTAGCAGCATTTGGAAGGTGCCCGTGTTTCAGGGACAGCTTTCTAATGTAGATGTGGCTTAAGATACTTTAGAAGTAATTGAGGATAGAATTAAAAAGCACTGTCTTTCATCTTCTCTGCCTGTTTATGGGCAGAGATTATGTTCTCTGCACATTTACTTGATAATTTTTAAAATACATTTAATTTTTTGCGGTATATTTTCAACCTTGAGCAGTTTGTGTCCTGCAGTTTAGAAGTAACCTGTAAGACCAAAACACTAGCTTTTTACTTTTCTTTTTTAATAACAAATAATAAATCTTCATATACGTCATGCAAACATGTAGGAGGTCAGTCCCAAAATATGTTTTAGTAAAAAGAGAAAATGTCAAGCAAAAACAGCCCCAAACACCGAACTGTTTTGGTTCTTAGGAACAGTTTTGAGCACACTGGGATTTCAGGATGTCAGCAATGTGTTTAAGTATATTTAAAAAGGTGTGGTATGCATTTCATGATTAATTTTTTCAAGACTACTAGCCTGTTACATTTCAAGTAATTGTACACATACAGTTTGAGATACACATTAAAAGAAGTCAGTATTGATCGTGTTTACAATGCAGGTATATCATCCTGACCAGAAACACTGAGAGTCAGACTTACTCAGCTGATTGAAAGAATACTAAAAGAAATGCAGTGCAGATAAAGCTAGTGGAATTTGAATTGACGTGTGAAACATCTATTTGCCTTTTTTAGTCCGGTATTTCTTTGCAGAGCATCAATTTACTCACTAATTGGATAGAGCTGTTGGTCTGATAGCTTTTTATGTTTAATAACTACTAAGAGGGCATCATGGTCCCTGGCACCAGACATGGCAGCATTTTAAAGTATTTGTAAAGAGTAGGTTGAGGGAATACCATGTTTTACATGGAGATAACCTGCAATTACTCCTCTACTTAGCCATCTTATTTTCATTTCAGAGTTATTTTTTTGAAAAGTATGCCATGGGGGGGTTATAAGGTACATGTTGAAACCTTTTGGTACATTCAGATGGCAGATTATGTTGGTATCTGCAAGTTCTTCCTAAGATGCAATGTATTTAACACAATCTCAAATATGTGCTTAGGAGACACCGGCTTTATGCTGAAAATGCAGTTGATTTTTAATCTGTGCTTACTGTCAATACCAGTTCAATTGTTTCCATTGCTAACAATGAACAGTCATTTTTGTGGCAGTGGAAACAAACCTAAAGAACTCTTTGTAAATACTTGGTTTTCCCAGAACTTGTACAATCAATTGGAGCAAAAGTATAATTGGTCTTTTAGGAAAGACTGGGGGGCGGGGGGGTGGAATGTGTGTCTTCCATGCAAAACTGGAGAAAAAAATGAACAGCTGTCCATCAAACCTATTCTTTTTGTAGAATTTTCTGTAATTCCGGTGAATAATTGATTCAGAGCATTCTACTGCTTTTAGGAGAGATCATTTATGTAGTTACAGGTGTTGTCCTGTTGCTGTCTGAGGTAGTTTCTCGGTTCTGTTAAAACTTGAATTTTTAAATACTTGCTACTTTAAAAACAAGAATTAAAGTTTATTCATAGCTCTTTTTTTTTTTTTAATACGTAGTTTACATTACTGCATATATAATTGCTTCTTCCAAAAATGTAAAGCATCATGGTAGGTCTCTGTCACATCCATAATTCTGCCCCAAAACATTGCCTTTAAATTGTGTTTCTAACAAATTGGGGCTGCTGCTGACAGTTTCTTTTTTGGTGTTTTCTCAGAGTCTTGATTAATTTTGAATGTGTAAACTCAACTTCTAGAGTGAGAACATTTTCCAGCTGACCTGGTTTGTTAATACTACAGAAGGTTTTGGCTTTCTTTTTAACAAAGCTTTAGGTACTTTACAGCTCATGATTGGAGAATAGGAGACTGAAAATCTCATTGCTCTTTGGTCTGTATACTTTGTCTGCATGAGTGTATGCTGTGTTCCTCCTAAATGAGAAATAAAATAGCTTTGTCAGCTGAGGACTTTTTCTGGCTTTTATAATAGGGTGTTTAAAGGAATTGTCAGACTTTTCATTCTCTTGTTAAATGGAACAATTTGTCGTCTTCAAGGGATGAATCATTTTTCTTTTTCAATGTTAATCATTCTTGCTGTGTTATAAAAGTCTTTAAGTATTTTAAAGATAGCTGCTATGGTACTGTTTAAGCAGTAAACATCCTCTCACTGTATCTTATCAGTAAGATTTGGTATTAGCTGGCATTTTCTTCTGAAGTGTTATGTGGTCCATTTGTATTAATCATATAACATCTAATGTTATAAGCAGAAGTTGTAGTTGGTACATCAGTATCTGTCTTGGTCTGAACCAGATTGAAAGATTCCGCTGTTCTTTAAGCTTTTTTATTTATTTAAGGTTAGTGATGTGTCTAGATAGATAGCTGCTACTTAAATTTTAATGTGCTTTTTTTACCTATTAATTAGTTCAAGTGAAGGGCTTAAATCTCACTGCCTCAATGAAAACAGTTTGTTTTCCATTTTTTCTGAGAATTCTGGAAGATGAATATGGTAATCTTTTTATTTTTCAGCATGATTTGCAATTTAGTCTATAGTTAGGCAAGAATCCGTATTTTGGGTGCCTTTCTAGTTAAAGTGGTTTGTAAGGACCATCCCACGTTAATTGTTTTCACATGCAGTGATTTTCAAAATCTGCTGTATTTCTGTGATTTATACATGCATTTTAAATGCCCTTCCACAGAAATGGGACATGTATGTGTACAAGTACCTTAGTAATTCTAATATTAAATGGCATTCCAGACTTCAAAAGAATAACGTCATGTTTGTGCAGAATGAAAGAAAAAAAGACATGGCAATAACTAGACTGCTAGTCCGTCAAAACTGTTCACACAAAGTAGATTTTAAAAGACTATAAAAGTTCAGTTTGTGAGACATCTGTAACACTGAATGTTTATCAACCGAACTTTGTCCTTTGAAAACCTTAACATGTTTTGTAGTAAGAACGTAGTTTTAAACATACGACTTTCTGGAAAAGCATTGCTTTTGGAATGAAAGAATAATTTTGAAGACTTTTAAAGACTTGCTGGAAGGGAGTTGTTAGAGCTGTAGATCTGTGCCACCGCTTGGCTGTCAGTTGCTGGCCATGTTGGGTACAGCGAGTATCTTCTAACAAAGCGATTACAGGCATGGTGTTCCTGCCATCCCATCCCAAACTGTAATACTTAAAACACTTGACGCTTTCTGCATATTCTGCACACACCGAAAAAAGACACTACCCTGTCTACTTTCCACACTTTTACCAGGCTCACTGTTGGCTTATCTCTAGCCATCTTGTCAGTCTCCCTGACTCTGGATTGCGTTCTGTGATTCTTATTTTCCACACGTATGACAACTTCTGGTCATGGGAGAAGTATTTTTGGACTAATGTAATTTGATTTGATGCAGCAATTCCTACAGTTTCTACCTGAAACTGTCATCTGTGTTCACATGCACTAAGCTGGTATGTGGTTCCTTTTTTGTTATGGTCTCTTTACAGCTTTCACAGTGAAAGAGCTGGGCATTAGACAGCAATGGTTCAGGCAGTAAAAATAGACCAAGACAAGGGCCAATGGAAAAACAGCTTAAATTGTAGATCTAAGAAGCTTTCAAGGTACTTTTCATTTTGTATACAAGTCATTCCATCCAAGGATAGTATAGCCTGGATTTTTAAATCCAGTTTTAAAGCTTGAGTTGTAGAACTCCGAAACAATTTCATATTTAAATATATTGTTTTTCACAAGTATACTTTGTAACAAAATGTCCTTGCTTTCCCTTGTGCTGGCAAGTCTCCTCAAAATTATTATTTTAGGATGTTTTGAAGTACTTTGTACCTTTTTTTTTTCTTTTTCATTATTATTGTTATTCCTTCTATGTCATTGTTCTTTTGCAACAATATAGATTGGTAGAATCCTCAGTGGAAAGTAGCACAAGATTAGGAAGAAAAATTATTTGCTACTACCATCAAACAGGAATAGCTGAGAGGCTTGTAGAAAGATAATAAATCCGTCAAATCCATCTGTTTAGCAGAGGCAGCTTTGACTTTCCTTCCATGCATGTCAAGGTAAACAAAGAAATTAGAGGTGCATTTATGAAGGACCAGATATAAGTGACTTCCTTATAGCTTTCTTCTAGCGTTTCAGATTATCAGTGTAAAAGCAGTGGATAAGCAGTGTAAAATCTTTTGGTCCATGTTCATATCCAGAGTTTTTCTTCTTGATAAAGCAGATGTGGCATTAGTGAGAACAGAGAGCAGTTGTAAAGCATATTTTAACTTAGGCTGAGATAAGCTGATTTTAGGAAAAATTCTTAAATACAGTAAAGAAATACTGTCACATGGCTTCTTTCCATGTCCTCTGCCATTCACAAAAATAGAGAGACCATGGGATCTTCACCTATGTTTTCTCATGTGTTTCATCTCTTTCTGAGGGTTGAATGCCGACTCAAAGAGAATATAACCTTTTGAAGCTCAGCAGGGTAGCTTGTGAGTTTGATTTGCTTTTAATGATGGTTTCAGCAGCTCCAGACCTGTCAGAGAAAATTAGCATGTTCTTAGAGGAGTATCAAATCCCATGCTAACTTTCCAGAAGCAAAGGGCAAGCAACTATTTAATGAAATGTGTAAACGTTTTGATAGATTTGCCTTTATTCATTAGCGTAAGCAGACAATCTGTTTAGAATGGGGTTCTGCATGTTCTGTTCCATTCATACTGTATTATTTAGGAATACACTTCTTTAAAGTTACATATCTATCAAGGAATACCTGTAAATACAAGAATACTTATTAGCTAGAAATTTTTATATGCCTTGCCCAAGTGATTCGATATGTTACAATAGTATAAAGTATGTATAGTATAAACTATATGCTATTTTATGCTACAATAGTATAAAACATCTATCCCTTTAATTTCATAAGATAGCACTTTTTCAGTTTCTCGTTTACAGCTGTTCATGTTATAATAGAGTGCAAATACCTTCAAATGTGACTATGATGTATGTGAGTATGTATATCTATGTTAAGTTAAACATAGACAAATTATATTCAATTTGAATAGAATAGTTCGAGAGCTGTTACAGAAACTGCATTGAAGACATTTGGGGTTAATCTGAACTTTCACAAAGAAGGTCAAGGAAAGTTGAAGCATATTCTTAATGATTATTTAAGAGCAATCCAATAATTATGAAAGACTGATTATAGAATAGTCTGTTAGAGGGTACACTTACTCTCCACTCTTTGGCAGGTGGATGACATCTTAGGAGAAGGCAGTGATGAAAGTGATAGTGAAAAAAAAAAGCCAGAAGAGGAAGGTGAAAAACCTCAGATGAGTGCAACAGAGACTCCAGGAATGAAAACAGATCAAAGACCTGGATCATCATCGTCATCATCATCATCGTCAAGTGAAAGAAGCTTAACAGGCAGTGTACCCAGGTATGAGTTTTTTAAATGTAAAAAGAAGTGTTAATGATGTTTCATTGTGTTTGTGCACTATTCAGCATGCTTTTTGACAATGCAGTCTTCATGTCATTGTTAACCTCTGTATGTAGGTAACTTTTTTTTTTTGTAACTCTGTGAAATTGTCACGCTTACCTCTGCAATGTTTTGGGATTGATTAAAGGAAATGGTCATAGTAAATTTCTGTTGAGAACCAGGATATCGCCTGTTTTGAAAGAACTGAAGGCTGCTGAACTGTGTTTATTTTAAAGTAGTCTTGATCCTGAGCCAGAGACACAACAATGTCCTCTGCAGTGTTACTTAAAGTAAAATAAAGCATGGTTTTGGAAAGCTATGTTTTTTCATCCTGAATTTTTGAGATGCTTTTATATGGGACATTCATAAAAACGAGGTTGTTGAGATGGTTTTCTGCTTAGAAAGAAATTTAAACTTGCTAGTCTCTTCTGGAAAAATTATTTTAGTGTCCCAGCATTGACTATTGGATGACTATCAACCGATTTGGTAGTAAACTAAAACTGGATAAACTAAGTGCTTATTTTAAATATGTTAGGGAATGGTTCTCAGTCTGCAGCCTTTTAATAGCTTTTAAGCTGAACAATATAAAGAGAACAATATAAGATGGAGATTATAACAGTTTTAATTTAGAATTGCTGGAATCATCATCCTGTAACACAAAGTGCTAAAAGTGCAAACATGACTCAGATGTGTGTTGTAGCTCCTTTCTGCTCTCATAACTGGACTCCGTTCTCAGTCATAAGAATTTAAGCTCCAATAGTTTTTCCTTAACGGAGGATAATGTAAGTAGTAGGACTTAAGCGACTTATTTACATTATTTTAACTTCTGTGATCTTTCTTCTAGTGCACAGAGAATGTATAAGAGAAGTGGCAAAAAACACTGCAGAATGCGATATATAAATATTCATGAGGAGATTTTGACAGGGGTAGCAAGGTTGCTGTGTGTCAGGGGTTTATTGGAGAAAAAGCTACATGGGAAGCTTGCACGGGCCTTTTAGTTTATTGTGGGTATCTCTAATCATTGAGCATCTTCAGAAAAATGTTAGTCTAAAAGGTATGAGAATTTAATCTCTCTCAAATACCGAGAAGAAAAATTCCCTCCTAAATGAAGTTTGGAAGAGGTAGGGCAAGCCAGTGATGAATACTTCTAGAATACCATTTGAAGCAGCAAGGCATGGTGGTGGCATGTCACTGTTAATCCATCCTAATACTGTGATGTTTTGTTGTGTAGAAAATGCACCAAATTCTGAAAAACAAAAGGCAAAAATAATTGTATTAAGAAATATTGCTTAGGGTTATTGCTAAATACTGTTCCCCATGTATGGTTTACAGTAGAGCAAGTACGTTTGTAATTAACTTTTGCTTCATATAGGGAAGTTCGTAAGTAAGCTTGGCAATACTTCTGCTCTCAGAAGCCATGTAGAGGTAGTCATGTTGTTGCTAGAATAAAGTCTTTGAGCAGCTTCTTAAGTAACTTTTCTATTTTTGACCTTTCTACCTCTTGAGAGTTTCCCTGTCAGTTTGTTAAATTGCATCCAGGATTGAACCTGAATGGAGTGCTGGAAAACATATTCACAAAGTGCTGACCCAGTGTCTGCTAGGCAGGAAATTCTGCATGATAGATAGAAAGGAGCCCTCCGCCCATCATCCTCATTCCATTTTAAGTTTGAAGTTTTAAACTGATGTTTTTGTGGTCAGTCAGTGTTGTATGTGCTAAAGAGATACCGTACCAGAGGGGTAATGCAAGAACAGTTGTTAAACAGCAGGATTAAAATCTCCAGGAGCTTAATCCACTCTAACACAAATACCAGCTACAGTTTCTGAGGGCCACGTTTCTAAAAGTTAAGTGCTATACAAGCATATACGTCCCAACAAGATCTGAAGTTTCCGTTCTGAAAATTGGAGTCTTTACGGTGTCAGGAGCATAATGAGGCTGAAATTGTATTTAATAATTTTCAATTATTTCTGCTCCCTCATATAGCCTGAAGTCACAAGTTATTTGTTACCATGAACACCATCACCTCTTGGCACATTAAGAAAACAGACGCTTTGTGTTCTAAAGGCCAGCCGCAACTATTCATTATGTAAATCCACCCTGGACCAGCTGTTTAAATCATTATTTTGCAACTTGTTATGGTCACCCTGATGTCCATATTTTAGTTACTAATGTTTCCGGAAAAGAAAAGACGAACAAGAGGAAGGCAGTCCAAATATAATCCAGTACGCTCATGTTCTGGCTCAGCTCATTCTTAGCAGAGATGAGGCCAGCAGAGGCAGTAGCTTTCTGGTAAGCAATGCTCCATTGCTCCGTTACACCTTTCCAGTAGTTACTGACACCGGAACCATGGCACTTGGAAATCTAGCACTTCTGTTTAATGTTAGTCCTCAGTCTTGAAATCTACAGCATACCGTGATCATTTCTCTGGTTGGTGCCACTTCTCAAATTCTCATGGATGGAGAAAAAAATAATCTTTGAGAAATCTGATAGCTACTAGGGGAGGGGAAATGCAGCATCTTTCCTACATCTGTTTACTTTTATGACTTTTGGTAGCTACCATGCAGGTAGGTTGCAATTGGACAGCCACGAGATGTTTTAAAATCCTAGCTGCTTATGCAACTTAATAAAATGCTTGCCTTTATCTCACAAGTGTCATGTTAAAAGGGTACTGCATAGACCAAACAATGAATGCGAGTTTCATACTGTGTAAAAAGATGAAATAGAAATTAGTAAATTAAAAAAAATAGTTGTTTATACTATTCACATTTGATCAGCCTCTTGTGATTATGACCTGCATAACAATAAAATACATTTGCAGCTTACTTTTCTTAAGAAAATCTGAAGGAGGTAAACAAGTTCTTATTCTTAAATAATCTTGATCTTTGTGTAGTTAGTATTTTTCTGAGATGCTTCTTATCTAATTTTTCTTAAATAAAAGAATTGCTGTTTAGAGCTCTGATCCAGCTTTTGTTGAAGCAAACAGGAGCCTGACGTCAGCAGGAGCTGGACTTGAGCCCTGTCACAGTTCTACTAAAATTTTCTACTTGGAGTGAAATTCTACTTAATGTAGTTGAAACATGTCACATGTGAAATTTATTGCTGTAAGTTATGAATAAGGAGTTATAAATCATGAAAGTGCACAGGTGGTTTTTAAAGCGTTAGTAACAATTAATGGTGCATAATATGAAAAACCTTTTGAGACCAGTACAAGTAGAATTTGTTCATAAGAGAAAACTGCATGTTTAGCTTCCATAGCACGGTATATACCTAGCAACAAGAGGTATCTCATTAGTTGAGATATTTCAAGCCTTAAGTTGTCACTGCACAGTTTGCTTTATTTTTCAAGTGTATTTTGATTTCACTCTGCTGTTTCCACTGAGACTTGAGTGATAGTGAACACATTTGCAGTTCTCATATTTCCCCTTATCCTCTTAAACATGCATATTGTGAAGTAGTTGCCATAATAATAAGTATTGAACAAATATATTCCATGTTGGTATGCTTTAATACTGGTCTTTGTAGGAAGAGGAAAAATCAGCTGAAAGGCTATAGCAATCTCAAAAGAATACATTTGGTAGAAGGATGGACAGGCACATGAAACAAATAATACTGTTGAGAAAATCAGTCAAGCAGTATGTCAAAGGTTGGGGTTTAGCCTCTTTCAGTTTGTAGATCCTGGAAATTTGTAGTGGAGATGTGACGCCCTGTGTAAGTGTGCTATGCATCTATTGACTTACCTATTTTCTGATGCAGAGCAGACTTTGAAAATAGTTAATGAAATGGTTCAGTTGTATTACTGAAGCTAGGAAATTGAGTGCACTTCATTTAATAAATTGAAATGTTGAAGGAAGTGGGGCAACAAAACAGAAATTTGAGATGTGCTGTCTCTATTGCTGTCTTCCAGTGGCATGGCATATAGCTGTGGCATGTGGTCTTCTATAATACACTTACAATTTCTTTTAAGATATTGGAAGTATTTAGTGGTGAGTGGGAGTTAGCAGGGGAAAAAAAAAAATCACATAATACTAATTTAGTTTCCGAGTACTTATGTTCATGTGAGATGCTGAACTGATAGTCCAGATGAACCCTTCCATTTCTGTGTTCGTATGTTCTAGGACAGGCTTTGCAGTCAGGTTCTAATTCTTGAGGGAAAGGACGAGATGGGAATCCTCAGATTTTTGAAGGATAGCTCGTGCTGCAAACACCCCAGTATCCAGTACCTCTTACGTGCCTCACTTGTGCCTGAGGAACTGCAGTCCAAGCAGAGTGCAAGCAGTGCTTTAAACAAGGGGAAATGAGCCCAGCAGTGACACTGAAGTAAAAAATAGTGCAGTTCATTTACCTATGCCATGATATTAGTTTTCATAGAATCAACATGTTGTAATTTTTAATAACTTTTAAGTAGGAAACTGAACTGTTGTAGCAGTATTCTATCTGCTGTTAATAGTCACTGTGATATGGAGAGTCTTCCTTGGAGGTCTCCAGCTTCTAATAACCTTAAGGGCTTGTTATACTGTGGGAAGTTGTGGGGAAGTAAAGGAGTGCTGCTGAATTGCGGGAAAGACTATTTGGGTATTGGGACTACTGAAAGCTTCCAGGTCTCGTGTGTGAGGCCTCCCTGAAGCACTGAAGACCTGTATGGATTTTTCATTTGATTTTCATAGGTTTTGTTCAGGTTCCCAGTGCGCTGTGGTTTGGTTTTGGTTGGTTTGGGTTTTGGTTTGGTTTTTTTAATAAACTTCTTTCTGAATGCTCTCAATTCATAGTGCCAAGGCCAGTGCTTTTACAGTGTTTAGTTCCAGTCTTGGTAATTTCAGCTTGTGTAAATCTGGTGTAAGGGCTAATGGTTGCTCTGCTAAGAATTTCTTTACTTTGGAATGGAAATTTCAGTACTTGTGTTAAGACATGTTTTTCTGCTTAAGAAGGAAGTATTCTCCTCTGAATAACTAGTGAGAAGAAATCTAATAACTAGAAGTGATATCTAATCTATTAACAACAAAATTTTGCTTGCAGGATTTAAACTTCCTTTATAAAAACGTAGCTCAGTGAAATGTTTTCTTTAGCAAAACTTCTTACTGATAATTTCTGCATCAATCCCAAGTAGATTATATTTTTCACTCGTAGAGCAATTGTAATTTTAAGAACAACTGTGTAAATTATAAAAGATATATGTGAAATGGTACTTTATGCTTGGACTTAAGCTTATTTTCAGAACATCTGAAATGCCTTCTGCTTTTGTACATTCACATTGTGAGTTTCTGATACGTATTTCTCACTAAATTCAAGAAGGAAGCTTTTAAAGTTATTTTGCCACAGAGTGGTATTGATCTGAAGTCTTTCAGGGAGCCTCCAGTCTTTGAAACTCTACATAGAATAAATCTTTGAACTCTGGTTGAACTAAAGCAAATTATTTTACTCCTTTTGGCTGTCTGATCAGAAAGAGTCTGCATATTAAAGCTGTCCTTCGAGTTCTTCCAAAACAGGTTTTGTCAATGTGTCTATTCTTTGTTGTCTTAACAAATGAGAATAGTGGTTTAATTTAAAGTACAGTTGTGTTACATGATTCACAATGTAAGGTAAAACTTCAGCTATCTATAGAAAGGGCTTGCTAGTTCATAATCAAGGAAAACTGAGCTCAGAGTCTTAGAAATCCCTCAATTGTCTTTTCTGTACCCATTTACTAGACTTTTAAAAGGAACAGTGGTATTTCAATTCTTTTAAGTGTTTTATTTTCTTTCAAATATAATAGCACTTCCTTTCAACAGCCACTCTGCTAGAAGACAGAAATTATAGTTTTGCTTGCTTTCTTACTGCCAGAAAAGACTGCTGCAAACTCCTGTGCAAAATTTTGTTGATGACAGCTTTTATGCTAATTGAAGCAGTGTATTCACTGTCACTATAACTTTGTTCCAGTTCCCAGTCTTGAGACGCTCGGCTTTGAGAATCTTGGGACCTAAGTTTTCACAGCTCAATGTTTCCGAGGCTGTCAGCCTTGCATTTGTTATTCGTAGTCATCTGAAATTTTTTCAAAAACAATTTCAGTGACAATCTATTCAAAACATATTAAGGAACTAACTGGTATATGGTCAAAAGTCTTGTTGAAAGTACCCTTAATAGTCAACAGCACATCTCAAATATAGCTGACAAAATAATTGTAGAAATTCAAGCATTTTGCCAAAGAATAGTGGTCCTCTGTTTTCTTATCCAAGCAACTCATTGCATTGTTTCTTGAGTAAAGCCTTAGTGTTATTGCACTGTATGGTCTTTCAGAATTCCTCTCTAAATGGTGCAAGTATACTGTTGATTTGATCTTTACAATGTAGAAAAGCTGAAGATCTAAATTTGGAAATATTGGTGGTTTAAAGTCATCTTTTCCTGCCTTCTGGATCACTTGCTGCATCAGCATAGCTCACTTAATCGTCAAGCAGTCTGTCTGGTACAGAGCTTCTCTGTAAGGTCACCCTAGACAGAACACACTGCATGAAGTTAATTTTAAGAATTAAATCTTTCATTAGCTCCTTTCCCTTGAAGTAGATTTTATTTAAAGGGACACTCAGTGATGGCTAATTGCAAAATGAAAAGGGGATCAATATTTCTGTATGCGGTCAACACTTGGATGTTCAAGAAAACATTATGCTTAATTCCAGAGTGAACAAATCCTAAAGTAAACAATTACTTGCCATTGTAGGTAATTGGAAAAATTTGTTTGTCTGAAGAAAAATTTAACTTTATGTTGCTCTCATCGATATATCTTTTCCCAAGTAATTGCTTCAGACGTTTAATCTGAATCTCTGTGATGTGTGGTTATTCTGAACTACTTCAGTTTCTGGAGCAGTAGAATTTAGTTATACATAATGCTTAGGTCCTTTTGTAAGTCTCCCATTCAGATCTCCCTCTATAAGAACGGGAGTTAATTATTGGAATTGGCCTGAACTGGAGTATCAGCCCATTTCTAAAATTGCACTGTAGTTTTGGCTGTGGGCCTGCCATGTCGATGGCTGTGGGATACAGAGGAAAACATCTTGTCTTAAAGACTGTGTTCCCTCAAAACTTAGGACATCTATCTTTGAGTTGCAGAAACAGCATTTCAGTTAAGCATTGGTGAATTAGGTTAAATCTTGCAGCTTGTTTGGGTGGTTTAAGATCTCTGTGTGGAATTAAGATTGCTGGAAGACTTCAGAAAGCAAATACAGCCCATTTATTGATATTGGCAATGAGATAATGAATACCCAATCAAACGAAATATGTTTGATAGGAGCAGCAGCTCATTATTGTTCCTTGATGTAATTTGGTAAGTAAATGTAGTTTTCCTACTTGAATACTACATTTTAATGAGCATCTCACTCCATTTTAGTATGATCCAGTATGTCTCCACACCAAAGGAGGAAACCCACTCAGCCTTTGAAGACAATGAATAATCGTTGAGTAGGGAAAAAAAACAGACCTAAACTCGGCAGAATTAAAGATCCTTGACAGGCAGCCACCTCCTCTCCTAGCTGTGGGAAAAGCTGATTTGTTTTAAGAATTTGCAGTGCTAGGTGGCATTTGTCAGCTTGAAGGTACTTCTCTGGAAATTCCCGTTCTTAAGGCGGAGCAAGTAAAGGAAGCTCAATATAGATGATGTGATGGCTCCGATTTTATAGATTGTTACGCTTCTGAAGTTTCAAGTTGTTGGGAAAAGTTTGAGTTTGTTTCACAGAGAATAGCCGAAATTTGTCTATGTAGTTATTACCGCAGTTAGCCTAATTTCCTATAAATTCAGTCTAATGCAACATTCTAAATTCAACATCTGGGACAAGAAAACATGCTTCAGGTTAATAAGAGGATGTGATTAATATTTGTTTTATATAACAGAAAATTCTGATTAAAAATTTTGCAAGGTTGCCACAAGTACTTTCTTCTTGAGCTTAAAACTTAACTCGTATAGGTAATACAAGACCTGAACTAGCTAGCATGTTTCAAGTCTGTACAGTACTCTTGTGAATAAGTGGCTATTCAAGAGGGGTATTTTGAGGCATTAAGAACTGAAACTTCTATCAACTTCCTTTTTCCCAAAAGTGTTGATTGAATTCTACTTCCAAAGTGGGCATTTTTGTTGTTTCCTGGTGGTACAAATTTTTCCTGATATAATGATAGTTCTTCTAGTTACAACAAGCTAAGAATATGTTTAAATGATTGAACTCCCTTGCATTTCTATCTGTTTGGAAGTAAACAGACTATTTGCTTGTAGTACACATAAGCAATTAAAAAATTCCTGCAGCTTCAGTTAGGTTTTTTTCCAGAAGCAATGGTGAAACACTCCAGACTGAAATCCAGGATCAGCTTCTAAAGACAAGTGCTCCTGTTGGCAGCACATCTTGCTGTTTTCACATGGGCCGGCTGTTCTGCAGAATTTTAATGTCACTTCTGTTTGGAAGTGACTTTGATGAAGACTCTAAGAAGGAAGAGGGCTCTGGGCATGCAAAGCATAATTTGCTTCTGTACTTAAATATCATTATTGAATGAGTGTCCACTGTAAATATTAAAGATAAGTTTCCATTTAGGAATATTTTTACTTGAAAGATCTCATGTTATCCAAAATTTCTACACAACAAAATCAATACTGGGGCAATAACAGCTTTTTGAAGCCATTTTAATTAAATAAATTTGTTTCTTCCAAAGGTGACATGTGTTACATTATCATGTTATTTTTCAGTACCAGGAGAACATTCATTAGGAAAGGCCATCAGAGTAGTGATAAATGG
>JANHGO010000040.1:34040593-34092246 GCA_024606505.1 Aquila spilogaster
TGGCTTTATCCCCTTCCCCCTTCCTATCTAGTTTAAAGCTCTCTCTACCAGTCCTGCCAGCTCCTGGGCAAGTATCCGTTTCCCTTTTGGAGACAAGCAATTCCCATCAGCCGACCTCAGACCAGGTGCCAAGTAGACCGTCCCATGATCAAAGAATCCAAAATTTTTGTGTTTGCACCAGCCTCTCAGCCATGCATTTATAAGATGGCTTTTCCTGGTTATCTCAGTGTTTGTCCCTGCCACAAAAGGAATACTGGCAAACACTACTTGTATGCCCGCTCCATCAACTAACTTCCCCAGCCTCCTAAAATCATGTTTTACAGTCCTCAGGCTTCTATCAGCAATCCCATCGCTGCCAGCCTGAACTACCAATAAAGGGTAATAATCAGAGGGGTGGATAAGGCTGGGGAGTTTTCTAGAAATATCCCTGACCCGGGCCGCAGGGAGGCAGCACACCTCCCTATGGGTAGGGTCAGGCCGACATATTGGACCCTCTGTTCCTCTCAGAAGAGAGTCGCCCACAACTATTACCCTCCTTTCTTTCTTGGAGGAAGCAGTCATCAAACGTGGAGCCGACCGCCTCACCTTGGGCAAGCTTGGCGGCAGCACTGCCACGTCATCATCACTCACCTCTCCCTCTGGTTTTAGGGCTTCATATCTGTTACAGAGAGGGACCAGGGGAACCGAGGAAGGTTGGGGTGGGGGTCGCCTGCGACGCCGGGCTGAGACCCGCTGCCATTCCTCCTCTCCTCTCAAGCTGTCTCTCCCTGCTTGACTATGGTGAGAGAGAGGGTCCATTACTCCCTCAGTCTGCGAAGTGCAATCTCTGTACCTTTCTTGCAGAGAGTCACTCCACCAATCAATCTCCCATTCACATTCTCTGATTGTCTGCAGCCTAACTACCTCCTCCCTAAGTTCCACCACAAGGTTGAGCAGCTCATCATAACTGCTTTAAGTTTAATTTCTTAAAAAATCTTGCTTTTTAGTTTGAAAAAATCTCTGAAAAAGCCATACAGGTTCAAGCAATACAGAATTTGCATGTAGTTACACGGGAAAACTTCTTTAGGTGTATCAACTTGGAAGCCAATAAATAGGGTTTAATTATAATTATTCCTGAATTAAATCACTTTCTGTCCTTAACCTGTTTAAACAGTATTACGGAAGAATTTCCACAGGCAGACATCTATCACTAACATTTGGTTTTACGTGTTTTTTGTTCTCTTAGTGTTTTAGCTCGAGTTGTACTGTGGGTACCAAATAAGTCAAAGGGAATAAGTAGCATCCCAGCTGTTGGGCAGCAGTTTAAAATCACTTCGTCTTTTGCACCTTTGTTAGTGTCAAAGATGTGAAAGATCATATCCAGCAGTAGCTTCTTTTGCCACTGGCATGAGGGACTGCTTGAGCATTAGAGAAGTGCAAGAACAAGAGAATTAAATGTACTAGGATTGCTGTGCAAAGGGATGTTGCCCAGTCATAGTGCGTACTGAGAGAATCCATTGCTTGAGAAATAAACAACGTGCTAATACTGATGCATCCGTTGAAATAATTTTTTTCTCTCTTTCTTTTCTGTGCTGGTTATGCACAGATGCTTTGTCACTCATTGCTGCTCCTTCTTTGCTATGGAATAATTTAGTTTATTTATACATAGGTTGCTCAGAAAGTAATGCCTCCTATTTATTTCCACGGAAACTACAACAGATACAAAGAGTGGAACAACACTATTTGATAGGGGAATTCTCACATAGAAAGCACTATTTTTCAACATAGTCATCACCAAGAACTATGCATTGCTGCCAGCAATGAACAAGAACCTACATGCTACACTCAAAAATCTGCACCAGGGCAGGTGACTTGCTGTCATCACTGCTGAAGTGCACCAACTACTGCCTCACTGTGCTCCCATCCACTGTTTGCTCTCCGTAAATGTTCAGCAACTGTTGATGAATGTGAGTGATTTTTTTCCCGCACGGAGGAATTCAGGGACACACCTTTGCTTCATATGCACTTCCATGTCAGAGGCCATTTTGTCAGAGTGCCTTTCTGTGGCCGTCTGTCTCATGGCAACCATGTGTAATGAAATACCAGCGAGAAGTTTCAGCCTTTACTGCCATCCCACCAACATCCACCTCTGATGTCATGGAGCAACATAATAAAATAGGAGGCATTACTTTCAGAGCAGGCCTCATAATTATTTATGTCTGGATGAAATTTTATTTCTAAATAAGTAGTTATGTGATACGTAATTTGCAAACAATTGCTTTGTAAAGATAGTGTTTATATTGGTCTGTACTTGGTATGTTGTAATCTTTGTGATACATTGCAGTTTTGCTAAAGGGCAAAAATTCAAGACTATGTTTGAAGAGGCTTACAAATGATTAAATGCAGTCTATAATAACTAGCTAGAAATATCTCGTCTGTAATACCTATTCCTGGGTGTTTTTTTTTCTTAAAACCAATGTCGCCACTTCCGATGAAGATACCCACTTTTCTTTTCATTGACTTGTGAAAAGTAAATGTTTCAAAAGACTGTTCCAATGCTCAACTGCCCACTCCATGAAGAAACTTGATAGTATCAAATTTAAACCTTCTCTGGTGCAACATGAAACTACTTCTTGTGTTCTATGATCCAGCTAAAGTGACTTGGCAGACAACTTTTCTGCCAAAGAATAAAAATGGATCTGTCCTGGCATGGAGGTACAGAACTGTTCCTTGTATCTATTTGGTGTGATTGAGTGGAGTTGTAATCTTTCTTTTAGGATAGGTGAAAGTTGCTGACTTTTAGTCACTGTACAGTACACTGTCACTTACAGTCACTGACTGTAAGTCACTACAGTGCTCTCACATGCTGATGTACAGGCTGATGAACAGGCTGACAAATCTGTGGTAGACTGGAGATACCAGCAAAAAACAGCCAGATATGAATGTTTAATCTGACACTGTCAACACTTGCAGGTCAGAAGAGGAACATCTTAGGCAGATATCCTGTATGGGTTTCACTGGTGGAAAGTTCAGTAAGGAAAGCTTCATGGCAGAAATATTTCTAATTACATTTTGCAGGGACTTTTCATCCAAGATGGCCTGGAATTACTAATGTCATAGAACTTCTGTGTACATGTAATCTACTGGTTGTATGATCTTTGTGCTTTTATATTTATTACCCTTTTTTGTCAGTGTTTGAAAACAGCATCTGTGTCTTGTCAAGTGTCACCATCTGCCGTGTAAGGTAAAATATTTTGCTGGTTTAAAACCCTCTCTGGGACTTGGGAGAAGGGAAGAGAGGAAATGAATCTGATACCAGTCAAACCTCCAGCTTTCTCATCTCTCACTTAGAGCTGTACTGATTCCTACCATCTGTCTGGTTGTGTATTTAGCAGCTGCAAAGTGACCACATTGCAAAGGTATGTTCTGTGTATCAGTAGATCTAAGTAGATAGTTGATTTTTCTTTAGTGGGATTTACCAAATTTCTTTTGCATCAGTATGATTCTCTTGATTTGAGGTGCGTTTGAAAGGGTAAGAGTTGATAGAATCTGCTCTACTTTCTTCTAAGCGTTGCTGTAGGTACAGTTTTATTCCTGAATACCAATTTTGTATTCTGAGTGACTAAGCTATGCAGTGCATTAAGAGGCAGTGTTTTTCTTGCTCTGTTTAGAGAAAGTTATTATCTATGTAAGTGGTAGCCTCCTGATTAAAAATACCGATGTGATACAATGGATGTGTTCCCTAGTGCAAAATAGAAGCTGCATGGGACTCACTTGGACACTGCATTGTACGTTAACATTTCCTTGAATTTCCACAGTTATGTTTCTCATATGGAATTTCATGTGATATTTTAAAACGTAGTGTCATAAATTATACACAGTTTGGATAGCAGTCTCTTCCTACACACTATAGCATTTTTTGAAGTTAAGAGCATATGGTTGCATATACTTGCTGTTGTTAGTGATTGTTGTAGAGCATCTTGGCCCATTAGTATGCTTTAAAGGTTGTGGACTACTTGCACTTCAGAGAGGAAAAAAGTAAAACTGCAAAAAACTGTAGATGAAAGTATAAGCCAATAGGGAAGCAGTTTCCTGAAGTATTCTGAGAAGTAAACAGAAGACAGTAAGATAATGCTGGACTATAACCTTTGTAGACCTAGCTATTTCCCAGTGCTTTGTTTTTCTTTGTTTGCTGCCCTTTTATCACTCTTCCTTCATGTCCTTCACTCTCATCTGTCCCAGTTGTGGTGCTCTGACCATCTTCTCATGCAAAGTATTGTGGAAGCTGGAGAATCTCTAGTTTTCCCATCCAATCAGCTTTTCATTTTCACTTTGAAGCACTTTATTTACAGATGGCTTAGCCCAGTAAGACTTAACTTGTAACTGACTTTTCTTCACTCTGTGGTTAGTTTTCTGTAGAGAAATAGTAAGGCTGTGGTGCTAGGAATCAGTATGCTGCTGGTGTTTATATTCATGGAGCACTTGCTCTTGAGAGGCGGCTGACAGATGCACCAAGAAACATTAATTTGTTTTGTAATGAACATAACCTAAAGCTGTTGTAAAATATGGAAGGTATTCTTACTGCCTTCCCCTGCATAAGATTTTGACATTCACTTGTCTCTAGTAAATAACATTTAAGCATTTTATTTAGTCATATCTTACCTGATTAGCGGCAAAAACTGATTGAAGTTGTCCAGTACTACTTTTAACAGCTCAGCAGTAGGAGTCAGATGTGTGGAACTGAAAGAGCTTAGTGCACTGGAAGAGAAAGTCAAACGTTTAAAGGAAGCTGGATGTCAGTTGTTTGTTTCTACTTTTTGTTTTGCTTTAAATAACTTATTTTCCACTGAAAATTGAAGCAGTTCCAGTAGGAAGACTTTTTTTTTCATTAATTACATAAGATGTGATATTTATTTTTAAAAAATCAGTATTGGTCACGGTCAAACAGTAAATATATCATCCTGATCATAAGCATTGAGACTGACTGACTGTCAGGTAATTAAAATAACACTGAAAATGCAGTGTAGAAAAAGCTAGTGAAATTTAAATTGATTATCAGGATGTGAAGCGTTTGTCTGCAGAGCCTTAGTTTTCCCACTAATTGCATTAAACTAGCTGTCTGATAGTTTTGTTTATTAAGAAAACAGAGTGGCCCAAATTTGCCTTAAACATGGCAGCTTCAAGTAATAGGCTGTTTTCTTTTTTTTCTTTTGTTGTTATATTTTACTTAACTGATTAACCAAAATAGGAAGGAGGATTATTACCTACTTTGATATTGTCTCAAGTAGATAACCAGTTTTTTTTTTACCTCATCTGCTCCTTTACTCGGGTTGCCTGGAAAACTATTATGTATATAACATACAAATTCTTCACCTGTAGAACGTATTTGCAGGGTGTTTAAAAAAAAAAAACAAAACGTGAAGTTTGAATATTCTGTAGGGAAGAAAGCATTTCTATACATTGCATTTGATTTTTCTGGGCAGTGCTGATAGTATGTTAGATACCTGCAACCTTCTGTGTTTAGCCTTAGTAAGGAGAAGCCATAAGCCATTTTTAACTCTGCTTGTTCACTGAAAATGGGGCAAAATGTTTCTAAATGCAGCTCAATAACCTCATTTTGACACATGCATCTACCTCCATGTTCTAAATCAAATGCATCTAGGCTGTCAACACTAATTCGACATAGTTAAAAATGAGTTGTCTGAGCCATGTAAAACAATTTTCAAGCTGCTTCCTAGCATAATTCTGAGCTTTCTGTATATACAGCCTGTCAGCTTAATCACACATCTTAGCATCTTTTTACACTTAAATTCTAGCTGCTATTCTCTGTGAATGATATTTAAACTTACCTGCACAAGTCTTGGTCTAATCCTTCCCAACTATTTTTGTTTTATCAAGATACTCTGATATTTGTATTTCAACATTAAGAAAGAAATGCAGTGTAGCATAATATATGCTAAGTGCTTTGAAGAATCTTTAGAAACATGCACAGTGCTAGTCTACTGCAATTATCTTGAGTTGTGATTTGTTTGGAATTCTAAGGTTATAAAAGTGCGAGTCCACTTTGGTGACGTAATGACTGGGTTATTTCTAGATACAGCATTAAGTGACAGTTTGTACCGTTAGTGTTTAGTCAGCAGTTCTCAATAGATTGTCATAAGATGGCTTACTTTTAAATTGAAAATATGCATAATTTAAGTTGCTCATTTCTAGTACATCTTTGAGGCAAAATAGCTTTCTTTTGCTTTGATAGTCTTAACTCTTGCCTGCTGCCATCTTCAGAGAGCAGTGAGTACAGCCACTCAGCTCTGTCTGTGTGGTAGTCTAGCAGCTGCAAGTATTGAGTAGGGTCAGCATTACTAGAAATATAAGTACAGCTAGAAATAATTACTATGTACTAGAAATAAGTACAGCTTTAACATAATTATGAAAAACTGTAGAACTGGAGCCCCCAGTTGCTGTGGTTCACTGACAAAATGAGTAATTATCCGAATAGCTGTGCTGCTAAAGCAATCTGCTACAGTGGTGTTAAATTTTGATTTTGAGAGAATGTAATTGTTCATCTCTGTTGTTCTGTTTTTTTGTATGTGTGTTTACACACTTCTTCTCCACCAGGGCTTGAGCTGTAGGCAATATAATCTGTTGCTTCTCATAGCGAGTATGATGATATTGCTTTCTGTGATGAGCACAGACAGCTGCCTGTCTAGGATATTTTAGTGCTCCAACATCAAAATTGCTTCATCACAGAGGTATTGAGGACTGGATACAGCTGGCATACTGCGACACAGCTATAATCTCAAAACCCACCTAGTATTCATCAGCTTCATATTGAGATGGCCACTTGTGAAACTAACCACTTCTTAGTGCCTGGGATTATCTTTTGTTGTGCTTTGTATTGTTTTATATTGTTTTTTAACTAACTTATTTTTTTAATTAATTTCCAAAATTACTCATGGAATGAGTGGTCTAGCTATGCAGGGCACTTGTACAGTACTCATGTTGCTTCACTACTTTATTTAAAAGCCTTATGCTCTGATCATACAGACTCTGTTTGCAGTCACATTGCCTAGTTCAGCAGAAACCATTTCAACACTGACTTAGCTTTACCATCTTCTTTTCCGGTAAAGCCAGTTCAGAAATAGTTTACCCCAATGCTCATTACTACCAGTTGATGTCTGGTAGTGCTTATGCTAAACTCAGGTTAAAATTATTGACTTCTGTGTCAAGGAACATGATATCCACTGGGGAGATTACACTTAATCTTAGTCTTTGTTATCTAGGAAACCCATTGCTTTTTAACTTTGTCCTCTATAGAATGCTTGTGGATATAAACACTGTAAGAGAGATGTGATCATTGTCTATGGATTTTTTTCATTTTTGCTTTGTGTTTCTTGGTGGAATTTCACAGTAATAAATGCTGTCAAGAAGGGACTTGAACATATTTTGAGGATCGAAAGTTGTTACAAAATGAAGCCTGTATCCAGAGAAAAGTTGCTTTGAGCAAGCAAATGATGGAAGCAAGAGAGTAGGCAGAATGTTTTTTTTTTTTACACTTTTTTTTCAACTCTTCACATTTGTTCACAGATGTCCATTCTTTTTTATAACATAATAAAACCAAGATTGGCACTCAGAAGCAGTATAAAATCATAGAATCCTTAGAGTTGGAAGGGACCTTTAAAGGTGATCTTGTCCAACTCCCTTGCAATGGACAGCTCAATCAGGTTGCTCAGAGTCTGATCCAGCCAGACCTTGAGTGTCTTCAGGGACAGGGCACCCAACACCTCCCTAGGCAACCTGTTCCAGTGTCTCACTGTCCCAGTTGTAAAAAACACTTCTTCCGTATGTGTGATTTAAATCTCCCCTCTTTTAGTTGGAAATCATTTCCTGTAGTCCTATTACCAAAGACCCTGCTAAAGAGTCTGTCTTCTTCTTTCTTATAGACCCCCTTTAGGTACTGAAAGGATGATATTAGGTCACCGTAGAGCCTTCTCTTTTCTAGGCTGAACAGCCCCAGTTCTTTCAATTTGTCCTCGTAGGAGAGGTATTCCATCCTTTGGATCATTTTTTGGTCCTCCTCTGGATGTACTCCAGCAGGTCCATGTCTCTCCTGTACTGAGGACTCCACATCTGGATGCAGTACTCCAGATGAGGCCTCACCAGCACGGAGTAGATAGACAGAATTACCTCTCTTGACCTGCTGGCCACACTTCTCTTGATGCATCCCATGATACAGTTGGCTTTCTGGACTGCAGGGGCACATTACTGGCTCATGTCTAGCTTGCCACCCACCGGTACCCACCCAAGTCATCTTTCATCAGGGATGATCCATTGGTAATGCTACAGTGCAACCCTTAGCACTTCATTAGTATCTTGCTGCTGGCTGCCCCCTTTGGCAGTGAAATACATCAGAAAAGGTAACAGAGCTTAGGCACTGTGCCCTCTCAAATTGCAAGGTGTCATTTTAATAATATGGTAAGATTTCTAACTTTGTGTCATTTTTTTAATTGTATTTAAAATCATTTTGCAAGTTTTCTTTTGTTATTAAATTAGATCAGTTTTTATTAATAAAAGTCATAATCACTAGGCTGGTTTTGCATGTCTCTTGGTAATTACTTAGGAATAAGTATTATGACTTCTGGCAGAACTATGCCTTAGCTAATAGCTAGACTGATGGAAGAGACTTGCAGAAATGTAAAATGAAGCTTTTTACTGCATATCTGCAGATTACCTGCGGGTATGTTATGACCTTTTCCCCATTAGCTACAAAGGTTTACCAGGTGGGTGCTATACTAGTGAGTGTTTGCAGCAGACTGAGATCCCTAAAGTATCCACCTCTGCTACTTTTAACAACTGTAGACAGTTCTAGTTTTCACCAGTTCTTTCTATTGAGTGGGGTAAGAGTATATTGGTGTAGGAGTTTGTTCATTTTGCACATCTGAAAAATAATTTCTGTTGATTATAGATCATTAAAGGCGCATTTGTATTAGAATTTTCCCTTTTCTCCATTCCCTTCCCTTCTGGCATCAACAGATATTTCTCTAGATTTTCTCATCTCTTTGTATTTAGATGATGCTTCTTTCTACATAAAGAAAATAAGGAATTTTTGCCAAATATTTTATTTCTTGTGGATTTACTCACCAGCTCTTTCCTTTAAGGTTTTACCTAAGGTTTAAGTCAGGAAGGTTAGTAAAGCGTGGTTCTGATGAGCATGCAGCTCAGGCTTCTGTTCCACGGCAGGTTTTTTGTTTTAAGATTCACAATTATGGAAAAAATTGAAAGATTACTCGATGGCACAAGTTGAATTATGTTTAATGCAATCTATTGATAATACCAGTAAGACTCAATAAAAGCAGATGGTTTGATCCACCAGTTAAATTAAATTGGTCACAAGAATATATGATAACACTTCTAAGCATACGTTTTCAAGTCATTTATCTGCAGGTTTCCACTATTCAAGTTGTGGCTGTACATTTAATAGAGATGCTTATCTAAATTATATTTCTAGTCTCGTATATTGCTCTGGCATGGGTGCTTGTGTAGACATAAAGTGAAATGGGACAGGGAACTGTATAGCTAGGCAATAACTCGCCTTAAAAAGATACTCAGAGGTAAATAAGCTGTTAATATCACTGAGATTACCTGTTTGCCAGGTAATCAGATAGTCCAGTCTAGCTGCAGGGTGCTGAAAGTGGCTGTCATGCCTGCTTCTGAAGGTCATCTTGCAAGACCAGGAAATCTGTACCTAAATTTAAACCTTAAACCTAGTTGTCAAACATGCAGTTTCAGCTTGATACTTAATAATGTTATATGTTATAGAGGGGAGCAGAAAAATCTTGGGATAAAGGAAACCGAAGACCTCTTCCCTTTTGGTGTCTGGTTTTCATCCAGTAATTTTTATGTTTTTATTTGGCTCTCTGAGAAAAAGCAAATGTGAGTTTTGAAATTGTGAAGATAAAGTGACATTTCAGTACTCTGCTTCCCTCTAAAAATGTAAATTCACAATCTTGATAATTTTATTTGAAATAACATTCAAGTATCAGATTAGGAATAAATGTTTTATTAAGTTTAATAGTTGATTCTGTTCAAGTAGAAGAAAACTTGCAGTATTAAAATAAGGCCTAGAGCCAATGAAGATTCAAACTAGAGTTTTTACATAAAAGTACACAGTTTCAGAAAAAAATCATTTCAAATAGTTCTAGAATGATCTTTGTTGATATTTAAAAAGTAAGATAAAGGGGAGAAGAACTTTGCTTTATAGAATAATATAAAACAGAAATTTGTTTAAAAAAATCTTAAACTGAGAACAGGTGTTTATTCTGAATAGATTACATATATGTGTGATTCAAGTTAGTTTGGTATGTTCATTGTGAGAATTAGCAAGGGAACTTTTACCTGAACAATGTTTTAGAAAGTTGTATGTCCCTGTGTCTTAGAGCAAACTAGGTCTCTGAACTAATTCCTATTAAACTTCTTAAGTGTGCTTGGAGAGTCATCAGTAAAATGTTTGAAGACCTTAAAATGTTTCCCTTTTCTAAGTTGGGAAGCTAATGCAGTAGTCTCTTGCTTTCTATCTTGGAGTTTGATGCAGTTTGAAAAATAGCTTGAACACAACATCAAATGCTGAAAATTGCATTTGTGGTGTAAATACTTTGGCAAGTTCCAGTCCTTACTTTGAAATGCTTTTATTTTCTGTAAGCCCTCTGAGAACATGCTCTAAAGCAAAAGCTAAAGTATTTTCTCTTATTTAGCTCCTTCCTCTCCTTGTGCACTGATTCCAGTGTAGTCAGAGTTCAGAGAATCATTATGTGAGAAACTTTTTTTTTTTTAACTAAAACATGGAGGAAAGGAATTACAAAGATGGTACAAATAGTGTTAGCATTTTCAGGAAAGACGAAAAGCACATTTGGACTGAAAAAAAGAGATCTGATGGTGATTTCTGTTGAATCATAAGGTAATGCAATGAGAGAAGTAGTGGGAACTGGGCATATGGAATACTAGACTAGAATACCAGAGAATTCATTCAGGGAAAGAGTTCTAGACTGTTAAGAACATGAGCTAATTATATTTGTCTGTCTCTGAGTTTTCCAATTAAAAACAGAAGAAATGTGGTCTAAGACAGCAACACTCCTCCTTTTTCTACGTAACTATTCACAAGTTTCTGCCCACAGCTTAAAAGTAATTAGGGCTACACACTTATAAAGGGAGGGAATGGAGAGAGAAGTGTGGATAGATAAAAGAGAAGACTGCATTTTGAAGTCTGGTCATATGGTAATAATTCAGGGAACCACTGATTTATTTAAGTTTCTCCAAAGCTAAAAGTTCCATGATATCAGTTATCCTTTTTCCTGTTTTGTATGTAAGTCTTAGGCTCAAGAACAGAAGTGGTTGTTATCCTTCCTTGCTACCATGGTACAGTGCTGACCCTAGTTTAGTTTGCTGTCACCCAGGGCCTTTTTAGTAGAGCTGCTAACCAGCCATTCAGTTTGTTCAGTTGCAATGGGATCTGTTTCATGTGCTGCAAGAGGATTGCGTATCTATATTTACAAAGGAAATGCTGATCACTTCATTTTCTGCTCGCTCTGTGCCTGTACTGTCTCCCTTAAACAACAGCCTATTCTGTCTTTTCTCAAAGCATATCTGAAGCTTAGGGACGTTAAGGAAATACTAGAAGCAGCCTTGTCAAAGGTGTTTGAATAGAAGTCATATAGTATTTGTAATATATTATAAGAGGAAGAATGATATTCTCAGGTTCTGTGGTAGTTTGAGGAATCTTCAAATTGTTTTAGTTGTCATTGTAAACACTTGCTTTGGATGCAGTTGGAAAAAAATAGATGCAAACTTAGGAAAGCAGAATAGCAACTTCATTTTATATAAATGAAATTCTGTAAGAAGTAACTGTGTATGACAACTGGACAGTGGAGCATGGGCTTGTGGTCTTTTTGCTAGCACAACCAGGTGTAAAAAGAGTTTGCATCCTTTATTATTAATTCCACTAAGAAAAAGCCTTTTCTTTGGGGAGTGGGCGGCAGGTTTATAGAACATTTGAAAGTAAAGGACTTAAGTATATTACAGTTCAACAGAAAGCAGTACACTTTTATGGGTTCTGTAGACAGATTGCATTGCTGCCCAGTTAATCTAATTTCTGTGAGAATACTATGAAGTCTATGAAAGGAAATTGTTCTTGGAGATTTAATTAGTGTCTCTTGCCACTTACTTTTGTTCCATCTGTCACACTGTGTTGTTCAAGGCAAAAGCTTCCTGATGCTTGCACTTGATAGCATTTAAATGTCACTTGTAAACTGTAACTGGAGTGTCTAAACGATATTGATTTTATTAATAATGAGAATTTTGGATGACAGTCAAAGAAAACTCATTTTTTAATAGATTTGAGTTCTTTCAGATAAACCATTTATGTTTAAAACAGAATAAAACTTTTCTGAACATGTGATTCTACTTTGCAGACCACTGGTCTGTTTTAAAGTGTCTCTATAGTTTTAAAAGACAAATATTAGAAATTGGAATGTGAGAATATTATTTGGTACTTTGGTGTTTCACAATAGATGACAGCTGATAAGCATTAAATAAAAAGCATATTAACCTGAAAGAAAGAGGAACATCAATTTATACCTACCTAGACTTCTGACATGGAAGTGTCTCTGAAGCAAAGGTGTGTAAATTACAACTGATAGAGCACAGTAGCATTATTTGATAGAGCAAATTCTCAGCTACAAGACAGTTTTTCAACAGTCACCACCATTTTGACCAGCAGTGAACAAGGGCGTGCTCATAAAAATGTGCATGGCTGTCCAGAAAGTGACTTGTCCGTTATGTCACTGTCACCGCTGCTGAAATGCACCACCCACTGCCTCACTGTGACAACACTGACTGGTCTCCATAAACATTCAGCAAGCATTAATGAATGTCATTGGATGCATTTTTTTCTGCATGGAAGAATTCAGTGACATACCTTTGCTTCATATACACTTCCATGCCATATGCCATTTTGTCAGTCTGCCCCTCTGCTGCCATCTGTCATAGAATCATAAAATCATAGAATCCTTAGAGTTGGAAGGGACCTTAAAAGGTCATCTAGTCCAACGCCCCTGAAATGAGCAGGGACAGCCAGAGCTTGATCAGGTTGCTGAGGGCCTGATCCAGCCTCACTGTGAAAGTCTCCAGGAACGAGGCAGCGCAGCAATAGAACGTAATGGAATATTAGTGGGAACATTCAATCTCTACTGCCATGCCACCAACATCCGCCTCTGTTGTCATGGGCCAGAATAATAAAATAGGTTACTTTCAGCACTGCCCTTCTTGGTTATAACAGTGCTGCCAGGTGGGATATTCAAACACGAAGTATTCCAACCTGTTTTATCAAAAACAGGTTAATACTAAGATTTTGATTCAATATTTAAATAGAAACATCAAATCACATATGATATTAGTAAGTAAGACTGTTTTTTTTGTTTGTTATTTTACTGATTCACCACCTTCTGAATGAGCCAGTGCTGTGATGAAGAAGAGGATAAAATCCGCACACAAAGACAAAGGAGTTTTGAAGCCCATGCATATATGTAGTACATATTCTAGAAATCTTGTCAGAAATTTGAAAGGAAACAATGGTATAATGCCAAAGGAAGACAAGCTTGCTGTCGTGTTTCATATATTTTCTGTGAATACCCAGAAGTGAGACTGACGTGCAACACGTGTTGTCCCTTAAATCTCATGTACTGAGGAATAAGTTAATCTTTGTCCAACAAGTTTGTCCTTGTAGTAGCATTTTTACAGGATAAAATACTTTGTTTCAAAACCTAAGTCCAGATCTCCTAATACAGGCTTTCATTGTATTGTAGGATGGCGTAAGTATGCACATGCATCATGTCATATCTCTAAAAACATCTTAAAAGTTTTACTAGATGTTCTTGAAGATATGGATAGTAATGTCCTGATTCTCAGGTAATTGTTCACAAATGGCTAACAAGTGTTGATAAGAATATATATAACAAGCTATTCCATTTGGAGAGACAAAAAGTACAAAATATAAAGTTTTTATAAATGGAAAAAAAAAAACCAATAACTAATGTTAGCTACCATATTTGGAATAAAATTCCTGATGTTAATCTTTTTTGTGTTTAACATCTTGCGGCTGAATCATACAAGTGTTGCAGAGTATGTCAAAGTAGCCTAGTCACTAGGTCTCAGTCTTTTCTTGGAAGCTTTCTGTGACCTCTTAAGTAAACTTGCAGAGAAGGGGGGGATCTTGTTTGATTGTATCTTACTATATTTGCATTTTGTTTAATGACAGAATAAGGTGATAATGGGTGAAAAATGGATGTGACGTTGCAAAAGTAAGCTGTACAGTGTGGAACAATCTTATGAAACTGAAAGGCTGTTTACTGTTAAGAAGGCAGTGTTCCTTCAGTGTTTTAAGTGAGGAATGATTCCTTTCAAGAGAGTCAGATTTGATTATAGCAGCTGTTTTCAGTGAAGAGCCAAGGCTTAAAGCTTTTTTCCTCACATAATTGCTTTTTTCATCCTGTAACTGGTAGACTTTACTAGAGGGTATTAATTTTTTTGCGTGCAGTTCAGTAACATTGGATGAGCAGAATTCCACACCACAGTGAGCAGGAAACACTAATTAAAGATATACTTCTGGTCTAGTGTAAAGGTTTGACTTTTAATGCAAGTCAGAAATCTGTTCACTCCCTAAACCAGAAGAACTGTCTGTGAATAGAGAAAAAAGGCAACACCTCTCTCTCATAAATATCATAGAATCATGAAATATCCAAAGTTGGAAGGGACCCATAAGGATCACTGAGTCCAACTCTTGTCCAAATGTACCATAGGATATTCAGAAAAGATATGTTTTGCATAACACATTTTGAGAGATTACTTTTCAGGTACTTCTACTGCTGAAGAACAGAGCAGTAATGGGTGGGGTCTTGGTTATTTTGTTAATGCTATTGTATTAGAAAGGCACAGTAAAATGTTTTATTCTCAATTGCTAGTGAAGAACCTGATTTGGGGGGTGTTTTTATGTTGTGGACTTTGTTTTGCAGACAAGTAGAGAGTCTGAATCTCAGCTTACAAAGGTGACCTAATGAATTATTGAAGGAAATAAAACTACTTATTTTACATGTTATTATAAGAACCAAGAATAGGAATAATTAAGTAAAATTTATATCAAGAAAACAATAGAAGTAAAATACAGTTCCATTTTTAAAATAATTTTGTGTAGAAAGCCAGACTATCAACACTGATGTTTTTTATAGCTATTCACTTTGAAAACAGCAGTTTTTGAACTAGTACTTTTTCAGCTTCTTATGTACTGTCCTGAGATGCTTATTTTCAAGAATTCAGGTGTATAGATTTTTCCGTTCTTTCTTCTTTCAGTACTTTATGCAAGTGTTATTTCTGGTAGGCAATTTCTGTTAGGTGCTGGCTTTCTAGGTTTTCTATCTGGAATACCAGTCATAGCTTTAGCGCCCAAAGCCTGCCATCACTATGCTTTTTCTTCCCCCTCCTAATCCCTTCCTTGATGAAGTGATTATTTTAAATGAAATGTTGTTTGATCCAGTGCTCACTGAGTTATGATAAAAATAGTTTAAATAAACCTTTTTTTCTGATTTTTATGTTTACCAGATTATTTTTTTTACTTGCAGTGATACTATTCATTCATACAAGCTTTAAGTAGTTAAATTCCACCTTCCCCCCAGCTTTCTGCAAAAGACATGAGGATCAAGTTATGTGCTACATAAAAATATGCAAATATTTTATGGAGATATGCAGACTATAATATTTTTATCTCTATATATACATCTATATAAATTTACAAATAGATGTTATATATGGAGATGTTGTATATATGGAATATGATGTATGTTTATGTATTCATGAATTTGTGTAGGACTAGAGAACTTTATACATTTTTATCTCTAATATTGCAGTGCTTTTCTAGTTCCTTTTTCAGAAGGTACTGATTTTATGCTGTAGAAATTGTAATGAAGACAGTCAGGCATTTCTTGTAATTATTTTCCTCTGCATCTGCTTCTTTTACTAGTCTACAGATATTATAACTTCTTTTTCTTTAACTGTCTCCCCTATTTTCTGATGAACTAGTCCTTTTTTTTCCTATTTTTTGTTTTGCCAATTTTCCGCTGTGATTTGATACTTACACTTTGGATGTGGTTCTGTTTGGTCTTTGGCAACTGATACATTTCTTGCTCTGAATCAGCTTGCAGATTTGTTCTGAAACAACTGCCTTAACTACATAACCAGTTAAACCGTGGCAGAAAGTATTTTTTTAGTGCACCAAGTTACGTTCTTTTACTACTACTACTACTACTGCTTATCTAATCTCTAACCTTATTTTAGAGTTCTGCTTGGATTGTTAAAAAATTTTACTGAGTAGTGAGTCATCCGGGCACGTCTGTTGTCTTCTCAGGTTTTGCTTTCCTTTATTTTTGCTGAGTGTTTTATGGAGATGCAACATTGCAAGGAAGTGATAGAATATTCAGAGCTTATGATAACTGTCCTACTAATCGCAGCTTCCATAGTTACACTGCCTACAAAAACAGTTTTTCTGTTAGCACTAGTGTGTTACATGGATTTTTTGAAACTAGCTATCCTATTGGGTTTGGATCTTCCTAGAATATTACTATATTGATGGCAGAGATGAAATAGTTCTGCCTCACTTTAGTTCCCTTGTTTCATAACTAATTGGTTGCTCTGGATGCTTATCATAAAAACCCTAAGGATTCTGCTTCAGATTTTTTTGCAGTGCGAATAGAAGTGGTTGCTTATTAACCATAAAAATAAATTCACCCAGCTTCAGATGTTATTTCTTGTTCTATAAGAGTTTTCTTTGCCTTTGAAATTTTAGTAGAATTCTGTCTTTACACTTTCTTGTTCTTTACCCCTCAGTGTTGCTACTGTCTTCACTAGAAATTTAAAGATTGTAGATACTTTAAAAGATAGATTGCTGAACTCATCCTCTTTTATGAAGTGTAAAATGCAACACATTGATGTCCTTCTTAGTGTATGTAAAAATTAGATTGACTGAATTGTAGTAGAATACATCTCAGCGTTAAAATGGGGAATCATTATAGACAATTCATTCTGAAATATAAAGTTATTTAACCAACACCTGATCTTGCTGAAGTTTTACATATTAGTAAGGTTTTAGAAGTTTTGTTTTCGTAGCTCTGTGCTGGAAGACTAAACAGTTCAGTGCACAACTCCTAGAAGATGGAACTGTCGTTCTGTCTGGTTTGATTTACAGCCCAATACTATCGTTTACTGTTAATCTCATAGGCTCAGAAGTGCTTTTTTTTTAATTTGCAGTTTTTTAATGTTGCTTTTCCTCATTTCTTTTGCTTAACATAGTAGTAGAAGTGGGAAAGTTCCTGATAGGCTCCTGATTTCTGTTACATTTCATGTGAAATATATATTTAAACTCTACTGTCCTGCTAAAATAACATAGTTTGGGATAAAGTAGAATGGAATGTTGGAAGTAGAGGGAGGTTGGAAAGATAATGGAATCAAATTAAGAATTATGGGAGCTTTTGAAAACAAGCCATCTCTCTTCTAGGGAGACTTCTCACGTTCCACAGAGCATGCCTAAGAGTTCTACATAATTCACTGTTTCTCCAGTAGAAGAGCATCTTTTGGCACTCTTGCCACTGTGCTGTGAGGAAAAATCTAAGTGCACGTTCTGGCAAAACTAGAATGATCAGCATTTGGAAGATGCATGTGTTTCAGGGCCAGCTTTGTGATGCAAGTGTGGCTTCAGATGCTTTAGAATAAATGAAGTTAGAATTAAAAAACACAATCTTCTGTGTTTTCTGTCTGTTATGCATATTTACTTGAAAATTTGTAAACAACATGTAGTATACTTACTGCATTGTGCAGTTTGTGTTCTGTAGTTGAGAAGTAACACGCAAGTCCAAACTGCTAATTCTTTCCATTTTATAACAAATAAATCCTCTTCATACAAATCAGACAAATGTTAGAGAGTTATCAATCCCAAAATATGTTTTGGATTTAAAAAGAAAAAAAGGAAAAAAAAAAAAGCCAAACCAGCCCCAAACACTAAATTGATTTGATTCTTAGGAACAGTTCTGAGTACACTGGAGTTGCAGGATGCTAACAATATAACTCAGGATATTCAAAAAATAATAATAAAAGAGGTCAAGTACATTTTATAACTTCTTTTTAACACTTCTGTCCTATCACATCTCAAGTAATTATACATGTACAGTTGAGATATTCTAAAAGAAATCACAGCTGGTCATGTTTGAATTGTAGACATACTAGCCTCACCAGAAACATTGAGACTCTGTTATTCAGCTAATTGAAAGAACACTAAAATAAATGCAGTGCAGATTAAACTAGTGAATATCTATGTCTGGGTAAGTGTTGCTTAAATACTAATGTTTTGGGTTTTTTTTAACTTACTGATTTGTTTGAATGAAGGGCTTAAATCTCTTTGTGTAAAGACAAACAGTATATTTTTGATTTCTTGAGAATTCTGAAAGATGAAAATGGTTGTCCTGGTATTTTTCAGCGCAGTTTGCTGTTTAGTTAAGTACTTAAGTAGAAATATGCAGTTTGCATACAATTCTAATTTAAGTGGCTTCTATGGATCATCCCATATTAATTATTTTCATACACAATCATTTTCAAAATCGGCTGTATTTATGTAGCTCACACATGCATTTTTAAATGCCTTTCACTGAAACAGGACATGAAAGTTAGAACTGCTGACTGGTTTTACTGATTAAATGACATTCTTGACTTGCAAAAAATGTCATCATTGTGAAAAGTGAAATAAAAAGACATAGCAATAGCTGGACTGCTAGTCTGGCAAAATTGTTTGTACATTTTAAGTATTTTAAATAAATGCACAATTTCAATTTGTGAAATATCTGTGACAAGCATCTTGCTGGAAAAAGCATTGCTTTAGTAATGAAGGTCTGCAGTTTTAAACACTAGACTTGCTGGAAGGGAGCTTGTTTAGTGCTGTACATCTCTGCTGTCATCTCACTGTCAATTGCTGGATCTTAGTACACTGATTACCTTCTTAGTAAAGATGTGTTTCTCTCATCTCATCCCAGAAACTGTAATACCAATGAAAAATCAGCTTGAACTGCAGATCTAAGAGCCTAACAGGTTACTTTTCATGTTGTTCAAAAGTCATTTCATCCAAGCATAGCATAGACATTTGAAACCAGTTTGTAAAGCTTGAGAAGCTTTACAGCAGTCATATAGGAGTAGCTGTCTACACCTTGTAGAAAGATAATAAAACCTCAAAATCCATCTGTTTATCAGAGGACTGAAGACAAATGCTACATATTCTATCTTTCTGAAGTCATTAGGAGTGCCATGAGAGTCACCTGCTTGTTTGGTGAAGTTGCGCTACTGAGCATCTTCATCATTTTGGGCCCTACATATTGCCTATCTCTGAACGCTGGAAAAAGAAATGTCGTATTCTTTTGACTGTTAACAAAATTCTGTGTTTCCTGTTTTCTCTCCCTCCTTGCTTGGAAGCTGTCTCCTGAGATTTTTCTCTGAAAAATGTATTTCATTTACTTCTATGATATTTGCAGTAGAGGATTGGCAAGAGCTTGCTTTTTTTGCCTTATTTCACAGCTTTTATTTACCATTTAGAATTCTCCATTACTAACTAATGTAAAATCTTTCTATGCATGTTCATATCTGGAGTTTTTTGTCTTGATAAAGCAGGTATGACATTAGTGAGAACTGAGAGTAGAGAGACATATTTCAACTTAGGCTGAGAGATAAGCTGCTTTCTGGAAAATAATAATATCCATGGATAAACACTCACACTCAGCTTCTTTCCATGTTCTCCTGTGGGATCCTCACCTATGTTTTCCCATGTTTTCATCTTTTTCTGAAGACTGCATTCATGCTGACTAAAAGAGAAGCTCAGCAGAACTGATCATGAGAATGATTTGCTTTTAATGTTAATAATTTCAGTAGTTCTGGACATGATAGAGCTAATTAATATGATTTGCGGAGAGTATGAAATTCTGTGCCAACTTTTCAGAAATGGAAACAGTTGCTTAATGAAATGCATAAATGTTTTCATAGGCTTGCCTTTATTAATTAGCATGAGCAGACAAATAGGTTCCAGTAGGGTTCTTTACATTTAATTCCATTCATAATGAGATATTTAGAAATGCACTTTTTTGAAGTTACATATTTAGGAATATCTGGAAGTATACAAATAGTTATTAGTTAGAGACTTAAAGAAGCACTTGTGCTAGGCATATGAGTATGTGCTGTTAACAGTACAAAACACTATGCATTTAATTTCTAAAGAGGCAACATTTTTTCCATATTATACTTCTTATTTACAGCTTCAGTGTTACTATAATTAAGTGTAAATGCTTTCAAATGTGACTGAATCCTGTATGAGTATATATGTATCTCTCGAGTTAAACAGGCAATATATATTTGGTTTGAATAGAATGTTACTGGAGCTGTTTCAGAAGTTGCATTTAAGGTACTTGTGTTTAATTTGAATTTTCAAGGAGAAAGGATAAGTGGAAGCATACTCTTAATGATTACTAAAGTGTCTAATAATTATGTAATATTGTCTATATTAAAGCCTGTTAGAGGACGCACTGACTCTTCACTCTTTGGCAGGTTGATGACATCTTAGGAGAAGGCAGTGATGAAAGTGATAGTGAAAAAAAAAAGCCAGAAGAGAAAGGTGAAAAACCTCAGATTAGTGCAACAGAGACTACAGGAGTGAAAACGGATCAGAGACCTAGATCATCGTCATCATCGTTGTCATCATCATCAAGTGAAAAAAGCATAACAGGCAGTGTACCCAGGTATGAGTTTGTCAAACGTAAAGAGAAGTGTTAATGATGTTTCATTGTGTTCCAGCATTATCAGTATGTTTTTTGACCATGTAGTCTTTGTTGTCAACCTTAGTTTGTAGCTAAGTCTTTTTTTGTAAGTATGTGAAATTGTCATGCTTACTTCTGCAGTGTTTTGGGGTTGTTTTAAAGAAATGGTCATAATAACTACCTGTTGAAAACCAGGGTCTCATCTGTTTTGAAAGAATTGAAGACCACTGAACTGTGCCAATTTTAAAGTAGTCTTAATCTCGAATCAGATATTGGACGATGCATTGTTACTTTGAGCGAGATAAAACTGTTTTGGGAAACTATTTTTTTATTTCTGAATTTTGGAGAGTTTTTCAGTGGGAAACTGATTTAAAAAAAAAAAAAAAGGAAGTTAAGATGGTTTTATGCTTTAGTCTCTTAGTTACTAATTTAAACTTACTAGTCTTTTCTGCAAAAATGATTTGAATGTCCCGCTGTAGATTGTTGACTAATGACTGTCAACTAATTTGCTGGTAAGCTAGAACTTGATAATTAAATGTGTTTTAAATATATTGCTTAATGGTTCTCGATCTGCAGTCCCTCAAATTTTTAAGCCTAAAAACACTGAGAAAACAATGCAGAGAGAACAATATAAGACGAAAATCATACTAGTTTTAATTTAGAATTGCTGGGATTGTCATCCTGTACCACCAAGCATTAAAAATGCATACATGACTTAGACATGCACTGTAGTTTTTCTGCTCCCTTACAACTGTTTCCAGTTGTAAGAATTTGCGCTGAATACCTCACAATAAATTAATAGTTTTCCTAACTGGTGAGTAAAGTAGCAGGACTTAAGTGATTTACATTATTTTGACTTTTGTGAGCCACTGATAAATCAGAGGCATCGGCTTAGAGATTGAAGCAGGTATCACAGTCCGAATAAAAGTTATTGGATTCCACACAATATGAGTTAGTCATGAGTTTCAGTTGTGTTCTACAACACAAATGATACGCAAGAGAAACTGGAAAAAGTACCACATAATTTGTTACAGAGATATTCATGAGGAGATTTTGGTTGCAGTGTGTTGGAGGTTTTTGGAGAATGAGCTACATGGGGGAAATTTGCACAAACCTTTTAGTTCGTCATTGATATTTCTAATAATGAGCATTGTTTTGTTTTTTTTTTTAAAAAGTGAGTCTACTAGGCATAAGAAAGGTATAAAAACTTAGTCCATTTCATGTAGTTAAATTGGAATTTTAAAAAATTGCCTCCTGAATGGAGTTTGGAAGAAGAAAGACAAACCAGCAATGAATACTTTTAGAATTCCATTTGAAGTAGCAAGGTATGTTGGTGGCAAATCTCTGGTAATTTATCAAAAAAAAAAAAAAGTTAAGAATTATTTTCAAATACTTTTTTTCAAGTTTGGTTTACAAAGAGCAAGTACATTTGCAATTAACTTCTGCTCTACTTAGGAAAGCTTGTAGGTGAGCACAGACATACTTCTGCACTCAAAACAATGTGAGGCCATATGTGTATCTAATAGTGTTGCTGCTAGAATGAAGTCTTTGAGAGGCTTCCTAAGTAACTCTTCTATTTCTGACCTTTTTAAGATCTCTGTCATTGTTAAGTTGCATCCAAGATTGAACCTGAATGGAGTGCTAGCAAACGTATGCACAAAATGCTAGTTCAGATGCTGACCCAGTGTCTACTAGGCAGGAAATACTACATGATTCTGTCTGTCATCCTAGTTCCATTTTTAGTTTGAGGTCTTAAATTGATGTCTTCTTGGTCAATTGGTGTTATATGTGCTAATGATATACTGTGCAAGAGGGATAATGTAAAAACAATTGTTACACAGCAGGATTAAAACCTCCAAGAGCTTAGCACTGCACAGAAATACTACCTCCTAGGTAGTATATGTCAGTCACTCTATTGGACCACTAATTGAGACTACATTTCTGAAAATGAAGCACTATACAAGCTCTGGCAAGTTTAAAACTCCTTTTCTGAAAATTGGAGTCCTTGGGGTATTAGGCTGTAATTTTCAATTTTTTTCTGCTCAGTTACATAGCCTGGAGTTGCAGTTTATTTTTTGCTGTGAACGCCATTGCCTCTTGCCATGTTAAGAAAGCAAAGGGTTTGTGTTGTAGAGGCCAGTCCCAACTATTCATCATGTAAATCTACCCTTAGGCTGGCCTTTAAATCATTATTTCACAACTTCCTGCGATCACTCGTGTGTTCATATTTTAGCTCTTAATGTCTCCAGAATCTGTAAAGTCTATAAAAAATAATTTTTTTTAATGGAAGAAAAATATTATCCATGATCAGTACTTCCATATTCTAGATCAGCTTGTTCCTATAAGAGATGCAGCCTGCAGAGACTGTAGATTTCTTGTAAGTAAGGCTCCACGTAAAACTTTTCAGTAGTTACCGACATGGAAGCTAAAGCATTTCAATATAGAAATCTAGCACTTCTACTATTATTAGACTGGCATTATCTGGGCTGTAGTCTGGAAACCTACAGAATATCATGACTGTTTCCTTGACTCATGTGACATTAGTTTAAAGTTCTCATGAATGGAGAAAAAATAGTTTTTGAGAAACCCAATAGCTGCTTTGAGGAAAAAAAAGGTACAGTGTCTTTCCTACATCCTCTTATTTTTGTGACTTTTGGAAGGTATCATACAGTTAGGTGGGAATTTGATAGCATATGGGGCGATTCTTGTTTTCTTTTAATCCCAGCTTCTTATGTAAGTTAATAAAATGCTTGCCTTTATCTCATAAATGTCATGCTAAAGGGATACTGCATAGACCAAACAATCATATTTATCAATTAAAAATAACATAGTTCATATCAATGATGTTTCTGCCTCCTGTAATTATGAACTGCATAACAATAAAATACATCTTCAAGTTACTTTTATGTAGAAAATCTAAGTGAGGTAAATGAGTTTTTATTCTTAAATCTTCTTGATCTTTATGTGGTTTGTATTATTCTGAGCTGCTGCTTATAGAAGGTATTCTGGAATAGAAGAATTGCTTTTAGAGCTGTGATCCAGTCTTTGTTGAAGCAGGCAGATGCCTGACTTCAAGCAATGTCAGAAGAATATATTTGGTAGAAGAATGGACAGGAGTGTGAAACAGTCTTGTTAAGAAACTTGCCAAGCAATATGTAGATGGTGAGATTTCAGCCTCTTTTAGTTTCTAGATTCTAGAAATTTCCAGTGGAAAGTGATGCCCTGAACAGCGAATGCAATTGTTCCCATATACTTTCGGAAACAGTTAATGAAATGCTTCAGTAAAGCAGCTAACCTTATTTAGACTTAACATACATCAGACATTTTGTGTTGTGTTCACTGAGGTGATACCAAGGGTCATGGTTTAGTGATGAGACTCAGGAGATCAGGTTAATGGTTGGACTTGATAATCTGAGGGTCCCTTCAAACTAGGTGATTCTGTGATTTCTCAGTTCATTATCAGAAGTTTTGTAAAATGTCTTTTTAAAAAGCTTACTCATGATTGCTGTCAAATCACAATACCAAGGCCTATGTTTTTACAGTGTTTCCTTCCAGTAATTTCAGCTTCTGTAAAACATCTGTAAAGGCTAATTGTTGTTCTGCTGAGAACTTCCTCAGTCTTTGAATGGAAATTTCAATACTTAGTGTGTTCGGAACATGTTTTTTAGCTTAAGAGAGAAGTATTCTCCTTTGAATAACTAAACAGAAGAAATTTGGTAACCAGAAGTGATACCTAATTCATTAGCAAGATTATTTTCTTGCAAAAAGTAAGATTCCTTTATAGAAGTATACGTCAGTGAACTGTTTCCTTTAGCAAAATTTCTTGCTGGTAATTTTTGCATCAGTCCAGTGTAGTTGATATTCCTGACTGATAGTGAAATCATACTTCTAAGAACGACAAGTATCTGAAATGGTACTTTAAGCTTTGGCAGTAGTTTATTTTCTGAAATGCTTTCTTCTGCTTTGCATATACATTGTGAGTTTCTGTGCGTATGTTACAATTCAAGAAAGAAGAACGAGTGCTGCCTTGAAAGTAATGTCTTCTATTTTATTATTTTGACCCATGATATCAGAGGTGAATGTTGGTGGTATGGTGTAGAGGTTGAACCTTCCCATCAGTATTCCATTACATTTTGTGGACATGCAGTAGGTGGCAGCAGAGGGGCAGTCTTACAAAATGGCTTCTGACGTGGAAGTGCAGATGAAGCAAAGGTGTGTTCCTGAATTACTCCATGCAGAAAAAATGGCACCAATTGACATTCATCAACACTTGCTGAACATTTATGGAGATCAAACAATGCATGTGAGCACAGGGAGGTGGTGGGTGGTATGTTTCAGCAATGGTGACAGCAGCTGTTGCTCACCTCCACTGGTGCAAATTTTACGAATGTGGCATGCATACTCTTGTTCAATACTGGCAAAAATGCATAGCTAATGGGGGCAACTATACTGAAAAACAGTGTTTTGTAGCTTAGGATTTGCTCTCTCAAATAGTGTTATTGTACTTTTTGTATCTGTTGTAGTTTCCATGAAAATAAGTAGGAAGTATTATGTTTGGAGTGACCTATGTATTTTAAGCATGGCAGTCATCTGAAGTCTTTCAAAGAGTCTAAATTTCTAAAAGGAGAGGTATTTTTTGCACTTCCTTCAGAATGTCTTTGCTTCTTAAGTGCTTTCTTTTTTTCAAATACAAATACAAAAGCGATTTCTTTTAATAGCCACTGTGCTAGAAGATAGAAATGGCACTTCTGCTTTCCAAAAAAAACCTCCTGCAAACTCCTCTAAAAAAATCTTGTTTAGCACATCTCATGCTAATTGAGCCAGTGAATTTGCTGCTGTTCCTATAACTTTCTTTCAGCTCCCACTCTGGAGACATCCTGCTATAACAGTCTTGGGTCTTGTGGTTTCACATTTCAGTGCTTCTCAGACATTAATCCTTACATTAGTAATTCATACTTATCTAACTTTTTTTTTATCTGATTTTTTTTTTTTTTAAATGCTCTATCTATTCAAAATGTATTTCAGGACTAACTGTTAGTGGTATTATGGTCTAGGTCTTGTTGAGTATTAAGGGTATTTTCAACAGCACATCTCAAATGTAGTTGAAAAAACTGTGGGATTTTAAACATTTTGTCAAGGAATGTAGGTCTTCTGTTTTATCATCTGTGTAATTCACTGAATTGAGTGAAGTCTTAGTGTTACTACACTGTGTAGTCTTCCAGAATATTTCTCTAAATGTTGCATATAGTGTTGGTTTAAACTTTATGATATGGAAAAGTTTAAGATACACATATGTAAATATTTGTGGCTTAAGTTCATCTTTTCTTGCCTTCTGTATCATTTGCTGCTTTAGCATAGCTCATTTAATCATCAGACAGTTTGATAAAGAACCTGTCTGTTAAGAACCTGTCCCTTAAGATGCACAAGAGGATAAAATTAACTTTTAAGAATGAAATCTTTAATTGGGTCTTTGCCCTTGAAGTAGGTTTTATTTAAAGGGGTACATAACTGCAAAATGAAAAGGACATCAGTACTTCTGTCTTCTGTCAACTCTTGAACGTTCAAGAAAACGTTAGGATTTTTTCTCTCTGGAATTAAGCGTAAAGTAAACAATTACTCCCCATTATTGGTAATAGGAAAATTTTCTTTGAAGAAAAATTCAACTTTGTTTTGCTCTCATTTATGTATCTTTTTCCAAATTATTTCTTCAGACAGTTAATCTGAATCTTTTTGGTGTGTGGTTGTTCTGTCATACAAAATAGATAAGTCCTTTTGTAAGTTTTACGTTCAGATTTCCCTCTTTGAGAACCGGAATTAAGTATTGGAGTTGGATCAAACTGTAGAATCAGTAAATTTTTAATTTTAAAAATTATTTAATTAAATAAAATTAATTAAAATAAATTAATTTAAATTTTAAAACTTCACTTTTTTTTGGCTGTTGGCCTTTCATGGCAATGGCTGTGGGATTATGGAGGAAAATGTCTCAACTTAAAAAAAATATGTTCCCTCGAAGCTGTTATATCTGTCTTGTTTCAGAAGCAGCATTTCAATTAGACATTGGTGAATAGACTGAGTATTAAAGATTATTTCAATGCCTTGAAATCTCTGCATGGAATTAAGGGTGCTGAAAAGCTTCAGGAAGCAAATACAGCCCATTTGTTGATACTACCAGTGAGATCATGAATCCACAATCAGGCAAAGTATTCACTACTACTGTTCCTTGCTATAATTTGGAAAATAAATGCCATTTTCCTACTTCAGTACTACAAGGCACTCTGATCATTAATCCATTTTTAGAAGATTCCTCTCCAAAGGAGGAAACCCACCACTGAAAGCAATATATAGTCATTGATTAGGGGAAGAAAAACAAACAAAAAAAAACCCAACAAACGCAGTCCTAAGCTCTACAGAATTAAAAATCTCTGACAAGCAACCACCTCCTCTCTTAGTTATCAGAAGAGTTGATTCACTTGGAAAATTTGCACTGTTAGGTGGCATTTGTCATTTTGAATGTATTTTCCTGGAAATTCCTATTCTTAAGGTAGAGCAAGTAGAGGAAGCATGTGCTCTCCCTTCCATATACTTAGGCTCCAATTTTATAGATAGTTCTATTTCTAAAGTTTAACTTTGGGAAAGCTTTTTGTTTCACACAGAACAGCCCAGTTTTGTCTCTGTAGTTATTGCTATGATTAGTGTAATTTCCTAAAGACTTCGAAAACTAGGAGGAGAAAACATGTTTCAGGTAATGAGAAAGCAGTTAGTACTTTTTGTGTAATGGAGTATGGCGATCAGAAGTTTTTCAGGCTTATCACAGGTACTTTTTCTGGCTTCAAACTTAACTGATGCTCTTAATGCAGTATGTGAAGTAGCATGTTTTGAGTCAGTGGAGTGCTTCTATTAAGAGTGGATATTCAAAAGGATGTTTTCAGTCACCAAGAATTGAAACTTCCACCTTTTTCAACAGAGTTGCATATTGCATATTGTGTATGCCAACTTGGAAGATAATGCATGGTTCCATGTGGCACAAATTAATCCTAATATAAGAGTAGCTCTCATCGTTCAGACAAGCTCAGAGGATGTTTACATGACTGAATGCCTTTGTGTTTTTAACAGTTTTGAAGTAAACGTTCTCTGTATGTAGTAGACACACTCAGTTAAAAAGTTACCGCAGCTTTTTTCTGGTCTTTTTTTCTAGAAAAAGTGATGAAACATTCCAGACTGAAATCCAGGATCAGCTTCTAAAACAAGTGTTCTCATTGGCAGTGTATCTCTTACTGTTTTCGCATAAGCAGGATGTTCTGCAGAATTTTAATGTCACTTCTGTTTGGAAGTGATTTCAAAGGCTAAGAAGGAAGAGGCCTCTCTGGGCATGCAAAACATGATTTGTTTCTGTACTTAGTGTTCAGGGTACTATCATTATTGAATGAATATGCATTGTAAACATTGTTTCCACCATTTAGGAACATTTTTACTTGAAAGCTCTGACATTATTCAAGATTTCTACACAACAAAATCAGTACTGTGGTAATAACAGTGTTTTCTAGTATGTGTACTGTATCGCTGTCTTCACCCCAAGTATTCACGCTATTTTTGACTACTGTTCTTGGAATAATAGTCGTAATAATCTTTAATTAGGCTTGTAATAAAATACTTAGAGCTATAAAACTGACAAAATATTTCTTAAACTGCATGTAGTTATGTCTCGTTATAATGAATTCTAGTAGTGTGAGGAGGTAGACAGTGGAAAGTTGCTGCATAATTATTAAACTTCAGCCTGTTACAATATTTTTTTCATGTGAAGCAAAGATCTAAAGTACCTGCCCAAACTTTTTGCCGTTGTACCAACTAGAGATCACGGTAAGTCATATCTACTAGCATGTTAGATTTCAAGTCCTTCTAGATTTTTCTTAAAAGGTTTAAAAAGCAAACTTTTTAAGGTCAGAAAGGAGACTTCGGAAGGTAATAATTGTTGTGATTGAAGACATTTGTCTTTCCAGAAATGGTCTTCTGGTAAACATTTTCAGGTGGAGTCAGTAACACTAAATTGCCCAGTGATTCTCTCTTACATAACTCCACTCCAGTGGCTTGTATCTTTGACAGACATTAACTGCTAGAGCTGAAACACTTTTAGATTTGCTCTGCACTTCACACATCTTCACTTTTGGAGTTCAGTAAAAATGGTTCCCCCACTTAAGTTGAGGGGAAAATGTTCTATTAGAAAAAAAAAGTGTGGGGGGGGAGAGGGTCAGATGAAGTGTCATTAATTGAAAATAATTATTTGGTAACCCTTGATAGCCCTTGATTTTAGAGTGTTGGATCTCAGGTAATGGGGACCTGTGGACTGTGAATCAAGAATGTGCATTTTTCAGTCCCTCTATTCTATGGAAAGTAGAATTGATGGGAGTGAAATACTGTCCAAACTTTTAAGTGATTTTAATCATCAGTCTTTATCATAAAACTCCAGTATATACTGGTGGGTTATTTTAAGTGTGTATTTACTTATTTGAAAAATAAGAATTTTTTTTTTAGCGGGAGTGTTTCACCAGTTTTGGAAAGTAGTTCCAAATGTCTAGAAAGTCACTGACAGAATCAGTTGTTATACTGGATTCATTTTATGATTATCAGTGCAGAATTAAAAAAAAAAAAAAAAAAAGGAAGAAAGAATCAAACTTACTCTTAAAATTTCATCCACCTAGCAGCATGCTTCAGTTCTCTACCCCACTTACTCCCTTTAAGCTAGATACCTTTTTCTTATTTTAAGGATGCCATTTCACCACAGATATACTTAGAAGAACTTATTCTATGTTCTTACCAAAAATGTATAGAATAGATCATGTTTCAGTTGCAAGTGTAAGCAGTGTTTGTTTGCTAACCCATACCCGTTTGAAGGATTGTCCTCTGGATTTACCTCATTTAAAGCTTTTCCTTGGTTTTAGTTGTCAATGGTCTCTTACATCTAATCTTTCAATGTATGCTTAATTCTTTAATACCTCAGCAGTGTAACAAGAAAGATGAGGATTTTTGTCTCCTCAATAATGAGGCCAAGTATCACTGTTCTTTCTTAGAAAATGCTGTTATTCCATAACTCGTTTAAAGCTATTAAATAATATTATTTTTAATCTGCCTTACCAGAGAAACTGATTTTTTTTTTCCTTCTGATTACTGGAGAAAAATGGGAGATTTAATGTGAATTTTACCTTGAAGAATGTCAGCTGCAGACAGTGCCTGTATCTGGGTGTTTCTCAGAGGAGAAGAATGGAATAGAGGTGAACTCAAAAATAACCCTTAGGTGTATTTTTTACCATGGTGTTAGATCATTCTGTTAGAGCAAAGGTACTTATTGCTTCTGTAGCAACGAGAAGAAATATAAGTCTTTTTTATTACTTCAGGCTTGGAAAACCAGTTACTGTGATGACCACACACTGCTCTTGTAGTCTCTTCTCAAAGCAGAAAACAAGCAGTTACATTGTGTTCCAGAAAAGCCTTGGTAAGGGCAAGTCATTTAGTTAAGCAAGGCAAAAGAATGCATCCTTTAGGAGCAGATTACAGAATCATTTTTCTTTGCCAGCCTAATATTCCTCCATTTTTCTACAAGGAGATATCTGCCTTCTAAAAAAGATCCTACCCAGGATTTCTCTTAAACTTTTGCTCTGATTACATTTATTGGGCTCAGTGAAGGGAGTTAATGACATACAGGATCCCCCTAATTCACTAAATCCCTGTGCTATCCCTCCCACCTAGTCAGGCAGTAATCAGCCTTTGGCTGTTTTTAGAGCTTTGTTCACTTCTGTTTAAAGTACTGTTTTGTTCTGCACCTTTTTTCCTTATCTGGGCAGTTTTTTTTTCTTGATTGTTCTTAGGTTTTGTTTTGTTTTTAAGGAGTGTGGAGAACACAAATTCAGTGACAGTCAGTGACATATTCTCTCTTGATCTAAATTTCAGGTGACTTAGTGAGTTAAATGCATATTTCCGTGTCTGATTTATAGAATTTGCACACACACACACACACCACGGAAATGTTGAGTGATCTTGCCACTTAATATTCTCTTTATTTTCTCTTTCTAAAATGTATGTGCTGAGGCAGTTTGCCCAAACTGGGCTCACTTTCGAGTTTTCTGAAGTTATCCAAAAAATGCATACAGAAATTAGTTTGAAAACAGCCTTTGTTAAAGGCTTAAGGTTTTAATACTCTGTGCTATTTCAAAGCTAATACAATGATTGAATTATTTTTGCATAGGATTTACATAAATCTTTTTATCCTTCAAGATTGAATCATGTAGCTGTTTTACACACAAATATTTGGAATATTGATATTTGTATCTTAGTCATGCCTGGACTATGTCTTAATTAATTAATTTCTTCTTTCTTTGTTAGACGCACAAAAAGAGTTGTAATGCTTCATAGATCTCTTTACAAAGGATTTAAAACTGATTTATGTGAAAAGATTATATCAGGTTTGCTGTGCTGTGTTGTGCATAATTTTCCTAGAAACTTTTGGTAACAGGCTGTAGTCTCTGGAGGTCTTTCTGTGCCAAATATTTGATTTTTCCACTTTTTTTTTCAATATTAAATTAGATTTCCAATCTGCTGTAATGAGTGCCTTAGAAAAGTGGAGGAGTTTTTCTCTTCAAGAAATCATAGAATCACTTTGGTTGGAGGAGACCTCAAAGATAGTCTAGTTTCAAGCACCCCTGCCATGGGCAGAGTTGCCAGTCAGTAGATGAGACTGTCAAGGACCCCATCCAGCCTGGCTCTGAACAGCTTCAAGGATGGAGCATCCAAAACTTCCAAAACATGGGCAACCTGTTCCAGTGCCTCACCACCCTCTGAGGAAATAATTTCTTCTTAACATCTAACCTAAATCTCCCCTCTTTTAGTTGAAAACCATTTTCTCTTGTCCTGTCACTATCAAAACGTCTGTCTTGCTTATAAAGTTCCCTTCAAGTACTGGGAGGCTACAGTGAGATCTCCTCAGAGCCTTCTCTTCTTCAGACAGAATAAGCCCAGCTCCCACAGCCTTTCTTTGTAGGAGAGGTGCTCCAGCCCTCTGATCATCTTTGTGACCATCCTCTGGACCTGTTCCAACAGCTTTGAACCTTTCTTGTGTTGGGGCCCCCAGATCTAGACTCAGTACTCCAGATGGGGCTTCAGAGAGCAGAAGGGGAAAATTGCCTCTCTCACCCTGCTGGCCACCCCTCCTTTGATGCAGCCTAGGATCTGGTCTTCTGGGCTGAAAGTGCATGTTCTTGGCTCATGCCAAGCTTTTCATCCACCAGAAGCCTCAAGTTCTGTTCCACAAGGCTGCTTGCAATGAGTTCTTCTCTCAGTTTATACACATATCTTAACCCAAAGGCAACATCTTGCACTTGTCCTTGTTGAATCTCATAAGGTTCTCATGGGCCCACTTTTCAAGCCTGTCCAGGTCTGTTTGGATTGCGTTCCTTCTTTATGAGTGACACTGACTCCATCTTCATGAGTGGCACTGACAGTGGGATCAAGTGCACTGTGCAAGTGCAAGTTTGTGGATGACACCAAGCTGTGTGGTGCAGTTGACGTGCCCAAGGGACAGGATGCCATTCAGAGAGACCTGGACAGGCTTGAGCAGTAGGGCCAGGTGAACCTCACAAGGTTCAATAAATCCATGTGCAAGGTATTGCATCTGGGTTGTGGCAGCCCTTCCTATCAGTACAAGCTGGGGGATCTAATGATGGCATACAGTTCTGCTGAAAAGGACTTGGGCGTACTGGTGGGTGGCAAGCTGGACATGAGCCAGCAATATGCCCTCACAGCCCAGAGAGCCAAACATATCCTGGGCTGCATCAGAAGCGTGGCCGGCAGGTTGAGGGAGGTGATCCTGCCACTCTACTCTGTGCTGGTATGACCTCACCTGGACGGTGAACCAATTAGAGCATGTCCAGAGGAGAGCCACAGAAATGATCCAAAGGACGAAACACCTTCCCTACAAGGACAGGCTGAGAAAGGTGGTTCAGCCTGGAGAAGAGAAGGCTCTGAGCAGACTTGAGAGCAGCCTTTCTGTATCTAAAGGGGGGCTGTAGAAAAGGAGACAGACTCTTTAGCAGGGTCTTTGGTAACAGGACTATGGGAAACGATGCCCAACTAAAAGAGGGGAGATTTACATTGCACATAAGGAAGTGTTTTTTACAGTAGGGATAGTGAGGCACTGGAACAAGTTGCCTATGGAGGTGTTGGGCACCCCATCCCTGGAGACATTCAAGGTCAGGCTGGATCAGGCTCTGAGCAACCTGATCTAGCTGTAGATGTCCCTGTTCATTGCAGAGGACTGGATGACCTTTAAAGGCCCCTTACAACCTCAAAGAGTCTATGATTCATTCTGTTTAATCATCTGCACCACTCAACATCAACAGCACACTTGCTGAGAGTGCACTAAATCCCACTGTCTGTTTCATTGATAAAGACGTTGAAGAGCACTTCACAAGAGAGACACCTGGGGGACACCACTCATTACTGGTCTCCTCTTGGACATAGATCCATTGACTACAACACTCTGGCTGCAGCCACCCAACCAATTCTTCGCCCTGTGAGATATCAGTTCTTCAAATCCGTACCTCTGCAATTTAGACATAAGAATGTGGTATGGGACCGTATCAAAGGCTTTGCAGAAATCAAGGTAGATGGCATCAGTTGCTCTCCCTTTGCCCACTGATGCTGTCACTCCGTTGTAGAAAGCTACTAGATTGGTCAGGCACAACCTGCCCTTGCTGAAGCCATGTTGGCTCTCTGACATCACCTCCTTGTGCCACATGTGCCTTAACACAATATCCAGGAGGATTTGTTCCATTATTTTCCTGGGCACAGAGGTGAAGCTCACCAGCCTGTAGTTTCCTGGGTCTTCCTTTCCACCTTTCTTTAAAATGAGAATGATGTTTTCCTTTTTCCAGTCACCAAGAAAAGCTAGGAAGTATAGCTGTGGTATGTTACATCTAAGGGGCTATATAGATCTTTTGAAAATGCTGGTTTGAGAAATAGGTATGTATTGCTTTTTGGGGGTTTTGGAGCATTGTTTTTGCCAGTAGTAAGTGAAGGTACTGAGGATGGGGTTTTCAACACCTTTGTAAGCCCACAGGTGGATGAGAAGATGCTGAAGGTAGGTGGACACATTTAGGAATGTAAATGCGTAGTGGTATTTTTTATTTGAAATTAAAGCTAGTCAATAAAAAGTCAGGCATGCCTGACTAAACTGATTGCTGAAGGAGCATTAAGTTCTGTTTAAAAACAAAACTAAAGAATTTAAAATAATTAATCTCAACAAATAGAAGCCTGTGTGTGATTTGCCACAAAAAAAGAGACAGCAGTTTTGTAAAAGGATGTTGGAACTAAACATTTCTTCTCAGAAAGTCTAAATGGATAACACTAGTTTTAAAAAAAAAAAAAACCTCAAAATTCTCAGTGAAAAATATTTTTCTTCTTCATTTGCTATTATATGCTATCTAATTGAGCAAACTGTTCCACAGGGGGATTTTTGAGATGTGAGCTATCCTCATCTGCTTGGTTTTCAGAGAGAAGTTATATTTCTATTAATATCTTAAACCTTCAGAGCAGATCTGCGTAACCTCCATTTTTAGCTTTTATGTTTAATTTTTTTTCTGCTGCTATGGTAAAGAAGTTTTCTATTCCTCATTTAAAGTAATTAAGTTTTATGACCTCATATAGAAAAACTCTTGTGGACAAGTCTAGAAATCAGTAATTCGTAGTTTAAAATACTCCAGCTGTTCAGGAAAAAAAAAAGCAAAAGCATGAAATAAAGTTTTCCATAATGCAGCTGATTTATTATTCACTTGGTTTTGAAGAATCTTCTGTTTTATATGTCATTCATCTCCACAAAGGAAGAGTTTTGTAGCTGCTACTTGTTTTGATATCACTTCTACTGTGCAGAATTAGAATCTTTTATATGCTACCAAATCACATGTTCAACTGTGAATTCATTAATGTAATAATCCATATTCCAAATGTACTGGTATCGTTACTGACTAGTATTATAATCAAGAATAATATAAAAATAATGCTTTGTTCAGAAAATTATGAGGACTGTTGTGAAAGTAATGTTTGCTGTGCGGGCAACATTTTCCTAGCAACGAGACTGTCATAGCAGCTGTGAAACAGTGGGTCGCCTGCACTGGTGCAAATTTTTATGAGTGTGGCATGCAGACTCTTGTTCATCACTGATTGCAGTGCATAGTTAATGGTGGTGACTATATTTTGTAGCTAAGAAGTTGCTCTGTCAAGCAGTGTTACCATGCTCTTTGTATCTTTTGACATTTCCATGGAAGTAAATAGGAGCAACCTATGTAAAATACCCTTCTTTTTGCAAGGGACTTGGTGAAATGTAGGTTCTTTTCTCTGTGGAGCTCTTGGAGGTTTTTCCTTTTACACTTGGGTAACCTCAGATCACTGGTCACACTTCAGAGCAGATGTAAGTTTAACAAGGACAATGTGACTGTGAGGTGTAGGGATTCTTGATGGAATAAACCAGTAGTACTAGAGTTGTGTAGATGCATGATTTCTTTCAAATTTCTTCAAAAACAGATTACAGAAGAAAGTAGCACCTATGATGGTAAATGTTTGAAAGAAGTAGTGAAAACTGAAGCAGCCATGTCTGTGTATGTGGCACACAGCTTTTAGGAGGAGCAAGCAGTAGTGTGCTCTGGTACTTAAAGGTTCTGTCTACATTGTTAAGCTCAGATCAGGAGTAGTGTGTCTTTGGAGCTATACTTGAGATTGTCAGTGCTTGCCATGCTTTGGTGCGCATCCAGAGAAGCCATAGAGTACGTGAATCTGTTTCTTTACATGATTGTAGGCTGGAATTTAGCTGTTAGAACTTCCATGCTGTGTTCAAGCTGCTAATGAGCATTCAAGTCACAGGATGAGATTAGAGTTAGTCCAAAATAAAATGCTATTTCTGTCTTTAATCAGTCATAAGGCTTATATGCATCAGTGCTGAATGTATTTCTTCAGTACATACAGTGTTGACAAGGCAACTGTAAATCAACTCAGATATTCCACTTAACCTTTGCTATGTGTTCAGTGTTGTATCCAATTTTATCATTTCTGATAGTTTCTTATATCTAGGCAGTGACCGTGACTTTTTATTTCTTTTTGATAATTTAAATGTTGATATGTTGTAGTACACTGCTTTATTTTAAAGTTTCATGTGGGAAATTACTTAAATAAGAGTGTCGCTGATGAATGGTAAAATCAGCTACATAGTGAAATGTATGCATCAGTTAGTTTTTTTACATGAGCACTCAATTAAGTAGATGAGACTTTCATATCTTCAAGCTTGTTAATGAATTTAATGGCCTGAATTTTCAAGCTGTTACTAAATATCTACCTACTACAAATTTAGTTAACTTGTGCATTAAATTACAGTTGTTTCCAGCTGCTCACTAGTCATGTTGGTACACAGTGTGCATGTGGATATTAAGAAAACTGTGAGAGATACTTGAGGAAGTGGATCTGAATAATCAGTAAGTTGAGGTTGGAAGGGGTTACGAATGGCCTCATAGCTTTTTTTCTCTGTGGTATTACAGTTGGCTTTAGCCCTGTAATATGTTGTTTGTAAGAATGTGTTATATCAAAAACATCAACATCAAATACACCCCAAATCTTTGTACTTGAAAATATGCCATACCATGTCCTTTTTAATCCTGTAGTTGACTGAAGTTAAGTGCTTTGCAGTTCTTAAATAAAAGTTGCTTACTGTATTTTCTTTATGGGCTCCTAAAGCAATGAAAAATAGAAATTGTAAAATATTTAGTTGGAGAGGCAGACATTATTTTTCTAAATGAAATGTTTTTCAAGCATGTAAGCATGTTATTTCTGTTTATTTTTCTTAAATTTTTATTTAGTATAGGTAAAATAATATTTTTATCATAGATAAAATATGCTGTGTACTCAGAAAATGTTGGCGTTATTAGCCATAAAGCATCCAATTACACTGAATAAATTACATTTACATTAGAAAACCATCTCTTGGCTACCTATATGAATTACATTTGCAGTCTTCAGAAAGATTTAAAGGTGACTCAGTCAGTTCTCAATTATTCGGAAAAGTTGCCATATTTAAAAATCAGTTCTCAATAAAATAAGTTCTAGTTTACCTGGGAAAACAAGCAGCCTAACAGAAGTTTGATGTACTAAACATGATTTTATTTTTAATTACAGTTTTAGACGAAGCTGAGTTATTTGTAATCTGTATAAACATTTACTACTGCTGCAATATTGTTTGTGAGTAAAATGTTGTCATTATTTCATACATATTAGGCTTGTGTATGGTTTAATCTTAAAAACCTGTGTGACTTTGTGAAAGCTGCATTTGATTTCTAGCCCCAAATCAGATAGGATCTAGAATTTGGATCTTTACAAAAAAGATAGATTTGGGTTTTAGACAGACGATACTTCTTGCTGGTGACATTTACAGTGAGGTTGTTTTTTTCTCTGATTGTATGCCTCTCTCGAAACTCTCACAGTGACTTAAGGTTTCATGAAAGACAAAAACAAGAGCTAAGGTCAAGACAATTCATATTATCTTCAGTTTTAGATCCGTGAGTAATTTTTTAAATGCTGCATTATTGAAAAAAAATCAGAAAGCCGGAAACGTACTGATCAGTTTATTCAGTTCTGTTACTGTATTGTCGTAGTCCTGCTTGGTGTTTTCAGTGGTGTAGTTCTGTGTGTTCTTGTTTGAAAATTTGTTTTATCCACGTACAGAAATGTAGACATAAAACTAGAGATATGCTAAAGAAGCCCAGATGAACAAAGGGAATGTTTCACTTGGAAGAAAAGCTGGTGGAAGTTTGTATTCCATCATTTCTGTTCGACTTTGTTCCAGAAGCTTTCATGAGCCCCTTAGAAAACTTTCTCACTTCCAGAATTTTGCAAGTAGCCCTCTTTCTGCCTGACTTCCCAAATTCCAAGTGAGGACAGACTTCAGGAACTACTCCAGGCTTAGCAAAGCCATTCCTGTTTTCTAACTCTTCTATGGTCTTTTAGTATGTATAGTTGTGTGGGAGAGAAGTGATTGAAATTTTCAGGTTTTGATAAGATAGAACTGTTAATATCTCGTCTTTGTAATAGCCTGTGTTTGTTTAGCTGTGGTCTTTTTTTCTGTGTGAGAGCTGATGCATCAGTTTGTAAAACACTAGAAAATATGCAGTGAATTATTATGATTGGCATCTCAACATCTGGGAAGCATGTAATTGGTTTATGTTGTGCATTTCAGTGACCAGTTGAAAAGGTAAGTTTGTTTTGCTCTGTGGTTTCTATCACTGGAAGAAACAAATGAGAGATAAGCGTCATATTTCAAATGCCATATACCAAAAGCAGGTGCCTTCTTCCTGAAGGAAGCTGTGGCAGCGGGGAGAAATGAAAGCATACCAGAAAGATCCTGAAGAAAACACAAGGGGAAAACTAAATACATTATACTAAGTCATCTAGCTGTCTGCCCATTACTGTGCTCTGTTGCTCATGACAGACACAGGACTAGCATACAGCTTTTTTTTCCCAAGTGATTTGGAATGTGTTTGGGTGGAGGAGAGTGGGAACAGATGAGGGCAATGAAGCACCATGGTGAATACTGTCTCCTCAGAGTCTGATGGCCCTCAAGTGGTTGCCAAGCTACTCAGAACTGGGATCTTGTAACAGGGAAATTGTTAATGATTTTCTATCTTTGCAGGTCTAATCTAGCACTTACTTGACATTAGGCTTTTCATATGATCATAAAGTTTCTTGTAATTGTTTTCTGATTAAGAAGCATGAAATAATTGTGAGACAGTTTTCAAAATGGCTAGGAAAGTGAGGTAGTAGCACTGCAGTGATGAGAAGATGATAGCAGAGAGGTTCTTGGAATCACAGAATGACTGAGGCTGGAAGGGACATCTGGAGGCCATCTAGTCCAATACCCTCTGCCCAAGCAGAGCTACCTACAGCAAACTATCTAGGACCACATTCTGATAGCTTTGAATCTCTCCAAGTACGGGAGACTCTACCGCCTCTCTGAGCAACCTGTGTGTCAGTGCTCAATCACTCGCACAATATAAAACTGCTTCCCGGTGTTCAGATGAAGCCTCCTGTGTTCTAGTTTGTTTTGATTCCTTCTTGTCTTATCGTTGGGCACCACTGAAAAGAGCCTGGCTCCATCCTCTCTGCACCTTCCCCTTAGGGATTTATGTATATAGATGAGATCATCCCCAAGCCTTCTTGTAGATTCAACTGTCCCAGCTTTTCAGCATAGGAGAGATACTCTAGTCCTTTTGTTGTCTTTGTGGCCTATTGTTGCACTTGTTACTAACCATGTCAAAATGAAGAAACGTTTTATGTATATGTGTGTGCATCTCCTAACTTTTGCTGATATTCTACAAGTCTCGCTTTCTTTTTCTTCTCAGGGATGTATCCTGATTTATTTGTTTCCTTCATAAAGTAGTTCCGTGTAGAAATTACTGATTCTCAAATTAAAGATAATCCTAAATGATTACTGAGAAATGCAAATACACCTAGTTACATGTTGAGAGATGCAGAAATCAGTAGAGAAACAAATGTGAACTTATTCAGCTGTTTAAGCTGAAGGTCTTTGTTCTAAGACTGTAAGCACACTTTGCTGATAAGTAGCACAAGAGATAGGAAGTCTGCCTTGGGAAATCACAGAAGGACATGCTGCTTACAGATTCTGAAATACTCTGAGCTGCTAACTGATGAGTTATTTCAAAAGCCCAGTACAGTATCTGTTAATTAAAGAGGAACATGCATTTTGGAAAGCATCAGGTCATTAACTGGATAAGAAAAAGTTTCAGGATAGAACAGCAAGAGTGTAAACTTTCACACATTTAGACTATTACATTTAAACTATTAACTAGAGCTAAAATTAACCAAGGTGCTGCTTCGCATTTAGATCATGAGACTGAAACGGGTCTTCTGTTTCCTAAGCTTATGCATGTTTGCTAAAAGTGTCAGGCTTCTGAGTTTTCTTAGAGGTTCTTTTCACCACTAAAATAGAGATGTTCATCCTCCTTAAGGCCTTTAGAAAACTAGCTATACGATCTAAAAGTTCTCTGGTTTTTCCAAGCAAACCTTGGTGCAGAACTAATGCACAGAACAACTAGTTTGATTATAATGTGGACTTGCCCTACAGCTTTGGTTGTATAAAAGCATAACATCTATAAAGCATAGATGGGTCATTCCAAAAACTGTAGAATGACAAGTATTGTACTTACATCCACAGCGCCTATCTGAAGACAGCCAGCTGTGCTGCTTAACATATGTCATTCATGCTTCCTTGGCCTTCACAGGTGCTTATGGCCTATGAATAATTGTGGCAGGAGAATAAAATTAACATGGGAATATGCTGTTAATTATTATTCTGTGGTCAGTGATGATGTTCTTGTCCTTATAAACTTCAGTACTATCACTACTTTTTTTTTTCCCCCAGAAATCTTACATGACAGGTACCATTGCGGAAGTTTAAGGAGCCTGGCTGTACGTCACTCTGTTTTGGTAGCTTCTTGCAGGACAGTAGTTCTTGGCGAGAACATCTAAACTACTTTTTCTATATAGTATTCCTAAACTATTGAATGTATGTTGTTTTTCAGTAACATTGATAATATTAAAATGTTTTTCTGTTGTTGTTTTTTCAAATCAAATCTATCCAGTTTAAACGGCAGTAGGATTTTTCTTAAAGCTTTTCTCATTTTTCTGGGAATGTTTTTTTTTTTTTTTCAAAGTAGTTCTCTCTCCATATGGATATGACGTTACTTTTGCCAAGTTTCTCTAGCATTTAGTGGTATAATAAGCAAGGTTTTCTCCACTTTAACGATGACCTAAATCTAGTTAATTTTATATTAAGAACAATGTAAGTTATTACAGTTCTCTAAATATTTTTTCACTATTCAGTAAAAAGTTCAAGAGTATTGACTTGAACTTGTGTGAGGTATTTTAACGTGATTCTGTGGTATCTTTACATTTCTCTCCACAATGCAAAGAGTTAAAATCACTGTAAATTGCTAAAGGGCCTGTAAACCATACAACAGTACTTTTTGTACAGGTATTTTAAATCACAACTTTGTCTATGTGTTGGACTATGTCAGGTGGGAATCTTCAAAATGCTTTGAAATACAGTCTGATTAGAATGACCATGTGCCTTTGACTTCTTTTACTTTCTGTTGTAATGCCTGGACAGATGATTAAAAGTCTTCCATGTATTACTACGATTAGGGAAGTGTTGTCAAAAAAGATCTTTATTTTCTTGACTACTTTAACACTGAATAGACTTCACTTATACATTCCATAAGAAGTGTGCTGGTATTTGCAAAATGAACTGAGAATCTAAAATGGTCCTTTTTTTCTAGTTTACAGCAGCAGAAGTTTGGAACTATAATGTAGGTTGTCAAGCATAAGAGTATTTACCTTGTTTTATTTGTCTCGTTAAATGCTCTAATGAATACTAAAGTGTAAATAGGAATCTCTGTTATTCTTACATATGCCTTTTTCTAACTTACCATCTGTAATAATTTGGCGTATGCCTGTATAACTTAGGAGTTCTGTGTGAAGTAATGGAATTGATTTGTCACTAATGCTTCAATGCATTTGAAGTAGAAATCTTTCCACAGTCATTGCCTTTCATCACTTCATTAACTAATAGCTTTCATCCTGGGACAATGGAGTATCTAGAGCCTGAGGACAAATAATTTTACATCTGCAAGAAGCACTAGTCTGCAACAGCTGGAATTTTTAGAAGCGAATTATAGAAATCAAGTGTTTGTTACTGTCCCTTTAGAAACAGTGAGGCCTGGAAAGTGATGAGAGATATTCACAAAATCAGAGAGAAAGGATAGAGTAAAAAGATGCACTTTTTAGCAGAGGATTCTTTTCTGTGTGGCCAGCTGAAGAAGAAAGTGCAAAGCACTGAAAGCAGTGTTTCAGTCTGGAGAAGCGCTCTTATGCAGTGGGGAGGATTGATCCCAGTCATCTCAGAGGACCCCAGCATTGAGCATAAGATGTATTATAGATTTATAAGAGAAAAAAATTAAATGAACTTATAATCTAGCTCTGTTTTTCTTAGGCTTCCGGGGTAAGGATGAGTTTGTCTCAGAATCAGGAGCAAGTGTTTGTTTACTTTAATTAGCATGTCACTATTAAGTCAACTGTAAAATGAGCATTGCTGAGGTCAGAGTTGAAGGAAAGGATATGTGTTGGCTACCTGGGAGGCAGAGGAGCCCAGGACATGTCTTCAAAACCTACAACAGAGGTGAAAGAAAGAGGAATCAAGCCTGTGCTGATGAGATTCCAGCATAGTCCCAACCCAGGGAAGCAGGAGCTGGATGTTGACACAGCCTGAGCACCCACATAGGGGGAATTCTTGATATGTAATGCTACTTCTTAAGATTCTTGTCTGTGGGATTGTTCAAAGTAATCTCATGGGTACTAGCAGAGAGGTTTCTGAACAAGGAGTGGTTACCTGATAACTGGCTCTGTAGCCCAGCTGGGAGATATGCTTCTGATGTCTTATGTAGATAAAAAAAAATTCCAAAAGTACAGTTTATATTTGAAGAAATGAAGGCTGCAAGTAACTAAGAAATGAGTGAGGAATTTCCAGCTTTAGCTGCTTAAGGATGTGCTTTAAGAATCTGTACTGTTCTGTTCTGCCACCTTGTATTATTTGCAGCTCCAACTCAGCTTGCCCGATTTCTGGAACAATTTGATAAAAACATGCTGCTCAGAGAACGGCTAAAGCCAGCTAATTAGGCATGCTGGGGAGGAGGACAAGGGCAGCGAAGGTCTATATGCTCAAGAAATGTCACCTTTTCTTCTGCAGCAAAATGTTTCTGACCAGTCCTCACAACCCATCCTGAGTTCTGAGTGTTTAGTCCCGTGAGGGGAACAGCAGGGAAACCATTTCACTCCGTCTTACAATTCAGAGCACTTGTGGTTCAAGCAGGGAGCAGTTCCAATTCCTTTCTTTGGCAGGATTTAAATCTGAGTAAAAAGCTCTAAGTACCAAATTGTTTTGGAGTTGGAGTTACTTCTGCTTCTCCACAAGAGCAGTCAGCTCTACCAAGCCCCAGTATCCCACTCTCATTCACATCAGTGAAACAGCTCTTTATTATTACCGCCACCTCCATTTCAGCATCTATAGATATTCATATTCTTTTGCAACTGTGACTTGAAAGGAATGGTGAGAGATAAAGATGTGAAGCAGAAGTGCAGGGTGAGGAAAACCAGTAACATGCTGCTTCAGTTTACATACCAGTGAGAAAGCTGACATGAATTCTCTGACAAATTGCCCAGTATAAGGCCATGAAGTAATTTAGTCAACATTTTTCCCCTTAGTGAGACTTCACTGCAATTCATAAGCTATTAAATAATTACAGTTTTCCCTCAGTAAAATATATGGATATTTAAATATCTCTTGAGAATAAGGAAACCAAGGAGAACATTAACAACTATTAGCAATGATTTTTAATCCTTCATTCTAAGCCGCTATTAAGACCAAAAAAAAATACAACTAATGTGCATAAATCTTGACCTCTGCAAGTCTGTAATGGCTGCTAAGCAGTAGTGTATATCAACAATTAAAATGGTTACTTGAAGCCTGTGCTGAAAACATTGATGGAGGAAAGGCAGTGCTGCTTCTTAATGCAGGGGGTAAAAAACAGAAATAAAAATGGTTAGATCACTCCACTTGTGAGTAGTTTATCAATCACTTGAACTCCTAATAGGTTTTTCCATTTGGAAAAGTAAGATCAGATTTTGTATAAAATGTGAGTGTATTTCCTGAGTACATTGTGTCAAGCTGATTGTGGGAAATTGTCCGTGCATTGTTACCAGCTCAGCATGTGAAAAGCACAGTATGGATGTTTTAAGTACCCATTCCACAGAAGATGTCCCAGTGGCAAAAGTATCTTTTGCTGTGTGTCTTGTGCACATTGCCACCACTTTGTACAGAAGGATTTCCTCTTCACTTTCAGAGTCAGAATTTCACATCTCCCTTTCAGAGACTTTTTTTGCCACTTCTCTGACGTGCTGGTGTGGCTTGACTGTGCCTTTAGCTATCCTAGGAAATATTGGTATAGAAAGAGAATTTAATACCTGACAGTATTAAATAACCCATCAGGTTAAACACCAGTTAAAACTGGTGGAAAAACTGAATGTGAGCTGAAGGAAACGGAACTGCTTGCAAAACCTTATTGCATGGCCCAAGTTCCTCTACCTCTCTGCCACTGTTGGACAGGTAGACTGGTAGTGAACCCTTGCTTCAGACAGGTCAGCTATATACTGCTAACCATTTAGAGAGGGTCTGCAAAGTAACTTTATTCCTGAAGTCACATAGAGGCATATTTCCTCTGCTTCCTTCAAAATGTCTTTGCGTTCCAATGTTGTTCCTATCTCTCCATAGAGAGGTACAGAAGTAATAATTAAACTTTGTAAAAAGTCCAGGAAAAAAAATCCACTGCTTAAGATGTAACTTGAGGTAGAATTTAATTAACACAAAACTACGCTATTATTCAGCTGTTATGACATCCACATAATGATTATTTAAGCCAGTGGCACCAAATCCTACTTCCAGCTGCCTTGGTTAGTACAAGTCAGTGTATTATAAGCTAGATTATGTCTTTATTTATTAAGATGCCTAATGGTGCCTAATTTGTTTTCTCCTGAAGAGTCTCCCCAGTGTCTGGGTGATAGAACAAATCCATCTGAAGTTACAGGAAAGGTGAATTCTAAGCGTAGTTTTCCAGTATTAGATCTTTAATTAGATCTTTAAATTTAAGGTGCACTCTGCTACATTGATGCAAGTATTCCACCTCATATACAGTGTGTTGCTCTGGAAAAATGAAGGACATTTTATTTCCCTGGGGGAATCAGATGCTTTTTCATATAAAATTTTGTATTTCAGTATATGCTTCTGAACATTCTGATTTGCTCGAACATCTTACATTTTTTCCAGTGTTTTGTCTTCATTGTATGTTCTTTTTTTAAAACAGTAGCTCGCATTTAGATCTCTGATGGTTAGAGATAAACATACAAAGTTACTCTTCATCACACTGTGAGATATTGCTGCATGTCTCCTTCAGTGTTTCCTGTGACAAAACTTAGAGTGACACAAGTCTCTAGGCTTTATATATTTGTATATGCATATAGACTACTTCCAGTACTAGTTTAGCAGACAAGTTCATTACATTTGTTGTCAGAACAGTAACGTCTGTAAACTGGTTAACACTGGAGAGAGAACTTGATTCAAATAACAAATGTCTGTTTTAGTTTTTGAAGTACTCATGTGTTGACTGATCTGCTTTTTTTTTCTGAGTATTGTCTTATTCCCTTGTTGGGAGGTTTCATTTCAAACGCAGTTCGCCTAGAAAGAACTTGTTCAGGAAAAGTGAACAGATCGTTCTGCTTCTGTTACTTTAAATTAAGATTGAGAGATAACATGCCAGAATGCATTCAAGCATTTTCCATTATAAAAGTGTCACATAGCAGTCTGACTTTCCACATACTTACCAGGATATTTAATTTTCTGCTGTCTTCTGCAAATCAGTGACAAGAGTATTAGTTACATGATACAATGCTGTCATTGTCACATTTTCCTTTGGAAGAAATAATCCATGTTATGAGTTTTAAATTGTTTTCTTATAACAATTACATGAATCATTCTCAAATAATTTAAAGTTAATGAAATAATAGGTAATATTTTATAGATATAGTTTACTTACCTGTGATTTAGTAGTATAAGGAAAACTGTAGATCCAACTTTTCAGTTTTGCTTTATTCAGTGTAATTATTATTTGTTCGGTGTGCAGAAAATTGAGTCTCATTTTAAAGCTGTATTGCTACACTGTTTGTTTTTTAAATAATCTGAACAAACATTTAATTGTTAGGAAATAACAATTTTCAGTGGAGGGGGAGAGTTATTAGATTTTCCTTTTTGCCTAAATATCAGAAAAATACTGCCTTGCCAAATGGACTATATTAGTGAAATTTACAAAGTATTCCTATTGATGTATCATTATAATTCCTGAAATTCTTTTGAACTTTCTATGATTTCCTGTCTTTGAAAACTTCCTTTCATTTTGGATGTACGTTAGCATGTGTATTTCAGAGATCTAGAGAGCTGCTGTTAAAATTGTTTTAGAAGTTTTCAGAATAGCTTTTTTGACTTCGGAATTGCTACAACAGTAATAAATTAGATCACACTTCACTATTGTGTAAGATAAAATTATTTTTGAGCTATTGGTTGGAATTAGTGGATTTCCTCTAACACCTGTGTTAAGAGCACTGACAGCATACTGTTAGGTGAGATCCAGCTCCACGACTTCTTTTTGCATCCTGGTGCTATGCAATAAACATATTCTATGCATTTTTCTCTGTATTAGATTTCTGGATCATCATGTAATTCTGCAGAGAATGTTGGATGACTTCATGAAAAAATATGTCAGGTGTCTGGTGATGCTAAGTATTGTCTTGGTTGTGATAGTATTAGGGTGAGGTACAAACATACACTCCAGTCTGCAGAAATTGAGTTAACACTACTTGCTGTGCTCAGCCATGTGCTTGGCAGCGTGCTGTGCCAGGACAGACAGTTCAGTATTCTTGCACAGGTGTATGAGATAAATTGCCTAAGGTGCACACCTGAGCCTTATGTTTTATAGGTCTGCTGTAGGCAATTGCTTACTGTTGTATCAACCATGCATAAAAGATGTTGTCGTGTATCCCATGTCAAGAAATACTATTTCAAGCAAAACTTGGAACATCTGAATCAAAGTTTAATCATCTTACCTGTCCTATGTAATGTATTAATGCCCACGGAGTTGATTTTCAATTAACATGTTCTCAGCTCTCACATCCTTTAATCTTGTTAGGAAGGAACTGGGCTGGCATCCTCAAAATTGGTTAAAGAGCAGTTTTGCTGATATGAGCTCTAGTTCACGACGCCTGTTATCTAAATAAATTTCTCAAAGTGGAGGTCCTATGAAAGGCAGTCAGACTCTCATCTCTTTACAGAACTTAGCATCATCCTTCTTTGTGTTATGGTAGGAGTTTGCAGAACACTGTGGACTATATGTGTACAAAAACCAGGACAGACCTTTCACACTGGATTTCAAAAGCATGCCTGGGGCAGCATAGTTAGTCTTGCAGCGATGCTGCCTGGGCTGCAATGGCGTGCTGTTGGAAAGCAGCAGCTGTATTAAAATTCCCTTTTCAAACTGTTGCCTTCCAAAGTGCTTACAGGTGCTATGTGAATGTTCTCATCAGAGAGTAACTTGGCTGTGTTTAGTACCACATTTTAAGTCCTGATTCACGATGTCAGTACTATAAGCAGATTGCTTGTTTAAAAAACAAACAAACAAACAAAAACCTCAGCACCTTTAGTCTGTAGGTTACTTTGTTACTGTACCAATTTTAGGAGCTACTGGAAAAAAGCAGGTCAGTTTTCAATGATTTAGAAGTTTACTGCTTAGCAAAGTAGGAGTGGGGGGATGTGGGTATTTGAAGTTTAAGAGTGTAAGTGATGATTAATTTAAATACTAGCTGTAGATTTGTGGTTGGTCCCTTCCAACCCAAGCCGTTATATGATTTCTTTTGCAGTTTTTCTGAAACAAGGTACAGAAAAAAGATTCTCACAGAGCTGTCAGATATTTAAAGTTGTAAGTCTTTTGGAAAGTTTGTTTGTCTTTGAAGTTAATGATACTCAGTTATTTTGTTTGCTGTTTAATACCAGGCAAGCAAAATTACTTTTAAAAATGCAAATGAGGCTGATGGAAGCCCGTAACATACTGCTGACTCATTCTCCCTAAATGTGAAGAAAGAATTCTTTATGTGCATAACTTTTCCACTCAGAAGTGTTATGCAGTATGTCTCAGAAACTTGAAATAACAAGGAGTGGGCATAAGATTTGAATACACATTTGAAATTGTTTATTCTGTTAACAGATATAGTGTCATGGGAAAATATTGCTTTTCTCTTAAGACAGTCATGGTTAATCTGTTACCACTCTTTTCTGAATTCAGAAGTAAAAAATGCAGCATTATTTTATTGATATTCTTCTTCCACATTTCTACCCAAGTTAGCTTTGCGTGTGTTTTCAAAATATGCATTTAAATATTTTTGGAATAACTATGAAGATGCAGTTCACATTACACAAATAGCGACAGGTTTTTATATCTTAGTAAGAGTGGCACTCAGATTTTTCCTTTCTTATAGCAGAGGATTAACATGAAGCTGTGTGGTTTTTTCTTTCTTAATGGTTTATTTTCCTAACTATTAAGTGAAGAAGTTTAGAATAGAATAGAGCTGTTGTTCTGCTTCAAAAGAACAAGAACTGACAAAACAGATGGCATTCAGTTTTTTTGTATTTCAGAAGGTACTGCTTAATACAGCAGGGTGAGAGATGGACTTTCCCTTGAAGTTTCCTGCAAAGACTTTTTGTAGATGGGTACTCTGAACATTTCAGATGCCTGTTTTGTGTTGATCATCCTCACTGTAATAGATTTCCTCTGGAGTAAATTTAAATGGAAAGGCGGGTTTGCTGCATTTCCTGCTGGATTCTGTCTTGATTATTCAGTAAATAAATAGTTCCTCACATTTAGGAATAATCAACTAGCAGTGAGTTACTGGATATTTTCCTACAGGTTCTTTGGTATTGGGTTGGATACCATTAGACTTGCAGTATCTGCTGTCAGACTGTACATTTTATTTTTCAGTTGGTTCAATCAGTTTCCATAGCTGAAATGTTGTAAACGTGAATGCTTTCTACTGTGAACATTGTTCTATAGATTCCCCCTTTGTTTTTATTTATCTTATTGCTCAGTTAGCACTAAGGATATATCTCTTATCCACTACTTGTTCAACAGTAATGTTTTCTGCTTTTGCTGAGTAAGACTCAGCTTTCTTTATTCAGCAATTAGCTTTTCTCTAGCTAATAGTGTCGGTAATTACTAAAACTGCGCTGTATCTCTCCAGGCTGAAATCATCATGAAGTAAAGATGTAAAACGCAAACTCCATGTATTTGTATAACTTTTAATGGAAATGTGCTAAGATTTCTTCCAACTGAGCATTTTTAGTCTGGGTGCTTCTTCATCTGAGCTGTGTGCTAGTGTAGGCTGCATAGAAATAACTAATATGGCAGAGAGGCTGCTTTTCCTTGTGTATTAAGCTGCATTTAGTGCATTAACTCTAACATATTTAGATAGCAAAATATGCAGGAAGTGCTTTCACCTCACCCCATTTTTCCTTCAGAATTCAAACACTAGATTGAAAACCAGTGCTTCAGCCTTACCTCACTGGATTATTACTCACAGAATCACAGATTGAATTAAGTTGGAAGGGCTCTCTGGAAGTCATCTGGTCCAACTCTGTGCTCAAGCAGGGCTGCCTACAGCAAGCTACCCAGAGTCATGTCCAGACAGCTTTTGAAAGTCTCTGAAGGGGACAATCCACCAGCTTTCTGAGTGGTCCATGCCAGTGCTTTGTCACCCACACAGCACAGATGTGCTTCCTGGTGCTCAGAGGGTATGTCCTGTGCTCCAGTTTGTGCCTATGGCCTCGTGTCCTGTCACTGGGCACCACTGAAAAGAGCCTGGCTCTGTACTCTTTGCACCTTCCTTTCAGGCACCTCCCTCTGGACTGAACAGTCCCACCTTTCTCAGCCTTTCCTCATGGGAGCGACGCTTCAGTCCTGTCATCATCTTCATGGCTCTTTATTGGACTCTCTCCAATAGTTCTGTTTTTCTCTTGTACCTGGGAGCCCAGAGCTGCTGCTGTGGTCTCACCAATGCAGCCCAGAATTCTCTGCTGTCTTCTTTGTGGCAAAGTCACCTTGCTAGCACTTGTTCAACTTGGTGTCCACCAGGCCCTCCAGGTGCTTTCCTGCCAAGCTACTTTCCAGCTGCCTGCCCCCAGCGTGTCCTGATGCCTGGGGTTGTTCCTCCCCAGGTGTAGTAGGATTCTGCACTTTTTCTTGTTAACTCCGTGAGGTTCCTGTCAGCCCACTTCTTCAGCCTGTCTGAGTCCCTCTAGGTGGCTTCTTGACTCTCTGGTATCTCAGCCACTCCTCAAGCTTTGTGTCATCTGCAAACTTGTTCCTACCACCCTGTATGGAAGGAAAAATAAATCTAACATCATTGTGAAGAAGTAATCAGCAAAACAGCAGCAGTGTATCTTTTGGTCCCAATGGGTCAGCATAATGGAAAGACAGAGTAGTACAGTGCTGTTCTCTTACCATTTTGATTCAGACCCACTCCTGACATCACACCATGATTCATCAGTTGAAAAGAGGAGGGTCAGGTGTCACTGAACCATCCAACAAGTCAAGTGGCAAGTAGTCTGCTCTTCTGAGAATTAATGGTTCTGGAAGAATGATAATAAGAATGTCTTTGGATATATAGAAATTGCTTTGTATTTCAGTTTTGCTTAGAAGCTCACAAGTTTGACTTTTAATCTTTGTATTTATTCTTTTGAGTATACGTATTCCAAGTCAGTATTTATCAAAGGTCGTCCTTCCTACACAGTACTTGTCTATACTCTTAGAAGTAAAGGGGCCTTTGCTAAATTTTTACTTTTTTGCTGAAGATACCTTGTTAATTTTTCATTCTTGCAACCGGATGTATTCTCTTCTTTGTGAAACCTTACCTAACACTGAAAAGGACATTTGTTTAAGAGAGACCCACTTTGAGCGTATTTCTCTGAAATTTGATCGAATGATCAAGGAATGATTTTTGAAGGCTTTTCTACAGCTCATTTTGAATTCTGTGCAAAATCTCAACTTTATTTTTGCCTCAGAAGTATATGTCTGATATAAAATTCTGTTTTGGCAAAGAAAAGAGATTTTAGGATTCCACAAATCCAAATTCTTCTCCTTATGGCTTTGTCCCAGTTGAAGTGTTAGATTTTCCTTGTAGATCTTTCACAACCAGGAATGTGCTTCTTCCGGCAGAGTATGGTGCACATCAGCTTCCTGTTTAATCTGGCTAATTCTCTGGAGATATGAAGAAATGTGTTGCTCAGACCAGCAGTGCTACTTCAGAGAGACTTAGAAAGGAAGTATGAAGCACACAAGTTGAGAAGCTCATGCAGTGAGAGTGGTTGAGCAGTTAAGGTTTAATTTTTACAAAAAGGATGTACTTAGATATTTCAAAATCACATGGCAAAATATAATGAATTCTGGTTGTTTCTCATTCGCATGGGAGACTTACATTTTCTTTTGTTACATGAGAGGAAGTTAAATGAACTGTTTTTTTACAGACAGTCTTAAACTTTGTTTTCATTCCTTGCTCAGAGGAATGGGAAAAATGAAATTAACAGCACTTTGTACCCACATCGCTTTGTACCCATTCGAGAGTAAGTGCTTTATTTTTTTTGTCTAGAGCTGAAAAAATACAAGTCCTTAGCCCTATCTTTTTTTCTTTCTGTCAAAGAATAGTGGTCTGTGTTAATAGGCAGTCAGATACCTTGATTCTTTATTCATGGACTTTATCTCTGTCTGTCCTTTCAGGGGCCATAAGCGCAAACTGGATGAAGATGATGCTGCCAGTGAATCCAGTAAAGAATCTAGCAATGAAGATGAGGAAGGAAGCAGTTCTGAAGCAGATGAAATGGCAGCAGCACTCGAAGCTGAACTGAATGACTTCATGTGACATTCATGCAGATGATGGAATTTCTAATTATATTTTACTTCTCATAAGCAGATCAGACTTCAGATGAGTCCCTTATGTCAGTACTCAATGTTTTTCCAAAATGTGTGTGTATATTTTGCAAAGCAACACAAG
>JANHGO010000040.1:34092922-34112175 GCA_024606505.1 Aquila spilogaster
TAAAGTTTTTGTATATTCTATTTCATATTTGACCCACAAAACAGATTTTCTTTCATTTAATAAAAATTCATTTTGTAGACTTTGTTTCCCTTTCCTGTGTCACAGAAGTCTGCAACAACTGTTTGTTTGCTTCTGTCAAACATAAGGCATCTTTCCATCTTATTTTTCCTTTTCTCTGCATGAAAACAATGAAAAACTTTGAAAACAACTGCAGTTATAGATTCAGGCAGTTAACTGTGCAAGAGAACAGAAACACTGAACTGTGAAGTGTGTGAACTATTTCATTCTGACATTTTCTCTCTTTAACTGACCTATGAAGATACTGTAAGAGTTACTGCTGCAGTATTGAATTTCTGAGGCTAGAACTTTGATTTATTCTCAGTTGCTAGCAGCTGGAGAGCAAGATTTTTCAAAAGCATGTTAGCAAAAGAAGACTCATTAATTCAAGATGTCGTGGTTAAAAGTACTTTCTAGTGCAGAAATACTTAGTTTTGCCATCAAACAGTAAAATTGGGAGAATATTTTAGTGCTCTCTCAGCTGCTTTACAAAGAACTGGCTAGTTTTTAAAGCTTCATAATGGCAGTAAAAGGAAGAGTGAGAAGACAAGGAGGATCATCTCCAATTAATACTGCTTTTCCATTCAGAATGCCATGTCATCATCTGTGAGATAAAAATAATGTTCTCCGTAAGAAAATATTGACCGTACAGAACATTTACACAGGTACCACATAACTGAATTCAGCAGTGACCTGCCTTCTAGAGCTGTCTGTGAAAACAAACAGCACTTCTCCAAGACACTGAACTGCATAACAAAATAAATAAATTTTAAAAAAGACTAAAGAAAAGTCTGTACGAAGGGAGGTCAAAATATAATGGAGCCTTCTCAGGTAGTAGAGGATGAGAACCCTTGCAACAAACAGTAAAATGTCAGGGTTTGTGTGTCCTTTCAGTGTTTTCTCAAGTTAAGTACAGTTGAAATAATTTGAAATAATGCCAGTTTTTCAGGTCATTGTAATGCTGCAAATGATTTCACAATACGAATTTCAGCAAGGAATCATTCTGACTGATGATCTCTGTCAGTCACATAGCTCTGACTGTAAACAGCCAGCAAACAAAAATGGGTAGATTGCTATGGCTTGAGCAATGTTCTATATTGGCTTAAGCTGCTTGCTGGATGCCACGTTCCTTGTGGAGACAGCTGTCTCTTAGCACTGAGTGGAGTGATTCCATACATGCAAAGTTTGAAAAGCTTTTTGGTGCGAAAGGCTATATCCTGTTCCTGGTTTTATTTAGTGCCTTCCACTTTTGGTTTAACTCATATCACATGTGTCTGGGCTAGAGTCCTAAAAGCAGTCAGCCCTCTGCTAAACCCAATATCATGTAGACTTTTGTGTAAACGCCACATGAGGGCTCTCCTCCAAACTGTGAGAACTGCAGCCATCAGGGGTCTGCTGCCCACAGAGACCCCTCTGCTGCATGGGCTTTGCAAAAGCCTGCAATGAGCACTGCATGCAGAGGCCAGATAGCAGATAGCATGCTGCTGGGATTGCAGCTAGGCAGTTCACTAGTGACTGCCACATCATGGACAATTCTTAATTTGGCATTAATTATTCACGTAGATCTAATAACCGCTGTTCTCTGATTCTCAGGATGTTGGGGGACCTCCTATGGGGGCTTGCAGGGGGCACTACACTGCTTACAGCCAGAGCAATCCAGAAGGCATTCAGCCTGCTTTTTGTTTAGAAGTAGGATCGTGTTCATTTGGGTTTCTAGTACACTAGTCACTAGAGCAATCTCTGCACAGGCAGAGGAGAGAAGTGGAAACTGACAATTGAGTAGATGATAAGTTGAATGCCATGGCTAACCTCCCAGTGAGAAGTCTTTTGGTTTATGAAATTGTCACTCACCCCCACTTCTTTGAGATGCAGGAGTATCCTAGGAAACGCAACAAATGTGCTTTGTGAAACAGCTTTTAACTCTTCACTGAATGACCCACATCTCCTTACTTCTTGACTACCATACATACCGATGCACTCGCAAGGACCTGCTGCCGGGAAGGGCTCTCAGAGCAGACCCAAAACTCAGACTCACAGGAACAGCTCTCAGGGCAGACTCAAAACCTGGACTTCTATTCAGGCTGTGGAACTTACAGAGCAGTACTGCTTTCTGAAGGGGCACCAGGCATAGAAGGGAGCACCGAAGAGGTACACAGTGCATCTCGCTTCAGTAAGTTTTCTGAGTCCATGCTATTACTGTTGACTACAAAGCATAGCCCTAAGGTCTAACAGTTGTTTAAGAACAGGTAAGAGTAGTCATTTCAACTTAAAGACCAACAGTTTTTCTTTCTCTATTTACCCTAAGCAATTCTTAAGAAAATGGAAAGACACTACAGCTCTGTGTAGGGGTGTGTAGCGGGCCTGTTATAAAAGCAAAAAGCATTGGGTAGTGGCCAAGGTTTACCCTGTGCATGTGTGCTCATGAAGGGGAAGGTGAGGGAACGGTGTCACTTTGCGCTGAGATGTGAAAAACTCTAAGCACGCAAATACCTCCATCGGGTTTTGTGCATATGTGGAGTGGGCCCCTAGAGACTAGAGTGCTAGATAGTAACATCCTCTGCAGAGGGTGGAAAGTCTCAAGTTTCCTTCTTGGCACTAATGCTTGTAAAAGAGGCAACTGTCTTACAAGCGTGAAAATCCATACACACAAACTTGAGCTGTACCTAAAGATTTCTCAGCTCTGCCTAATTTTGCTACAGTGAACACTGCAGTAGCTGACAGGTCAGAGAGTGAGTATATAGTGGTCCTGTTGAGGAAGTGGATCTTTTCATGCAGCTGAAAATTCAGCCCGAGAACTCTCCTATAAACTATTAAATCAGACTTAACTGGAATAAAAACATTTGTGAACCATTTTTAATTAAAAAGCAAAAGTGCAGATAGAAGTTCTTAAAAACAGTTTTTCGTAGTAGAAATTTTCCCTGGGAGCTAAGCCTGTCAATCCAATTATTACTATACAAAGGTATGTTTACATGACGTGAAAGTTAAAAAAAACAAGGAGGGCAGTGCACTATTTATTTTGCTTCTCTCCTCAGCTGACTCCCAAGTCCTCTTTCCTCTCCTTGTCCAATTCAAGTTTATCTGTGCCCTGCAGGCTACTGCATGTCTTGTCTTGGCTCATCTCCTTCATTTGTTGACTTCAGTGAACGCTCGCCATTGTGTGCCCAACTCCATCACTTAAGTAACATTCTCCCGTCACCGTCTATATCTGTTAAATCCCATTCCCCACTACCTGCATACAAGCTATTCAGTATTTGTTTTTCCTATCCAATACCACTTTCTGCTGTTATTTCATAAATGTTTGTATACCATAGCCTGGCACAGCCTCCTCTCGTATGTGCTTCTAAGGAACAGGAAGCAGCAGTACCTGGTCTCTCAAGCAGCATCAGCTACAGCCGACTGTTTCGCTGCAACTGTGTACTCTAGGATCTTTCTGCTGAGCTGGCTATTTGTTTTCTTTCTGCACTCTCTTTCTAATGTGATCTTTATTCCTGCTCATATATTATTAATTAATTGACTCTATTATTTTGATTATACCAGCCTCTCATCTTCCCACCTAAAGCACACTAAACACGTAGCATATACAGCACCACATACAGCACCTCTTCTTGTACTCACATCACCTATCTATTCTCATAGAAACGTCCAGGTTTTCTAAACAAGCACAGCTCCAGCAACAGTATCCTCCTCATCCCAATGTACTGCTACTCCTGGCCCAGCAAGAGCCTTGTGTTCCCCAAGAATGAGCCCAGTAGGTACCAACACATTTTTCAGGCATGGCCATGCAGGTACGGTGCTCCTACCCAGGAGCAACAGAAGGATGGAGACCTCAGTGCTCCACCCGTTGCACACACATTCATTTCTGAAATGCTTGAGACTTCACAAAGCCCACCTGGGTCTCTGTTTCTTCCAGACGGGCAGGTAGCTCCTACTGTTGTTTTAATTGAGTCTTAGACCGTCTTTATTTCATACGTATGAACAATCAGAATAACAGTCCAAACAGTACAAATAAGGGAAACTACTGCTTCCACAGTTTCCTGAGGAGGGGAAGCAGAGGGAGGCGCCAAGCTCTGCTCCTGGTCACCAATGGCAGGATGGGAATAGCACATGGCTGCACCAGGGGAGGATCAGGCTGGGCACTGGGAAACACTTCTGTACCATGAGTATGATCAGACACTGATATAGGCTTCCTAGAGAGCTGGTTGTTTTCCCATGCATACAGTGTTCAAAAGACATTTGGACAATGCCCTCATTAATGTGCTTTAACTTTTGGTTATCTGTGAAGTGGTCAGCAGTTGGGCTCCATGATCTTTGTAGCTTCCTTCCAATTAAACTATTTTACTCCTTTTCTCTTTTCTTTTCTTTTCTTTTCTTTATTTCATTCCATTCTGTCTATCCTATCCTGTCCTGTCCTGTCTTATTCTTTAGGCTAGGTGTGAATGCTCTTGTGGAGGGGGGAATATCTTTATTCTTCATTGTCATACAGCTCCTAATCATAAATGGAGAAACACACTTTATTTCTGCCCTGGGCTCCCATCCTTCAGCAGGCTTATTCCCAGTAGCTGTGTGGTCATTCTTTCCAACAGCTAGGCCAGCAGCCTTCCTGGATCTCCAGTGGGATCATACGTCCCCCAGTGATCTTCCTCCTCAAAGGATAAAGTCTGAGTCTGTTGTCATCAATACATGCACGTAAATGGAGAAATTAAAAGAATCACAGAATCACTGAGTTGGGAAGGAACCTCTGGGTATTGTCTGCTCCAAACCAGAGCATGTTGCCCAGGCTCATATCCAGGCAGCTTTTGGGTCTCTCTAGTGATGAAGACTCCACAGCCCATGCACAGCCTGTTCCACTGCTCGGGCCCCCTTCACCATAAGGAGATTTTTTCATGATCCATGAGAGGGTGTGCAAGGGAAAAAGAATGAGCACAGAGAGAGCAGGATTTCTGTTGCAAACATCACACAAGCTCCTTAACTGCTCCATGCTGGCCGAGATAGAGGAGGCACAAGGCAGGTGTGGTCCTCACTCAGGGGTTTCAGTTGAAGATTTGTATAAATGCTTGCCAGAAGCCCATTGTCTTCCAAGCCCAGAACTAAGCACTGTACTGGAGAAATCTCTACCCACCCTAAGTATTAAGGTAAGTGCTTTATGGCATGTAACACGGAACCTGTTTCCTATTAAGAAACATTTTTTTTCTACTTCTCAGTAAGAGCCACTGCATTACTCTGTCTTCTTTTAGGACTCCATCCTAACATACTAATGTCACAGTTGTTTACATCTCCGCTCTACCTAGTGAGATTGCCATTTCTGGGGCTATGGTGTCTAGTTGGGAGTAAGAGTTTTCTCTGCATTTTAGAACGAACTTTTTTTCCCTTCCATTTTGCCTTCCAGTTTTTCTTTAAGAGATGAATGCTTGCCTTGGTTTAGTTCTGTTCAGGCTTGTAGACTGATCCCCTTCATTATGTTGAGTTACAGAGGAGTTACATGATGTGATTGGTGACTGATCCTCCTCAGCAAATTTCTACCAAAAATATTAAGTGGATTTTAATACATATGTGGTGGGGTTTTGGGGCCAGTTGAGATTTCCATATGAGAACAAGGTTTGAGAAGTTTGCCAAGCACTTGGACTTCAGAATTGCTACAGCTGTGGAGGAGCAGAAATGAGCTAAAAGCCATGGCCCTGCTTTGCATAAGTGCTGCTTCCAGTACAGTCAATTATCCCTTTTGCAGTTTGTGGTACTGCCTGTCTTTGCTGGAGGAGCAGAGATGACCTGTGGCCTGACCACAGGTGTGACGATGGGGTTGTTTATATGCCCTGAGCCAAAAGCATTAAAACCATTTATTCGTCAAGGTGGAGGCTGATTTTGACATAGATTCTGTACAGTTTTTGTGCAACAGAGGACAGTTCTGATGTGATTGCATTACCCTATATTGCTGAAATGCCTCAGCACTTTTTAAACCCATCAGAGTTCTCTCACTTTGTAGTTTTCAGGCCTGAAGAGCCTGTGCTGCCACACTGATGGATGGTGACTGATTTCAATGAGAAAGAGCTTTCTTGGCAGAGGATGATTTCCCTGTGATGAATTCTTTATTCTTTCCACCCTCTTTACTAATTCTGTTTCCTAACAAGATAAGGAACCTCATTCTGTAGACATAAACATATTCTCAGCATCTCTGCCCCAAGAAGAAGATGGAATGATTTAGCCAGTGGACAGCTTTGGAGGTGCTTTAAAGGTGGAGCAGATGTTAGTTAACCTGTGTTAGTGCGACTGCATTTCGCTGCCACATCCGTGGGATGGACATCTGTACCCACAGCTTGTTATGCGCTGCTCTCTTCCATTGGGCTGTCCTCTGTGAGCCAGTGTGTCTCATCAGGACAAGACTGGGAAAAATAAATGAATGGAGTGAAGTTTTCCTCCTGATGCACACTGCTGCAGGTCGGCCTAATTACCCACCTTCCCACTGCTCTCCTCCAGAGCCAAACTCTCACCATAAATGATAGATAGCAAGTGCATTGCAAAGTTATGTTGTGACAAAACACCTGTCTTTCACTGAGTTTGCTGCAGGACTTGAGCAATGAAACATCTCTCCTCTGTTCCTTCTACACCTGCCACAGAAAGTCCTGAAAGAGGTGAATCACTGCTAGAGGTCTGTGCTCACAGGAGCAAGGAGAAAAAGTCCAGCCTCCATCCAGGGCCCTCTGAAAGGCTATGTTCCCTTCCCTGCCCCTTTGTTACAGAAGACCAGCATCTCTAAGTCCACAAGAGTATTTGCCTGCCTTGTCTGTCAGATCTGGATGTTGTTGCTCTTTCACAACAGGCAAGCTGTTCTCACCAAAGCACAGCCTACTGTCGCTATTATCAACTGTCAGCAGCACAGCCTGGAGGCAGCAGCCTCCTCCTCTTCATGCTGCCTGCAGACCAGGTGCCAATACTTTTTGGCAGGAAGTACAGCAAGAAATCATAAAAGCTTTTTATATTTTCAGATCTACCGCTATGGATATGTACGACCCTTTCAGGACAAAAGTATTAAGCGTGTCAGTTAGTACCAATATAAATGGCCCTTGGGAAGGTCTCTGTTTTAATAAAGTGGATGTGTTTGATCCTCAGAGAGCTCAATGTGTACTTGAGTGAAAAAAAAATGTTTTAAGAATTTGGCATTGTCTCTCTTGATCTTACACTCACAACCCACAGTAAAAGCTTTCTTTTCCTTGACACCAAATACCATAGGAAAAATGCTCCATTTTATTTCTCTGTTTCTTCCTTTCTGTCCTTGAATGCAGGTTCTAGTGGACCACACACAGGGACCACTGTGGGACGTAGTAGGCAGCAGTGCCTGCTGGTTCCCCCAGAGGCTTCCCAGTCAACAAGCGGCAGGACAAGAGGAGATGACCTGAAATTGTGCCAGGGGAGGTTTAAGGTTGGATATTAGATTCACGCCAGGGAGGTGGTCCTGCCCCCCTGCTCTGCACTGGCAAGGCCTCACCTGGAGTTCTGTGTCCAGATGTGGAGTCCTCAGTACAGGAGAGACACAGACCTGTTGGAACATGTCCAGAGGAGGGCAACAAAAATGATGCAAGGGATGGAACACCTCTCCTACAAGGACAGGCTGAAAGAGCTGGGGCTGTTCAGCCTGGAGAAGAGAAGGCTCCGGGGAGACCTAATAGTGGCCTTTCACAACCTAAAGGGGGGCTATAAGAAAGGAGACAGACTCTTTGGTGACAGGAAAAGGGGAAATGGTTTCAAACTGAAAGAGAGGAGATTTAGACTGGATATGTGGTGGAAGCCCTGTCCCTAGAGACATTCATGGTAGGGCTGGACCAGGCTCTGAGCAACTCAATGTACCTGTAGGTATCACTGTTCATGGCAGAGGAGTTGGACTAGATGACCTTTCATGGTCCCTTCCAACTCAAACAAATCTATGATTCTGTGATTAGAAAAAAATGTCTTCACTGAAGCTTTGGAACAGAGTGCCCAGGGAAGCTGCTGAGTCTGTTCCTGGAGGTTTTGAACAGACACGTAGATGTGGTGCTAAGGGACCTGGCTAAGTGGCAGACTTGGCAGTGCTAGGTTAATGGTTGGACTTGATGACCTGTGAAATCTTCTGGAAACTAAATGATTCTGTGATACTGCTTGTTTCTTCCCTTGAAGGATTGCCATGGAAAGCAGTGGCAACTCTAAACACATCTCAGAGAGAGGGCTGCATATCTTCCATCCAGGACAGTGCTGTCTTCAGTGACCACTATCTTTTCCTCATTGGTGAAAACACCATTTCAGCTGGCTTGTGTGACGTAGTCACAGCCTCCTCAGCTGGCTCCTTCTCTCAGAAATTCAATACACTTTCCATCACTTTGTTTTTGCATTGCACTTAAAAATTAATCTTGCTTTTTTGGGCAGGTAAGGAGGTGAAAGCAGAGGCCCCAAGTGAGACACAGAGAAAAAAACAGTCTGAAAGTTACATACTGCCTCTCTCAACAGAGGCCATGCATAAATCAGACAAGGAAAGATATCAGTCCATCATTTTTCCAGCTCAAGGTACAACCTGCAATGATTCCTTATGACTTGGAACTGTAGCACTGGAATTTTGTGAAGCTGGCTTTATTCTGCAAGATTGTAAGATCGTAATCTAAAGTAGCCTGCCTACACAAACTACATTTTTTCTGGGAAAACATGAAACGCACACATCCATCCTCCATCTCGTAGCCACTCAGATTAATGACACAGCACGACACAAATGTCTGCATGTTACAAACCTGGGGTGCTTTAAAGATAGGAGGAGGAGAAATCTGGCACTGTGAGCAAAGGCTGTGCGCTGTTTCCTTATGTGAGAGGGTCATTGATCCGTAAGAAGAAGGAGGATGGCAAAACAACAGTTCATCAGATCAAAAACTGCCCTCCTCAGCATGTGTTCATGACTACTGTTCATTGAGCTTGTGTTGGCCCAGCATCTGCTACTGTCTCTGTTCCTTGAGCCAAGGCCTGTGCACAGGCCATCCAGCAGAGGCCCCCAATTTGTTTCATTGCAGGAAACCAACTCAGCTCATATGCGTACTCTCTGCCTGTGAATGGGTGCAAACTGGTGCAGCGGTTAATTTCAGATGTGACCTTACAGGACTTTTATTTTAATTGCCTGCACTTGACAACTTTGAGGCTAAGGCAGGAATGGCTGCAGCGAAAACCTGCTGAGGAATAAGTCACTAATTCTCATTTTCTCTCCATCTTACATAATTTTCCTTATTGCAGTATTGCCTGCTGCCTTCAGCTGGTCTTTGCTTACTCACAGTTAATAGGTTTCACATGCCTCAGTGCCACATCCTTCTCTCAGCCAAGCTAGGTCTCTGCTGAGGCACACCAAATCACTTGTCCCTGTGTCCAGGCTGCAGTGATGCTGGAGAGTGCGTACAAGGACAACCTGAATGCCCTGTAACTGTGGTGCAGCAGGTGAATACCAAAGATTTAAGATGTTCACCACACCTGGCCACGTTGTTTTGCTGTAACACAGCTTGTGCTGACACCAGAAACCATGTGGGAGAAGACTGGGTTGCAACTGGGCAGCAGCTCACTTACCTCTGGCACCTAACCTGGAGCAGCCCGAGTGCTCCCGGAGCAGGGACCTACTGACAGTCCCTGTGCTCAGACCCCTGTAGGGGCTTTAGGTGAAACAGGTCCTCACTATCAGTACGGGCTGCAGACTACACTTCCAAATGCCCTCCTCTGAAACCAGGTCTTGCTATCAGGTCTATAAAATGTGTTGGTTTTGAAGGTTCTCTCCGCTGCTTGCTGGATTTTGCACAGCCCTGGTGCTGCAGGATGTCATGGTTTCTAAACAGCAGCTCCTGTCCAGGCTACTTGCCATGAGCCCTGGGCCTGCAGCAGGGAAGGCTGGCTGATGCCCTGGGAGCTGCTGTGTGCAGCTTTCTGGAGAAGCAACAAGAGCTCGGATCTCATTCCTGATCCTCCACGGTATCACTGTGGAAGCATTCAGTGTTTTGAGACCTTGGGAACACAGAGGTGAAAATGCTTTCATTGCTCAGTCTCCTGATATGAAATTAATGTCTTGATGCTTTTAGCTCTTGTGTTTCGATGTTTGCTAGGTTTTGTTTGAAAGTATTTAGCCAATCAACATAATTTAGTGCATTTCTTTCTGTGAATATGGCTGCACAACTTGCAACATGTTTTTCCTACAACCCCTGCTGTGACCAACTCTTTTTTTCCAGCTAGAGCTGTAGTTCCTGCAATCCGGAAACTATAAGGATTTCAATTTACACTTTAAGAAAATGTAAACTCTTTCTGTTCTCCATCAAGTTGTGAAGCAAAGCCTGAAAGTATGTCTTGGCTGCACAGCAGCAACAGGTATACCTGGTGATTTTTAAAGCTCAGTTCCTGGCTTTGTGAGCTTTTACTTGCAATTTTGAATGTGAGAAGCTACAACTGCTAGTCGAGACATTTCAGCATGAAGGTGTAAACAATGTGAGATTTCTCAGCTGGATTTAAATGAGACTCCTTCAAGTCTTTTGTGAAATCTCAGCACAACTCAAAGGAAAAATTTCTGAGCAGCATGTGGGATGCAATGTCGGGAACAGGTTCTTCCAGTGTTAACGAGTAAGCATTCTGCTTCAGAAATTATATCCAAGCCTTTTCAGAGCAGAGGATCTTATAAATATATTCTTTATGTTCTGATATGTGAGATCAGGCGCTGGTGGATGTATCTGTTTTCCAGCAGAGAAGATCTGAATGATGTAGTTTCAAGAGAAGAGCTAAGGCTCAAAAATGAAGTCTTGCTGTGAAGTATCCTATAAAGCAAAAAAAAAAAGAAAAGAAAACCAACCAACCAAACAGAACAACTAGTCTAAGATTCAGAGATATTTGGGTTTAGAGGCATGCAGGCCAACCCAGGTACTGGTGATGTCAATCTTTAAGGCATGTATATGAGTGACTCACAAAATGCAGGAATGTCCTTCATGATTTAAGTCACCTCTGCCTCTGTAAAGACCACCTGAGAGACAGGCTCAGAGCAAAACTTCTCACGGGCAATCAGCCAAGTAAGCACTCGCTATTTGCTGTCCCTTACTCACGCACTGTGGACCTAATGTTTTAAAACGTTTTTTTTCACGTCCCACCTGGTATGATTCAATATGCAGTTCTTCATCAGTGCTCTCAGAAGTTCCTAGTTCAGCTCTTCAGTCGTTGTGCAGACAAGCTAATTAAAGCAAGAGTATATTCCTGTTTACACCTGCAACTCCTTGAGCGTCTCGAGCCTCAAACTGGAAGTACAACGCGGCCAGTTGTGTTAAAAATACCAGCATCCTGAAGCTGAGCTGTGTCGCCAAGTTGATTTGAAGCCTTAATTTTGAAAACATAAAAGTAGGTTTTTGGCAGCCTACTTGACAGAGGCAGGGAGATCGTGTGGGTGAAAAGACAAATGTGGAGTGGTTATTAAGAGCTGCACTTCTATAATAACAGTGCTGTGAGGTTTCCTTAGTAAAGAGTGATCAGCGAGTTTTGCGTTCTTCTTTGTCGAGACCTGGGGACAGCACCGTGGTTAGCTCAGGTGCATTATCCTTTAATAGCTGAGCAATATACTTCACTTGAAGGATGAATAATAGAGAGTCTTTTTCTTCCCCTTAATCCCTCCCCTGCTGCTTTAGCATCTTCCACTGTTGGTTACTTTCGTTATGAACTAATTTCCCAAACCACTGCTTTAACAATCTTTTCTTAGCTTCTAGGCATTAAGCAAAGATTGCTGCAGCGTAATTGGATTAATTTAGTGACTGACTTTGAACAGCATAATTGATTTGAATTTTATTCCATTTCCTCCAGCCACTTATTTCACTAAAAAATCACAATGTGACACCGGCTGTGAGCCCAGACAGGGTCTCAAGCCCTCTGCAGGCAAATCCCTGGGTGTAAGTGCCCCCTTGCCAGCTTCACACGCCTTCCTTCTGCCACTCTTTGTGGGGCTTTGAGTGCCAGAGAAGCCCTGAATAGGCTCACTGCTCACACGTTGCTGGGGAAGGAGTTAATGTTGCTCACAGAAGAGAAGCGCAGAGAAAGCGAGGCTCAGCACCAGGGTGGGCATGGTGGGACTGCAATGGCCTCATCATGGTCAGGATTGTGAGTCCAGCTCACGGTGCATCATGGAGGAACCCCTCTCAGCATAGAAAGAAGCAGCCCTACCATCAGGATCTGCTCACAGACTCCTGTGCTGCAGCACTGCCCCTCACTGCACTGGCTTTGCTGCCTACTTCTGCACAAAGCACAATCACTTTTCCAGCCTGCACACTGAGGGTACCATGAGGTCCCTCAAGGCAAGAGGCCCCTGTAATGCAAGCAGCAAAGTGCATGACAGGAGGAAGGTCAGACACTTGGGCAGACAAAATGTTTTTCTTTTGCCAATAATTAATACCAAGTGTCTTGGACCTAGGAGATGTCTTAGCAAGGCATCAGCTGGTGGAGTTGCTTGCAGGTCCCTAGGGCTCAGAGGCCACTTCCGCAGGACCATCCCACTGGTGCCACCCCATTGCTACTGTCACTGCTGAGGGGGTACCTCAATGGACCCTGAGGCGACACGTGTTACAGGGGGATTCCAAAACCTGAGGGGTTCTTGTGGTGGTTCTATATGGGTGGGCAGCTGGACTCCACTCTGCTGCTCTCATTCTGCATTTTCAAAGGAAGATAGGGAGAAAATACAATGAAAAAGGGCTCAAGGGTTGAAAGGAGGGGTGTCACTCATCAGTTACCATCATGGGAAAAACAGAGCAGTGAGATTAATATGTTTTATTGCCTACTGATAGAAGAGCAGTGACAACTAAAAGCAAACTAAAAACACCTTTCTACAATCAATCCTCCTCTACCTTCTCCCCCCAAGTTGCACAGGGGAATGGGGGCTGCAGTCAGTACATAATGTTTTATCTCTGCCACTCCCCCATGGTCACTGTCTTCCCCTGCTCCACATGGGGTCTCTCCCAAGCGATGCCATCCTTCCTTCCTGAACGGAGTCTGCATCAACTCCCTACAGGCTACAGCTGTCCAAGAACTGCTCCAACATGGCTCTGTACGACAGAGTCCATCTTTCAGCTCCAGCACAAAACCCCGTGGGCGGCAGCTCCCCCAAACCATTTCCTCCACTGGGGGCTCCTCTCCATAGGCTGCAGTTCTGACACAAAGTCTGCTCCTGCGGGGGCTTCTCCATGGGCTGCAGCTTCCTGCAGGCCACATCCACCTGCTGCACCATGGGCTCCTCCATGGCTGCATGCGGAGATACGCTATGCATGGTGCCCGTGGGCTGCAGGGGAACAGCCTGTTCCACCATAGGCCTGTCTCAGGCTGCAGGGAACTTCTACTCTGCACCTAGAACACCCCCTGCCCTCCATCTGCGCTGACTTTGGTGGCTGCAGGGCCGTTTCTCTCACATGTTCTCATCTCCCCCCTCCGCTGTAGTGCAGCAGTGTTTTCCTTTCTTAAATCTGCTACCCCAGAGGCAAAATCAGCATCACTCATGGCACAGCACTGGCCAAGGCTGAGTCCTTTTTGGAGCCATCTGAGCTGGCTCTGATCCGACATGGGGAAGCTGCAGGGCTCTACTCCCAGAGGCCACCACTGCGGCCCCTATGCTGCCAAAACATTGCCATGTAAATCCAATATGCTGTCCCATTGTTTTGGCAAAGGGAAGTAATACACCTCAGCATAAAGCTCTCAAATCCAGTGCCCTGACAACAAGCAATTTTGGGCCTGCCAGCAACCTGTTACCCTATTTCCAAACACATCACAGATAGTAGAGATGGAAACAAGTCATCCCCCACATTGAGAACAACAGCAGTGCATGCACCCTTCCTGCCTCAATGCCTACAAATGCCACAAGATAGAAAAAACTTGCCCTGGTGTCCTTCCTTACCAAACTGCATATATGTATTTACAGGCAGAGCTCATATCCAACAGTGCACAAAGGGATTGTTGTAAAAACATTCACAAAAATTTGGACTTGTTAGCAGTAACAGAGCAGCCACACATGGTGCTCAGAAATCCTTTCCTCCCAATAGATGAACAAGTGTGTCAGTCATGCCAAGGAGTGCTTTCAGCACCCTGGAGGGAAGAGACACCATCCAGAGGGACCTTGACAAGCATGAGGGGTGGGCCCATGTGAATTGCATGAGATTCATCAAAGTTAAACGCAAGGTCCTGCACCTGGGCTGGGACAATTTCAAACATGAATACAGGCTGGGTGATGAGCGGATTGACATCAGCCCTGTGAAGAACAACTTGAGGGTTCTGGTGGATGAAAAGCTTGACATGAGTCAACAGCATGCACTTTCAGCCTGGAAGACCAACTGTATCCTGTTCTGCATCAAAACAGAGCTGCCCAGCAGAGTGAGGGAGGTCACTGCCCCTCAGTACTCTGCCAATATGATGCCCCAGCTGGAGCAGTTGGGAACTCCAGCAGAAAAAGACATGGAGCTGTTGGAGTGGGTCCATAGGAGGCTGCTGGGAATATCAGAGGGCTGGAGCACCTCAACTATAAAGAAAAGCTGAGTGAGCTGGGCTTGTTCAGCATGGAGAAAAGGCAGCTCAGGACAGACCTGAAGGTGGTCTTCCAGTCAATAAAGGGGGCCTACAGGAAAGCTGGGGAGTGACTCTTTGTCAGGGAGTGTAGTGACAGGACAACTGGCAGTGACTTTAAACTAAAGAGAGATTTAGACTAGATGTAGACTAGATGTTAAGAGGAAATGTTTTACTATGAGGATGGTGAGGCACTGGCACATGCTGCCCAGAGAAGCTGCAGTTGCCCCATTCCCGGAGGTTATCAAGGCCAGGGCTTTGGACAGCCTGGTCTAGTGGAGCCATCCCTGCACAGGGTGAGACCTGGATGACTGGCAAGATCTCTTCCAACACAAACCATGCTGCAATTCCATAGTTCCATGATAGTGTTGAAGGGTGGAGTTTTGTTTGTTTTTCTTCTTGCCAACTGTTGCTAACCTTCCTGCTTTCACTCTTTTGATGTCACAGCCACACACTTCAGCCTTTTAGGTTCTGCTTCCAGCTGGTAGCATGAAGCCAAGAAGAGAAAGGGGTACTCCCAAAGTCATACATCTGGATTCAGACAGTACCCTCATGATAACTTCTCTATGTAATTGATGTAGAGTTAATTACGTAATTAATGTGGCTGCTTGCACAGATATGCTCATGGTACCTATTTGCAAAGGCAGAACTGTAAAGGGTTTGAGGTAAAGCATCCCTTCTCTTTCCCTTACTGAATAAGCTGACTTTTCAAGCATCCAGTCCAGCCATGGCTGTTGCTTTTTAGCTTCTCACCATGCAGCAAACCTGCTTGAGGAGCTACCTCCAATGCAGGCCCTACTGATATCCAGCTGGGCTGTACCTCACCTGGTGCTTCCCTCCTGTGATACTGCTTCAGCTGAATGCCAGCACCTAGCAGTAGCTCAGGTGGCTTGTGCCACCCACAGCACCTTTTCCAATACCTGGAAAACTTCATTGCTTTCTGATGCATTTCTTCTTCATTGTTCACTGCCTCAGTTAGTCATTCTCTCCTTTTCAAAGAGATGTTCTTTCCATTTGGATATTATGATTACGCACACTGTAACACACAACAAGACTTCTATTCCCTCCTCCACAAGTACCTAAACTTATCCCTATCTACCTAGATAATCTGTCTATCAGATCCAAATGTCCCAGCATTTGGAGGTGTTTAGGTTTGGGATTCTGATTCAGGCTTATATAGAAAGAACGTTGAAAGGTCACTGCATTTTATTTCATTCAGTAAATTAAGCTGAAAGATGTTCAGTGCTACTGTTGAAATGTATTGCCTGAAACATATCCACCTGCAAACAGTGTGACTAATTGGATCTGGGAGAGTTTAATGTAAGTACTGCTTTACTTTTAATGCTCTCTTTACTTTTCCTCACTCCTTTAAATCTCAAAGGCAAGATTCCTCATAAAATGATGTCTTGGCATCTTCCCTCAATGATATTGACTTTTAAATAGCAGTGTAAGAATAAACTTGTAGATTAAACTGTCAATTCAGTTGTCCTTCTGTGTGTATTATACACAATATTTCCCACAGTGAATATTCAACATTACACTGTATGATCATTAACACAGTGGGTGCTGTTAGACAATGAAAGCCAGCAGCATGCTAATAAAAGGTTTAATGAATAACTCAATATCCTTAGCAATAACAGAGAAGTTGTTTCAGGAAAACAGAAACTGCATGGTGGAGCACAGTGTATGCGAGTCAGGGTTGTCTGTGCTAATTAGCAGATACTCCTTTATCACAGTGCTGGTGTTGAAAAGCTGGCCCAGGATTTGAGGAAAAGTATCCCCTTGAATCAGAGAGGTGGGCAGAACAGGCATTACCTCCCAGAAACTCACTTTTTATGCTGTGCTGCTTAACGGCTCATCAAGACATGAATGCCAAGAAGTTTAACAAGCACTTCCCAGTTTTAGCACTGCCAGGTTACTGAGTTGCAGCATCATGCTTAGCTTCTGAAACTTCTAATTCTGATCAGAATTACAGAATATCCTGAGTCAGAAGGGACCCACAAGGATCATCAGCTCCATTGTAGGACCACTCAAAAGGTATCTAAAGCAAGCAGGATGCATTTCCTGATTCCTAGATAGATCTACAGAGGGATCGTTTTTATTTTTGCTCCTCTAAATATCTAGTGGCCAATTCAAAACCCCACAAAAGCATGAGGGAGCTTTTTCCCCCTCAGTCCATGGATGCTGACTCCTCCAACTCCAACAGCATTGTGGTTGTCGCAGGGCCTATGAAGTGCGCAGCAGCAGCTTGGGCTGCCTGGGAAGTTAAGGGGGCAGTCAGGTTTTCCAATTGAAAACAAAGCATTTTTGGCCACAACTCCAGACTCTGTCCAGTCACACACCACACCAAGCTGGACAGGAGTGGGAGCCCCAGATCTGACAGCTTTGTTTCAGTTAATTCCAGTCAATTGTAAGGAAAAGGCTTGAGAAGAGCATCTTGACCATTTCTCTAACTCCTCTCCACTTGTGTCTGTACCCACAAAAGCTAACAGAAAGCGCCCACTTCTGCAATCTGTACTCTCTAGGAAGTGATATGACTTGCATATTTCTGCTTCAATAAATATACAAAAAAAAAAAAGAGGAAAAATGGCAGCTTGTGCCAGTGATTTCCCCTTCTAGAACTCATCATCAGAATTCAGCAAGAGGGTCTTCTCATTGCCAGGAGCACCCAACCAGCTGTGGGAGTGCAAGATGATGTGACCACCATTGCTTACCTGTTGTTTTCTGCTTTGTGAAACAGGACAAAAAGCTGCACTTCTTCCCAAGTAGAGCCACTCCTGCAGCGGTCAGTCATAACCTATTAATCATCTGTTAGACAGTCTGACTTGGGCACAGTTTGTTCTGCAAAACAAACATTTCACACCAGCCAGAACAATATCTTCACCACAATCTCACTGACCTCCACCAAAAACAGCAAAGATGTTTGGATTCAACTGTTACTTGGATACTGTGCTGGGAGGGAGTTGATTTTCCATAGAGTCATGTCCCCTGGCAGGTGTAAGCAGTTAACCCAAGAGATGTGAACAGCCTGGCCAGCATGCAGACCAGCCCTTATCACACAAAAGGTCCCATGTGTGCAGTACCATGGTTCTCCCAGCACAGATTTACTATATGACTAAGAAACATGGATGCTCACCTAAAGAGATGAAGGTAAGGACCAACATCCATTGGGATAGATGTCAATTCCTGCCTGAGAGTGAGAAGCAGCCTGTAGTGATCACTGCTGGCAGTGCAGTCAAACCCGCATGCTCTGTGCTACCTTCCCTCACACATTTTTTCTCAGGTTTTCAATAGGCCAAGTATAGTTTCCTTCCCTATGCCTCCTGAAAGATCACTGCATAAACTGACAGAATTTGCTGCAGGAAAGGGACTGCTGACACCCACTCTGAACTCATTCTTTCTTAATTTCACCTATTATGCCTTATTTAACTTGGTTTTATTTTGCTAGCTATGTCCCTTCTTCCACACCATTTAAAAATTGTGTATATTTCAAGACTCTTCTTTCTAGGCTGTACTTGTATCTAACCACAGGTTTTTAAGTCTTCTCATCATCCTTGTAAGTCAAAATTACTTTTGACCTTGATGAATATGTTTGCTGCTCTGATCTGATTTCACCAGATCCTTTTTTATTTCATACAGAAATGAATAGACTATTCCATGTGTGACCGTGAAAAGATTATGTCTATATATACCAGTTTCATTAAATGCTGCTCTGGCTACTTTATTTTGCTATCCTTTATTGCAAAAACAGTCCCCTAACACTCTTTACATATCATTTCTTTGCAGGTTTATCTGATTGTGCATGTCTTGGATTATTCTTTCCCCTTGTGAATTAGAATAGCTTTTTGGTTTTGATTGAGTTTTACTGTATAAATTTTATCTCAACTCCTCATTCTGTCCCTACATGCTTTTATACTTTATCTGGTTAAATTCTTTCCTGTTTTTCTCTCTTTATTTTTTGTATTAGCAATTTCCCTCAATTTAGTACATCTGGAACTTTCATTAATGTGTCCTTTACTTTCAGTATTAGATAATTAACATTAATGTGTCCTTTACTTTCGGTATTAGATAATTAATAAAAGCATAAAAGAACAAATGTAAGTTATTTATCAAAGATCTCTGTAATGTCCCTGCTGTCCTTCAAGTCATTACTTCAAGTATTTATTTTAAACACTTACTTTTATCTTTAAAAAAAAGAAACAGTGACCATCCCTCTAGGCCAGTAAATGATGCCAAGATAGAGTTTCAATGAGATGCTCATGAAAACATTACACAAATAACTCCAAATAAAACAGTAGGAGGAGGTCAGACAAGATGACCACAGCAGTCTCCTCTGTCTTTGGAGTCAACATATGTTACATTCTTATTGCTGTTTGTTTTGTAACACTGTAATTATGTTTTGTAACCTTGAGAAAAAAAAGGGTGCTATAACATGGTTGAAAGTACAGCAATAGCAGAATAGCACAATCCCAAACACAGCAGCAACAAATGCAGAAATAAAGGAAGAAAAAACTGCTTACCTTCAGGAAGCCTCAGGTAGGCAGGGATCTCCAGCAAGACACCCCTGCTTCCACTGCCAACCCTTAAATGAGGTCTGGGAAGGGGTGGATCCTGGCTCCACCCCTTCTGGTCACTCAGGTGCACTG
>JANHGO010000040.1:34125575-34138741 GCA_024606505.1 Aquila spilogaster
CACAGTGCTTGTGTAGAGGTGCTAATGTGTTTTCACTGGCCCTTTCAAACATAATTTAAAAGCTGGTAGTTGAAAGCGTAAGGTAGAAAGAAAGCATTTGCAAAAGGATATATTTTTCTCCCACTTTTTTTAAGAACTATCTAATTTTCTCCAAGACACTGAGCCAGAGCTCATTTTACACTCTTGGTTGGTTATATTTGAGTTACAATTTAATTCCAAATTTATTTATTCGTTTTACAATTCACTACTGCTTGAAAGTCTGTGATGGCTCTTCAGACTTTACCCGTGTGGCCTCACGCTCTCTCCACCACGTATCAGAAATGCATAATGAAGTGTAAGTTCTGTAAGTAGGATTCTATTTGGAAGACAGTGTCATCCAGTTTAGAAATATTTTCCTGACTTTTCACTGGTAGTCCAGGATTTTCTATAATATACAGCTCTTCGGATATTTTCATCTTCCGATTAACTCTTTCACACCGTGTATTTTTTGGTCTGTAATTGCAGTTTCATGTCCAGCTCATGTTTTGGTATTCAAACTCCTGCAGAAGACTGATAATGATATTTTATGGTTAAACTTGAACTTTTCAAGTCTGAAATAACTATTTCTCTCTTCCCCTCTTAAAGCCTGTCATACATTTGCCTCCTTTCTTTCACCTTTGAATATGCAAATACTACTTTTCCTCAGGATGAAGCTGCTCTTCTCTCACACTCTTCCAGACACTGTTGCCTCGCACCTCTCTCTGTCATCCTCATACATTATGCTGGGCGGTGAAGCCAGATGGCCACTTAGTGGCATTTGTTTTGGTGATTTTTATTGTTCTCAAACCTGCCCTTAGCCTCTGGGCTTAAGACCACTGATTCATTTCACATCCAAACATTTGACTAAATTGTTGGTGTCTTGCTGCTGCTCTATTATGGCTAAGTCAGTGGACTCAATATACCTTAGGCTATGCTGGAGCTTGACTCAGTGTCTGTTAGAGCACAAGCATCTTGTGCTGCCACAAACATATCACTTATGATGAAGAAAATAAAACACTTATATGTTTAGGCGTCTAAGTCCCAGTATGAAATCCATCAGCTTTAATCCTTAACACGCACTGGAATTCTTCTTGCAAGGAGCCGGTCTGAAGATAGCTTCCAGGATCTGTGGAGAAAAATTAAGCTGCAAATGTTGTTCAAACACTTTCTCTGAGAGTAGTTCGATTCAGGTTCTTGAATATGTTCAGCCTGGAATAGAATAGGTTGAACTTGCATATTAAAAGCTTTCCATAGCAAAGTGGAACAGTTTGGAGTAAAGAGCCATCTGTACAGCCTAGCCTGAGAAGTTTCTCTTTTGCAGTTTCTGTTTCTCCAAACGTGTTAACCAGACTTCCCTGACTTTAAATAAATTTCCCAGTGATCTACATCATCAGGCATGTTCTTCCACTGCCCCTTGTATGATGGTTACAAGCTGCATAAGTGAACCAATATTTCTTATTTAGTAACGAATGGCCCGTAATTCATACACAAGAGAGAGCTATTACAAAGCATTTGTGGATAAAAATACTTTTCTTCTATGCTGTAATAAACTGCGTGGTTTAACATCACAAATAGCACAGTGCAGGGGAGGATGCCTTAAGTATGAGCTTTTTTTGTCATCGTTTTTACATAGGTATCTTTTGTTTGATAGTGGCTGAGAGCATGTTGTTATAGGGAAAAAATATTTGATTTGTTTTTGTCAGGAACTTATTTCTTCCTGCGCATGAACATATTCAAGCAATTTTTATATTACTGTAACTTGAATTCAGTTGCAGGATAAGAAGAGCATTTGGGGGGATGTTGCTTACATGTAGAGAACATATAACAATCTTGAGTTTTTTTACTATGCTGCATTTTTTTTTTTTAATTGACATCTCAGAAGAATGCTTTATTTTTCCACAGACAAGCTAGTTGATAGATGCTGCAGTAGTGCAATAGTTCAGTCTGTTCAGTGATGGGGCTCTAGTGCATGATGTCACCACTGATGCCACCAAGGTGGTTTCTCTTTAGAGCTTCAGGTCAGGAAGCAACTGTCAAGCTGATGGTCTAAACCAATTTCCAGTCAGACATTGGCACCCTCAGCCCCAGATGTGAGACATCTGCTTCCCACCCTTCCTTACTCCACTCCATTCCACTCCACTCCACTCCACTCCACTCCACTCCACTCCACTCCACTCCACTCCACTCCATCCCCTTCCCCCTATTCCACCTCCAAGAGTTTGCCAGGCGAAATGACCCATAAATTCGCATTTATGGGATGAAGGGAGACAAGCTGGTCATGTGGAATAGATTAACTTGGTGTTTTAAAGATGAGAGTCTTACGAGCAAGGGGAGCAGCACATAGAGAAGCATGCCCAGGACTGGCACAGTTCCTTGGAGTAAGGTCAGATACATCTGTTGACTTTAATGAGGTAATAGCAAGGTGTAGTATTTTTCTCAACAACAGAAAATTAAAGAAAAAAAATAGCCTCTTCAGTATAAATACATTTATTTTAAAAAGTAGTTATAACTTATTATCTGTCTTCTTGAAATAAATCTATGAAAGATAGGTAGGAGGAAAAATTGTAGGCCTGGAAGACAAGTGTGTTGAGGGTGGCACCTGATAGCCTGTGGAAAGTCAGCTCCTGTAGCTGCTTCCTGGCCTTCTAAGCAACAAGGTCTGACCTTCAGGGCTTTGCAGTAATTTCTGGAGCACCTCCACCTACTCTGCAGCTCTAGCACTTGCTGGGGTATAAGGTGAGCAGAGACCTTTTTATTCTCTACTGCATTAGGGTAGCTTTTTCTCATAGTAAAGCTTAAATGACTTGTTTCTCTGTATTCCTGCTTCAAAGACAGTGGGTTTAAGAAGTCAACATGCTGTTGTCTGCTGCAAAAAAGAAGCTCACAAAAAAGTAGAATGGCAGAGAAAAAGAAGATGCATTTAACTGAACTACCACCTGCTTTGCTAACAGCATAGGAACCCCATGAAGACTAAAATAAGGTTATTTGGTTCAAATTTCCTTGAGAAAATAATGGTATTGTTGTTCATTTTTAGAAATGTTACTGTTATGCAGAAAATACTATCTTCTGTAAAAAGGCTAATGAAGAATTTTCTCCCATAGAGTCATTACAGAAATCACAAACATTCGGAGGATGGATGAAGAAGGAAAAATACTGTCTTTTTCCTGCAGCATTAGCAGCATAGAAAAAGTTGTAAACGTTTGAGAAGGGTTTCTGTTCTGCACTGGGACAAGACTAACACTTACCCAAAATCACCAGTGACTGGAATGCCACCCCAAAGGAGTGTACAGCCCACCAGCTAGGTGTTGATTCTATTCGGGGCTTTGATCTGTGGTCATAGTTGAGAGATCCAGCCATCCAGTTTCACTAATCTGCACAATGTGGAACTGAAGTCTTAGTCTTCCTAGCTAACAACTTTGAACAAGATGACATCCTTCTCTGGACTCTCCAGGGGCAGAGAACCTGTCATTAGAATGAAACAACAACAAAACAACAGCATCTCTAGCTGTCAAAGATACACATGCCCAATCTCCATGTAGGTTTTTGGCAAAATACTGTGTATTTAATAAACTTTAATTTACTTTTGGACTTTGATAGGGTGTCTGCAAATGTCTACTGTAAGGAATCAACAGCAACATTGAACTAAAATGACAAAGTAAGTTTTAGTAGCAAGTTACTCGTAATAAATCTTAATCTTCTGTGTCTGCCGATTAATTCAAAGAGTCTTACTTAAAGAAAAGTGCGAAGTTTGCTGGTGACGTTTCATCTGTCTCCTCAGTTTTACTGAGGACAGACAGCAGGACACCTTTCCTTTTAGCTACAAAATGACCTTCTTCAGACAACCAGTGTCTTGTTTTCACACTGTAACCAGGGCAGCTTCAGCAGAATCTCATCTGAATTTTTCAGCTCTGCTCTTGGGCTGTAAATGAGGTGTCACACATTCAAAAACTCAAAATCAGAATCAAACAAACAGGTATACGGGCTGCTAAAGTGTGTCTTTTTAAAATGGGCTCAAAAACAATATAAAGAGGATTGTTGGGCTCTAATTGCATTAACAAAACCACATCTCCAAAGCAGCTGAGAGAGCACAGCAGAAAATGAGAGAAATCTTTCACCTTCAGTGGTTCAATTCAAGAATGTCCCAGCACAAAGCACAGCTTGATCCATCTACTGCAAATGCTGTTGATTGCATTAGAACTTTCATAAGTGAGTCAATTTTGCAGTTTCCAACAGTTTCATCTCTGTCATGACCATTACATGATAATAAGCATTTCACAGAGCGGCCTCATCATCTAGTTCAAGTTAATTACTGGTCAAGGAGAGGCAGTCTGCCAGTTAACAAGCAGCCTAACACCTACTTTTTCCCAAGCTACCTTCCATCTGAATCTGGCTGCACTTCAAAAAACAAACTAAAGACAGCCAAGATGGCTACTGTTCCTTGACAAACAGCATTACTCCATCTCCTTCCCTGTCCTTCCTTCTGCTCCTCAGCGGTTCCTGCGCTATGGAAATGGAAAAAGTTCCCTCATTACAAAGAGGGAGAACGGGCCAAATGCAATCAGCTCTTTGTAATACTTCCCACTGGCATAATGCCACCAGTGTTTCTGAGCAATTGTCTCAGTCTCTGGGAATTCTGAAGGTTTTGTTTGTGTGGTTTTTTTTTTTGCCAGAAGTACTGCTGGTGACTCTGAGCATTCATTACCTGGTAATGTAATCACTTTCCTGACAACTTTTTTTAATTAATTTGAGCAGCTCCATTGCTATTAAGCAGTAAACATGAAAAGCAGCATAGATGGAACATCAGTCTTATTTTCATCAAGACCAAACACTGTGAGAAAAGCCTCAGTTATCACACAAATCTACTTAAATAATTCTGCAGGTACCATCACTGAAATTACTCATGTTCTTAACTGCGGTGGCCTTTTCCTGTTTCATGCTATGGCTGAACCACTGTCATTTCCAAATAAATTTTTAAGTATCATTCAACTTAACCGATGCAACATACATCAGCCCTTCCTTTATAAGTCTTAGGAGCATTTTATTCTGTTTTTAAAGACACGCTGCTAATGTGAACCACATTAGAATTAACAGCGTAACAGCCTCATCTTCCTCCTTCTCAAGATGTCCACATCCACATCATCATCTGCAAATTCTAACTCTTTTTTTTTTTTTAAACACACAGCTTGTATTTTTAAACCCATAGCTGCCAGGCATCACAGATAACACAATGTGCATCTTGACGACTTAACCTTCCTTTTGAGACACCTCTCTTATGTATACCTGAATCCAAAAAAGTATCTGCGTCTTAGGTGGATTTTTAAGGTTTACCTACAGCTCATAACCACAGCTATTCGGGACCCGCTTGTGGCCATTTGTTTGGCTCTCTTAGTTGTGGTGTAAAAGACCAAAAGCACACTTGGTAAACCTTGTAGTTTTCTTTAATTTATGCTGCAAGCTCCTGGAAGAGTAGGTCTGTTTTCTTAACCCCAAAAAGCCACACATCTCAGCACTATGCTGAGATTTAATTGCAACAAGAGAAGATGATTTACCTGTTTCTTTTCTGTCCAGAGGCAAGAGGATTCAAGGTTGAAAGGTGATACAGCAATATATGAGCAATATGTAAGTAATGCCTTCTATTTTATTATGTTTGCCCACAATATTAGAGGCAGATGTTGGTAGTATGGCAATAGAGGCTGAACCTTCCTGCCAATATTCCACTACATTTTATTGTTGTGTGACAGACAGCAGCAGAGGGGCGGTCTGACAAAATGATCTCTGACATGGAAGCGTGTATGAAGCAAAGGTGTATCACTGAATTCCCCCATGTGGAAAAAATGGCACCCACTGACATTCCTCAATGCTTGCTGAGTGTTTATGGAGACCAAACAGTGGATGTGAGCACAGTGCGGTGGTGGGTGATGCGTTTCAGCCATGGTGATAGCAGGTCACCTCTGCTGATGCAGATTTTTATAAGCATAGCATGCAGGCTCTTGTTCATTGCTGGGGAACGTGCATAGCTAATGGTGGTGACTGTGCTGAAAAATAGCTGAGAATATAATAGCTTGTAGCTGAGAATTTGCTCAATCAAATGGTGTTATTGTGCTCTTTTCATCTGCTGTAGTTTCCATGGAAATAAATAGGAGGCATTACTTTTGGAGGGACCCATATACATAGTTAATAAATGCAACACTAAAGTCAGTGGTAGCACATCCCTTCCTGAGCCTTCATATTTGTTTCAAAAGCTCTGCAGTAACTTCAGCTTACACAAAGCAGCAGAAAATATTATTAAAATGATTATTAAAAAGATGCAGTAAAATTCATTAATCCAACTGACCTCTTGACTAGTGAATCCTGCATGTTCATGATGTACAGGAGTCCGGTGTTTCCAGTGCTACTGGCTACACTATACAGTTGCTATTAGCTACTGTTTCTCATGGCAAACAGGCTGGGGGAGGAAAAGCTTCAGGGCCAGCTCTCAATGCAGTCCGTATAGCACTGTAAGAGTGTGCTGTGAATGTTCTGAACAAAGCCTCTCTTACTTCCGCATCAAGTGCTGTGACAGCTTGAATGGTGCCATAGGCATGAAAATGAAGAGTGCTTTTCTGCATCCTTGTCCCACAAAATGGAAAATACCAACCTCTGCTAACTCAGGGAGTCTCCCAGCCATCCTTTAGCAGGTATCCAGCATGTCGGCACCCCCAGACTCCCAGTGAGCCCAGGCTGACATCAGACTAGTCCTTCTGTGGAAGACAGGCTCCACTTGGCACTGCTGTTCAGCTGAAGACTGTGCTTTTTAAAACAGTTTCTTGATACTCCCCGTTTACTGTGCTTGGGTTCATCCTGCCTGACTTGCAGCACTTCCGCAGGAGCTGAACTGAAAGCTGTCACTGGGAGCACACTGCAGCTAGCCTAACTAAAAACTCCTGAAACAGAGTGCACATGTTGGTCCTCCACACCATTTTGCTCCTAATGTAGACAGAGATATCATTTATTGTTTGTCCTCTGATCCATTTTGTACTTGAAGCACAGCAATACGCACAAAGCAAATCAAGTAACACATACATTCTACCTATTTGGATGCATGTCTGTGCAGGAAGTTACTGTGGAGTAGCACTGCAAACATGCTGCACACTGGGTCCTTCAATAGATCACTCTTACTTTCCTGCATGAAAATAGAATCTTCTCCTTTGATGAGAATTTAAAAGCAATCTTACAGCCCATATAGTTTTCTATGCTCATAAGCCTCCAGGTGCCAGCAATGCTGGAATTCTTAAATATTAATCTGAATCAATTTTCAAAATGATTTTTGGTAAACTGTATAAATTTCTCTGTACTGACATTCAAAATTAAAGGAGATGTACCTCTTCCACTTCATTTTTCCAGAATGATCTACAATATAGTGAGAAAACTTGAGTTCTTATTAAGAGAGTGAAGACAGGAGCTTAGTTGGATTCAATGATCCATTTAAAATATCTGAAACTAGTTAGTTTGGATTATTTTTTTTTCTTTTTAGTACCACAGTGCAGAAAAACTCAATAGAGATCACCCTGATCTTATTATTCTCTCACTGTCCTTGATTTTCAGCCAAATGGCTTAAGAGAATCCTTCGGACTGCAAAGCCTGTAGTGCAGCAAATACAAAACTTTTAGGTGTGATGTTGAATTTGCACAATGAATTGTATTAAAAAGAAGCATTAACCCTTGAGGCGAGAAGCTAGATAGGATCGACACCGTTGGATTTTTCCGCGTTTGTTTGGCTACCTGAATAACGTCGTTATTCAATAGGTATCACTTCATCTCAGAGCCTCACGCACCTATGTTTGCTTTGAGATACGAAAACTCATTTCCAAACTACTTGCATTTTAGGCAAGTATTATTATAGAATGTATTCTGACTTGGTATTTTAAATGGGCAAATCCAGATGCTAGCAAAATATCTTTTCGTTCTGAACGGCAGGATTTGCTGTACCAGCTCAGAGGCTAACTTATTTTGATCTTTACATCCAAACTCTTTGTAGAGAAGCAATTTCTGGACAGATGGCACAGCCTGCAATCAGAACAGCATTGCTGTCTGGCTGGAAGGCATAATGCCATCCACCTGAGTTTGGCATCTTGGTCAGATCTGCACATGGGAACAGTTTACAGTGTAAGTTTTCATCCATACTGGAAAAAGCAGTGGAAATATAATGGTACATACTGTTCTCATGAGTTTGCTGGTTTGATAAATGTTGCTAATATGTATACCTGCTTATCACTTTCAAATCTAAGAGCCAAATAGCTAACAGATTCTTTTTTGGCAGAGCTACACCCCCCTACACTCCACCCACCATTACTCTGGAGATAAACACAAGAAGAAAATAAACACCTTCATGCATAACAAGTTTAATGAAGTTTCCGTTACAGGGTAGATTTGCAAACACTGCCTTTAAAACTGAGTAAAATTTTAATGGTAAGGTAGCTTGAATTCTGTTTGTTATGACTGTGCTCTTGGAACTGGAGATTACAGAGATAAAGAAAAGATCATAGAGACTTTCCAATCTAAGTAATTTTCCCTGAAATAAATTGAAAATTTGGCTTTAATATAAAAGTACACCCTGGTGCAGCTGGTTATATAATCCCTATATATAGTTTGCAGGAAACTCAATACCCTTCTTCTTTAACAGAACAACATATATACACAGAAAAAAAAATGGTTATATTTAAGTAATATGTATGCATGGCCACTTAGAACAAATTATTAATATTTTGCACATGTACAAAAACACTTCACTTAAAGGGAAAACTACTGTATTTATTTCACTGCTGTTATTGATGTAGTTATATTGTCCTTCCCCACTGCATTCCTATCTGCAATACGATTTCTCAGCACTAAGAACTTTGTTCACATCAGCTGCTCTGAAGAGAGCTGGCTGAAGTCAGGGGAGGGGAGACCTTATCACTCTCTAAATGTACCTGAAGGAAGGTTGTGATGAGGTGGGGGTCAGCTTCTTCTCCCATGTAACCAGTGACAGAACAAGAGGGAATGGACTCAAGTTGCACCAGGGGGATTCAGGTTGGACGTTAGGAAAAATTTCTTCTCCAAAAGAGTGGTCAGGCGCTGGAACGGGCTGCCCTGGGACGTGGTGGAGTCACCATCTCTGGAGGTGTTCAAGAAACGTTTAGATGCTGTACTGAGGCACATGGTTTAGTGGGGAAATATTGGTGATAGATGGACTGTTGGACTGGATGATCTTGGAGGTCTTTTCCAACCTTGGTGATTCTATGATTCTAAGTCATGTAAACAGAAGTTCAACTTAATTATTTTCCAGTTTGAAAAATCACTCTTAACCTGAAGCAAGCAATGTTTCATTTCCTTGTTTTTCTCATTCTCTCCCTACAGCTACAAAAATAATTATCTCCATGACAGGTACCAAAATTCTGCTATGTGCCTCTCTCTCCCTTCAAAAACACACAGCAATGCTTTGTGACAATCGATCAAAATTATTACAATAATAATTTTCAATACAGTCTTCACAGACACTTTCACTTACCCATATCTGGGATTTCTATTTGCTCTTCAAGTTGAGGAGGAGTCAGGCTTCATGGGGTTTCCTTTTATCTCTCTCCCTGATTCTGAGGAGTAGTTTCTACATTCATCTACACTCTACACACACCCCAGGCATCCGAAATTCAAGGTCACCCATCACCTTCTCTCCCTTTTGAGAATTCATCTTTTTATATGAGAATAACACCTCAAGCTCAGCTTCTGCCTGATGTCAGCATTTCCAGGTATGTCCCCTGCAAAGGCTCCCAGTTTACCTCTCTGGCTCTTATAACCCAGTTTGCAGCTAACACAACACAACCTAGCTGACTGGGCACCAGGCTGAAACTGCAGAATTACCCTGTAGCATTAGTACAAGTTCTTACAGCCTAAAGCTATGTCCCCTTCCCTTGACCATCAGAGAAATAATTTTATCATGGTGACTCAGTTTCTCCATCTGTAAAACGGGTGTACTAATACATATGTAAACCCTAATGGTAAGAGTCCCAAAAAATTGAATGCATCTGACAAGAGTTTTTTAATACCCAACTGGAACATCTTAATGACCTGTAAAAGCCTTTCTAGATAACACAAATGCTAAATGAAATTAGTTATGGCAGTAATAACAACCAAGGTGATAAATTAATCCAAAGAAATCACCAAGCAAGGAATACTAAGGGTCTAGGCTGCTTTCTGAGAAAGAATGCTGCATAGCAAGAGAGCCCCTTCACCACCTAGGTGAGTTCAACTCTTTCTTCTGTATACGACTACTGACCTACCTGCAAATACTCGGCCTAGTGTTGCCACTGTCAGAAGCAATTTCACTGCTCTGTGAGCAGAACAGGTTCACAGTGAGCACTGCAAGCACGTAAAGTGTGCTTTTAAGTCTAAAGGGCTATTTAAGACATTTGAAACTAAGTTAAACCGATGTGTGGCATGGCTTTAGTTGTATGCCCTGTCACTGTTATCATAGCTACAATCTGTAGAACAGAATCAATGGCAACACTAGTAGGATGGATCAGGAAGAAATGGATAAATATGCCTGCAAAGCATTTAATCCTGCTCCCTTTCCTATGATTAGGACTTGAGGTGGTGATTTCATTTGGAGCAGAATGAGGCTCAATTAGAAACCAGAGTTTTCAGATGGAAGAATGATGAGGCTGTACTCACACCCTGGTGTAAGGAGAGCTCACTGTAGAAATGTCTTGTTAATTGCAGTAGGAAGGCTTGATGGTAAACAAAACTCGATAGATTTACTCTAGGCAAGCACAGGAACAAGAGTGAGAAGGGTCAGTAGTCCTCACACTTTATAGGCACAAAATGAAACTGTCCTTCTACCTTTTGACTTATGGCCAGTTTTGCTCCTCCAGAAGTGAAATTACAGCTCACTATTCAATTCTGGGACGCATATCAAACTTGCATGCAGAACAGCCTGACCCAGCACAAACTAAAGGCTAACTTCTAAATGTAACTACCAAACCAGCACGTGAACAGTTGGGCTCCTGCTGTCCACAGTCTTCTCTAATTACCGGTTAGGAGTTAGAGAAACAATCAAGATACGCTTCAGCATTGTTTTACTCAGAGCATCTTGACAAAAGGTTATGCACAGGCAAAGCTAAGTGGATAAATATACAGAAGAACACTGAAAAGCAAATGAGTTAAAATCTTGTGCCAGTGGAAACATATCCTGGGCTGTGTGCAATGTCAGGCAGCAAACAAAATAACAAGATCTCGCTGTGAGAGAAAGACAAGTGGTTTAAAATAGTTCCTCAGTACTGGTAAAAACAAGGTCAGACCCTGAGATGCCTGTGTCCCTCATACAGACACAGTGGGAGAGCTGAGGGTATGGTATGATTAATGGATAGCCCACAAGAAACAGAGCCAAGGAGGAGCTGAAAAGGACATCAGGAAGGTAGAATGGGTGGTCTTGATTGTTTGTAACAGAGGAACAACCGCATGAAATAAACTTTGAAGGCAACATACTTAAACTGACAATTATTTCTTTAGTGATACCTTGAAAATCAAATAGTTAAGGACAATGAAATATTCCCTAGAGACCTGATAGATTTTATACTAAGTGTGAGCAACAATTAATAAAAGGATGAAATTTGTACATACATATGTACAAAGAGAGCCTTCGTAATGCCTACAGCTAGGATGAACAAAACCACCTGGGGACAGAGAACATCACACAGCACAAGGTGTGCAACCCAATGGCTTCTTTCATCAGGCTTCTCTAATGGGCATCCTCATGGCTGCTTACAGAAGGTGAGGGTTTACTGGTTTTTTTGAGACATGCAGAGCTGCCTCCTGTCCAAGCAAGGGGCTGCCCGAGATTAGCAGCCTTTGTCAAGTCCATATACTCTCCTATCAGATTTGCTGAGAAAAGATACCAGTAAATACACACATAATCTTTGCTTCAGTCTCAAGAGACAAAAAGCATAACCGAGAGCAGAACTAGCCAGAAGTTTCCTGGGGGAAGAGGCAGAAGAAATACTGAAGGAAATTGGAACGAGTGCCAGCATAAGTAGTAAATAAATTACAGGACGCTAAGACCGACAAAAATCAGGACCCAGAAACCAACAACAGAGGCGTTTTGAAGAAACAGGCCAAGGACACGGGGGCCACCTCAGGAAACGTACTTCAGCGTACTTCAGTCCTTCTTGTAAATGAGGCGCTATGACCTAGGACAGCCCGGAGTAGCAGCTATTTGCAGGAGGGGCTGGAAGCGCACGACGATGCCCTTGTTATTAAAGCCACCAACAGGGCAGGCATCACGCTTGCTGTTCGCACAGCGGAGCAGCCTCCTGCCGTGGGTGCGCGCGGGCCGTCCGCGCACGCACACGGGCAGCAGGAGGTTTTACACCTTCCCGAGTCCTGCTCGCGGCCCGGGGGCTCCGGGCAGGGCGGTCACGGTCCGTGCGGGCGCTGCACTCCGCTCGTTCCTCCTGTCCGAGGGGCCCCTGGAGAAGCCCCGCTCGGCAGCCCTGCCTTGCTGGGGCGCTCGGGCACTTCTTCACAACGCGCTTCCGCGCCGGGGTCCCGTCGCAGCGACAGGGCGGAGGCACCGGAGCGAAGCGGCGACTCAGAACGCAGCTCTCCCAGGCGCCGAGCCCAGGGCAGGATTTCGAAGGGGTAAACGTACCTGGGAGGAGCGGCACAGCCGCGAGCGCTCACCCGTCGGGAGCGCGTTAGGTTTAGGCTCGCACTGAGCTTTGGGGCGCCTCACCCCGCCGGGTGCTCGCGGGCGGCAGCTTCAAACCGGGACGACGCGGCGCGCCTTACCCCGCCGCGCTCGCCGATCAGTAACAACCTCGGTGCCGCTCCCTGCTCGGGGGGCACCACCCTCCCGGGACACCCTGCGGCGTCGGGGCGCTCTGGGGCAGCCCCTCCCCGCGCCCAGCCTGCCGGTTACCGGCCTCCCGCCGTCCCTCCGAGAGCCGCCGCGGCAGGAAAACGAGCCTGGGAAAGGGGTCGGCCCCGTTGAGCCCCGCACGTCCCAATCCTGAACCTGTGGGGTGGGAGGGGGTGTAGGGGAACCCACTTCCGTCGGCCCCGAGATTATGGGGTGACCCCGTTTTTCCCCCCCACATCCCGACCCCAAGAGTGGGGAGTGACCCCATTCCCCCT
>JANHGO010000040.1:34138841-34150289 GCA_024606505.1 Aquila spilogaster
GCTGGAGCAGCTCGTGAAGAACTGCAGCCCATGGGAAGGACCCACGCTGGAGAAGTTCACGGAGGACTGTCTCCCATGGGAGGGACCCCATGCTGGAGCAGGGGAAGAGTGAGGAGTCCTCGCCCTGAGGAGGAAGGAGCAGGAGAGACAATGTGTGATGAACTGAATCTGTAATTTCCCTGTCACCCTGCGCCGCTGGAGGGGCAGGTAGAGAATCTGGGAGTGAATCTGTGCCCAGGAAGAAGGGAGGGTGGAGGGAAGGTGTTTTAAGATTTGGTTTTATTTCTCATTACCCTACTCTGATTTTGACTGCTAATAAATTAAATTAATTTTCCCCAATTCAAGTCTGTTTTGCCCATGACGGTAATTGGTGAGTGGTCTCTTCTGTCCTTATCTCGACCCACGAGCCCTTTGTTATATATTCTCTCCCCTGTCCAGCTGAGGAGGGCAGTGACAGAATGGCTTTGGTGGGCACCTGGTGTCCAGCCAGGGTCAACCCAGCACACCCTGGAAGGCAACTGCGTTGAGGTTGTCACCCGAAGGCCAGCTACTGTAGCTACTTCCAGCCCTTTCAAGCAACAAGGTCTGAACCTCAGGTCTTTGTAGTAACTTCCCGAGCACCTCCACCTCCCCAGCAGCTCGAGGACTCTGCAGGCCATATGATGAGCAAAGAGCGTCTTTTTCTCTGTGCTGCATTGGGGTAGCTTTTTTTCATAGTAAGACTTAAATGCCTTGTTTTCTCAGTATTTCAGCTTCAAAGTTAGCCAGTACCAAGAGGTTAAAATGCAATTGTTTGCTATAAAAAAAAAAAAAAAAAAGCCTGCATAAAAGGAAACTGCGAAGGAAAAAAGAAGATGGATCTAATCGATCTACAGCCTGCTTTGCTTACAGCTTAGAAGGCTCATGGAGAATAAGATAAGGGTGTCTGACTAGTACTGCCTTGAGAAAATAACAGAATTATTGTTCAGGTTTTTTTAAATGTTACTGTTAGATTAACACTTCTTGCAAAAATGCTAATGAAGAATGGATCCAGGGAGTGCTCACAGAAATTACAAATATTTGGAGGATGGACGAAGAAAGAAAAACACTGTCCTTGCCCCACTGTACTGACTACCCTAGCAACATAGAGAAAGTTTTTAGTACTTTAGATGGCTTTCTATTCTGCATTGGGACAAAACTATCTCAAAATCACCAGGGTCAGGACTGCCGCCCCAATGGAGTCTACAGCCCACCAGCTAGGCATTGATTCTCTCTAGGGCTTTGACCCGAGCTATCTAACCATCCAGTTTCATGCATAATGTGGGAGTGAAGCCTGATTAGACTTCCTAGTCAGCATCTTTGTAAACAAGGACATCCTTCTCTGGAATCTCCTATGGGTAAAGAACCTGGCATTAGAAGAAAATTTTTTAGAATAATGATTCTAGCTTCTGAAGATACTCATGCTCAATTTTTATGTAGCTTTTGGCAATGTGCTGGGTGTTTAATCAATTTTAATTTCTGTTTGGGCTTTGAAAGGTGTTTTGCAATGTGTGCTGTAAGGAAGCCATAGTACCATTGAACTAAAAATAGTGAAATAGGATTTAATAGCAAATTACTCATAATAAAGATGAGTTTTAAGTGCCTGCTGATTCACTCAGAGAGCCATTAATTAAAAGGAAAAGTGCAAAGGTCATGGGTGACATTTAATCAGTCACCTTGCTTTTACTGAAGACGGATAGCTAGGAGGAGAGATGTCCTGCTATAGGATGACCTTCTTCGGGCAAGCAAACTCCCTGTTTTCACACTGTAGCCAGAGCTGTCTTACCTGGAACTCATTTGAATGTTCCAGGCATGCTCTTGGGCTCTAAATGATCTGCCACTTCCTTATTAAAAATAAAAAAATAAAAAAAAAAAAACCTGGCAAGATCTTTGTGAACAGTTCAGTGAAGATGCCTTTTCAATGTGCACCATCTAACAAAAAGGTTTATGGGATGCATCCTTCTAAAACAAAAGGCTCAAAAAACTTTATGAAAAGGATTGTTGGGCTCTGTTTAAATTAGTAAAACCACACCTCCAAAGCATCTGAAAGAGGGCAATGGAAAATGAGTGAAATCTTCTGCCTGCAGTGATTCAGCTCAAGAAAGCCCCAGCACGAAGCATGGTTTGATCGGGCTGCTGTGAATGCTGTCAGTCAGGTTATAACTTGTATAAGTGAGTCAATTTTGCACTCCCCAGCAGTTTCGTCTCCGTCGTGACCATTATATGACAATAAGCATTTCACAAAGCAGCAGCCTCATCTTCTAGCTCAGGTTAACCACTGGGTGAGGAGGAACAGCCTGCCAGCTCCCACGAAGCCTAGCACCTACTTTTTCCCAAGCTACTTTCCTCTGAAACTGGCTGCACTTCATAAAACGAGCCGAAGGCACCCGAGGTGGCTGCTGCTCCTTAACAAACTGCCTCCCTCCCTCTCCTTGCTTGTCTGTCCTCTGCTCTGCAACCATTCCCCCACTGTGGAAGCGGAGAAGTTTCCTTCAGCACAACGAGGGAGAAGGAGCCAAAAGCAAACGGCTCTTCTGTGATGCAGCCCCCACCGGTGCCTCCAAGCGATCCTGAAAATCCTTTTTTTTTTTTTTGCCAAAAGTACCGCTGGAGACTCTGGGCATTCATTACGTGGTAATGCAATCACTTGACTTTCCTGACCATTTTTTGTTTGTTTGTTTTCAGCAGCTCTGTTGCTGTTAAGCAGTAAATGTGATAACCAGTGTACATATAGGACATCAGTCTTGCTCTCATCAAGACTAAACACTGTGAGAAAAGCCCCAGTTATGACACAAAATTGCTTAAATTATTCTGCAGGTACCATCGCTGAAATTTCTCATGTTCTTCACTGCAGTGGCTTAGTTCTGCTTCGTGCTATAGCTCAGCCACTGGCACTTGTGAAGAAAATAATTTAAACATCATTCAACTTAAAAACTGATGTAGCACACATCAGACCTTCCTTTACACTCTTAGCAGCATCCTATTTTATTTTTAAAGACACACCGCTGATGTGAGCCATGCTGGAATTAATGGGGTAAGCGCATTCCCTCCCTCTCCTCCAAACCACCCTCCTCTGGATGTTGGCATTTGCACCGGCATCTGCAAATTCTAACTCTCCCTTTTTTTTAAAATCCGTAACTGACAGGGTTCACAGATGACACAATGTGCATCTTGCTACCCTAACCTTCCCTTTCCGGCAGCCATTCCCACCTCTCTCATGTGCTATTGTCATCTGTAGGAATAGGCTAGTATCCACATGAATAATTTACAAACAGCCCGCTGGTTGTTCAAAAGCCACCTGAATCCCAAAAGGTGACTGTACCTTAGGTGAATATTTGAGGTTTGTGTACAGCTACTCGGGACCCACCTGTGACCATCTGTTTTCCTCTCAATCTTAATTGCTGTGTAAAGAGGAAAAGCACACTTGCGGAACCTCACAGTTTTCTCTAAGTTATTATTCTAACAATAATGTTGCAAGCTGCTGGAACAGTAGGTCTGTTGTTTTCTTATGAAAAAGATGCCACATACACCAGCAACATGACATGAATCACAACATAAGCAAATCATTTACCCGATTCTTTCCTGTTCGGTGGTAAGTGGATTCAAGGCCAGAAGATGAAACTCACAGCAATGTACATAGCTAACAAATGCAACACTTTTAAGTCAGGAATAGCACCTCCCTTCCCGAACCCTGAAATTTGTTTCAAAAGCTCTGCAGTAACTTCAGCTTGCACAAAGAAGCTGAAAATGTTATTTAGATTTAATACAGTGTCTTTAAAAAGACCCAGTCAAATTCATTAAGCCCACTGAACTCTTGCTTAGTGAATCCTGTGGGCTGCATGCTCATTACATATAGGAGTCCGATGTTTCCGATGCTATTTAATTTACTGTTTCTCATGGCAAACAGGCTGGGGGAAGAAAAGCTTCAGGGCCAGCTCTCAATGCGGTCTTTATAATGTGGTTTTCATACCAGAGTGCTGTGCATCTTCTGAACAAAGTCTCTCTTACTTCTGCATCAAGTGCTGTGACAGTCTGAATGGTGCCATAGGCATCAAGATGAAGAGTCCTTTTCTGCATCCTTTTTTTCCATAAAATGGAAAATACCAACCTCTCTGCTAACTCAGGGAGTCCCCCAGCCACCCTCTAGCAGGTCTCTAGGACACCGGTCACCCCAGACTCGCAGCGCACCCAGGCTGCCATCAGACTAGCCCTTCTGTGGAAGGCATGCTCTGCTTGGGTATGCCTACGCTAGCACTGCAGTTCAGATTAGGACCATGCTTTTGAAAATAGTTTCTTGATTCTCCCCATTTACTGTGCTCAGGTTCACACTGCCTGACTCTGGGCAGTCCCTGGGAGCACGCTACAGCTACTCTGAAGGAAAAACTCCTCAAACACTCAGAGTGCAGATGTTGGGCCCTCAGCACCGTTTTTCTCCTAATGTAGACATAGCCATCATTCACTGTTTGCGTTCTGATCCATTTCGTACCCAAAATGCTGCAATGTGTGCAAAGCAAGCTGAATAAGACATAAATTCGACCTATCTATCTGGATGCACGTCTATAGAGGAAGTTACTGTGAAGTTAGTGAGCAGGACTGTAAACTTGCTGTACACTAACTCTTTCTGTGGACCACTCCTAGTGCCAGTTTACTCTTCCCTGAAAATGGGGTATTCTCCTTCAATGAAAATTTAAAAGCTACTTTACAGCACATTAAGTTTACCGTGCTCGTAAGCCTCCAGTCGACATGAACGCTGGATGATTAAATATTAATCTGAATCAACTTTCAGAGTTGTTTTGTTAAACTGATTTAAATTTCTGTGTATTGACATTCAGAATTAAAGGGGATGTACTTCATTTCTCCTCCAAAATGAACTACAATTTATTGTGAAAACCTTAGTTCTGAATAAGAGAGTCAACACAGGAACTTAGCTTGGTTTAATGATCCATTTTAAAAATCTGAAACTAGTCAATTTGGATTAATTTTTTTCTGAGAACTGTAGTGTAGATAAAGCCCACAGAGACCATCCTGATATGATTCTTCTCTCATTGTCCTTGATTTTCAGTCAAGTGGCTTAGGAGAACCCTTCAGACCACAAAGCCTGTAATGCAGCAAATATAATACTTTTAGGTGCAATGTTGAATTTACACAACGAATCGTATTTAAGAAGCATTAACTCTTGAGGTTGAAACTTTGCCCAAAGCAGGACAGGATCAAGCTTAACACTGTTGGATTCTTTTTGCATTCGTTTGGCTGCCTGACCATGTCTTTATTCAGTAAATACGGTTTCATCTCGGAGCCCTGGGTTCTTATGTTTGGTTTGCGAGACGAAACCTGATTTCCAAATTGCTTGCAGTTTATGTTCTGTATTTCTTCCCATTTATAGAATGTTTTCTGCCTTGGTATTTTGAGTGGGCAAATCCCAACACTAGCAAAATATCTTTTCAGCCTGAGCATGGCTGCTGGGATTTGTTATACCAACACGGAGGCGGACATATGTTGATTTTTACATCCAAGCCCTTTGTAGACAAGCAATTTCTGAACATGTGGTGTGGTCTACAATCAGGACAGTATTGCTGCCTGGGTGCGAGGTACGCTGCCAGCCACCTGGGTTTGGCAGCTTGGTCAGATCTCTACACAGGGACAGTTTAGAGTGTAAGTTGGCATCTGCTCTGGAAAAAAGTAGCTGATATCTAACTACACGTGTTGTTCTCATAAGGTTCCTGTTTTGATAAATGCTGTTAATATGTATACCTGGGTCTCATTTTCAAATCGAAGAGCCAGGTAGCTAACAGTTTCTTGCTTGGCAGAGTTACTCTCCCCTCCACCACTCCTGTGACTCTGGAGATAAACACAACAAGAAGAAAATAAACACCTTTGTAAATAACAAGTTTAATGAGGTTTCTGTTTCAGGGTAATTTGCATATACTACCTTAAAATTGAGTTTAGCGTTAATTGGAAGGTGGCTTGTATGCTGTTTGTTACGACTGTGCTCTTGCAACTGGATACAAGAGATTATAGAGACCCAAATTCATTGCTGTGACTCTCAGCAAAGCTGCAGTAACATAGCCTGATGTCTAATAAAAGCGGAAAAACGAGAGCTGTAACTCACAGCAAGATTATTTCCACACAAAAAGGATATGGAGTGTTTATAAGCCATCACCACAGTAGCTCTATGATGTCTTCTGTGACTTTCTTAATTTCCTTTGTTTATTTAACTCTTGTGATTTTCCAACCTGGGTAATTTTCCCTGAAATAATTTGAAAAATTGGCTTTAATATAAAAAGTACATCCTGCTTCCAGCAGGTTATGTAATTTCTATATATAGTTTGCCGAAAACCCTAAACTCTCCTTCTTCTTATACAAAAGAACATAAATACAAAGAAAATGTTATATTTAGGTAATATATACACATGGCCACTGTTATAACAGATCATTAATATTTTGCACACGCACTGACCACTTTACTCACAAATAACTTGAGGGGAAAAACTACTGTATTTTCTCCACTGCTGTCATTGATACAATTATATTATCCTTCCCCACTGAATTGCTATCTGCAGTATAATTTCTTAGCTCTGAGAACTTTGTTCGCATCAGGTGCCCTGAATGGAATCGGCTGCAGGCACGTAAACAGAAGTTCAGCTTAATTATTTTCCCGTTTGAAAAAAATCACTCTTACCTGAAGCAAGCGATGCTTCATTTCCCTTTCTTGTTTTTCCCCCATCCTTTTCCCTCCCTACAGCTACAAAAATAATTATCTCCATGACAGGTACCAAAATTTTGCTATCTGCCTCTCTCTCCCTTCAAAAGCACACTCAGCAATACTTTGTGACAATCGATCAAAAATATTACAATAATAGTTTTCAACACAGTCTTCACAGACACATTCACTTACCCATCTCTGGGATTTCTGTCTGCTATGAGGGCTGAGGAGTGGGAGTCAGGCTTCCAGGGGCTTCCTTTTATCCCTGCCACCAATTCTGAAGAGCGAGTTCCTATACCCATCTCCACAGTCCGTCTACACACACCCCAGGTGCCCAAAATTCATGGTCACCATCCCCTTCTCTCCCTTTTTGTGATTCCTCTTTTTACACGGGAATAACACATAAACCTCAGCTTCTGCCTGATGCCACTGCTTCTAGGCACGTCCTCTGCAAAGGCTTCCAATTCACCACTCGGTCCCTTCCAGCCAGATGGAGATAACTTTTTATACCAGTGTGCAACTTGGCTGACTGGGACACCAGGGTGAAACTACAAAATTACAGCTTTAGGACAGGTTCTTACTGCCTACAGCCATGTCCTGTTTCTTCGGTCACCAGTGAAGTAATTTAACCACGGTGGCTCAGTTCCTCCATCTGTGAAACACATGTACTAACAAACACATACATAAACCCTAATCCCTAATACTACTTATCCCCAAAATGTCCCGAGAAGCTGAATATATTTGAAGAGTGCTTTTCGACCCTCACCTGAAACATCTTATTGACCTGTAAAATCCTTTCTGGATTAGATGATACAAGTCCTAAACCAAATTCATCATGGCAGTAGTAACAACTGAGGTGATAACATAATCCAAAGAAATTGACAAAAAAGCAATGCTAAGAGTCATCCTATTGTGAGTGCAGAGGAAAAGGTAACCCTTTCCTCTTCACAGCTCTGGGATAACAGTCCAGCTTTTCTCAGCTTTCAGATAAAAAACCCTTGAAGTATCGCACTTAAAGCTACTTTTTTGCTTTATGAAAGTAGCTCTCAGTGAGCAGTGCAAGCATATAAAGTGTGAGTGCTTTTAAGTTTATTATTGTTAAAAAAATTTAAACATATTTAAGAAATTTTAAACTAACTGGACAAGTTAAGCTGAGGTGCACCCTGGCTTCTGTGTTTGCCCTGTCACTGCCATTGTAGCTGCCGTCTGTGGAACAGAAGCAGTGGCAACGCTAGTGGGATGGATCAGGAAGAAATGGGTAAACACACCCGCAAAGCGTTTAATCATACTTCCTCTGACATAATTGGGACTTCGGGTGGTGATTTCATTTGGAGCAGGACCAGGACCTGGTCCAACTAGAAACTGGAATTTTTAAACTGGAAGTGGATGCACCCACACTCCCATGTAAAGAGAGCTCCTCGCAGAAAACCATATAAATGTCTTTTTAATTGCAGTAGGAAGGCTTGATTGTAAACCAAACTGAATTGCGTTTACTCCAGGCAAGCCTGGGAACAAGAGTAAGAAGGAACAGTAGCTATCCCACTCTTCCACAGGCATGGGCACAAAAAAAAGCTGCCATTTTTCCTTTTGCAGCCCACTTTTGCTGCTAGGGTCTTCAGAAGGATTGGAAAGGAGCCTGTAGCCTCACTGCTGCAGCTTTGGGTGCTGCGCGAGGTGGGGAATGGCACACATGAGATGGCCTACGAGGGACATCAGCACAAAGCAGCACAAAGCAGCACAACAGCAACGTCACTGTGTGAAGAAGGCTGGAGCCAGCGACCCAGCTTTCAACATCAGCTCTGCCGTGACTGTACAAATATGATCCTGTCTAAAGCAGTTAACTGCTCCATGCAACCTTTTCTCTACCTGTTCGAAAATGCGGAGTTGGATTATTTTTGAGGGTAAGTGGCATGGATCCCATAAATGGCATTCTGCTATTGATCTTCACTGACACTCTATCATCAGAATTATTGCATCTAGTAAAGAAATTGCAACTTAGTGGGATTTGGGGGGAAAAATATTGGTTAATACTTTGGACAGATTCAAAAGTGGAATTACACCTGTGCAGTCACGCCCACTATTCACTTCTGGGGACATCCAACTAACCACACACAGCAGGGCTTGATCCAGTGCAAGCCAAAAGGTAATCGCTGAAGATAATGGTGCCACCTCAGTTTGTGAACGGAATTGGGCTCCTAATGTCCACAGCCTCATCAAATCACTGGTTAGGAATTACAGAGTAAAAAAAGAAATAATATAAGTATATCTCGGTGTATTTTAACACAGAGCATTTTGAAGAAGTGCAAGCTGTACGCAGGTGAAGCTAAATGGATAAATACACAGAACAGGCACCGAAAAGTAAATGCATGAAGATCTCGTGCCAGTGGAAATACGTCCCAGGCTATGTGTGCTGTCAAGCAGCAAACAAATCAAAAGATCTTTCTGTATGAGAAAGGCAAGTGGTTTCACATAGTTCTTCAGTATTGGTAAAAACAAGGTCAGATATTACGATGCCTGTCTCATTTCCACAGAATTCAGTGGGAGAGCTGAAGGGAGTGATTCATGGAGAGCATGGAAGAAGCAGTGCCAAGCTGGAGCCGAGAAGGACATAAGCAAGATTGAATGGGTGGTCCTGTTTGTTTGTTCTCTCATAATGCAAGAATCACAGAATATTAAGTGAAATTAGAGGACAATATATTTAAATTGACAATTACTTCTCCAACATTACCTTGAAAATCAAATAGTTCAAGAGCAATGAAGTGTTTCCTTGAAACTTGATAGATTTTGTAGTAAATGTAAGCAACAATCAGTAAAAGCATGAAATGCTTATGTACGTACAAAGAGAACCTCCTTAATATCTACAGATAGCATCAGTAAAACTACGGGCAGCTTTCTCTGAGACGTGCAGAGTTGGCTCCTTGCAGAAACAAGGGGCTGCCTGGGATTGGCAGTTTTTATCAAGTTTGACCTGACATATTCTTGCAGCTGATCCACTACCTGAGAAAAGACACTAATTAATACATACATAATCTTTGCTTCAGTCTTGAGAGGCAAAAATCATGACAGATGCCAGAACTAGCCAGAAGTTTCCCCGGGGGGGTGGGGGTTGGATATAAAAAAAAAAAAAAATTTGAATGAATGCCAGAATACACAGTACATAAATTAGAAGATGTAAAGACTCACAAAAACCTGGAGCCAGACACTAGCCACAGAGACATTTTGAAGAAACTGGCAAGAGATAAAGGAGGCACCTCAGGAAATTTATTTCAATCTTCGCAAATAAGTTGCGACTTGGTGTAGCGCCGGGGGAGGGGAGGAGGGGCGGAGGAAAAATAACCCCAGCAAGACATCCTCGTCATCAAAACCATGAAAGTGACAACTCTGATGTTTCCTCCGCACGGTGCAGCAGCATCCTGCGGGGGCCCACCTGCGGGCAGACCCCCCCCACACGCTAGCATCGGGCGCCTTGACATCTTCCCCAGCGCCAGCTCGCAGACCTCGGGCAGGGAAACGGCAGCGCCTCGGCGAACCTCGCTCCCCGCCTTGCCCACCGAGAGGGTCCTGGCAGCCCCCCCTCCGCGGGCAGACGCAAACCCCACGGGCGCTGGCGAGGGGGATCCGTGCAAAAACCCCCATCCCACGAAGGGAACGGGGCCCTGCGTGACTGGGGCGGTTGGGCGCCGCTTCCCCGCTCGGGCTCCCCCGAGCCGACCGGCCCCACCGGAGTTAGGCACAAACTGGGCAAAAACAGCTCTCCCCAGCCGCGGGGAGCGTTTCGCACCCACCCCGGGCTCCATTTCGCACCCAGCCCGGCTCCATTTCGGACCCACCCCGGGCTCCATTTCGGACCCAGCCCGGGCTCCCTGACAGGACTTACCTGCCGGAGTCAGGCTGGGACTAGCTGCGCTGAAGCCTACGAGGGGATTTGGAAGGAGTAAACTCACCCCAAACCAGCAACGCGACTGGGACAAGCCCACCGACCGGGAGAGCGCCTTCACTTTTTTGGAAGTGCGTTAAATTAAGGCTGGGGCTTAGTTCTTTTTTTTTTTTTTGGGGGGGGGGGCAACTCACATCAGCTGCTCACGGGCGGGAGCTACGAGCCCCGGGACGGTTAAATATAATAACAACGGTATTAACGCCGTTACCTCCTCGTCGGGGTACGCCTCGCTGCTCCCCCCACCTCCCCTCCGCCCCAGCCCGGCGGCTTAACGGCGGGGCGGGAGCCGCCTCCCGGCGGTACCGGCAGGGCCGCCCCCAGCTGCGTGCCCCCGGCGGCAGGCGGCGCTCCGCGGCCGGCACTGGGTGTTTCGGCGGCGGCGGTGGAGGGGCCGCGCCGATCCGAAGCGAGCTGCGGGTGGAGTTGGGGAGGCGGCTAGTCCGCGATGGAGCGGGGAGCAGCCGGCGCCTTCCCTCACCCCGGCGGGGAGCAGGAGGCAGCGCCTGAGGTGAGGGGAGCGGGGGGGGGGGGCGCGGGAGGGTCGGCCGGTGAGGTGAGGGACGGCGGCGCCTCTACCCGTGCCGCCCGCCCGGCCCTGACTGGAGGCAACTTTCCCGCCCGCAGCCGGCATCGGCCGCGAACTTACCGGCTCCCCGCCCCGAGCCGTGCGCCGGGCGAGGGGAGCAGCCACAGCCGGGGCGAAGCGCGGCCGCCGTGAGGAAAGGGAGGTACTGGGATCTCAAAGAGAGATCCCAAAGGGCAGACAAAGGCTGTCTGAGAAAGCAAACAG
>JANHGO010000040.1:34150389-34169943 GCA_024606505.1 Aquila spilogaster
CTGCCTCATGGGTGTTTTACAAACTTGTACCCTGCTAAAGCTAGTTGAATTCCTGTCTTCTCTTGTTTTCCTCCTCCCCCGGTGGCCGCTGCCGAACCGCCGGGCCGCCCCTGCCCGGGCACGCCGTCCTCCGCCGGCGGCAGCCGAAAGGTAACGGGTCCGGTGGCTGGGGGTCGGCGGCGCTGGGGGCTGCGGAGGGGACGCAGCGCTTCGGCTGGTGCCTGAACTGCCCGCCAGTGCTTTTTGTTGTTGTTGTTTGCTGGCTTGCTTGGGGGTTTTTTTGGGGGGTGGCGTTTCGTTTTAGTTACAGAAACAGGGTGTCTTGGAGCTGTCGCTGAAATGACGGTGGTGTGCCCTGGCGTGGAACTGCACAGGAGCCCCAAATCCTGCAGTTTTTGCTGAGGCAGAGCTCCCGCCGGGTTCCCGGGTCTTTCTCGAGGTTTACGCAAAATTAAGTCTTTAGTCAGGTTGCAACATCTGCTAAATAACATGTATAGCTAACGTGATTATGAATTTCAGTTTGGATCCTAAGCAAAATTTGCTCTGAATATGCATGTCAGTCATAGTTAATGTTTGCTAAATGCGTTACTAAAAATTTGAGTGCATGTTCTCAGTAAGATCAGACCGTAAATTGTGAAGGAATATCCACGGTCTGTCTGATTCAGAACCACACCGTACGGTTTTAATATACCGGCTTCAGCACTGGCCCTGAAAAAAAGGGATTAAGATTTGTCCCGAGGAAGAAGGTTCTTGCCCGTAAGACCCTTGGCAACCCTGATGAATTCTAGCGGAGTCTTTCTGAAGAGGCGAGCTCTCCTTTTTGGTGCGGTGCTTGTGCTGGAGTTACTTTTGCAAGAAGAACTTCTTACTGCATCTTTCTCCCCAGGGGAAGGTTGGCTGAGTCCATAAAAGTGGCAAACCTCCACCTGAGGGCATGTTTGTAGCTCAGCCAGCAGCACCAAACTTATTTCAGAAGGAAAGGTCTCTTTTGAGTCTGCTTCTCCCCCCCACGGCTGTTTCTGTGGTTCTGAAATGACTTGAGGATGACCTTCAGAGAAGGAAGTCAGCTTTGCTGGGAGGATTTCAAACCTCTCTTATTTGCTCTTCTTAAGGCTTCCCTAAAACAAACAAGCAGAGCATTTGGAAGGAAACCTATGATTGAATATTCAGCACTTCCTTTCCCTTGGGTAAAAGCTGATAGATGTTCTCACTTGTTTTGGAAAGGTTTCTAGCCAAGCACGAAAGATCAGATTTGACACTGCTAAAGTAAAAGATGAGGTAAGGAAAAGGAGGGGAGTCCTTTTTTATACATCATGCCTTATGTGGGGAAAGGGGGTTAAAAACTAGGAAAATTGTGTCAGTTTTTTTTCCACGACGCTTTTATTTTGCTGGGTTAATCAGTGTATCAGTTTCTGTGAAGACTCAAGACTTTTGCCTTTTAAAAAATACTAGCAATATCACCAGATATTTTCAGGCAGTACGTATCTGAGGCACTACTGCACTCGCTAGGAGATTAACAGCACTTGGCTTTGCGCCTCTGGTCTTGTGCCTGATAATACATCGTGGGAGCATTGCATTAACTGTCAATAAATGTCTGTCATCTCTTTGGGCTTAATTACGGAATGGTTTTAGAACAGCACACAAAGGAAAGTTTCAGCCCAGCTTTTAAATGTGATACAGCCCTTTGTATGAATAACTCTTGTGGTGCCTGGATCTATCAGCAGTGTCCCCATTAATAAAGTCCTGCTTTGTTTATGTGGCTTTGAAGCCCTAAAATGTATGAGTTCATTTTTTTATTTCCCTTTAGCAGCTCTGTGTTGATAAAACAGACAAGAGAAGAGTTGCATTTCTTTGCTGAACAGGATACTTAGGCAGGATTGTGATGGTCTTCAGATGTTTCTCATCTTTCCCTGTTCTTTGTCGTTGTTGTGTTTGATTCTGGGAGAAATGCTTTTAAGTGCCTGACTACGATTTCAAGACAATCTAAGAAATTGCTCCCAGGTAATTGGATTGTGCCTCGCACTGAACCCAGTCCTGTTTGCAGTCAGAGAGGATCAGTAATGAAGCCAGTGTTGGATGGATTTTTATACACTCTGGAAACCCTCATACTTCTGTTTGGAGAAGCTAGAGCCAGGAAAGCTGTTGGGAACTGACAATGCTGTAGCTAACCTATGCTAATATTGTGCACGGGTACTCTTGGTACAGGGTAAGAGTACCCAGATGGTGAATTATTCCAGAGTATTGTCTTCTGAAAGCTCGGCAGAGCTTTTAGCTTGTGAACTTGCATCTAGACAGCTATTTGATTGCTTGTTTTGAGCAACTGGGGGAAAGACTGAACTGGGTGTGATCACTGTGTCCTCAGATTGTTTGCAAGGCAGAAAGAAAGGCAGCATTTTAAGACTGAACAGATGACAAAAATAAATGTTCAGTTTGAATGGTATTAAGGGAAGAAACAGAAAACTAGAGATAGTGAAAACTCTTAAACATTTTCTAAAGGTCTAAGTGATTGAGGAGCCTTTCTCCTATTTTAAAGATGACATAGGCAGTCAAGGCCCAGAGTCTTAAAGTTGTGATACAGATGGGTGGGTCTCAGTAGGGGGTTCAAAAACTTTGTCAATTGTATGTAAATGATAAGGATTGAGATTGGTTCTTTACCAATTTTTTGTAGCTCTACTAAAGAAAAAATGAAGAAGCCCTATCAGCTCTGGCCAGGTACCTCTTTAAATATTCAGTGTGGTTTGCATTGCATCGAGTAGCTTATTTGCTTAATTAAGACATCAGTTTTGAGTTATGTGACTTGCATGTTTCCGTACTCGGATTAATGTCTTCATCAGATTGATTATGACATCTTTTATAATCAATGGACCTTAATGCTTTGTTTGCATCAGGCATTTTTAAGTAGTTATTAATTAAACCTGACAACTTCAAGTTACTTTCTACTGCTTTCCTGGTGTATTCTTATTCTGCATCACAGCTGAATCTATGTCCCATTTCAGGGGGTGGTTTAGCCATATGGAAAGTCAGATTCTGTTGCTTCTGTTCCTCTTGTGTAGTGTCTTGCCTGTGGAAGACCTTTTCCTTGCTCCTCGCTTTTTTCGTTTTCAGTGGGACTAAGATACCAAGGCAAATCAAGATTCTGTGCAGTGTGGTTAAATGGCGAGCAGAATGATTAAAAAAAAAAAAAATTTTTTTTTTTGAAGACTGATTCTGGTCATATTGGCTGATGGAAGACAAGTGGCTTTCTCCTGACTTCCAGCAGAATGGGCAGATGTTCCCCATGTTGCTCAAGATGAGAGAGGGGCCAGAGTCCCTCTGCTTTCTTAATATTGTCCTTCTGCCCTTACCAACTCAAAAATCATCTGTGATGTCTTACTAAAAGCTGATGTGCTTTAGGATGAGTGCTTCACATTTTAAAACTTTCAGTGCTTCCACTAACCTCAGGTGCATGTATTCCACTGAAGAGCAATTTCTGGAGCGTTATTCTTCTTATTAAATATTTAAAATCTCTTTATGTTTTTGCACCCTGGAAAAAGATGAGAAGCATACAGTCTTCCAGCTTCTTAACGTGAACTGGCATCTCTGATAATCATTCAGGTTATACCAACAAATTTGCTGTTTCACAGCCATTTGATGATAAAATCTAAAACTTTAAAGCAAATCAGAGGTTTGTGGTATTTTTTCCAAGTGACAGAAAACTAAAGGAAGAGTTTAAATTACTGTAATTGAATCAAGTCACTTTAATGTGTTCCTACTCCTGAGTAGAAAAGGTCCCAAATGATCTCTTTCTCATTGTCTTTCAGGATTCTAAATAACAACATTAAAAATAAGGATAATTATTAAGACTGTGATGCCAGCTATTGGTAAAAATAAACGTAAAGCCACTATGTTTACAGGGTATCTACACAAATAATGGTTCTCCATGCTCTGTGCTACTTGGTTAGCTAGTGTTTTTCATTTTCTGAGCTCTCTTGGTAGCATTCGTGAAGTTTGTTGAAAACAAGGGATCCGACTAAAACATGTTAAATTAGAGTTCTGCACAACTGGCAGGAGGTAAATCAATATTAGACAAATGGGAAAGAACATGAGCATTTAAAAGGAAAAATGTTGTACTCAAGATTCTAGGAATATTAAAGCAACTGAGACAAAACAAAAATAAAGCATCAAAAATGTATCCTTTCAGTGTTGTTTCAAAAAGTGAAGAATTACATACAGTGGTGATTATGGAGATTATTCTCATCTTCATTTTCAGAGCTTTGTGTTTCTTGAAGAAACAAATAATGTTTAGACTGAGATGGTACCCACAAGAAGCACTTTGTAAATATTAGTGGTGTAGGGGTTTTTTGACAACTGAGTTAGAACCATTTGTCTCAGCCTTCTATAAATGGCTCCGTTAGCAGAATAAATAGGTTGATATCAGCTGGGCAGGGAATAATGGGTAAGATCCAGCATTGTGTGTGTGCAGGGTTGTCGTGTGCCAGGATGCTCAGTGCTCACCCTACAGCGAATAGGAGCTCCGTGGGAACAGCTGTGGGCGTGCTGGTGATACCCTTCTGCATCTGAACTCCATCACCCCCCAGGTGGAAAGGGGTGCTGACACATCACAGAATCATAGAATTATTTAGGTTGATCGTTGAGTCCAGCTGTTAACCTAACACTACCAAGTCCACCACTACGTTGGCTTTGCTTGGTACACCTGGGATTTGGGCATGGTCCCCTGGGAACTTTGGAGAGGAATGATAAACATGTTTATTTTCTGAGAAGAGCCATTCTGAATGTGTATATCTCTTGCCATCCTGTGATTTTTTTTTTTTTATTTTTTTTTTAATGTTTCTAGTCAGACATATTACTGGAATGAGCTGAAAACAAGGTTTCTCAGAGGTACTGTAAAGCAGGCATTGTGTGTTGGCTGTGAAGGAAACTCCTCACACGTGTCGTCATTTTATGCATATTTACCCCACTGTCTGAATTATAAGACATCTGTAATTTTAAAATGTTTAAGTGGAGACTGGACAGATGAAGGAAAAAGGAGAAAAAGTAAACGAGTCAGTTTTAGGATAAACCATCCTCCAGGGATTTGGCACAGCTGTGAGAATAATTTTTTGTGCCAAGCCTTGTACCCCTGAAAAATATAGCTAACTTCAAGTGTCGCTGATTTCTGAGTCTTTGGGATTTTATCTATCCAGGGTGTTGAAAGGAACTGGATCCTGAATGGGAAGCTCATTTCCACCCACTTTTTAATTTCTGCAGCTAGAACTGGACCTAAGTGATTGCCTTTAAATCTTCATCACATCAAACCAGGTTTGAATCAAGGAAAATACTGCTTGGTTACTCGTTCAACTGAAAACGGCTATCTCTTAGGGCAGATCTGCCTAATATGGTGACTTTGAAGTTGTGAAAATTTGCATCATCTCACAGTCTCTCCCTTTTACCTCCTCCTCCCCCTCAGTCCCTCCCTTGCCATGGGGCTCAGCAGCGCATGGGTCATGAGCCCTGGTTTCTGTGCCTTATACCACTGCTGGTTCAGGTGGGTTTGGGATTACTGGGCTGTTACTGGCCTGAGATGGAATGATTTCATTCACATCTAAACTCAAAATTTGGTTACAGCTGAAGCAACACTGAATTGGGTAAGCAACAATATAAGAACACCATATTCAGCATCGACAACAATGGGAACATGCTGGTTTAACTGCACAAGTGATGTAGATTAATGAAGGAAATGATATGTGATTCCCATTAATGAGTTAAGTTCATGTTGCTTGCATGGGTGGTGTGAAGCAATGTCAGCCAGGAGCCCAGCCCACTGTCTGAAGTTGGTTATCACACTGATGGATGGATTTTTCAGTGTGTAGAAAAATGTTCTGGGCTTTTTTTTTTTTATATTTTTAAAAAGAGGAGCATCCTGCTTTGGAAATGAAATGGAAACAATTGCTAGAGAAAGTGCATTGTCAACACTGTAAATCATTGAAGGGTCAAAATAATAGGATAAAGGATAGACTGAGCATGAGGGAAGATGAGGGGGTTTTGAACTCCTCAGAGTGAAGTGCAAGAATCCCAGGTAGTCCATGCTGAGTAGATTGTGAGGGACAGCAGGAGAAATAGTTGTCTTCCTTCAGATTATCAGTGCAGTTTTTTCATCTGGTAAAGCCAGGAAGCCAGAGCCTCCATGGAGACTCTGCAATCACAATATAAATTCATTCAGCAAAACTCGGAGTGAAACCCAAGTCTCTTTAGGTTAGAGCTTTTCAAATATTATTCCAAGGCTAAAGTCTGTATGGGTTAGGATTCTACTTTATTCTGACCTGCCAGGATGAAATTTTTACTTGGTTCTCAAGAATGAGTTCTCTTTCCTCAGAAACTGCCTTTGATAATTTTATTCTGTTAAGGAGGAAATACTTTAAAAAGCAGATATTTCCCAGGATGTGGAGCACATCCTCAGAAATTTTAGTTTCTAATTCTGACATCAGAAATGATTGCTTTTGGAGATCGCTGTAACGTGCTTGTAGTTAATGAAGATATGATAGACCATCAAGATTGATACCATCTTTCCTTATTTCATGCTTCCTTCCCTCCTCTTTTTTTCTTGTAATGAATTTGCAGTTATGTTTTGATGGCAGAGACTTGCTGTGTGTCTCCACAGACAGGCTAGTAGCACTTTGTTACCGTTACCGGACCTTATGCCATCTTTTCAGGCTGCAAGACGTTGTTCGGCTGAGCTGTTAAATTTGTTCACAATAATGCACATTGACCTAGTTCTGAGCTTACCCCCATGCTCAGAATAATGACCGGTCTTGCCTCCCAGACCTAAGCAATCAGTGAAGCTGCAAGAGGCTTGTTTGTGCTTTCTGTTGATGTGTATGAGTATGCTTAGTTTGAACAGTATCATTTATATGATGTCTTTCAATACCCAGAAGCACACAGTAAAATCTTGACCCTGTTATGTTTAATTGTGAAGACAGTTCCTGTGGCAGTACTCACGTTAATATATTCAGTCTTAGTTCCCAGCTAAGTTTTATGCATCTTTTCCAGCTTGTCATTCAGTTGAACTTGTGTTTGTTGATTAAGGGAAAGTCATGGTACCACATCAGTGCCTTAGGGACCTCCCACTCTTCAGCCTACAAGAAGGCAGGAACAATTCCAGTCATACCAGTTTTAGTTCAGATACAGTTGATTTGCTGTAAGTTCTGTACCTAGAATAATTTTCTTGCTGTGTTCTTTGTCTGTCATGTTTTTCAAGGTCATTTGTTCAGGTTTGCCTTTGAGCTGTAGTTCTTAATGTTGTTAGATGTCTGTAAAGTCATCAAAGGTGTTTCAGGAAGGACTTATTCTGAGTATGACTCTAAAACCTGTGAAAACCTTTGAAAATATATATGGATTAGGGAAGTTCCTCAGGGTTACGTATGAAAGAGAGAAATAAGAGAAATTTAAAAAGTCTTTTCATGACAAGTTGAAGTAGTCTTGAAGCAGGTATAAGGCTTCATTTTATACCTACTGATTTCGAAACAAAAGGTTGGGTCCTTTGAGGCTTGGAAGTGCACGGTATGCACAACCTTTTCTTTATCCGCTGAGAGTAGAAGCACCATATCCTCCACACTTTTGAGTGTCCCAGCATTTGATAATAGTAGATTGCGAATCTCCCCTTTTGTGTGTATATTCTTCAATGTAAATGTCACTAAAATATTTCTTGGTTTAGTATTAAATTTAGTGTTTCCCTAAACCCCTTACTCTCTGTCCAGCTTCTGCTGGTGGTTTTATGAGGCTTCGTGCTGTGCAGGCTTCCTCTGGCTGCAGAAGGACTTGAATTTGTTCTGCAGACTGCTGTTAGGGGCTCTGCAATGGGAGCAGTTCCTGGCTAGATGGCAGAGAAATGTTCTTGGCTATGCTGAGGTAAATCAAAGGAGCCTGTCCAGATCTACCTTGGTATAAATGAGAGCACATCTCAGTCCTAGACGTTTGTTCTTGTATTTCTTTGTACTTGTACTGTGGTCTGGAGTTAAAACCCTCAGAGTTATGGATTAATAATTTATTGCCCTCAGGCTAAGCAAGAGTAAAACTTCTGATTTTATTTCTTGTCTAACTTTAAAATAAAAGTTTGTGAAAAGAGCTTATATTCAGTGCCTAATCCTGCCAGACTTCATGAGTAATTCTTATTCACACAAACAATCCTACTGAATACATTGGTGTCCTGAAGCTGATGGACTCATGTAAGTAAGGAGTTTTAAGAGTGGGTCCTTACAGAACATTTAAAAACCTTTTATTTATAAAATCTCATACATCCTAATTACTAGCTCACAGTTCCTATGCTTTGTCATGTTAATAAGCATGGTGAATCATTTTTAATAGCTGTTGTGTTTCTCTGTAAGCTCTGACAGCGTCTGTGGTAGACTGTGACAAATAGCACCTGTTCAAATGCCATACATGTGTATGTGCGTGCTTCTCAGAAACACACTTTTTTGTTTCATATCAAACATGGCCCCTTATGCAATGACCTACTACAATTCTAAATGCTGGATTTTTTTTCTTTTTTCTTTTTTTTTTTTTTTAAGATTGCCTAGAATTAAATTTATTCCCCAAATGAAGGGATCCACCTTTAGCTTAATTGAGAGAAGACCAGTGTATGATCCAAGACTCATACTTCAGTATGTTTTAATAAACTGGATTAATTGAGCTGCTTATAAAAAAGTGTTACAAGGCGCGGCATATTGCTGTATGCATGTATCAGTGTGAAAAACCAAAGTCATGTGAGGATTTGTCAGGTATAACGGCAGCAGCCTGATTCTTTTCTGAAGCCTCTGGAGTTAGCATTTCCCTGGGCTTTTCTTTCCTCCTCCTTGGTTGAGAAGATTTTTCAAGCATGATATAAAGATCAAAGAGAGTTGACGACATGATTTTCTTCCCCCCACTTTTTGCTTCCTTGGCATCCTTTGTTCTGATTATTCATGCTTGAATATCCTTGCAAAAAGGACGGTGTCTATTTGTTCTTCTTTTACCCCTGGAAGTATGGGTAAATTAACCAATTAGAACTCTAAGCTCAGGGTACTGTTTATTGTAGAAGGCTAACAAGCACAAGGAGCGAGATAAACAGTAGGCTCAATGGTGGCGTGTGCAGTTGGTGAGCTGTGCAGATTAATACCTGTTTAAACTCAGATTGCATCTCCCTGGAAGAAAGAAGCCAATTACCACCATCCTGGCCTTTGTGGTGTTAGCAGTAGCTTAGACACGATAGATTTCATCTTTCTTTCCAGTACTCTTCGCCACCATCACTTCAGAGATCTCTACAGGGTCCTGGCATCGTATGCTGTAGTCCTTGCCTTGAACTTTGTTGTAAGAGCTATATGAGGCCCATAATGACCTACTTAACAGGATTTTGATAGTGCTTTCCTTCTCAATAACCTAGTTATTGCCTGTGTACCTTCCTTAGCTCAACCAACCTCAGTTGCAGGCAGAACTGTTGAGGAGACAGAGTACAGATCTCAGGGGAATTCACAGAAATAATTTGCAATCCTGACAGAGAGCAATATTTTCTTAATTATCTTTTTCCAAGAATTCAAGAATCCACTGGAGTATGTCAGTTTATACCACTCTTGGCATTCTTAAAAGTGGACCATTATTAAAAAGAAAAAAGAAAAAGTAATTGTACCACAGAAAGATCCTACTCTACAATTTTTAAGTTATTCTATGCATCACTGGAGATTTCAGTGCAAAATAATGAAGCAAGAGACACAGCTGCAGTTATATTAAATAGCACAGAAAGGTATAAAAGAAATCAGACCCTTTATTTTCAAAATGTAAAGGAAAATGCAGTGTCTGAGTTTAGGAGCAAACCGCTCCTAAGAGCGGGATATGTTGTGATTGCGCATTTTGAGGTTCCTTGAACCTTCAAGTGAATTCTGTTGTATGAGCTACTGATTTTTCCATCCTATTTCCATTTATGAAAGCTAGTAGAGGTGGCCTGACTTTGAGCCATTCATTGCTGGAATTTCAGCTGGCCATTAAATGTATTCAAATAGTCACAATATAACCATAATGATCCACTTTCACTTAAAATAAGTTAGTGTAAAATTGCACAGACTGGTGTTTTGACTTAAAATGGTACGGGGTCAAAGTAGAACAGTGTTCAGGCTGTTTATCCATACACCTGCCATTATTTTCTGTCCTCCGTTGTCATGAGCATGAGTTTTGTCTCCGTTCATTTTGTGCATTCACTTACCCGTTCGCAGGGATAATGCATGTCTCAAAGAGATGCCTTCGCAGTCATCACCTGCGTATTCATTGGGCTGTCTCTGAAAAAAGGTGTAGGTCCTTACAAGCTAGGCTCAGCAGTGCCTGACTTCAGGTTTCTGAATCAAGTCCTAAGCCCCAGGTTTGGTTTCTGTGCTGCCCGCACCATGAGTGTGTGCTACAGGTGAGTCCCTGAACGGATCTGTTCTGTAACACTCTCCTGTCCTGCTCCCCAGTTACTCAACTGGAGAGCTGTGCAGCGTGACCCGAAGCTTTTCTGCAGCCTGCACAGCTGAGTTTCCGTTCTCTGGAAACCAGAGTACTAGAAAGTGTGGGAACAGGCAGGAAAATAGGCATCTAGATATCTTTAGCATAGATTCAGGATACGGTCAGTTTTTGTACCTGTTTGCAGAAGGCAGAAAGCGCTCCAGACCAGACATGGTCATTATCATTTGGGTTTTTTTCTCCGCAGGAGTGTTTCTGAACCCCTGCCGCATAGCCAAGGCCGAGACAAAGCCGTGAGCATGTGCCTCCCTGAGTCCCATTAAAATGGGATGGTCTTCAGGGGTAGTCGCCTTCAATCCTTTGAAAGGACAGAGCTGAGCCCACTGTTTGCTTTGGAAGGGCAGTGAGGTGGGACAACAGTGCTCTTGAGCTGGAGCCGTGAGTCTGGGTACTAAGTTGCCCTCTGGAGTGAAAACCTCTGATTCTGAACATCTGAGGCAGCGCTCTGACTTCTTGGCTGGGCATTCCCTTCAACTCCCATGCTGAAGCTGTGCCACCCATGCCAGAAACTCTTGGGGCTGGATTGAGAAGGCAAAGGCGAGAGGGACCATGATACTGTGCCCTGTATTCATGGTGGCATGTAGCTTGCTTCTCATACAGCGAGAGTGAGGATAAAGGGTGATGAATGAATGCGGTGATGAAACGGGTATCTCTCTGCCACTTCCGTAATTTCATCCAAGCCAACTGGTAAGTGTTGGAGTGCCAGGAAACAACATGTGGGTTTCCAGGGATCCAAGGAGGGATTTAAAAACATTTTTATGTTGCTTACTCACCCATGTTACATTTCTGCTACACCAGTGGGTTCTCAACAGCACAGCAATAAGTACGATATTAGTACAGTTATGGTTAGGTTTTTGTAATTATGTAAAAGCAGTTTCATTTATCAGTTTTTATTTCCCACCCGCATTTTTTACTGCGTGTTCTGAGATGCCTTAAAGTGTCTCTGAAACAAACAACACGGTAGCAGTCAAGGTTGTTAAATCCATAGCTCCTGAAGGAAACTAAATGTTTTTAATAGAAAATGAGACAAAGGTCATTAATGCAATGTGTTTGTGTGCCAGGCTGGGTGCTTTCTTCCTTGCAGTTGCACTTACTGACGCTGATACGGTTCTGGCTGCTGCCAGTGCCTGCCTTTCCCTGAAGGGACAGCCTCTCTGGGGAAGAAGTATGAGACCTGACCCCTGACTTCCATCCTTTTTTTTATTTATTTTATTGAGTGGAGAGGCAGGCATGGGTGTGAGAGAGAGAGAAGCAAGTCCCTTGGAGCTTTGCAGAGGCACGATGTGCACAAAGTGATGCTAAAGTCCCTTTGGAGGGGGGGCAAGGCAGGCAGGCGGGGGGGTGGTGTTAGGAGTGCCTTCTGTGAGCTGGCACGCAGGACGTGGCAGGAGAGAAGGCTTGGGTGAGGTTGCAAGAGGGAGGTCTGGGCTGGAGCTTCCATTTCAAAGCTTTTTGAGGGCAATAGGTTTATTGCACCTGGGAAGGGCTGGGAAGCTAGTGGTTGGGTGCGTGCGTGGCTAGAGAAGATGGGGACCAAGCTGTAAGAACTTTGAGTATTAGTGCAGTAGACAGTCCTGACTCCTTATGGGCATTAGCATTGTAGAGCACTTTGAAGAGTCTGTCTTTACGCAGAAGGTACTGCTCAGCCTTAACGGCACATGGTTAAGCTGTTGTTTTGTTAACACATGTTACAGGGATAGATTTAGGCTGAGCCTAGCAGAGCTTTAGCTCTTCTCCCACTGCCTCTCTCCTCTCCTTCCTTGGTATGGTGCAAGAGAATCAGAACAAGACTGTGGCTTCCCTCCACCTCCTCAACCCCATGTGCTACACGCAAGGAATCGGAGACAAAAAGACGGTGTCACACACAGAGCGAGCGGCTGTCACTTCTCCCCATCAGCCGCTTCGTGCCTGTGACTCAGCCTGCCAGGGGACCTCCAAGGAGCCTGCGTCCCTGTTGCATCACCCAGTGCAATGTGTGTGGAAAAGATGCATCTGCTCCTTTCAAGGGTGCTTAAAGAGCTGAAAACATATTTCAGCACCTTGGGGTGGGGTGAGAAGACATTAGCCTGCAACTAGATACCAGTTGTGAAGTACACACAATTTTGGGGAAGACTGAGCTAGTGGACTGCAGTACACAGAGCTGATTCCCTCCAGAGAGGATGCGAGTGAAGGAGGGGTAGACAGCAGCATATGGCAGTTCAGCTCTGAAAAGTCACTGTGCAAAATGGCACCTCCTTATTTAGCAGATCAGCTTCCTCTCTGGATGCCCTAACTCAATTTTGTAGAAGACCTAATTCTTTCCTTGATAACTGAATGGATTTGGTCTGGAAATAGAGAATCTCATGGTTCCTCTGACTGAAGTTTTTTCTGAAGTGGAAAGACACTATCAACTTCAAGGCAAATAACATATGTTGGAGGAGAATTTCAGGAGGCAGCATACCAAGATTTTAGGCCAAACCCTGAGAAAACATTTGGAAAGCATTTCAGAAGTAGCTAAATGCAGAAGAAAGAATCACGAAAGAAAAAGTCCATTTACTTTCATCCACTCCTGAGCTGGACAAAAATCAAAGGAACACCTTCACTTAACCGTGGACACATCTTGGAAACATCTGCAGGCTGATGCTTCAAATAACGTCCTTCCTCCTGCTCAGAAAGATCTGCAGGCTGGGAGGGGAAGCACAGGTAGGAGGAGACTGGGGCTAGTAGAAAGAGAAGAGAAGTTGTATTTGGTCTGGCAAGTTGCACGTTTTATTGTCATTTGAAGCTACCTTAAGCTGCATCTCATGCTCTGTGAATCACCTTGGAGAAGTCATGGAGCGCTGCCATGAGTTGATGAGCAAATGGTAGTAAGTCAGTGACATAACTAGAGTGACGGGGTTGGAGTAGAGCCAGAAGGCCAGATATGACAAAAATAGCTCAGTGTAACCAACAGATTTTGTTTTCCTATATATGTGGCCCTTTTATGGCTACACATGATTATTTCTCATGTTTCAAATCAGCATAAGAAATACTCATTTTCAGAGCAAAAATTAGAGCAGGAGGCATACAAAGTATTTGTTTAAATTTTGACTTTCCAGCATGTTAGTGGTCAGGTATAAAATTTGCTGGCCTCGACCTCCTGAAGGAAAAAAAGAAAGAGATGTTAAAATAATCTGTATCCATCTACCTTAGGGAAAGCAGTCAGATGGTGTGATTCCACTCAAAGTAGTTGGAGCATTGTAAAAGTGATGAGGAGAAGGAAAACTTAGAAATGTTGGTTTATTCATTGGCTGGGAAAGGGAAGGAAATATATATTTTTCTAGGAGAAGAATGCACTTTTGGTTTCATGGTTTGTATAGTATGTCCCAGTTACACTTCTAGGCATTGAATGGGAACTCAAATAAGACTAGTCAAGGCTGACTAGAGGTGTGTGCTCAGAATTTGTCATTATCTCTTGTCAAGGTCATAGACTGTCCTTATGTCATCTTGCACTGGTATTGAATTTCAGCAGACCAAATTTTGAAAGTTTTTAGGACTGCCAGAGGTAATCAATTGAGATAAATCTGCGGAGGGAAAAGAAGTTGAGGGAAGATGAAAAGTGCTGACAGTTAGCTAACTTAGTAAAACTGTAAGCCTAAGGGTTACACGTGCCATCTAGCAGTAAGAAAAAAGCCTAATAAAAAGAAAGGAAATTTGATACCAGACTTTGTCCTAGAAGGTAAACGATTATATGAGAAAGAGGGGTGTATGGAAGGTTAAATGTAACTCTTGCAGATACTTACTGGAAGTCTCAAGCAATAAAATTTGCAGGATTGAATAAAAGGAAATGGGAGGATTTAAAGTAACATTTATTAGAGCATAAAATAACTCTTAGGAAAAGGTTTTAAGAACAATAGGAATATAAGTCAGTAAAACAGAATGACTCTGAAGTAAATTGTGAATGACCAATTATACAGGTTTGCTTGTTCTGTTTGTGGGAGCTTTTGCACATTCTGAATTTTATAGTAGTCTCTGACCAGATTTCTCTTCAATGAATCGGGTGCGATTCTTTTAATGCAGAAACTGCAAATGTATAAAGGGATACCATAACAATGATTTACGTTATTAAAACTGAGAATGTGTTAATTAATATGCAATATCCTCTAGATTAAATAGCCAAATCTTCATCGGGCTTCTGGTTTGTGTGTTTACAGTCATTCAGATATGAAAAAAAATCTACATTTGAGCATATACAGCTGCACTTGAAAATGCATTTGAATAGCTGCATAGCTAATTAGCTGATACAATTATGTGGGCATATTTTGTACATACAAATAAGGAGGCGGCGAAAATGTAACCTTAAATATAATTTATTTTTGACACTGTTTTGATAATTTAAAAAGCTATTAGTCATTGCTTATTGCAAGTGCCAGGAAAATTTCATTTGTTGCCCACGTATTCCCTGTGTGGTAATAGTAACTCACCAGCCCTGTTGCAGTAAGCGAGGATGGAGAGCAGATGACATCAGTGCACAGAGCAGTATGTGAAAAGGCAGGGTGAACCTCAACCTCTGAACCAAGTACCAAGAAAAAGTTTGCCAGATGAAAAGGTGATTTAAGCATTGTTTCAAAAATCAATTCCAAGGCCTGTGGGGATGAGATCACAGTAGCTTTGAAAGTAGGACTTAGGTAAATAAATGACAAATTACTGTTTCCAAAACCCAGCCTCAGTAATCCATATTCAGTCAACTTTTGACTTTGCGGCTTAGATTTGATGGCTAGAAATAATTGGGCTGAAATTCTTGTGGTGGATAACAATTGCAGGTCAATTTTTTAGAACGTATGACCACATGATAGGTGATTTATATATGCTATACCGCATAAATGTAATTATGCATGTCTCTGCGGAAGAGAAAATGGACCTGGTAATGAGGAGCTGGAACTGATGCATGGTGAGTTGATACTGTGAGACATTTATTTGGGGTGAAAGGGTCCATGAAAAGAGGAAAAGTGTGTTGCACCAGTGGAGAATAACTTGGAGAGAGAGTAAAGAATCTACTTAAAAGGAGAAGAGATTTGCCAAATTATGAGAAGTAAGAAAAGATACCACAAGCGACTCCTTTGCCTTTTCTTTATTAGGAAAGTAGCAGAAAGGGGGCTAATAGATGAAGGTGTTTTATTCATGCTTTACTAAAAGTGGAGTTCAAGATTTGGTTGAGGAGAGTGAACGTTAAACACTGACGGGGTGTTAAGAATGGGTGTCCATAAGGGAGGTGCTCAGCAACAGCTATGACACATGCAGGAGAATTTGGAATGAAAATGTCCATAATATCTATAAAATTCCTCCCTGCTCTCTGTCTGGGATGGCTTGGCTGGGGGTAGTGGAGCTTTCACTGCTCCTGTATCTCTCAGGTGGAAATAAAGGAGTTTAGGAGTGGTAGGTGGGGTGGAAATGAGGATCCATGTTGTCTGTTCTCTCACCTTGTCCCCATCTTGTCCCTACAATTTTGGGCTCGGTGTTCAGGAAAGCTCCTTTGTAGTGGTTTCTAATTCTTTGCTTTCTCTTCTTTCTTTCATTTGGTAGAACCACACAGGATGCAGTAGGTCTGCTGGAGCTGAGGAAGCGCTGGTTCCCTGTGTGGAAAATAACCATCAGTCTGAAAATCTTAACAGGTTTACATGCAAAAAGAGCGAGGACGTTCTACGCTGTTCTGTATCCAGAATTAAAATGAGCCTTCTTAATTTAGATGGAAGTAGGCTGTCCATATTGCAAGACTGCATCTACAGTTTGGGCATCTTTATTAGCTGTGTATTTATAACATTTCATGACACTGTGGCAAACACACAATATCCAAGTATTCTGAAATAGCTGCCAATTAATGCTCATATGATGCCTGTACATACATTAGGAAAAGTAGCTTGCTTTACTGTCACGGACTGGTGAATTCAATGACCCTGATTTTCCTTTCACTGTAGCAAATTCCCAGTTGTCTTAAGTCAGTGGGAATGCAGAGTATACATAAAACAGAGGCAAGAGGCCAAAAGCATGAGATCCTAGCATTAGGATTAGAGAATGGGATGTATTACAGAAGGGATATCTAGGTGATTAGCTCTACTTATTTTTTTATAGCTGGGCTTTGGTTTTGTATAAATATAATGAATAGTAGGATTTCTAGGGTTTGGAGGAAACTAGCGTTTTTTTGTGTCATGATTCCTGGAGAATGCAGTTTTGTTTCAAGTCTTTCTGCCTCACTTTACCAGTCCAGGATCAGGAAGGCTATTTACTATTTTTAGACAACGATGTTTATCCAGAAGCAGAAGAGGTAACACCGACTGACATTGTTTGACCCTTTCACTGGCTTCTCTTTTGCTGTTTGGCTCTCCTGCATGTGTATGTGCCTTAGAAGGGATGCTTGAGTACTCTGAAAGGAAAACCACAGCCCTTTTGTTATGCAAGGACCATCAGGTTTTCATAGTGCCATTGCGTGACCAAGGTATCTCCCCTCTAAAAATAAGGAATAATGTGCGCTCTTTTTCAACTTAGATACACATTCATCGTTATAAATATGCATGTATGTATTTCCTGCTGGTTCCCATCAAAAGTACCTTTGTATGAGCAGACACCTGACCAAGCTACGGACATCGGAAATTTGCATGCACAGGCTGGGTACATGTGAAACCACTGTCTGCAGTGATCGCATTTAACTTGAGAATTAAGGAGTTATGCTCCATAATACAAATTGTTGAACATGTTCAGCTTGGATAAAACAGGAAGCATTTAGTAATAAATATAGCTGCCTAATGTGAATCTTATGGAAAGCTTCTTCCAGAATGGCGCTTAACTTTTAATTACAGAACGTTTCAGGTTTACATGCACCACGACATGGTAGAATTACATTGATTTTTTTATTTGAACAGCACTTCTGCTCTTTCAGTGAGTATCTTATCTCCATGGAGAGATCAGTTGATACGCAGTGCTGACTTTTGATGTAAGAGTGCCATTCTTTAAAAAGTTATGAATATGGAGGATCTTTTGTTGCTGCCAAGAAATTAAAAATAAATCCCCAAAGGCTCTGTGTGCAGAGATTTTCAAAGGACCTAAAGGACCCTGCTCACCTAGGACAGTTTTGGTTGCCCAAAGATGGGTGTCCAGTGCTCTTTTAGATGTACTAGCACATCTTGCTTGGCATCCAGATGTTGGCATTGTCATATCTGCCATCCTCAGGGATCCCAGGGTATCTCGGATAGTGCTAGGTGCCTCTGTGCAGGCACCAGATTCGAGCTCTGTGTTTCCACTGGAAGCCAGTGAGCGCTGGTGGCTGATTTGACCCTTAGTGCTTTCTGGCCCTGCACTCCTGAGGGCTGTGCTTGGAGACCCACAAACATTTAATGTCTCAGATCTCATGTCTGTCATTTCCCTGCCTGTTCAGGGAAATATATCTATGTATGTATATACATATATATGTATATGTATGGGATATTTATAGGGGGAAAAAAATTTATAGGGAAGTGTTCACATATATTTATATATATTTAAGCATGGTCTTAGTACCAGTTATGTGTTTACTTGGTTTTCTTAGGTGATATAGCAGACTAGGGTCCTGATTCTGAGAGAGGCAGAGAGCTTCTTACAAGCTGCTTGGCACTTGCTAACTTACATGAAAAGTGCAGGGATTCAGCATATGCTTGGATTAGGCTCTAAAATAATGAAGTATCTGCTTTATACCATATTTGTCTCTGTTCAAAGCCTTTTATCCTTCACTCCTCCTCTTCCTTCACAGTGTTTCAGGAAATTACATATTTCTTTTTGATTTATTAGTTATTGTAAGCATAAAACCACCAAGTGATCTTAGTTCATTCTCATATTTTATCTGAAAACAGTGCAATTTACATTTCTTAGTTGACCACAAGAGGTTTAGCTAAGTGCTTTCTGTCTCCCACTCTCTTTCTATAAACCCATCTGTGTTTGCTCATGTCTCATATTTATTTCACACTTTGTTTCCCTTCTAGATCATGAAGCTATCCTTTACAGCCACAAAAACATCCCTGTAATGACTACAGAGATGCAGAATTTTATATTATGAACTGGACTCGCTATATAGCATTGGTTGTATTTTTCCTGCTGACCAGTTCTGTCTGGCAAGTGTTCCCAGGGGTCCCCTCCGCTCCAGCCCCTCAAAAGCCTGAGGATTGACCTCTCCAGGAGCCAGCTTCCATAGCCCCTTCAATTCCTATTGACTCAGTTGAAGCTAGGGCTTGTGGAGTATGATGATATGCTTCAGCACAGGGTTTCTGAGACCAAATGGGGCTGCAAGTTCCCATCAGGGTATAGAAGTATTCAGCAGCCAAATACTTATTTCGTGTAGCTGTATGGGATTGACTTTGGAGAGCAAATTTTTGTGTTGGGAAAGCGACTGAATGAACTGCAGAGCAGCTGCTTGATCAGAGCTTAAGCTAAATGGCTCTGTGTCAGAGTGAGCTACTGAGACGGCTGAATGCATTAAATAAAATGAGGTCATTTAAAGTGTAAAATAAATAATACAAAAAGAGTTATGCAGTACAAATCAGATTACATGCTTTCCTTTCAAGCATCCTCATTAAGTAGCTGTTAGCTACTTATTTACTGATCTTTATTCAGATTTTTAGATGCTTATATCCATGTTTACTTTTTACTTGATGAGCAAGCAAATGGGATATGAATTCACATTTTATGAGATGTTAGTTATTGAAAATTTTCAGGAGGAGAGACAATGAAAGTTATTTTTGTGCATGTTTCTTCAATGGCTCTTTTGTGTTAACAGTAGAGGTTGGTTGGTAGCAAGAAAACAAAATAATGAAGTTTTGTTTGGAAGTAATATCCTAGGACAAGTAAAATTCAGGGAGCTAAATCTGGGGTGTTCTGTAGTATTGCATGATACAACTATCACAGAGTTGTTGAGCACATAAGCCTTGTGCCTGTCATGGTTTAACCCCGGCCAGCAACTAAGCACCACACAGCTGCTCACTCACTTCCCCCCCACCCAGTGGGATGGGGGAGAGAATCAGAAGGAAAAAGGTAAAACTCGTGGGTTGAGATAACAACAGTTTAATAGAA
>JANHGO010000040.1:34180172-34205285 GCA_024606505.1 Aquila spilogaster
GGAGATGTTCCATTCCTTGGATCATTTCTGTGACCCTCCCCTCCTTTGGACATGCTCCAAAAGGTCTATATTTCTCCTGTACTGAGGACTCCACATCTGGACACTGGTGAAGTCTCACCAGCACAGAGGAGAGGGGCAGGATCATCTCTCTTGATCTGCTGGCTGCACTACTTTTGATGCAGCCCAGGATATGGTTGGCTCTCTAGGCTGTGAGGACACATTGCTGGCTCACATCCAGTTTGCCATCAAGCTTGAGTTTCCTCAAGTCTTTTTCAGCAGCACTGTGCTCTGTCCTTTTGTTGCTCAGCTTGTATTGATAGTGGAGGTTATCACGACCCAGGTGCAAGACCCTGCACTTGGATTTGTTGAACCTCAGGAAGTTCACTTGGGACCACTGCTTGAGCCTGTCTAGGTCTCCTTGAATAGCATCCCATCCCTCAGGCATGTCAACACACAGCTTAGTGTCATCTGCAAACAGGTCATCAGGTGCACTTGATCTCACCCTCAATGTCACCGATGAAGATATTAAGTAGCTCTGGTCAAAGTACTGACCTTCAAGGACACCACTTACCACTGATCTCTGTGTGGACATTGAGCCATTGACCACCACTTCCTGAGTATGATCTCACAACCGGTACCTCATCCATCAAACAGTCCACCCATCAAATCTGTGTCTTTCCAGTTTGGAGAGAAAGATCTTGTGGAGGACTGTAACAAAGGCCTTACTGAAGTCTAGATAGATGACATCAGTTGATCTTCCCTTGTCAGTTGATGCAGTTTTGCCATCATAGAAGACCTCTAGGTTAGTCACGCAAGACATGACCTTGGTGAAGCCATGCTGTTTGTCCCATGTCACCTCCCTCTCTTCTGTGTGCGTTAGCATAACTTCCAGAATGATCTGCTCCATGACTTACCCTAGCACAGAGGTGAGGCTGACAGCTCCCTGGGTTGTCTTTTCTACTCTTCGTAAAAATGAGTGCAACATTACCTTTTTTCCAGTGTCTGCCTCTGCTGCTCACTAGGGGAGGTGGCACTCTTTTGAACCTTCTTTTTCTGGTCTATGTACAAGTAGAAGAGTTAGGTATGTGCCTAACATTAGCGGCTTGACTGCTGTTTATGCAGTATGAGAAGCTGTAAGAGCTTCTACCAAACTTTTTATCTTCTCAGCTGGATAGCTTAAAATGGTTTGTGGTAGAACTTGCATTTACCTTGCATTCCATTGATGTTGGCTTTGATTTTGTTGAGTTGTTGAGTGGCTGGATGACATTTAACTCCAGTCTTCATTTGTTGCTGCTTTTTCTTGAAGGAAGAAGAGATGAACTCCAAACACAGCAGAAAAATTAAAAAATACTTATATTCCTGCAAATCACTTGAAAGTGATTGTTGAGGAACTAGTTAGAGAGGAGGAAAGGAAGAGAGAAGGGGATGATGAGATGAAGGAGAACATGGTAGTGAAACTGAGAAAGTTTCCTTCAGGTTAAAGACAAAAGAAACGGTCAATATCTGGATAAGTTGGGGCAAGTAGAAGAGATCATTTCTCAACTCTAGCTTCTCCTTTTCCTTATGGACTGGAATCTGACAGGTCCTGTCTACCTGGAGCTGTTTGAATTCACTTCCAGCTCCACAAATGGCAGAAGTACTTTCTGAAGAGTTTCTGCCTGTTTCTTCCATCCAAAACAGGGCCACAAAGATGATCAAAGGGCTAGAGAAGCTCTCCTATGAGGAAAGACTGAACAAGTTAGGTCTTTTCACCCTGGAGAAGGCCTAAGAGGGATCTCATCACAACAGTTAAAAAGAGCTGCTACAAAGAAGACAAGGGCTCTGTCTTCACAAGGAGCCACATAGAGAAGACAAAGGGCAGTGAGTACAATTTGCACTGGGAGAGGTTTTATGCTGATGTAGAAAAGAAATGTTTTACAGTGAGAACTATCAGTCACTAGAACAACCTCTCCAGGGGTATGGTGGAATCCCCATCGCTAACAATTTTCAAGATGCAGTTGGGCATGGTGCTAGATGATCTCATCTAGAGTCCTTTTTCCCACAAAAAGATGGACTTCATGATCTTTTGAGATCTCTTTCGACCTGAACTGTTGTGTGGTTCTGTTCCCTTTAGAAAATGAATTGTAAAGTTCCCTGCTCTTTCAGACAAAATTTGAAGTGAAGGGCTTGCTATTTCATGTCAAGTTGTCCTTTTGCCTAGGTATATTTGTGTCTTCTTGGGACTTACTCCCAGTCATGACTCGAGTCAGTGCAAACCTAGCATTTCTGGATAAGAACTTGAGAAAACATTTTGGAATTTCGCATCCAGACACACAATACAGAAACTGAAGTGAATACCTGAGAGAAAGCATGCTTGATGTCTCCATCAGAGGCACAGGGGTGCTCTCATAGAAGAGTGGATTGAAAGTCCCTGGGGTCTGTTTCTGTCAGATAGGTGTGATAATTTCTGTAGGAAGATAACATTCAGCAAAATGGAGTACTGAGGTGAGTGGGCTGCTTCAGTAGAATCCCAGCAGCGGATCTGTCCAATGTCAGGTGTCTCCCAGAGGCTTCAGAATATCTTCCTACTCCCCATCCCAACCTCTGTTCATGCTTTGTCTTTCCACTGACTTATGTTAGTGGCAGTTTTTAGTCCCCTGATGCCAGAGTTTCTGTGCTTTCATGAATTATGCACAAGTTTATTCTGAGAGACATAACAGACTCTGGAGAGTATAGCTTTGCTCTCAGGCCCCACCTGGAGTACTGCATTCAAGTTGTAGGCCGCTAGGGGCCCTCAGCACAAGAAGGATGTGGAGCTCTTGAAGCAGGTCCAAAGAAAGGCCATGAAGATTAGAGGGCTGGAGCATTTCTGTTTAAGAAGACAGACTTAGAGAGTTGGGATTGTTCAACCTAGAAAAGAGAAGACTGCAGGGAGACCTTACAGCAGCCTTTCAGTACTTAAAAGGGAGTTTATAAACAGGAGGGAGTCCGACTTTTTACATGGTTGGATAGTGATAGTACCAGGTTTTAAACTAAGAGAGGAAAGATCTAGATTAGATGTTAGGAATCCCCAACACTTCTTGAGATGTTCAAGGCCAGGTTGGATGGGGCCCTGGGCAGCATAATCTAGTTGGTGGCAATACTGCCCACGGAAGGGCGTTGGAACTGAATGATCTCTAAGATCCCTTCCATCCTAAATCATTCCATGATTCCATTCTATGACTGCCAACTACTGTGTAATTGAAAGGTGCGAATAGCTTTATAGAAACAATAAACAAATTCTATTTTAGGACATTGAAAATGTGTGGAAGTGCACGAAATGTTATTTTATGCTATTGAGAAAAAGGTAAGGATCTCACACTTTCAGGTAGCTAGGTGGACCAAGACTCTGGTTTCTTAAAGATTTCACAGCAGTAATACTTTCACTGTACAGCTCTGGCAAGTGCAGCAGCACTAGATAACTCATAATCTGCCTAATGGAGACAAATAGCTGTGGATGCATGTCAGATTTGAGTTGAGTCAAGTTAATTTAATTTGTTCATTTTACAAATTGAATTGTTTCAGCTAATTACATAGTGTGGAAAAAATGTGATGAGAGTGTTCAGACAAGAAAACTTCCTTTTTGCCTCCACTAAGTTAATGAAGCTATTAAAGAAAATGTGCATTCAGGGTATGCAAACAATGTCCATCTTCTACTGAACTTTGCAGTGACGCTTCCTATTTTGTTGTCATTTTTGTTGTTGTTTTTGTGTTGCCTGATGCAGCCTCTCACCATAGCCCCATATTACTCTGGAGAAGCCTGCCTTAGCTATTCTGCTCCAGTACTATGCAAGGAGCCTATCTTTATCCATTAGATGAGGACATCTCAGCTAGGTCTGTAAGACTGTGTCCCTGCCTTCTGTAACTCTGATAAAACAAAACAAAACAAAAAAAAGAAATGTTCAAAAGTTTGACTTCTTGGGCTGCTGCCTGTTCAAAGTGGGTTTGGGAAGTTACAGATATTATAGTTTATTGACAATAAATACAAAAATATGAAAAATTCAACTTTTTTGTGTTACATGGAAAATACCCTGTGTGAAATTATCCTGTCTCCTCCGTGGTATACCCTTTAATAGTTAATAGTAATTTTACTGTGCGCTAATTTTCATTTATGTTATTGGTTTCTTTTCCCTTGAATGTTTTGAGAGTAAAGCCAGCAATATATATGGAAATGCAAACGTCCTTGTGATTTTTGAAATCTAGATTTGTTCAAAAACTCCTTTTAGCACTGATGCCTCTACTTCAGAAAGTTTGCTGAGGAATGGTTTAGCTGCTTCTGATGTTACCATCCCACTTTTATTCCTTACGAAACAACACTTTTTGTGACATGAAAGTAGGAAAGCAACAATCAGAGTTCAGACCCCTATTGTACTTGAAGAGGTACCAATGTGCAGTAAGGTTTTTCTTGCTTAGAAATCTTGAAAGAAAAACTTGCAGAGAAATGTGAGACAAATATTGTCCTTGTTGCATAATGATGCTTTAGCATAGAATGGAGAGCTGAGGTTGAAAGACTTGGATCTGTATTGCTGTGGTTGACTTCTTTCCAATTTTGTGTCCAAGTCACAGTCTCCTATTGACCTTACTGCATATGTCTTGGTGTGTTGTTTGATCTACTTGAACACATGTAGAACAGTTACTTCAGCAAGGGAATTTGAATGTAGACATAACACTGTTGCCCAAAGTAGTCTAATGCAGCTTTTATGAATGCTTCTTTGTCATGGAAAAGTATCAGACCATGCAGAAATATTCAATAAGGACAAACTCAGAAGCTAATCCACTGAATTAGAAGTCTACTTTTTTGCTAAGCTGTGTCTGTTTTATTGTTTCCATATGCTAGTTGTCTCATTTTCTTTTCTTTTTTAAATTTCTGTATTGCATCCCATCTGTTCTGTATTCTCTAAGCCTCTGGGGTAGGTGCTGTTGCCTCTTTATGTTTCCACTGTGCCTGGGAGGAACTCCAGGTCCTACCAAAATGTAGTAAGTACAAGAGTAAAGTGGATCTCCTGAATGTTTAACGTTGTGTTAACTCTAACAGCACCAAATGTAAGGTCAATTACATGTGTAAGTTTTACTACCAGAATAATTGTGTACATTGTAAATTATAAATAATGTCACAGTAAGTTGTGGGAGTTGCTTTGGTAGTAGGCAGCAGTGTCAGCTTCTGACACGTTTCTGACTGAAAATGGCTGAGCACTGCAGGATGGATTCACTGAATCAACTCTCCTTGGACTTGAGAGAAAACAGTTTGTGTTCAGCCTAATCTATGTTTCATGTATATGACTTTAAATTATGGCACAATAACCTATGCTCTGTCAAAGTGTGTTTCATTTCACATGGAAAATTTTAAAACATTAATTGCTAAAAAGCCTTATCACAGAACTGATTATTTCCTTTTGCTTCCACAGTATGAGTCCAAACCTTGAGAACTTTGTAACTTACAGCAAAGATTAAAAATAGAGTATTAGCAAAATCACAGAATACTTGAGATAGGAAGGGACCTCTGGAGTTTATTTAGTTTGACCCCCGCTGCTCAAAGACAGGTCAGCTGGAGATTGTATCCAGATGATTTTGAGTATCCCCAAGGAAGGAGACTACACAACCTCTCTTGGCAACCCTCACAGCACCAGTTTCTTCTTAGGCTTAGGAAAAATACAGGAAATAACAACAACTTCCTGTATTTCTGTTTGTGCCTCTTGTCCTTTCACTAGACACGACTGAAAGAGTTTGGCTCCATTGTCTTTACTGCCTCCCATCGTGTACTTACACACAGATAAGATCAACGTGAACCTTCTCTTCTTCAGGCTGAACACTTGCAGCTCTCTTAGTCTTTCCTCATATGGTGGATGCTCTTAGCCTTTAATCAATTCATGGCCCTCTGGTGGTCTTGCTCCAGGACATCCAAGTCTCACTTATACTGGGGAGGCCAGAATTGAACATCACGCCAAATTTGTCTCACTAGTATCTCACCTCTCTCAACCTGCTGGCAGCAGTCTTCCAAACACATCTGAGGATGCTGCAAGAGTATGTTGCTGGGTCTTGGCCAGATTCTATTCCACTAGGACCTCCATTTCCTTTTATGCTTTCTAGCTGCTTGGCACCATACTTGTATAGGTTTATGGGGTTATTCTTTCTCAGGGGCAGGACTTTACATTTCCCATTTGTTGAACTTCAAGAGGTTACTGTCAGCCTGTTTCTCCGTCATGCCCAGGCCTCTCTGAATGCAACCATCTGATGCCTCAGCAGCTACTCCTGATTTCATTTTGTCTGCAGAATAGGTGAACATGTACTCTGTCTCATCATCCAAGGTCATTAATGAAGATATCAGAAAGTACTGGACATCACTAGTGACTACATTCAAGTTGCACTTTTTGCCATTGATTGCTCCCCTTTGAGCTCAGCAGTTCAAACAGTTTTCAGTTCACCATCCATTTAATCTGGTTTGTGTTTTGTCAGTTTGTCTATGAGAATACTGTGGGCATCCCTGTCAAAAGGATTGCTAAAGTCAATATAAAGAGTATCCACTGCTCTCTGCTTGTCCACCAAGCCTGTCATTTTGTCACAGAAGGTTATTAGGTTGGTCAGGTGGATATCCCTTTTCAAAAATCCTTGCTGTCAGCTCCTAATCACCTTCTTCATGTGTTCCAACAGCTTCCAAGATTATTTGCTCCATCACATTTCTGGGGATCAGGGTGAGACTGATTGGCCTGTAGTTTCTCTGATCCTCCATCCTGCCCCTCTTGAAGACAGGAGTGGCACCTACTTTCTTCCAGTACTCAGGAGTGTCTCCTGATTGAAAGATTTTCAAGGGTGGCCTAACAATGACATCAACCATCTTGCTTGGCACTTGTGATTGTATGCTGTCAGGCCCCATAGGCGTGAGTATGTCCAATACATTCAAGTGTTTCCTAGCTGGATATTTCTTGCACAAAGGGTAAGTTTTCCATGTTTCGTACTTTCCCTTTGGTCTTGACAGCTTGGGATTCCTGTGGGCAAGTCTTAACAGTAAAGACTAAAGCAGATGAAATTAGATAACTCGGCCATTGCCACTATGTCCCCTGTGCCATTCAGTAGAAGGCCAATATTTTCTCTCATCTTTATTCTGCAGCTGATACAAACAGAATCTCAGAATCACAGAATTATAGGAGTTGGAAGGGACCTCTAGAGATCGTCAGGTCCTCAACTCTCTTGACAAAGCAGGTTCCCTAGAGTAGCTTGCACAGGTAAGCCTCCAGGCAGGTCTTGAATATCTCTAGAGAAAGAGACTCTACAACCTCTGGACAGCCTGTTCCAGTGTTCAGTCACTATCGCAATAAAAAAGTTCTTCCTCGTATTTGTATGGAACGTCCTGTGTTGCAGTTTTTGCCCATTGCCCGTTGTCCCATCACTGCACATCGCTGAAAAGAGCTTGGCCCCATCCATTTGACTCTGACACTTTAGATATTTTTAACAGTGATGAAATTCGCTCTCAGTCTTCTGCAGGCTAAACAGTCCCAGATCTCTCAGCCTTTCCTCATAAGGCAGATGCTCCAGGTCCCTAATCATTTCTGTAACCCTCTGCTGGACTCTCTCCAGTATTTCCCTGTCTTTTTTGAACTGAGGAGCCCAGAACAGGACACAGTATTCCAGATATGGCCTCATCAGGGCAGAGGAGATGGGGAGGATTACCTCCCTCGACCTGCTGCCCACACTATTTATAGTGCACCTCAGGATACAATCGGCTCTCTTAGCTAAAGGGGCACACTGCTGGCTCATGGTCAACTTGTTGTCCACTGGGGCACCCAGATCCTTCTCTGAAGAGCTCCTTTCCAGCAGGTCATCTCCTGTTCTGTAGCGATGCATGCGGTTATTCCTCCTCACATGTAGGACTCTGCACTTGTATTTGTTGAACCTTTCAGAGTTCCTCTCCACCCAACTCCTCCAGCCTGCCCAGGTCTTGTTGAATGGCAGCACAGCCTTCTGTCTGTTGGTGTGTCAGCCACTCCTCCCAGCTTTGTATCATCAGCAAGCTTGCTGAGGGTGGGCTCTGTCCTCTCAACTGTGTCATTGATGAAAACGTTAGCCAAGACAGGGCCCAGAACTGACCCCTGGGAACACTGCTAGCTGCTGGCCTCCAAATAGACTCTGCACCACTGATCACAACCCTCTGAACTCTGCCAATGGTTGGCCTGCCAGCCCTGACCTCTAAGCTCTTGCCTGGCACATTGCCAGGCCTAGGCCTTGCATCCTAGCCTGTCCTTTTTGAAGAGCCTGTATGCAGTCATGATGGCACTCTAGTAGCATGAGCTATTCCACTCCTCCCTGCAATTCCAATGAGATCATAGCTCTGCAGCTGCACGCAGACCTTTAATTCCTTCTGTTTGCTTCCCAGACTGCACTCATTATTTTACAGGCACTTCAGAGGCACCTAGTTGTGATGATTTCCCAGAACAGGTCGAAGCACTCTGCCCGCGGTACTCTTATTTTTGTGCATTTGCTCAAGGTTGGTTACACTTCAGCCCTCTTCTGCTGATCACAAGGTCTCTCAGGCTCCATCACCCTGTATCTTGCTCCTTTGACTCTTTTCCTTTTAGTCACAAGTTTAAAGTTCTCCTTACCAGGCTGGCCATACTGTTGGCAGAGATGCTTTTGCCCTCCTCTTCATTCTTATTCAAGGCAATGTGAGACCAGTGAAGACACATGCAAAGCCATATGTGACTTAGATGCAAAAATGCTGATGAAATGGGATGCTGAAGAATGCTTGTGAGAAGAAAGTTGATGAGGACAGGCAAGGTGAAAAGGCAGTAAGTAGGGAAATAGCCCCCTCTCCATTGAGAAAATAAACAAAAAGGGAATAGGATACAGTTGCACGCTTTGGGCATTTATTTAAGTACTTTTGTGAGAAATATCTGTATTTTAAAGTTCTCAGCAGTTTGCTGTTCATAGAGTTTGACTGAACTTCTGTGTGTGTGGAGACACACTTGCATACATATAGAGGCCAAATAAATTATTTCTCTGTGTATAAAAATTGTTTGACTCTGCTTTAAAAAGAAAAGAATCCACAGTTTGTATAACCCACCCTGTATGAGATCATGTAACTGAAACATTTATATAGCATTTCTTCCACAGCATTTAAAAATGATGAACAACAAATATGAAGTCAAATTCTGTCATGTGTCACTGCACAGGACAGCATATTCCATTCTGATAGTATTTTAATGGTTCTTCCTGAACCCATGTGTCTGATCAAACAGTATAAATGCCAAATGGATTGTAATGTAGTATCATTTCTGGATGTATTGGCTTTTAAAGTTAATCTTAAATGGGATGCTTCACTGAGAATTTGCTTTGTCAAACAGTGTTGTTGTGCTCTTTCTATCTGTTGTAGTTTCTGTGGACGTAAATGGGAGGCATTACGTTTGGAGTGCCCTACGTGTATTCACAAAATAAAAAGTTAACCATCTGTAAGTCAGAGATTTTGTAAAAACAAAAAAATGTGCTTCCAGATTTTCACATTCAGCTGCTTCTTGGAAGAAGGAAGAAACAGTTAAAAGATTACATTCAAAATATTTCTGTGAAATGTGTCTGGTTTCTTTATGCAACAGCCTGCTACATGGAGGAGAGGAGAAAAGCAAATCCTGGCCTTGATGTCAAAACAACGTACACTAGTTTTTAAATGTTGACTTGTGTAACAGGCAAGGCATGAAAACAAAAGCACAGTGCCTGCAGTAGTGGTGATGAATATTTTATCCTACTGACAAAAAGCAACAAGATACTAAATCCTTAAAGCAAATACTGTGCTGACAATGCACTCGCATTGTGACAGTAACGGTATTTGCAGTCCCAGCTGCACTCAAGCCGGTGCTATAAAAGCACCCATTTCTCAGAATACATGTTGCTGCTACTTGTCCTTTATAGGCCCTTAGTCAGAGGAATGAGCTTCAGTCTGTTGTTCATTATTAGGTATCTGAACAACATTTTTTGACCCAAATAAAACTAGAGGCATTTTGGCATCATTAGCTCTTCTGAAATTTTAACATTGACAACAAGTATGCGTTGGTGCTCGAGCACGCTTTTTTGTACGTAACCCAGCCTTTCTCTAACTTTTATCAAATACACAACACAAATGCTTTTCTGAGATTTAATGTCTATCTTCAGTGAAACATTGAAGGAGGAGTACAACTGCTGTTGCTGTGTGGCTGCAATATTTAGAGGGTGACTCATGGCTGTGAGTAGCAAGCATTCACTACTTGTTGGAGATTGTTTTGATTAAGTCTAATGAACTGAGAGGTAATGAGTTGATTATGGATTAAGGGAGATGCTTCTCTGTCAATGAATTCTAATGTGTGCTCTATTTTTTCCTAGCATCCACTTGTTCAGTATTCTCTGCAGTCTGAAATATGAGACTCAAAGGGAATTAGAGAACGTTGTTTCTAAATTATGGAATTACTACCTCATGGTTACCATCCTGTCATCAGGATGAGGCCATCCTTCACACTTTTCTTCTTTATTTTTTTTCAGCTTGTAAGTTTTCCACATTATCTGCTTAAGATTGTTCACCATCACTGCATCCATTCTCTGTCCAGTCTTTTACGTAGAGTCCTAATGCTGACACTGATTTCTTGTTTCCTACTTACTTTATGTGCAATTACACAGTAGCATTTCAGGACATCCTATTACTGTTTTGGAGAAACAGTTGTGGAGAACTTGGGTGGAGAGCTCTTTTAAAGGTGAGGTGAAAAAAATGTTCAGGAGATTTGTGGATTGTGATGTGGTAAAGGAGGGGTAAGCAGAAAGCATAGACTGAATCCTGGAGTTACACACAGTGCTTAATTTGATAAGGCAGAGTGCAACAGGAGATTAGACTACTTAGCCCCCTGAGCAAAGCTTCTTGCAAGGAGAATCTTTTGCCTTACATTAAAAAGCTTCCAATTTCCCTCTTGTCTTGAAGCCTGACTAGGAAAGTATGGTAAAGTCCTGTTCCCAGCCTCTTTCTTTCTGCCATCCTTTTGAGATTACAGAGTCACACAGAAACATGGAATTGTAGGGGTGGGCAGTGGCCACTGGGGATCATGAAGTCCAGCCCCCCTGCTAAAGCAGGTTCCCTCCAGTAGGTTGCTCAGGAAAGCATCCAGGTGGTTCCTGAGTATCTCCAGAGAAGGAGACTCCACAACCTCTCTGGGCAGCTAGTTTAAGAGCTCCATCACTCTCACAGTAAGTTCTTCTGCATGTTTGTATGGAACTTTCTGTGGTGCAGTTTCTACCCACTGCCAACACCTTACACCAACCTGTACCAAATGTGATCAGTTGGATTCTGCATTATCCGGAAGTAAGAGCAGTGGGTGGGTTGCTTCCAGCTCTTTCGTTGTGAGGTTCAGTCTCCGATTTTGAAGCTGCTGCAGGGCACCCTTTCCACCTCCATCAGTCAAAAACACACCAGGCAGCACCCATGATCCCAGAGCATTACTGTTCCAGATCGCCACCTCACTCACAGCTGGGATGTGTACCTCTGTACAGGAGATATTATTAGATTTTATGGCAGTTACCTCAACACTGAGAGCACAGCTTTTCTTCTTTTTAGAGGTGGGACTCTTCTGGTAGATATGCCCAGTACAGCTTTTAGTCCACTTTATCGGGCTACCAGGGACAAATGAATCTCGGTAGTACACACTCTGCACTTAAACATCCAAGCTGGTTTGGGTGCTGGCTGCAGGTTCTCAACTCCAACGTATTCATTGCAGTTGATATCTAAGGTTGGTTAATTTTAAATAGGAATTACCAGCATTACTGCAATTATATTTCTGATTGCACTGTAGGCATACACTTTATCCTCATGCTTTAGGCCTTTTTGTAATAAATAAATAAAGTAGATGAGCCAAAATAATAAAAACAGTTTGCAACTAAGTTTCTTTTTTAAGTTGCTAAAATGAAAATTGCCATTTATCTGAGAGCCCCAGTTTCTCTTCCCTTAATGTCTGGGATATTGCTTGAAGCTCTAGAAAAGACATTTCTGAAAATGATAACGCTATTTTTTTTCCCAGTCATTCACTGACTGAACTCTCTAGAAGTACAGACATGGCTTCCAACCTTATTGCAGTTTTAGTTCTTACTTTTCACTGGGTATAGAGCAAGTATAGTTCTAAGTTAATAGGGTAAAAAGTAATGTCATGGAGGAAAGTTTCTTGGGATAGTTTTTTCACTAGCAAAGCCCTCATTTTGTTGCCATTTAAAAATTCTGTTTCACAGACTGACTCTCCAATCAAGGTCCAGATGCCTTTCTTTGAGTAGCCTCCCAATGACCTCAACAAATGTATCAAGAGATGGCATTACTCACTGGGAATGCAGATCCTGCGTTCAGCTCCTACTCCTTCAATAAGTTGGAAAACTTGTGTGAAGTGCAAACCAAGAAAGGATTTTTCTACAGAAAGGCCAAACTTTTGCACCCCGATGAAGACTTGTGCTACTTAGCACGCCTGGATGACCGGACCAGGTTTGTGATCATCAATGTAGGTGGCATTAAATACAAAATTCCGTGGACCACCCTGGAGAACTGCCCTTTGACCAGGCTTGGGAAGCTAAAGTCTTGCAACAATTATGATGAGATCATGAACATCTGTGATGACTATGATGTTAGCTGCAATGAATTTTTTTTTGACCGTAATCCTAGTGCCTTCAGGACAATCATGACTTTCTTGTCAGCTGGGAAGCTGAGACTTCTCAGGGAGATGTGTGCTCTTTCTTTTCAGGAGGAGCTTGTGTACTGGGGGATAGAAGAGGACCACCTGGAGTGGTGCTGTAAAAAGAGATTGCAACAGAAAGAGGAGGAGGCAGCTGAAGCCAGGATGTATGAAGGGGAGATGATGTTTAGTGAAACTACTCAATGTGCCTTCCAGGACAATAACTGGTTGAGTTTGTGCATGAGAAATCTCAGGGATATGGTGGAGAACCCCCACTCAGGGATCCCAGGGAAGATCTTTGCTTGTATTTCAATCTCTTTTGTTGCCATCACTGCAGTCAGCCTCTGTATCAGCACCATGCCAGATGTCAGAGAAGAAGAAGATCGGGTGAGTGCAGCTTTTCTCAGAGTAAAGTGTATTTTGCCTTGTTGTCTCCTCAGGGAAGGTGATAGGCAAAGCAACCAAGCAGGTGTTGTATTTGATATTCATTTTCACAGGTTGCCCTGTTCCTGGAGGTGTTCAAGGCCAGGTTGGATGGAGCCCTGTGCAACCTGATCTGGTGCCTGACTTAGTGGTTGGCAACTCTGCCCATGGCAGGGGTGTGGAACTAGGTGATTTTTAAGGTCCCTTCCAGCCCAAACCGATGATGCGTGCTGTGGAAGGCTGGCCAGAACACAGAAAGCATTTATACCACTTAATCTTCACCAGTTTGCACAAGCAGACAGCTTTATCTAACAGATTTATTTTCTGTTATTGTTAACAGGATGACAAACTAGCTGTTGTGGTTATAAAAATTAGCTTTGCTTGAGACTTAATGCTTTGAAGAGTGTTAAGAGCTAACAGATTCATTTTTCTTAAAAGTACTTTAACATACTGCTTTTAATGAATTCTCAGTACCTGACTGTAGAAGACAGATGTAAAAATACTTTGATGCTATAGGTGAGGCAAAGGGCCGGGAGGCTGAGGCAGTAGTGTAACAGCAGAAACAGAGAAAATGTCCCAGTTTTCAGACATGCATAGTATTCTCAAATGCAATCTGTGTATACTTCATGCCCTTGAAAATCAAGTCTATGGACATTTTGTTTATTTCAGGAAATTTCCTAAGGGTTTAGTGCTTTATTTGTGGTTCATATTCCTAGGATCAGCTGTATGTAGGCCAATGAGAGCTCATCTGAAGACTGATAGAGAAGGGTGTTTACGTTTCCATTAAATATGTGCTGAAATGAGTTTGGGGTGAAAGAGTTTGTGGCCTCTTATTTATACTCAGATCTGTCAAAGACGCTAAATATTTGGGCATCTTTTCCAGTTCCGTGGTCATTAAAGTTGATTGTGAAATTGACCTACCAAAACAGTACTTCATCCAGTCGAGTTCTGTCTATTAACTGAATGCTAAGTGCACCTCACAGTAGATTTTTCCTTGTATGCAGTCATCCAAGTGAGGAATGGCTTGTTGCTCACTGCTGTTAAGAGAGTGGTCATTAACTGATAGGAGACACTTAGTGTTTTGTACTGTTGAAAGTAAAAAGCATGCTGATGGAATGGATCCAGCAATTTCACAGAATCCCATGCTGCATTTGACTGAGTATTTCATGTGCGGTTAAACCCCACTCTTCGTTTGTATACTCAGGTTTTGTATCAGCTGAGTTGGGTGATTTGAATCAAACTTAATCAGTAGCAGCAGTTTACTTCAAGAAAAAAAAGACATCACATTTGGCATGTTGTATAATGGTTGACTTATTATGAGATCTTTGTTTTTAAGGCTTTTTACCATCTCAGATTTGAGGACAGCTAAACTAGATACAAGTTAAAAGTTATATCGTCCTAATAAATAAATAATTTTTTAAAATATTATTTCCAAAATGCATGCCTTTTACTCTAATTAACCAGCAGTGCTACAGTATGCTGGAATTTTAAGCACAAGGGGTATTTTACTGTTGAAAACTGCAATGTATTTAGTGTTGAGCTGTCCCTGGGTTTAAGTGAGAACTGAACAATTGCTGTCAGAATAATCAGTTAAAGGTTAGGTGCCTTATATTTTTACTAATTGTCTAAACATAAATAGGGACTATCTACTAATAAAATTTCTTGGGTGGAGCAGAGTAATAAAAAGGATAAAGCAAACATATGACTGGAGTTCTTGGTAAGCTGGAGCTGTTAAAAGCATGTTTTCATACAAGCAAGTACAAAATTGGACAACGAAAATGAATGTAAATTTACTCTCAGAGAAGTGGAGAGTAAAAAGGATTTAGAGGAAGAGCAACTGAATGTGAGTTCCTACTGCAGTATAAAGTCAAAAGGGTTAATGCAGCTCTTGAATAGGGAGCCGTTATTAGAAGCCGGAAGATTTTGTGGCTGTACGTGGCAATGGTGAGACTGACACGAGAATACTGCAGTCAGTTCTTGTGTTCATACTTTTGATAGCTTTTTCATTAAAAAAAATGGGAGAAGATGCAAAAAAGCTATACAGATTAGACACCTGGAGAAAATGCCATACAGTAAGAAACTTAACATTGCCATTTGTCTAGGTTATGAAAAAAAAGATTGTAGGGTGACTTGATGAAGCAAAAAAGAGGTTTTTTTTGGGGGGGGGGGGGGAGGTGAAAATATATTGAATTTAAATTAAGCAGAAAAGGGATGTGTGATTCAAAGCTGAATCCTGATAAATTCATATGGGAAACTAGTTGCCTGTGTTCAGTAACATGGTGATTAATTACTGGGGCAGGCTAGGAAGAGAATTAGCAGATCCTGTATTTTTTTGATGTTTTCAGTTCAAAGCTTGATGCCCTTCTGGTTGTTAGCCTTCAGCTAAACACATTCTACTTAAATCAGAAATAAACTGCTGATTTCTCTTCAAGTTGCAAAGGCGAAATGCTTGTGATATGAAGGAGATCAGAGTAAATGATCTGTTTTTCTGTGCCCTTAGATTCTAAAAGTGCAGAGCTCCTGTAAATAGGCTTTGTTCTACCCTTTGCACAGAGGACAGTGGACAGAGTGGAAATTGTTTTTTTTTTTGAGACAAAGGTATTTCTGTAGCACAAGGAACAGGTGAAGGATCCCTTTTAACATAGCTCATTTTATGTAATGTTCTTTGCCTGCTACTGAGTCAGTGCAGGTCAGCATTCTATTTGAGTTGTAATTAGTTGTGCCAGGAGTCATACACGGTGATTGATTTTGGTCCTACACAAATGGATGTAAATTCCTATGGAGATGTTCTCAGCGTCAGTGCAGCTGAGCAAGAAGTCAGGCATCTCCCATGTGGAATGGCTTGTAGGATCAGAGACCTAGGTTGCAAACTCCTTGCATGTCATCCATCTGTGCATGGTTCAGCAAGCCAAAGTAGCTCATCAAATAATAGTGTGGAGTGAAGAGAGCTCATATGAATTCAAAGTTATGCTAATCATCCTAAGCGGTATCCTAAGTACCTTGTGTAAAATCTGTGCCTAGGGATAGCTCTTTGGTCTGATTGTGCAGTCTCCTAATAAGAAGAAAATGTATCTGCATCCCTTCTGGCTAAGGAACAAACAAACAGTAAATATTATTTCAAGGACGCAGAGTACTCAGTGTGTACATTTTCCAAGCTATTTGGCTCGAGTTATTGTTATGATTCTATGTCAGAGCTGTCCTGATAGGTACTCTGATTAATAAGCAGTGGTCTTTTCCCTGAGCTGTCATTTTTTTGGAAAGCAAGAGATTTATATGCCACCTTATGTCCTGTTACTGCTACAGGGAAAGAGAGGAACCAATAATGAACAAAACATGCTGAAGTACATTTTTTCACACCCTGATCTTTTAATATGATGTGAATGGACCAGCTGTTATTCCCAGTGACATTCTGCAAAGGTGTAAGGGACCTCACATGGTTGTAAATGTAAGACCTTAAGAGACTCAAGGAATTAACAAGTGCATGAGGAAGTTATTTTATGTGTTTGCCTCTCTCATTTAAAATACAGAAGAAGAATTAGTCGAACGTTTTGTTAATTTTATTAGCTGCTCCAGATGTTCTGAATGACAGTGACAATCCCTAGTGGTAAGAGTGTAGGAAGGATAGCGTTCCAGGCACTGTAGCCATCTTGTTCTGATTAGTGATTGCCCTGATTCATCTCAGATGTTACTCTTCAAAGTACTATCAGATTCAAGGTGCTGCACAATAATTGCTAAAGCTGGCAGAATCAAATCCTAAACTATTTTTAACTTAACAAACTAGGACATGTATTCTGTGATTTTTTTGTTTGTTAGCTTTTATTTACTCATTAAATCAAAAAACACCAATCCAGTGATATGCGTATTAAATGCTTCTAAAAATTTCAGGATATAGAAGTGGTTTAACCAGGTTGGGAATATATTACAGGAAAAGCTTTAAGAACACAGTAAGAGCTGAACAACCAAATGACTTTGAGAGATTAATCTGAAAGGAAGATGGTCATCATGCTAGACTCTTCATGTTTTCTTGATGAAAACAGAAATTTCATCAATTTCTACTTGAAAAAGAAAGCTCCCTCCTCAAAAAAAGGTAATAAGCATGGAAATTAACTTTAACAATTTTGTCCTAATTCACAAAAGCATTTGTAGGCCTGAGTCCCACTGAGCTTAATCATTTGTAGTGGTATTGTGTAAAAGCAGGAGAAGAAAGTCAGTCCTCCTTCGCTGTCCTTTCTAATGTATTGGGAAATGCTAGTCTAATTAGAGATGCTCTGATAGGAAGTTACAGTTCAATAACCTTAAGCTGAAGAACAATACAACAAAGAGAGAGATTCATAAATAATGAAGTTAATAATAGCTCATAAAGAAGCCTGAAACTACTTAACCTTCTAAGCTTAATTTACATACTGTGCTTCAACATTCCTGGGAAATAGATAAATTGTGAATATATATTTTAAACAAACTTGTGACTAAAGGTTTCATTTTGCAAAGGCGGACAACTAATTTCGGACAAGGTTAAGAGAATGCTGTGTAATGAGTTGCCATGAGAAGCTGTTGATGTATGGGCTGGACAAGTAGTCAGTGAGGTGGGTTGAAAACTGGTTGAACAGTTGGGCACAGATGGTGGTGGTCAGTGTTATGAAGTATGGTTGGAGGCCAGAAACAAGTGGTGTACGTTTGGGATCAATTGTTGGTCCAGTCTTGTTCAACATCTTCATTAATAATCTAGATGATAGGTCAGATTGTACTTCATCAAGTTTGCTGGCAGAAAACCCTAAGTTCTGCTGACACAGTACTGTGAGATGTGGCTGATATTCCAGAGAGTCGTGCTGAGTGTCCTCTAGAGGGGACAGGCTGGAGTAATGAGATGGCAGGAACCTCATGAAGTTCAACGAGGGGAAGCAAAGAGTCCTGCAGCCGGGTAGGAACGACCCCAGATGCTAGGACATACTGAGGATTGTGCAGCTGGAAAACAGTTTGACAGAACAGGACACGGGGCCTCGTAGACATCGAGTTGAACATGAGCCATCAATGTGACTTTGCTGACAGGAAAGCAAATGGTATACTGGACTTCTTTACACAAAAAAATGCCAGCAGGTTGAGGCAAGTGATCCCTCCCTTCTTCTCAAGTGTTGGTGATGCAAACCCCCAGAGTACTATGTGCAGCTCCAGGATCCACAAGAGAGGACAAGAGAGACATGGAGCTACTGAAAGTGCAACGAAGGGCCATAAAAATGATGACGGGTGTGGAGCATCTGTCCTAGGAGGAAAGGATGAAAGAGCTGGAACTGTTCAGCCTAGAGAAGAGAAGGCTCAGAGAAGTCTTATCAGTGTCTATAAAACCCTGAAAGGAAGGTGCAAGGAGTACAGAGCCAGGCTCTTTTCAGTGGTGCCCAGTGACAGGACAAGAGGCAATGGGCATAAACTGGAACAAAGGAGGTTCTGTCTGAACACCAGGAGGCAATTCTGCACTGTGCATGTGCCTGAGCACTGGTGCAAGCATCCCAGAAGGGTGCTGGAGTCTCTCCTCCTTGAGATAGTCAGATGCCACCTGGATATGGGCCTGGGCAGCCTGCTCTGTGTGACCCTGCTTAAGCAGGGGGATTGTACCAGCTGGACCCAGGGGTCCCTCCCAGCCTCCACCATTCTGTGATTATTAATGTTGATTTGTTTAGGTTTGTAATTTAAATCACTTGCTGAGTGAGAAAGAAATATAAATATTCAGAGCCTCAGAGAGTCAGAAATGCCAAACATGAATGAAAGATACCATCTCATCTGAATCTGAGGAACTGCTAGATGGGGAAAACTCTCATTTTTAGGTTAAGTCATTTGCTGATTTCAGTGAAAAAATAACAGAGAGGAGTTGTTATTGTTGGTGCTTTCTGTCCTAAGATGGCACTCTGTTTGAGACTCTGGAAGGAAGCTTTCCATTTCCATGGAGTTATTGAGCTAGCACTTTGTTTTGTGACCATTCAGCTACTTTTCTGCATGTGATACTGAGGTCTTCTTAATCTTAACTCAGCCACATTTGTGTTGCATAGATAAGTTGTTATCATGAATGAAAGTAATAAAATTCTAAATTGCATTTTTCTTTTCTTTGTGGAATAAACTCTTAAAAGGAGCAACCACACAGTCAACATAAAACATGGATTTAAAAAAAATCATTTCTGGAATTGTGAATAACTATTTATAGTATATAGGCACTGAGGGTGCGTTTTTATAAATAGAATCTTAAGGAATTGGACTAACTTATTTCCCTGGGGATCATCTGTAAATGCTTTATATCGTTTTCACAGCTCTCCTGTTTAAATGCAGAAGCAATGAGCTTTGACGATATATTCATGGCGTCTGTACTTGTCCCCTACATTGCTAGTTTGCATTTTGTATTCACTCTGCACAGATCAGGCCACAACTAGCTGGAGTCCAGGAAAAGACAAAATAACTTGGTTACATTTGTGACTTGCCTGTTCTACAACATTGTGGACAGTGAAGTTCCTGTGGTCTCCTAGGATTCATGTTTGCTTTCACGTTCACGTCCTTACTTTAGTGGACATAGCACTCATAGCATTGCAGAGCTGTATTTTAACTAAAATTAAAGTGTTAATTTCTTTTTTTCCTTCATAAGCTTAAATTAAGTTTTCTGCTCAGATGGTGCTTACTTAAAAATGGTAACATAAAGGCCAAATTATGGGTTTTGAGAGCATCATAGTCATCATAAATAAGCAGAAGTTTGTTTTTGATATTTGCATGCTCCATCTTTGTCATGGATGGAAACTACACTACACTGTACTTGTAAGAGAGAAGCTAGACTGTATTTACTGATATATATAGGCCACTCCAAAGGTAATGCTTCTTATTTATTTCTATGAGGACTACTGTAGATAGAAAGACCACAATAACACTGTCTGATAGAAAAAAAATTGTCAGCTACATAACACTTTTTAAATATAGTCACCATTAGCTATGCATTTTAACCAGTGATGAATAGGAGCCTACATGCTGTGCTCGTAATTGTATAGTCATAGCAAGAGCTTGACTTTCACTGTCACCACTGCTGAAATGCACCACCTCACTGTGATCACATCCACTGCTTGATTTCCAGAAACGTTCAGCAAGCACAGGTGAATGTCAGTGGCTGCCATTTTTTCCACATGGAGGAATTTAGTGACACACCTTTGCTTCATTTCCGCTTCCATGTCAGATGCCATTTTGTCAGATTGCCCCTCTGCTGCCATCTGCTGCATAGCAACAAAACATAATGGAGTACTGGCAGGAATGTTCAATCACTACGGCCATCCTACCAACATCTGCCTCTGATGTTGTGGACCAACATAATAAAATAGGAGGCATTACTTTTGGAGCAGCCCTCATGATATGGATACAATATAGTGATTTAGCAAATCTTAATTGTAAATAAGGCAGTGACTTAACAAGATTTGAGATGGCTGGATACACTTTCTAGTGCATAGAGGGTAGGGTTAACCCGCTCTTATAGGAGACCATCCCATTGAGTCGCAAAGTTCGGGGTGGACCTCCTTGCTCTCTGAACTCCTTGAACCACAGAGGTAAGGAGCCTAGGTGCGACTGGATCCAGTCTTAGTCCCAGACTTGATCGATGGTTTATGTCAAAGGGATTACATGTGCAAAATCAATCTAAGATACGATTTAGCAAAGCTAACAAAGCTTAAGACAAACTATTAGTCACTTATTGGCAAGGATTCTTGATGTCAGAGTGTAAGGGATCTCTGTGCAGGTGTAACCAGCTCAAGGGGAGATCTTGTTGCGCAGCCCGCTGCCATGCAGGAAAGCTCAAGGGGCTCTTGGGCTTCTCACTGTTATGGGGTTAGATGATTGACTCATAGTCATGGTTTACTTTTTAGGTGCATGCTCGATGCTCAGCTGCTGAACTGGGTATCTGCTAACAGTTCTTTAGTCCCTGTCCGCCTCCTCCCCTCCCTGCCTTTGGTTGAGACAAATTTGTGGCTGTAATTGGTACTGTTGATCATTGTTCTCCTGTGCAAGGCCTTGTGTACAAGGCCAAGCCAAAGGAAGGAGTTGAGGGAATAAGTGGGGGCGAGGGGAAGTGCACCATCACAATCTACCTCACATAGTTTCATCTCTTATTTTGTATAGTCTGTGCTCAGATTATGAACGCATTTTCATACATTAGCCTGGGAACTAGGGTTCTAAGCAAGGAATTTTTTATTATTATTTTCATAAAAGAAACCATCTTAGTTCATACAAGATGCACTTAGTGTATGATATCCTTACTATCTCAGACTGAAGAATAGCTGCAAGGCTCTGCGGTGCAAGTCTGACTCATCATAATGTGGTCTCCCAGCTCCTATCTGATGGTTAGAGAAACTTGCTGTGCTCGTCACTTTTCAGACAGCTTAAGTTTGACTGACAGCAATTGAAACTGATGAGGTTTGAAAGACAAAATGGATGTTGCTTTTGTGGGTCACACACACAGCTTTAAAATCAAGTAGTCAAGGAGCTCGGCACTGCACAATCTAAACCTTAGATGTTGAGTTATGTAGTTGGTTGGTTTTTTTTTGAGTTGTCAGCATCTTCTATCTGGCTCCCGTGGAATGTGCAAATACTAATAGCGAAGTGTTCTCTGCAAATATCAAGAAGTAGTGGTCATGTCCTTTGATTTTTTTATAGAGAACTGTGCTTTGTGATTCATCTGAATTACACAGTCCTTAAAGTAGAAGAAACGTGTAATGATCTTTCTTTTGTGCATCTACATCTAAATCTTTACCAGTTATCCAAATCCAACTATTTGTGTGAGAGCGTCTCTTAGTATCATCTTAGTTTACTGAGTTTAGGATTGTTGTACGTACAGATAAGGGAAACACATTTGATGCTGTGAGTCCTCAACATTGCTATTTGACAAAGCACTGCTCAATGCCACAAGCACTTGTGTTGTTGTCACCTGCTCTGCCCTCCTCCACCCAGGCCTCCAGCTGCCTGGAAGGCACCTGGTCAAATAGCACACAGCAGACCAGCTTTGACAGCACTGGTCAGAAATAACCCTTCCCCTTTTGCAAGGCCACGTTAAGATGCTAATGAATAGAAAATGATTAAAGGGATGATTAGTTATTCCAGATAATGCTTCTGTGGACAGAGTGCTGCATAACAACTGCTATGTAGTCATGGCTACTTTTGGAGAGCTTTCTCCATTTCTCTTTCTACTTGGCTTGGTTGCTTCTCCTGGAAGAAAAGAGATTAGGATAAGCATTTTGATTTCTACAGTGCTCCTTCCCCTGAAAAAAATGCCAAGCCTTCCTGCTTTATTCAACCTATTTAAACTTCAGAAGATTTGTTTTGTCATGGCAGCCTCATCAAGATAAAATGTAGGAAACAGACACACACACGCACAAAAAAAGCTGAAATCTTTCTCTGCTGTAGCAGGGGTGTTAGGAGAACCTAAGAGTTACCTTTAGACTGCAGGCAGAGCGTGATGCTGTGGGGCAGCTTTGCACAGAAGCCCACAGTGATACACTCTGTGGACCCTCTGCTCAGAATTCCCTATCACAGCAAAATCACAGCCTGATCTGTTCATACCATGGCTCTTACTAATTTAGGGTCTCAGGGAAGGGTCTGGAATAGCTTCTCCTAGGTAAAGAGATATGTTTTTATGGGATAAGAAGCTGCCTTGGAAGATTTTGAGGACAGCAGGTTACAGTATAGACTTTGGGAACCACCTGGGAATCTATCCAGTGTTTTAGGCTTAGAAGTAAAAAATGGAGAGAGCATTTTTTTGCACCGTTTGCTTGGGAATGGAGCAGGAGTTGAGTAAGATAAAATTCCCATTGACTTGTTAATGACTTTATGATGTACTAATGAACTCTCTCTGTCTACAGAATATCCTCTCATGAATAAATAGCAGGCTCAGGTTTTCTTTTAAATATTGTATAAATACGCTGCAATATGACATTAATGATAAATAATTAAACAACTAAGACTCGTCTGTAAAAGCACTAGTAACTCTGCGGTGGTATTAACTGGCTTGTGTTTGATACAGTGTGGCTCACTGAACAAAATGTGCTCGTTTTTAGTTTCTTTTAAATTTCCGTGGTTCCACTGCCGTAGGTATCTGTACACACCACATCTCCAGGTAAATCATCCAGGGAGTCTCTGGAGCAATTTCATGGTAATAGTTGCTTAGCCTCCAGTCATGTTTGTAAAATTAATACAGCAACTCAGTATAGCCTGTGTTGTAATATCCTCAGGGTACAGCAAATCATCTACTCTCCATTGATTGTTCCACTGCCTTTTGCAAACCAGCTTGTGCTATATGGTAGTATTGAACACTGTCCTAGCGTTTTGAAAGGGAGGCATCTTTTATTTATGTGTAATAAAAATAGCATCTGGATATTCACCTCAGAACTCCAGGGTATGTCGCTATCCATCCCAGAGGTTTGGAATGAAAGAAAGCAACCAGATTTATGTTTGGCTGGATCTCATATAACGAGGCCTGGGCAATGAACTGATTGATGTGCACAGCACTAGAGCATTTAAAATTATACTTACATTTTCATTGCTTAAATTGGGGTGATTGAGATGAAATATAGAAGTTCCTGAAATTGAGGAATTTTTATAGTGTCCATGGGGACATTAAAATTCGAGACAAATTAAGATTGGAGTGGCATACAAATGAGAAAGAAAAGTTACAGATTTTGCAGTAGCTTTTATAAGAAAGGCTGAAGAAAGGACTGTAAGAAAGCTCTAAGGTAGGTGGACTTCAAAAAGGTAAGCATAATATTAGTTCCAAATAAACCATGAAATACTGAGTGCTGTTGGCAACATCTTTGAGACCAGCATAATTAATCCTAGTCTGTTTGGAATAATACTCATTAGTCAAAGTTAATAGTACAATTTTTATAGGATTATGAAGTTTCCTGAAAAAATAGCTTCCGATGTAGGTACTTCTGTAAGATATTAGTGTTAGTGCTACATAATGTCCTCCCTCAACAAAAATGGCACTTTTCAAAAACTTACTTCCAATGTTAAATGTTTTGCAAATTTCAATTAGATCTTAAAATTGCAGGCAAGTCACATGAGAAATCATCACCTAGTGACAGTGTATGTGGAAAGACATGCAGCTGTGTCTGGTTTTGGCCTAGAGTTACTTAGGTGTTTTGTTAGTGGTTTGGGCAAAAACATAAAATGTTTGCCAACAAAATTTACACATAGCATAGAAACAACACGTTAGCCAGGTGCTAGAAGTACCTGACTGTAAACTCAGCACTGTAAACTGAACTGAATTGCATGTGTGCCATGGGATGAGTTTGGCCCTCTGATAGCCGAATCCTGACAAAGGAGCCTTGTCCATCACTGGCTGTACTTGCAGGATGTGCTGCAGGGGCTGGGGCATACTGCATTCAGGGCTTAGTCCAAACGCTCTGTTCTCTCCAGACTTTGGCTTGCAGGTTCATTCACAAGCAGAATGCCTCAGCCAGAATGGACTGTTCACTTGGATAAATCCCAGCCCACTGACTACACTGGCATTCCCATGCAGGCACACCTACATTCTCCTACTCCCTCTGCTCCAGCTAAGCCTGGATACACAGAGGAAATACAGAGAATAGTGTGAAGATACCAGCCCTCCATTACATCCTGAACTGTGATTGGAACTCAGCACGCTGTACAGAGATGATGGCAGAACAGAAATTCCAGCACCTTTCTGAAAAGTCTGCACACAGTTTCCATGGGCAGAAGGTATGGATATTTGCTCCCCATCCATAGCTAGCTGCCTGTGCAAACAGTGCTGCCTAATCCGCTTCAGTGTCACAGAAAGCTGTTACCATTGTTGTGAGCAGAAGAAATAAATAAGGAAGAGTGCAGGCTTTTACAGTGGTCAGATCCATCTTGCAAAAATTCATCCAGTTCACAAATTCAGGAACACAGCTTACAGAGTTTCAGTGCAAGGGTAATGTAGGAGCAGATTGCCAGCTGTGACTGAGCCACTCCCCAGCAGGAGAGCCAATCCAGCCAGAGGCAAGATGTGCAAATC
>JANHGO010000040.1:34205385-34302229 GCA_024606505.1 Aquila spilogaster
TACTGAACTCAAAACATAGCACTGTACCAGCTACTAGGAAGACAGTTAACTCTATCCCAGCTGAAACTAGGACAACATTTCTGACTGTACTGTAGGTATCCGTTTTATCCTCACACTGTAGGCACTCTGTAATAGAAACATTATATAGATGGGCCAAAATAATCAAAAACCAATTTGCAACTAAGTTTATTAAGTTGCTAAAATGTAAATTGCCATTTATCCAAAAGACCCACTTTTCCCTTCCAGTATCCATTGATGTCCAGGATATAGCTCGAACCTCTAGAAAGGAAATTGCTGAAAATGTTAATACACCGGTTTTGTTTCCATTCATTCACTGACTAAACCCTCTAGAAGTATCAACATGGCTTCTGACCTTATTGCAGTTTAAGTTCTTTCCCCAAGCGACTATCAAGCAAAGATAGTCCTAAAATATTAGGGGAAAAAATAATACCATGTCGAAAAGTTTCTTGGCATTGAGAGGATAGGATTGTTTTTCATCGAGCAATGCCCTAATTTTATTGTAATTTTAAAATTCTGTTTTACAGATTGACTCTCCAGTCAAACTCCAGATGCGTGCGTTTGAGTAGCCTCAACCTCCCTATGGACTCAACAAATGTATCACGAAATGGCATTGCTCACTGGGAATGCAGATCCTGAGTTCAGCTCCTACTCCTTCAACAACTTGGAAAACCTGTGTGAAGTGCAAACTGAGAAAGGATTCTTCTACAAAAAGGCCAAACTTCTGCACCCTGGGGAAGACTTGTGCTGCTTAGCCCGCCTGGATGACCGGACCAGGTTTGTGATCATCAACGTAGGTGGTATTAAATACAAAGTTCCATGGACCACCTTGGAGAACTGCCCCTTGACCAGGCTTGGGAAGCTAAAATCTTGCAACAATTATGATGAGATCATGAACATCTGCGATGATTATGATGTTAGCTGCAATGAATTTTTTTTTGACCGTAATCCTAGTGCCTTCAGGACGATCATGACTTTCCTGACAGCTGGGAAGCTGAGGCTTCTCAGGGAGATGTGCGCTCTTTCTTTTCAGGAGGAGCTTGTGTACTGGGGGATAGAAGAGGACCACCTGGAGTGGTGCTGTAAAAAGAGATTGCGACAGAAAGAGGAGGAGGCAGCTGAGGCCAGGCTGTATGAAGGGGAGATGGTATTTAGTGAAACTACGCAATGTGCCTTCCAGGACAATAGCCGATTGAGTTTGTGCATGCGAAAGCTCAGGGATATGGTGGAGAACCCCCACTCAGGGATCCCAGGAAAGATCTTTGCTTGTATTTCAGTCTCTTTTGTTGCCATCACTGCAGTCAGCCTCTGCATCAGCACCATGCCAGATGTCAGAGAAGAAGAAGATCGGGTGAGTGCAGCTTTTCTCAGAGTAAAGCATGTTTTGCATTGTTGCCTATTCAGGGAAGGTGATGGGCAAAGTCACTCCAGCAATCATGCAGGTATTGCATTCAGTTTTTATGATGTGGAGGGCTGGCGGGGTAGAGCACAGAAAGAATTATGTCACTTATTATTGAGGGAAGATTGGGCCAAACTCTGCCTTGCCAGCATAGCTTTGCCAGTTCACACCAGCAGGCAGCTTTACCCAACAGATTTGTTTTCTGCCATCTCTAACCAGATGACAAACTAGCTATTGTGGGTATAGAAATCAGCCTTGCTTGAGGCTTAATGTTTTGAAGTTAGGTTACAAGCTAAGAGATCAGTTTTCCTTAAAGGTACTTTAACATACCACTTTGAATGAACTCTCAGTACCCCACTGTTAAAACCACATCGAAAATATTTTGATGAGGTAAAGGGCAGGGCAGCTGAGGCAGCAATTTAACAGCAGAAACAAAGCAAATGTCCCAATTTTCAGATATGCTTAGTATTCTCAAGTGAAAGCTGTAGATGCTCCATGCCCTTGAAAATCAAGTCTTATGGATATTTTGTTTATTGTTTAGTTCAACAAATTTCCTAAGGGTTTAGTCCCTTATTTGTGCAAGTAGTTCACTTTCCTAGGATTAGCTGTATGTAGGCCAGTGAGAGCTCATCTGAAGATCGATAGAGGAGGGCATTCACATTTTCATTAAATATGTGCTGAAATGCAATCTAAGGGGTTTGGGAGGTGGGGGCTTTTTGAAGAGTTCATGGCCTCTTTAGTTTTACTCATATCCAAGCTTGACACTAAACGTTTGGGCTTATTTCCCAGCGCCATGGTCATTAAAGGTGACTGTGAACTTCAGCTACAGTACTTCACCCCATCGAGTTCTGCCTCTCAGCTGAAGGCTGAGCTCTCCTGAAAGCAGAACCCTTCTTGTGTGCCATCGCCCGAGCGCCGAATGGCTCATCGCTCACTGCCACTAGCAGAAAAGAGTGGTCATTACCTGACAGGAGGCATTTACTGCTTTGTAGCGTTGAAAGTAAAAAGCATTCTGATGGCAAATGGGTCCGGTGACTCCAGAGAGACCCCTGCATTTGACTGAGTACCTCGTGTGCAGTTAAACGTACCCTTTGCTTGCAAGGTATGCTCAGGCTAGGTATCAGCTGAGTTGTTTCATGTGGAATCAGGCTGATTCAGTAGAAGGCAGGAAAAAAGACAGAACATTTGGTATGTTGTTTGATATTGGATTTATTTTAAGGTCTTTGTTTTAAAGGCTTTTTATGATCTAAAATTTGAGGATAGTAGTACTGGGTACTTGTTAAAAACTATATTGTCCTAATAATTTTTTAAAAAGATCATTTCCAAAACACATGCCTTTTACTGTAATTAACTAACAGTGCTCCAGTGTGCTGGAATTTTAAGCACAAGCAATATTTTACTGTTGAAAACTGAGATGTATTTAGTGTTCAGATGTTCCTGGATTTAAGTGAGAGCTGAACAGTTGCTTTCAGAATTACCAGAGTTTAGGCACCTTGTATTTCTACTAATCTGAACATAAATAGGGACTCATAATAATAGGCTAATAATACTGGTTGGGTGGAGCAGGGTAATAATGAGGGTAGAGCAAGCATATGAGAGAAGCCTGGATTTCTTGGTAAACTGGGGCCATTAAAAGGAGCACATTTTCATAGCCAAATGCAAAATTGTACAATAAAGATGAATGCAGACTTGCTCTTGCAAAAGCAGAGCCTGATTCCCCAAACAAAACTAAATAGGATTTAGGGTACAAGCAACTGAAAGTAATTGCAGTATTGCAGCCTGAAGTCAGAAGGGTTAATGTGATCCTTGAATATCTAAGCTGGCGAGTAGTGATTAGAAGCTGAAAGATGATTTTGTGCTTGTATGCGGCATCGGTGAGACTGACACTAGAATACTGCAGTCAGTTCTCACGTTCATATTTTTAAATGGTGTTTTGAAAAATTGGAGAGGGTGAAAAAACCTATAAATATGAGACACCTGGAGAAAAGGCCATACAATAAGCAACTTGAACATTTCTGTTTGTTTAGATTATTGAAAGGAAGGTGAGTGGATTAAGCAAATAAGTGGGTTTTATGGGGAGAGGAGAACTGTATCATCTAAAAGACCTTTAAATTAAGCAGGGAGAGGATGCATGGTTAAAAGCTGAATCCTGGTAAATTCATATGGGAAACTAGGTGCCAATATTTAACACCACAGTGATTAGTTACTGGGGCAGACTAGGAAGAGAATTAGTGGATTTTGTATTTTTTGATGTATTCAGTTGAAAGCTCAGTGCCCTTCTGGAAGGTAGCCTTCAGCTAAACACACTCTACTTCAGTCAAAAGTAAATTACTGATTTCAGTTCAAGTTCCAAAGGTGAAATGCTTGCAATACAGAGGAGATCAGAATAAATGATTTGATGTTTTTCTGTACCCTTCAATTCTAAAAGCACAGAGCTCCTGCAAATAGGCTTTGTTCTGCCCTTTACACAGGGAAGGTCTGTGGACAGAGTGGAAATGGTTATTTTGTTTGAGACAAAGGTGGTTCTCTAGCACAGGGTACAGGTGAAGGATCACTTCTTACATAGCTTATTTCATCCCTAAAGTTCTTTGCCTGCTACTGAATCAGTGCAGGTCAACACTCATAATTGAGCTGTAATTAGTCATGCCAGGAGTCGTACACAGTGTCTGATTTTGGTCCTGCACAAATGGATGTAAATACCCATGTAGATCTTTTCAGCCTCGGTAAGGCTGGGCCAAGGAGTCAGGCATCTGCCCACATGGAATTGCTTGTAGGATCAGAGACCTAGGCTGCAAACGCCTTGCCTGTCATTTGTACAGGGCTTAGCAAGCCGATGCAGCTCATCAAATAACAGGTGTGGAGAGAAGAGAGCTCATGTGAATTCAAAGTCATGTTAATCATCCTGAGCTGTATCCCTAGGACCTAGTTTAAAATTCGTGCCCAGGGATAGCTCTTTGGTCTGGTGGTGCAGTCTCCTAACAAGCAGAAAATGTATGTGCATCCCTCCTGGCTAAGGAACAAATAAACAGCGAATATTATTTCAAGGACGCACCGTACTCGGTGCGTACATTTTCCAGGCTCACTGGCTGGCACTACTGCTGTTACGGTTCCATGTCAGAGCTGTCGTAGATACTCTGGCTAACAAGCAGTGGTCTTTTCCTTGAGCTGGCGTTTTCCAGAAAACAAAAGCTTTTTGTGCCACCTATCTGTCCTGTTACTGCTTCAGGGAAAGGGAGAGGAACCGACCATGAAAAAAACCATGCTGGAGAGCAATTTTTCGTACCCAGGTCCTTTAATGTCATCTGAATGGACCAGCTGTTACACCCAGTGATGTCCTGCAGAGGTAAGTGACGTCACACAGATGTAAGTGTGGGACCTTCAAAGTTAGAAGTAATCACCAAGTATGTGAGGACATTACTTTAGGTGCCTGCCTCTCTCTCTTAAAATACAGAAGATGAATCAATCCTACAATTTTGGTAACTTTATTAACTGCTCCAGATGTTCTTGATGACAGTGGCAATCCCTAGTGGTTTAGCAAGAGTGGGAAGGATTGTGTTCCCGTGTACCATAGCTGTCTTGTTCTTACTAATGGTCACCCTGATTCATCTTGAGCATTGCTCTTTTTTGGAAGTAGTATCGTGTATTTCAGATGCTGCACAATTATCAATCAAGCTAACAGAATCAGATCCTAAACTACTTTTTACTTGCCAAACTAGGACATATATTTTATTTTGTCAATTTTTTTTCTCATTTAGCTTTTACTTACTGCTTAAATTAAATAAAACCCACCAATCCAGTAATGTGTATAATAGCTGCTTCTGGAAATTTCAGGAAAGGGACACTTCAGATGTATAAAGAAAACAAACCTGTGAAGAGAGTCAGGTTCTTCCATGTAAAGTAACAAAACAATAATTGATTTTTGATTTCAGAATTTTCAGAATGGGAGATTTCTATGCAAGATGTAGATTTAATGGTGACAAGTCCCCTCTTAAGGCAAAATACTGCTGAGAAAAATCGTAGCAGGAGCCCTCAGGCACTGAGTTCTTCCAAGGCCACCACAAAAATTATCTCCAAGCCATAAAAATAGCCAGAGGCATAGAGTATCCTTAAGGCATTTTAGGCATATGATGCCTTTAAGTGGGCTTCTCAACTCCCTAAACAAATGGCAGGGATCAAGTGACTCAAGAAAAGCAGCTAATACATTACAGGAGTCTTAAACCAGTTGGGGATGCATTACAGCAAAAGCTTTAACTACACAGTAAGAGCTGAACAGCCAAAAGACATTGAGAGATTCAACTGAAAGCCAGATGGTCATCATACGAGACTCTTCATTTTTTTCTTGGTGAAAACAGAAATGTCAACCATTTCTATCTGAAGAAAGCTTCTTTCTTGTGTTAGATAGTCTTCCTCATCACAGAAGAAAGGTGGTGAACTCAGAGATTAACATCAAGCATTTTGTCCTGATTCACAAAAGCATTTATAGGCCTGAGTCCCACTGAGCTCAATCATTTGTAGTACCACAGTGTAAAACAGGAGAAGAAGATCAGAGAGTACTTCCTTCTTCGCCGTGCTTTCTAACGTACCGGGAAAAGCTAGTCTAATTAAAGATGCTGTGATAGGAAGTTACAGTTCAATAACCTTCAGCTGAAGAACATTACAACAAAGAGAGAGAGACTTATAAATAATGAAGTTAATAATAGCTCATAAAGAAGCCTGAAACTATTTAACCTTCTAAGCTTAATTTACACACTGTGCTTCAACTTTCATATTGGTGAGGATGGGGAATAGATAAATTGCGAATGTGCGTTTTAAACAATCTTGTGACTAAAGATTTCATTTCACAAAGGTACACACAAAAGTAATTTCAGACAAGGTTAAGAGAGGCTTGTATAATGATTCTCAACAGCTTTTCATAGACAAGCTGTTGATGCAGGGGCTGGATGAGCAGTGAGGTTGGTTGAAAACTGGCTGAAAGGCCATGACACAAAGTCTAGGTGGAGGCCAGTAACTCGAGGTGTACCCCAGGGGTCCATGCCGGGTCCAGTCCTGTTCAACATCGTCATTAGTGATCTGGAGGATGGAGCAGAGCACGCCCTCAGCAAGTTTGCTGATGACACAAACTTCAGATGAGCAAGTGACAGACCAGAGAGTTGTGCTGCCATCACAACCAACCTCAACAGGCTAGAGAAATGGGCTGACAGGAACCTCGGGAAGTTCGGCAAAGAGAAATGCAGAGTCCTGCACCTGGCGAGGAACAACCCCACACACACCAGTATATGGCGGGGGCCACCCAGCTGGAAAGGAGCTTGGCAGAAAAGGGGGTCCTGGTAGACACCAAGTTTACCATGAGCCAGCAACGTGCCCTTGCGGTGGAGAAGGTTGGTATCCTGGGCTGTGTTGGGTAATGTATTGCCAGCAGGTCGAGGGAGGTGATCCTTCCCCTCTGCTCGGCACTGCTGAGGTCACACCCGGAGTCCTGCGTCCAGTTCTGGGCTCCCCAGTACAAGAGTGATATGGGCATACTGGAGAAGGTCCAAAAGAGGGCCATGAAGGTGATGGACTGGAGCATCTCTCCTATGAGGAAAGTCTGAGAGAGCCGGGATTGTTCATCCTGGAGAAGAGAAGGCTCAGGGGTGATATTATCAATGTCTGTAAACACCTGCAGGGAGGGTGCAGAGAGGACGGAGCCAGGCTCTTTTCAGTGGTGCCCAGTGACAGGACCAGAGGCCATGGGCACAAACTGGAACACAGAAGGTTCCCTCTGAACATCAGGAAACACTTTTTCACTGTGAGGGTGGCCGAGCACTGGCACAGGTTACCCAGGGTGGTCGTGGTGTCTCCATCCTTGCAGATGCTCAAAAGCTGTCTGGACATGGTTGTGGGCAACCAGGTGGCCCTGTTTGAGCGGGCGGAGGGGGCTGGACCAGATGACCTCCCGTCCAACCTCAACCATTCTCTGATTCTGTGGTTATAACTATTGATTTGTTTAGGTTTGTAACCTAAATAGGTAGCTAAATAGGAAGAAATACAAGTATTCAGGGCCTCAGTGTGTCAGAAATGCCAGACATTTTGTTGAATGAATGATATCATCTTGTCTCAAAACTCTTGCAGTTTCAGGTACTTCTGGGTGGGGAAAACTGTCATTTTTACACTAAATCATTTACTGGTTTCAGCAAAAAGTAATGTAAAGGAGTAAAACAGTTGTTATTGTTGGTGCTTTCTATCCTAAGGTAGCACTCTGCTTGAGACTCTGGAATGAAGGTTTTCATTACTGGAGAGCTCATTTTTAGCACTTTCTTTTGTGACTGTTCAGCTGTTTTTCTGCATATGATACTGAGACCTTCTTGATTTTAACTTAGAGCCACATGTTTATGTGATGCATAGGTGGTCTGTTTTCATGAATGAAAGTCTTAAAATTGCAGCTTGTGTGTTCCCTTTCTGTGTGGAATAAACTGTTCTAGAAATTACAACACAATCAACATAAAACATGTATTTAAAAAAATCTCCCTGCTGGTATTAGAGATAACTATTTATAGTATACAGGCACCGAGGGTGACTTTTTATAAAAAGAATCTTGGGGAATTGGACTAACTAATTTCCCTGGGGATCATCTGAGAATTCGTTATACCATTCCCTCAGCTCTGCTGTTAAATGCAAAAACCATGAGCTGTACCAGTATCACCGGTTATGGCCTCTGAAGTGATCTACTGATGTACTCATCTCCTAGCTTGCTGGTTTGCATTTTGTGTTTGCTCTGGGCAGTTCAGGCCACAGCTGGCTGGAGGCCAGGGAAGGACCAAATGACTCAGTAACAATTGTCACCTGTCTTTTCTACAACATTGTGCACAAGGAAGTTCCTGTAGACGCGTGAGATTCATATTCACTTTCCCATTCACGTGCCCTTGGTTAAGGGATGTAGGACTTGCACCACTGCAGAGCGGTTATTTTAACTAAAAGTAAGGTGTTTCTTATTTTTTTCTTTCATAAGCTTAAAGTAGGTTTTCTGCTCAGATGGTACTTAAATCAAAATGGTAACACAGTCCAAATTACAAGCTTTGAGAGCATCCTTTGCCCACAGCTTTAGTCATCAGCAATAAGCAAAAGTTTGCTTTGTGTTTATGTGCTCGATCTGCCTCATGTAATTTCATTGCCTGTTCTGTGTAGTCCTGCACTTAGATTGTGAATGCTTTGGGACAGAAGGTTTTAAACATAACGTCTGTGACCATCGTCATAACAGAAATAAAAATTACATCTACGCTGCTGTTCAGGTACATGGGCACATTCCTCATGCCTCGGGGCTGTGAGCTAGGTTTCTAAGCAAGGACATTTTTTTCTTTTCATAAGTGAGACCAACCTAGTTCGTGCAAGATGCAATTACTGTATGATATCCTTAGAGTCCAAAACTGAGGAGTAACTGCGAAGTTCTGCAGTGCAAGTCTGAGTCATCATAGTGTGGTCCCCCAGCTCCTATCTGATGGTCAGAGAAATTTGCTGTGCATGTTGCCTTTCAGACAGCTCAGGTTTGTCTGAAAGCAGTTGAAAGTGATGAGGTTTGAGAGATAAAAGTGACATTGCTTCTGTGGGTCACACAGCTTTAAAATCAAGGAGTCGAGAACCTCTGCACTGCTCAATCTAAACCTTAAATGTTGAGTTGTGTGGGGTTTTTGGGTGGTGTGCATCTTTTATCTGACTCCCATGGAATTTGCAAATATAAGACTAATGGCAAAATGTTCTTTGCAAATACCAAGAAGTGATGATCATGTCGTTTGATCATTTTTTCTGGGAAGTGTGCTTGTCTGTGAACCATCTGAATGATACAGTCCTTAATGTAAAAGAAATAGATGTATTATATATACATGTCTTTCCTTTGCAGAGCTGAATCTAAATCTTTCTTTTACTGGTCGTCCAAATCCAGCTGTTAGCATTAGAGCATATCTCGGTATCAGTTTATTTTACCGAGTTCAGGATTGTTGTATTCACACACTAGGGAAACACATTTGGTGCTGTGAGTGCTCAGCATCGCAATTGCACAACACAGTTCCCACTGCATCCACTCTGCCCGCAACTGCCCAGGACTCCAGCGGCCTGGAAACCCCCTGGTCAAATAGCACACCGCATGCCAGCTTTGCCACCTCTTTTCGGAGATGGTCCTTGCCCTTCGCAAGGCTACCTGAAGCTGCTAATGAATAGAAAATGTTTGAAGGAACAATTGGTTATTCTTGATATGGGTGGTGTGGACAGGGTGCTGGATAACGATTAGTGGTATTTAGTCATGAATACTTTTGGAGAGCTCTCGCCATTCCTTCTCCTTGGCTTGCTTGCTCCTCTTGCAGGGGTAAAAATTTACTTTCTGCAGTCCTCCCTCTCCTGAAAAAAAAAAAAAAAAAAATCCAGCTTTCCTGCTTGATTGAAGCTATTTAAACTTTAGCAGACATATCTAGTTGTTCTGTCGTGGCAGCTCCTTCAAGAGAAAAAAAAAGAAACATGGTCCCAGTAAGAAAATCTTTCTCTATTGTATCAGGAGGGTTAGGAGGAATGTTGTGTTTTCTTTCACTAGAGTTGCCTTTAGATTGGGGGGTGGGGACATGGCACTGTGGAACAGGTTTGCACAGAGTCCCACAGTGAGCCTGCACACCCTCGGCTCAGAATTCCCCATCTCGGCAAAGTTACCGCCTGAGCTCTCACCAACTCTGGGTCTCACTGCAGCGTCTTTTCCCAAGTTACTTTTCCCAAGTAAAGAGAGAAATCCTGATGGGACAAGGAGCTGCCCTGGAAGATTTTGAGGACAGTGGGTTACAATATAGACTTTGGGAACCAACTGAGACTCTGCAGTGTTTTAGGCTTAGAAGTAAAAAAACAGAGAGTATTTCTCTGCACTGTTAGCTTGGGGATGACGCAAGAGTTGAGTAAGACAAAATTCTGTTGACTTGTTAATAACTTTATGCTGTGCTAATGAACTCTTTCAGACTACCAGATGTCTTCTTATGAATAAATAGCAGGCTCAGGTCTTCTTTTAAATATTGTATAAATATGCCGCAATATAACATTAGCAATAAATAATGGAACAGCTAAGACTCTTCCATAAAAGCATTGGTAACTTTGTCATGTTGTTAACTGGTTTATTTGTGGTGCAATGTGGCTCACCCAGCAAAATATGCTCCATATTTAATTTCTTTTAATATTTCTCTGGTTCCACCACCATAACTATCTATACCTACCAGTGGGTTTATTCTCCTAACTTCCAGGTAAATCATCCAGGGAGTCTCTGAAGCAATGTCACGATAAGAGTTGCTTGGCCTCCAGTCATGTTTGTAAAATTACTGTCACTACTCAGTATAGCCTGCTCTGTAATATCCTGAGGGTACAGCATCGCTTCTTTACTCCATAGATTGCTCCGCTGCCTTTTGCAAGAGTGTTTGTGCTCCATGGGGTTATTGAGTACTGTCCTAGTGTTCTGAAAGAGAGAAATCTTTCATTTATTTGTAATAAAAATATCATCTGGAAATTTCATCTCAGAGCTCCAGGATATGTTGCTATCAATTCTGGAGGTTTGGAATGAAAGAAAGCAACCAGATTTACGTTTGGCTAGACCTCATATAGCTAGGCTGAGGTAATGAGCTGATTCATGTGTATAGCACTTAGAAAAATTGCATTAAATCATTTAACATTATAAATGCTTACATTTTCGTTGCTTAAAATGTGGCAATTGAGATGAAATATATAAGTTTTTGAAATTGGGGACTTTTTGCAGTGTCCATGGAGGCATTTAGATTTAAGACAAATTAAGTTAGAAGAGTGGTATACAAATGAAAAAAAAAAAAAGGTTAAAGCATTTTTTGCAATAGGTTTTTAACAAAGACTTAAGAAAGGACCAGGAGAAAACTATAAGGTTGATTGGTTTTTCTAAAGGTAAGCATGATATTAGTTCCAAGTAAAACCATGAAAAAGATGGTACCGAGTACAATCGGCAACATTTTTGAGGACAACAGCATAATTAATTCCAGTCTACGTAGAACACCACTCCTTAGTCAAACTTAGTATAATTTTTATGAGGTTATAAAGTTTTCTGAAAAAAAAACTTCTGATGTAGGTACTTCTGTAAGATATTTGAATTAGTGCCACACAACATCCTTCCTTAATAAAAATGGCATTTTTCAAAAACTTACCTACCTTATTAAACGTTCAAAAAATTTCTCTTAGATTTCGAAGTAGCAGAAAACTAACATGAGAAATCATCATCTGGTGACAGCGTACGCAGAAAGGCATGCAAGTGTCTCTGGTGTTGGCCCAGAGCTACTTAGGTGTTTTGCTGGTGATTTGGGAGAAAATACAAAACAATTGCAAATGAAGTTTACGGGTAGCACAGAAATGACACACTAGTCAGGGATTGGAAGTATCTGGCACAGTTAGCTGAACTGATTTAAACATGGGGAGGTAACTGCGTGTTCATCAGCAGAGAGTGCAACCTGTAAGTGTAGAGAGCGTGGAGAGCCCAGGACAAAAGACGCTTTGGGAAAGTGGGTACTCAGAAATGATTTAGAGACCCTGGTGAACTACTGGCTTTACACGATTTCCCATCTGACTAGTTAAGAGGCAAAGCATGAGGCTTGAGATACTGTGTCCAGACTGGTAACCATTAAGCAGGTAAGTGGAAGAAAAAAGTTAAAAGAATTATTTAAAATCTGAAAATTCTGCTTTATAGTGAGACAGTAGAAGAGTTTTTAGGGCAGTAAGCAGCAGAATAAGAGAATGTCTGTGGACAGCAGTGAACAATAACTGGAACCTGCAGCTAGACAAACTCATGCTCTAAATAAAGTATATTACAGTGTGGGTAATTAACAATGGAAACCATTTATCTAAGGATGCTTGAGTACATCTCATAGAGTTTTTGAATACATTCTGTCAGTCCTTCTAAACATTATGTCTCAGCTCTGTTGAAACCACGTGTGTGATTCATGAGCCACTTGGTGAGACCCTCTGCTCCGCAGAGGATTAGCTCCAGAGCCCCCTCTGGCCCTACGGCTCGGTGAGCGATTGCCATCCCGCCCCGGCTCGCTCCTGCAGGAGCACTGTCCCCCCCGGGCAGGAGGGGCCAGCGAGGATGCTGTACGTCTGGGGCTTCCTTGGCCCTCGTGTCTATTTAGACCTGAAGTCATCAGTAAGATGAAATGAGCGGTGGCGGTTCATAATTGCAATTAGAGGCGAGGGCAGCCAGAAAACCTCAGAAGCCTGGAAGCTTTCTGAAGAGGACTGACGTGGCATGAGTCTGGCCCTGTGACGGCAGCATCCTGACCAAGGTATCTTGTCCAGCGCTGACTGTGTTCGTGGGGGGTGATACAGGGGCTGGGACATGTTACCGGTGGGGCTTAGTCCCAGTATTAGCGGCTGTTCAGACTTGAGCTTGTGGGTCCCTCACGAGCAGGATGCCATTCACTGGCAGGGCCCTCGTACCTTCACCTTTCCATGCAAGCACACGCACACACACACTCCCTTTCCCTCTGCTCCAGCTCGTTTTCTGAGCCTGGATACAAGGAGGAAATACAGAGAGTAGTGTGAAGGTCCCAGCCATCCAATACACCCTGAGCCCTGTTGGAAACTTGGCACACGCTGTACTGGGTAGAGACGACGGCAGAAAAGAAATCACAGCACCCTCCTGAAAGGTTCAAACACTGAGTGTCTGTGGGCAGAAGCTGTGGATATTTTCTCCTGTTTCGTACACAGTAGAAATATTGGCTAATTTAAGGTAAGTCATGCAGTTCGTATATTCTGCACTACTGTCACAGAAAACACTGTTACTGTTGCCTTGAGCAGAAAGAATATGAGAGAGTGCGGGGTTTCGCAGTGGTCAGATCCACCTTGCAAAAATTCAGCCACTTTTTGCAAATGCAGGAGCACAGCTTACAGCATTTCAGTGCAAGGGCAATGCGGTAGCAGACTGCCAGCTGCGACTGAGCCACTACCAGCAGGAGAGCAAATCTACCCACAGGCAACATAGGCAAATCCTTCGCTTGCTTTCAGATAATAGGATAAAGGGAAAGAGAGGGAGGAAAAAACAGGTTTGTAAAAAAATGAAAGAGAAGAGTAAGCTGGACTCTGCCCTCCTTTTCTCCAAGAGAAAAAACGGACACCCCCAACTTTTATAGTAGGGTATGGGATTGCAGGAACCAGTAAAACTAATGTGGGTCAGTAAAATAGAACCAGCAGTGAGTGGGAGGCAGGAGGAGGAGAAGAGCTTCTAAAACAGGGATTGAAAGAAGGAGAAAACTGGGGGAAATAAGAGGGAAAATATGCTTTTAAATGCTGTTAGGAGTCAGTTGTTCTTTTTAATACAATTAGTAAGAGAGAGAGAGAAAACAAGGCTGAGATTCTTTTTTAGTGTGAGACAAGCTTGAGGAGAAGAAGAAAAGAGGGCATTGGGTTTAGGAAGACCACAGTTCTAGGCACTGTCTGTCTGCATCTATTTGTGAGCACAGCCAGGTACCACCACAGCATCATCTTTTCCCAGGGGTTGTGTAGGTGTGAAACCGTTGGGAATGCCACTGCTTTGTAACACAGCCCTGTCTCTCTTGGGCTGGTCCTTTCAGAGGGAAGTGTTGGGTCTAGGTGTTGTCATTCCCTGGGAAAACTGTTTGAACTGCACATGAGTGCCCTTGGCGAGGACTCAGCCCCACTTTGCTTCTGCAGTGTTTTGATTTATGCTGCCACTTATGGGAGATATCCCCCATCTTTATTTTTGCAGTCCTGCCATGTTTATGAGAAGCAGGTGTGCTCTAAGTGCCAAGTGCCATTGCTCAAGTTTTTTCAAGCAAGAACCGAGTCTGTCTTGTTTTCAGAGCACTAGGATAGAAAATACAAGCTAGGATTATTCTCCAGAAATCAGGAGATTTGCTAATTCTCAAGGTAACTGGGCTTCTTCACGTAAAAGCTCAGGATCAAGCATTTGCTTAGGTTTGCAGAGAATGGATTTTTAAAAAAAGCATTGTAGTTTCCCAGCCTCGGGGGATATGATGCCTCTGTCAGAGCTAGAAAAGAGAATGGGCTGAGGAGGAAGATTTATAGTTCATGTGAAATCAGGGGGAGAGGGGGACACTTGCCAGCAAAGAGGCTTCTGGTGCCTCACTATTCTCTTGGGGTTTTTTTACTTTCAGTTTCAACGAAAAAAGAGGGCCAAAACCCAGAAAAACATTCTGGAAATCTGGAAATAGAAAATTCCAAGGTAATTTTTATTCAGAAACACTAAGAACATCAGTGTTTCTAAAGTGAAGCTGTTCTTTGACACCATTGCTTAGTGAAATCATCATTCTTTTTCCTGCGTTCCTGCCTCTGTCCGTGGCAGTGACTCTGATAAATAACTCCTTCGCGCTGAGCAGCCCCCTGAGGTCGGGCTGTGTCACCCGTGGGTGTTTCCCACAGAGGGGGGGTCTGCTGCATGGCAAAGGTGCCAGACAGCAAGCCATGCGGGCAGTGGCGTGTGAAGTCCTGCCTTGAATGCCATGGGAGTTGATGAGTTTCAAATACAATACTTTGTTCTCATGGACCCGTGTCTTCCTGTGTAGCTGTTCGTCTTCAGACAATTTCCGAATGGCACTGAGAGGTTGTAAAATTGCCAAAGTGGACGCCAGATACAAAACCAGTGTTTTGACTCAGAATATTCGTTCAAACAAATGGCAGCAAACCTGTTCTTGTACATATAGGTTGTAATTCTCTAAATATTATTAATAGCCTACTTACATCTTACACACGGGCACAGACGAAAGCCATGGACAAGCCAGGTAGGGATCTCGGACCCCCTGCCAAGGCCCAGCTCCAGCAGCATCGAGCACATCGTTTCCTTTGCTAGTTGGACATTCTGGACAGGTAGGACTTGGAGGGGACTCTGAGGGGAGCGCAGTCTCCTGTTGTCGTGGGCACATCACACCACCATTTCCAGAAACTGAGAAGCTTCATCTTAAAAGGTCTCTGGCCTTCCCTGTTCTTGCAGGGGGCTCTTTTGGAACCTCATGTGTCTTCTAGAGTACAGATTCTGAAAGCTGGTGTAGCTGGTTTTTCTCGTGCCAACACCGTCCTTTCAATTAGTGGCGGGCTCTCTTTGCAAATAGCTAGTGCAAACTGAGCGTCTTGGGTCCTTCTCCTTCCCACTCCTGCCTCGCCTGCTGATGGCCATTACGTAGGTGATGGTGTTGCCCTTCCCAGCCACTCCTGAACGAAGTCAGCTGTTGTAGCATAACCAACCAGTGAGTTACTCTGTTTGACTTTGCACTGAAGAGGATTAAGGAATGACCCTATGTCCCGTTCCGTGGGCTGAGCTGTGGATTGTAAACAGACAGGTAGCAGATGGAGATAGCAGTACTTTCGGGGGGTCCAGGTAGACCTGAATGAGAGCATTTGACCACACCATTAAACAGTGCTTCTCTTCATCCCCTTGGTATATTTATAGACAGCAAACATGGCTCTACTCTGCCTTCACTTGATGATGGTAAACAAGTCAAATGCTTTTAATTGTCTGTTTTTAAGATGATAGGTTTTCCATTCCACTAGCCAACCCAACTAACGTTGGGTTACTCTCCCAACTCATTCCAGTTTGCATCATCCTTGTTGAACATGGGTGGTTCTTGAACAAATGGAATCCTTCACTTATATATTGGGACCTATCAGTGAGCTCCAAATGCAAGTGTTGGTTGTTTAGCATGTGTGTATTTGGTAAGCAAGAAGGAACTGGCGTCAAGGCTTGTTTCAAGGGTGAAAACCGCAGGTTGTGAGAAGCTGTGTGTACTCATTGCAGTGAAGCAGGTTACGAACATGAGAAAACCAAAGAAATACAAAGTGAAGGGAATACTAGCTGATGAGGAGGTCATTAGGCAGTGAGAATGGAGCAGAGTCTTAAGAAGTATCCTCAAAGAAAATGTTACCCTGGGTACATTGCTCCTCCTTAAGTTACAGTATAGCCCCTTTCTCCTGGTGTGTTGTTTGATCAGATGGGGAGATAGTACCAGCTGGCTGCTGGAGCACATACTGTTCCCTCAAGCTGCTCCCAGCCACAGTCACAGAGTCTGAGGAGTTTTAAGATGTTGGATGTCTTTACCCCCTCCAGCCTCTCTGGGAGAGGTACTGTGCTGTTCCTGATAGGCATCTGAAAAATCAGGCAAGTTGATGGTGTTCTGTTTCACAGGTATTTAAGGTCTGGTTTCTTCTTTATATGTTTGCTTCTTGCAGATTTTAGTTCTCGGTTGCTTTCCATAAAGTAGAGCCAGATAACATTCATTTCCCTTTTAACAAAAACTGTTGCTTTTGGAGAAGTGTGTGCTAAAAGTGGATGCAGGTGTGAGAAAAGCTGGTTGAGAAGAAGATACTAATGAGAGGGCATTTTGTGCATCTGTAGTACTTCTTACCTGCTTTCCTTTCTTCCCAGCAACTCTACTGGGGCAAAAAGAAGCAGGACAGTGGACTGAGGAACATATCTGCATGTGGCAGGGACAGTAAGTGAAGGAGGCAGGGAGGTGAAGGACAGCCTTGGGATCACAACAACGGTCTTGCCTGGTAGGTAGGTGATCGAATCCCCTGCGTCTGTGTCTTTCTCCACAATTCAGATGTATATGCCAAATCCATGCAGAGTCCAGCTGTTAAGACATCTACGGCATTTGCAGGGAAAAAGGTGACAGTTAAACAGGTCTCAAGGCTCAATATTTATGGCTTAGAAACCCAAGTCCTACCTACAGTATCCAATTTTGGTCATGCAGTTTGGGGCTGAGATGGCCCAAAGCAGCAGGCTGCTGGTGGATTGGGCAGAGGAACTCTGGAAACACAGCTGGTTCCCTCTGCAGCCTCCTGGATCACGAGTGCCATCTGTGTCTCCCACCTATTTAGTCTGCAAGGGTGGTCATAAGCTGCCACAGCGCATGGGTAAACTCATGCACGTGGTCTTCTCTTCCCTCCCATTGACTCCCAGACCCTTTTCTGAGCTTTCCATGAACGTAATAACCATTTGGCTTTGTAGTTGCATGTCAGAAGAGCAATTTGAGACGGAAAGGCAAGGCACCTGCAGGTAGCTGTATCTCAGTAACACCTTGGCTATATGACTGCAACTGAATGGCACGGCATGTAATTTTACAAGCTGACTAGACTCTGGCCATGGATTTTAGCACACCCCGAAGTTACCTTCTAGCATTTGCCAGGCTGTCGGCATCTCCCTTGTTTCTGTCGGTGTTCTGTGTTTATCTGGAGTGTCACTGGCAGAATACAAATGACAGGCTGTGAGGTTTTGAAAAGTGGTGATTTGGGGCTGTGCTGTCTCAGGATCAAAGGAAATCCAGAGAGGTAAGTCTAAAGTAGGTATAGCTCCTGCCCACCTCCTTACCCTGTCTCTTCAACAAAGACAAGTTGTCCAGGAACAGTTGTACAAGAGCTGTCTTGTGTCTGTAACATGACTGCAAACCGTTAATGACAACCTTCCCCACTGAAGGCAAGGCTCTGGTTACCTTTTCGAGCAGCTGGGCTGAAGATGAAGCACAAACTGAGCTCTAGTTAGAGATCAAAGTGTGTACAGCCAGAAGCAGAGGGCTCTTTCATGGCCCCTTGGCGACTTTAAAAAGAGAAACCGTTACTTTGAATTCACAGCCAGCCAGCTTTGAGGACAGAGCGTGCAGTAGCTGAATCATCTTTGCTCAGGAGCGCAAGAAATACTCGGAGCAGGCTGGCTGCGAGTTCAGCCTGACCCTGGCTTTAACGGCAGATGTACTGAATTGCAGTCCCCAAGTCTGTAGGTGGTCAGTGGCGAGGGGAGCGTGCCTGCGCCCGAGGGCAGGCTGTGTTGCAGCCCTTCCAACAGCCGGTCGCATCGCAAGGGTCACGCACTCATCCTTACTGTGAAAATTAGCTGGATGCTTTCACCAGAAAATCACTTTTCATCAGAAAATTGCTTTTCATCAGAAAGCGCCAGTGTGAGCAAAATCTTTGGGTTTTGTTGGGGAGGCACGTTTCTGGGAACGTTGCTGTTTTGCAGGAATTTTTTTCGGGGAAGGCTTCTTCATTTCACAGCGATAGTTGGGACGAGAGAAGGCGGTGACCCAGCACCCAGTGCTCTGGGGGGGTCCCGCGGGCTGTGACAGAGCCAGGCGCAGGCTTCCACCCTGCCGGCGTAGGAGCAGGAGCTGGGTCTCTCCCGAGCCGGGCACGTGCTCCAAGTGTTGGGCTGTTGAATAATTGGAAGTGTGGTGGGGTGTCTGTCCCCTGAATCTCCCTGCAGACGATCATTGAAACGGGCAGCTCAGCCTCACGCCCCAGTCGGAGGGGCGCAGCCCGAGCCGCTGGGCTGGGGGCTGTCTCGCTTGCCGAAGCCCCGCGTCCAGACTGCGGGCAGACCGGGTACAGCAGCCTCGGGGACTTTGTCCGCAGGTTACGTCAGAATTTCAAGTTCCACATTGTTGTTGTTAGAAAAGAGTTTGATCCGATGGGCACAGAGGAACACTTGAAATCCATGACTCAAAAGGCTCGAGTGACAAGGGGCAAGTGGAAGAGAACAAAAATACCATTTTAGAGATGTCGTGATTTAAAGCTTATGCAAGCATTTTTGCACGCAATGCCTCTCATGTTTGGGTTTTTTTTTTCCTTAACATACACGTTTGACAGGGAGTGAAATCTTCACTATAGGGGGGAAGTGGGCAGTACTGAAACTTCTTCCTTGAAAGTACTGTGGAGCTGCTGACCATAAAAAAATGTGTGTGCAAAGCAACACAAGAACTGGGGCGGTTAGAGGTGATGTGGCTTTTGACATCTTCTAATGCCGGAGGGGGGAGATGGCGTCAAAGCCTGCAAGAGTCTAGAGGAGAGTCAGAATTTCTTCTCAGGAGACCAGAGGACAAAGGCAGGGTCAAGAAGTCACACAACACACAGTGGAGAATTTTTCTGAGGCGCAGTGCAGGGAAGTACCAGTGAAAGGGACCCTGCAAGCCAAACCAAAACAGTTCTGAAAGATGCCTGCAATTTTTAGACAGACCATACAGAGCAATGAGTACAGCTGGATTTGAACTCGAGTGACACCAGCTTTTCTTTTTGTAATTTTCTTTTTGCCAAAGGAACCTTTGGCAAAGAAAATGTTTCTCCGGAAGAAAGATACTGCGGTTGGCTTTTTGACAGCAAATTTCTATAAATCCTAGTGAAGGAGATTCACTTTAATTTGACTGCATAGAATTACTCACTGAGACCTTCCTTCTTTTATTTTCTTGTGCCCTGAGCTGACATTAGTATATGGCCCCAAAATCCTGTGCAACTGCAGATATTTCCCCATACTCCAGTAATCTCTGCACAGGAAAAAAAATCTACTTGTTGTTTGAAAGAAACACATGTACACACCTAAATAAACATATACATCTTGTAAAGAACAACATATATATTTATTATACCACTGCTTTTTGCAATCAAAAGCCAAAGATATTGTTCATTTAATGGCATGGCTATATGCACATTAAAAAAAAAAAGAATGTTAGTCTTTTCATACTAGAAAAGTGCAATGGGGGTGTCCTTTGTGACTGCCATTCATGCTATTTTTTGTTTAGACCTCTAAAAGACAAAAAGAAATCAAATTGTTATGAAACCTAAAAAAAGCTTTCCTGTGGCCCAGTTTCATAAAGCTAGATAGGAAAATGTGATCATAAGAATGTATCCATTAGATTACAAGCTGAAGAAATCTGCTTAGTTATTATGAGAGCTAGCTATTTTGCTTACAAAAAGTAAAAAGGAGTATGTAGGTGTTAATGTACGTGTTTATGGCCATGAGTTGGTATAGCTTGATCTTTTTTGAGAACAGACAGATTTCATACAGACCTATTTTGGGCAGAATGCTATCCTATTCTGTTAGGATTTGTTTTTCTCTTATTCTGATGGCTGATTAACTCTTGATTGCTTTTTTCCATCTCTGTGTGTGTCTTTCTGCGCATTTTTGTTTTATTTTCTTGAATGGAAAAAAACCTCAAAGCCCTAAGCAGAATTACAGCATCCGTTTGGACTCGAATACATAGTTGAAAGTTTTAGAAAGAGAAAAATTGCCTTTTTTTTTTTTTTTTTTACAATGCTGTAATCAAGGGGGAAAATCTGCAAGGAGAAGCAGCTGCAGCTGAAAGAAGCAAAGCACAAAGAGCATGAAACACGTTTTTGCTGTTACTGTTTTTGATTTCATGTGAGGATAATTATAGGTCATACCTAGATGATATTGAAACATGGTCCAGGGGACAGGAAGACATTTAATTAGTGAAAAAAAAAGGCCTCTGGCAGGTTAATTGACACACAGGTCTGTTTTCTAAAAGCCTGTTCAGACCCTCTTATTCTCAGGACTGCCTTCGGACAGAGCCTGGCTTGTTCAGGTTGCAATAGGTTAATAACGATACTGGGAAAGACTAGCACTTTGCTGAAGATAATTATGCATTAGCTAAAAGAGGGGATCGTTTCATCCCATTAAAATGAACGCTGTGTAGCAGAGCATTATCGCCCCACTCTACTGAAAGTAAACATTTCGGCATTCACAATGTCAGCTGTCTGCTGTGGCTAGTGGGAAGAGCGGAGAAAAGCCAGAGCCCAGCATCAGCTCTGGATGGAGTATATTTCAGCTTTTCGTTACAGTGATGGGCGAAGATGCCAGCTTGGTTCTGCCGTGTTGGATGGCCCGAGCTTCAGCTATCGCCAAGCCTCTCGTGCTCCGCTGAGCGAAGGTTGCCAGGCTGCTCCCGCGCTTGCGTTTTTGATGTAGTTCTGCAGGAAGATTGGAGACGTAAATAGCAAAGCTGTAGGTTTGTGAACCTACACAGGATAAACATGTCAGAGTGTGGGAGGGCAGATGGAGTCTTCCGAAAGTCATCTCCACTGGTAGTCCGTTAAGAGGAGCAATTTTCACTCCTGTTTGCTCCCACACCAAAACTCATACACAGAAGGACTTTGGATAGTTCCCTTTCCTTATGCACCAAATAGAGAGCGCCGGGGGAATTAGGTGCCAAATTAGCTATTAAACGCCTTAATGTCTTTGTAGGTCTATTCCAAGGCTAAATTCTCTATAGGCTTCACTGACTTTCCTTAAACTTTTAGTGACACGAAAATTATATATATGCACATCAGAATCCAGAACGCTTCCTGCCAGATAGGTCTCTTAAGGCGAGCTACATCTTAGTTTCCATACGCGGTGGTCCAAGTAGCGATGTACCTTTCGGAGAAAGCAAATTTGCATATTGGGGGTTTTTCCTTCTTGCCATTGCTGCTGCTTTGCTGAAGCCATAGCGATTCTTGTATGGGTTGTCTTCCTAATGTCTCAGCCTGATCCTTTTGTGCATGTGCAAGGGTAGTATCGGGAGCTGCAGATCACCTGCAACCATTGCCCGTAGGCGTGAGATCAAGCATATCCTGATGAGAGGTTCCCAGGCAGCAGGGCTCGGGGACAGTATCGGTCTGATGGCTGGTTTCTTGGTAATAAGGTGAGAAGTTACAGTGGCACGGGCAGAGTCCTTCTGCTGACTTTGTGAGCTTTGGCTCTGGCCCGCAGAGCCAGGTTTATGCGGTGGTGTGAAAGCATCTTGGTGCTGTATCTGATGGGAGAGCCTGACAGCTTAATTATGCTGTGAGAGGAGCGAAGCCCCTAAAACCAAAATGTTTTGTCCTATGTGTGATGATTGTGACAAAAATACTTGTTTATGACCAAATTAGTTTGGTGAGGCAGATATAAATTCAGCTCCTTCTCGTCTTCACACCTATCAAAATTAGGAAGTTAAAGACAGGCTATCTGAACTACTACACTAGTAAAACAAGATTATCCTTCCTCCCTGCAATATGCTTAAAATCTTGACAGCAATTTCAATGGGACAAGTAAGTTTTCTCTCCGTATCAGCATGACCCGCTGGGAGACAGTGGGAGGTACATCATATGTCAATTGAAAAGTGGAATACAAAAAAAAAAAAAATCTATAAATACAAGGCACTACAGCCGTTCATCGTGTTTAATAGAAGAACCGTAAACACTGGCTCTCAGGATTCCTTGTCACAATTTTTTTCCTGTTATTTAGTCATTTAGTCATTGTCTCAATCTCTTAAGCGTGAAATGGGGAGGGTGCCTCAGCATTTTGGTTATCATATTGAGGTAACACAAGGCTTTATACTCACTCAGTGTGATGACACTGCTCTTGCTGCCGGCAGCACAGCAGCCCTTGAAACGTGTCCAGGCGCTCCCCGACATTTTGGGGAATGCTGTGGTTAGCAAAGAGGGCGAAAGTCTCATCTCTCCTTTGCTGTTTTCTTTCACAACAGGGAAAAACCTGTGCATAAACGCGTAGAGAGGGATGAAGTTAGGAAGTGGTGCTGTGCAGTAGAAATTTCCTTGGCTCTGCCTAGCAAAAGACACCTGTGGTGAGCATGTGGGCAGAACTGTTCATAGAAGTGCCAGGTTCTCAGCTTCTCCAGTGGTGAAATGGGGACCAGCTTGACACAGCCTCGCCACTCGAGTGATATTTTATTGCTATTATTTAGCATAGGCGAGCAAAACGAGGTTTCACATTGGTACCTAATACCAGTGGCATGCAGTGGGAGTCACACACCCCACTGGCATGGATGGACTCCTACATGCTTACAAGCGTTTTCATGAACTGTTCAGAATCAAACTGGCTCACCGAATAAATATACACTTCCCTTAAATAAATATACACTTGCCTTCCGCTCAAAGCCCCCAGAGGATTAACACTTTTATATGAGCATTTACAGAGGAAACAGCGCTAGCCCTATAATTGTCCACATCAAAATCTGTTTATTTAGAGAAGCTCATTAGTATTCAGCTGGTGTTACTACCCGTGATGTAGCAGAGAATTGCCATCGTATTTGTGCTGTAGAATTAAGAATCCAAGAGCAGTCATCACCAGCATTATTGTTTATTGCTGTTCCAATGCGCCAAGGCTGGTTTGTTTACAGGCATCGTAACTGAAGAACCAGAGTTCTCTGTATATTTTCCACTAAGTGAGCCTGCAGGGAAGAGCCCCTCTTCCAGTGCCCCAGAAGGCTTGGGGAGGGCTTCATGGTCATTAGTTGTTACAGGTGAGGCAATTAAAAATGCTTATCTCTCCGGGCCCTCCCTTTACTCTTGTGGTACTTTTTCTTTTAGAAATACCTACATTTAACAGTACTTTATATAAGCTTTTGACTATAGGGCTAGTGTGTTAATAAATGTTCACTGCAATATAAAAAATGATCTACATTCTCTGAATAATAGATTAAAGATGACTCCAAGCACATAACATAAAATGCTGTAGGTGTTTATGAGCCATTTATAAGCAATTTATTATTGATCAGGAAGGGAGGGAGGGATCACTCATTTATTAAAATCCGTGAATCCTGTACTAATCCTTTCTAAAGGGTATTAAAGGCTTCGTTAGAAACGAGGTGTGAGCCACTGGTCTTTCAGCAGCGGGCTCCCTGGCCGACAGCTGATACCATCGCACCAAATTCTTGGCAGGCTCGGGATGCTCCTGAGCGTCATTGACCTGTCCTGCAGCCAAACACGTAGCTGGTAGCTCTGGCTTCAGTTACCCGTTCCAGCCGCTCTTAGCAGCGATGATTTTACTTTGGTACCTCGCGATTCGTATCGATTTCACATGGTGCTTTCCTTTAAGAACTGCCACTCTGTTTCTTCGGTTCGCTCCCCGGCTAAATCTTTTTCTTCCCCCTTCTCTGTGTTCCCTGCTCCCCTTCTCCCCAGGGTGAATGCTCGCGGAAGTGCTACGACATCTTTGTGCTGGAGACGGTGTGCGTGGCGTGGTTTTCATTTGAGTTCCTGCTGCGATCCATCCAGGCAGAGAATAAGTGTGCTTTCCTGAAAACCCCCCTCAACATCATCGACATCCTGGCCATCTTGCCTTTCTATATCTCTCTCACGGTGGATATGGTCTCCACGAAAAACAGCAGCAAGCCTAGCGGGGGAGCCGGGAACAAGTACCTGGAACGAGTGGGCCTGGTGCTGCGCTTCTTGCGGGCTCTGCGCATCCTGTACGTGATGAGGCTGGCACGGCACTCGCTGGGGCTGCAGACGCTGGGGCTCACCGTCCGCCGCTGCACCAGGGAGTTCGGGCTCCTCCTGCTCTTCCTCTGCGTCGCCATGGCCCTCTTCTCGCCGCTGGTGTACCTGGCTGAGAGCGAACTGGGAGCCAAGCAAGAATTCACAAGCGTCCCCACCAGTTACTGGTGGGCTGTGATCTCCATGACAACTGTTGGCTACGGGGACATGGTGCCTCGTAGCATCCCCGGACAGGTGGTAGCCCTGAGCAGTATCTTGAGCGGGATTTTGCTGATGGCTTTCCCGGTCACGTCCATCTTTCATACCTTTTCCCGTTCCTACAGTGAGCTGAAGGAGCAGCAGCAACGAGCGGCAACCAGGCAGGTACGCCAGGGAGAAGAGAGCACCAAACCCCCAGATGGTGACGGCGCGCGGGGGCTCGGGGTCACGTTCCCACCAGATGCTGCTGGGCGGGAGGGTCAGCCCGCGGCGGACCGGGAAGCCAAGAGGAGTTGTTAACTCGAAACAGCTGAAGACCTACGTTGGCAGCACAAGAAGCAGTGGACAAGGGGGGATCCGTTCTGCAAGAAGAACCTCCTGAACTGCGTAACTGAGGGGCAGACACACACGAGGTTGTCTCTAAAGACCAACTTCTGATCTTAAGGGCCCTCTGAAAAGTGCCCCTAGAAACTCTACCAAGTACCGCTCTGCTCCATCGCTTTTCGTAGGGCTTTTCTTTTCTATTGAGCAGGTAATTTTGGCAACCTCCAAGGAGAAGCCGTTGAACGTAGCCAGCCAGGAGAACGTAACGTGAAGCACAGCCCGTGCCAGGGTGCCATTCGGCGGAGCAGCCGGCGTGCCGCCTCCTCCCCACTGGGTGACACTCCACGCGCGAGGGGCTGGACGAGGGGGCTCCCCGTGCTGCGATGCCCCGCGCACGGCGGGGGGGGGGTCGGCGGCTCCGCCAAGGAACGCAAACCTCGGACAAGCCGAGGTGTGAGGGCAAGAGAAGGGCAGGAATATCCCTTCAGCTTTCGCAGGGGCTTGGTTTTGTCTGCTCTACAGATCGGGCAGCGCAGCCTGGGCTGCCAGATGCCGGCTCTGACTTGTGCTCTAGCGCGATATGCATTATTTAGTAAATATGCGTATTTACCACCCTAAGCTTTGTAGCTTAGCCCCTCGACAGAAATAAACATAGACAATCTTCCCGACTATGGTACTGAATGTTAACTTGGTTTTTTTCCCTTTGCTAACAGTTGAATATAACAAATATCTTTACAAATCATGCCATTTCTCCACTTTCTGTTAACTATTTCCATCTCTCACATATCAAAAAATGTGTTTAACGGACGACTAAACCTGAACTACACGCAGCCCGAGAAGGGGAGGGTGATGTTAAACCAGCAGCGACTCCCAGCTCTGCATACTCTTCCTCAGCGGTGGTGGCTTCACTGACTGCAGTCGTGCAAACAGGAGTAGTCCAAACCCAGAGAAGTCTATGAGGCACCTTCACGGGGCTCTGGCCCGAGCTGCACCATAGCAGCTGTGCTCTCCATTACCAGTAGTCTTTTTTTCTTTTTTTTTTTTCCCCCTAGTAAGAAAAAGACAATCCTGTCATCTAAAAATGAGAATTATTGTTCTGGCTCTTCTTCCTAATTCTCAAAAGATTGAAGTCAATTTAAAGGGAAAATGAACCATATGGTGGTATCTGCATGTTTGTTTACTGATGCCGGCCCCGTGAGCTCTCCAGCCCCCTCCCCGGAGGAGCTGCGTAGCTGGTCCGAGTCAGTGCGCTGTGTGGGTCTTCCAGCGCTCGTACAGGTGGGGTACCATCGGGGATGGGGGGAAATGGAGCACAACTGCCTCTTCTACCGATGCCCCCCGTTTGTATTAAAGCAGCGTCACCCTCCGTATTCTCCTCCTGCGAGGAAGGGAACAAAAGCTGATGTATTGCAGATGGGATTTGTCTGGTTTCGGGGTTTTTTTTGCCTCAGCGTATGTTGTACCACTGATAATAGCAAACTCCTGTATTAAGCCATTCCTTATAGGAATGGAGCAAGGGAAAATAAAAGGTTACACTTTATTTTAATAAAAATTAGGAGCTTTGTTGCTGAATGCTCGTCTCTGATGATTCGGGCGCGGGGAAGGAGGTGGTATTTCACCGTGCTGATGTGAAGCCACGCGTGCCGGTGCTCCAGCCAGGGTCCCGTGCCGCTGGCCCCGTGGCCCGTAGCAGCCCCGGTACTGCTCCTCTGCAGCCACAGCCAGCCCAGACAGCCCCGAGCAGCGCAGCGGGGTCACCGCGCCGGCTTACACAGCTCGCAGCAGCAGGCGCGTTACGCGCACGGCTCGCTGGTGAGAGATGGAGGCAGCAAAACCGACCCCCACCCCGCAGGCTGCCTCCGGCTCTCCAGACCCCCCCGTATCGAACTACGAGCAAACCGAACGCAGCCGTACGCGCCCACCGCCTCCGGGAGCGCGTCCGCTCCTTGTGCCGGGTGAGGAGAGCCAAGGGCTGGTGGACGGTGCTGGGGCTGACTCAGGCTCCTGGCAGAGCAACACCAGCACTGGGTTGCTGTGAGTCATGAGAGATTTTTTTTTATTTTTTTTTTTTTTTAATCCCGATGCAGGCGTTTCTTGCATTAAGGCTTATTAAGTTTTGGCATCAGGGATACAGCTTTGCAGCCGCTAAATGCAAACCAGCAAAGCGAGCAGCGTGTGGGGGCAAAGCGTGGCATGGTGCTGAGGGGCAGCAGTACATTTTATGGTGGCATTCGGGTGCTCGGTCTTCAGGTGGGACCTGACAGATTCACCAGGTGAACCCACAAGCTCACTTTTCGTGGTACTTTTTGGGTCACGCACACCAGGTGCTGTTCAGCGCTGCACCTCTGGGCTGAATGCAGTCATCACGGCTCGTGTACGCGGAGGGTGCAGAATACATCCCCTCAAGGTGCTGAGGCCCACGAATGATCAGCAGCAGTACTTACTCTTAGAAGAGCCGTGTTGGAGTAGGCATCCTTGCAGAATGAAGAGTTTCACGCTGGCACTGCTAGCAAATAACCATGAATGAATGCTGCTTTTGGCCCCACAGCATGGAAACCCAGCACCGGGACAGCTAACTGCAGCTCAGCAGCTGTGCAGAAAACCAGACTGATGACACACGCTGTATTATTGCTGTGCTCCATCAAGTTCCTATTGTCCTACAATAGTGAGTTCTTTGTATTTTTCAAAAGGCACGTAATTAATTCCAGCACGCACAGAGTTTTAATGAAGTGACAAAACCCACTCATTATGCCCGTTAGTCAAGGCCCAGCTTTTAATAAAGTTTCATTTTATCTATTGAGATGACAGATGAGGAAACAAATATAAACCAGGAACCTTTTAAACAAATTATTTTTGGAAGCTGTGATGCACACATTGCCAGACATAAAAGATACTCAGAGGAGAGCAAGTTTCACCCAGCTTAGCTGTTGTTATGGGTGATGCTCATTACTTTTGATCAGCTGCTGGAGAAGTGTTGGTTTTATTGTGTACGGTGGTTGTTGTTTTTTTCTTTGACACAGCACACACATGATTTAAGGCCATTTATCTCTTAACTATAATAAATGCTATGCTGCTGTCTGCATGCATGCTGGTGCCAGCAGGTTGTTATACCTGTTTCTTTGAAACACAATCTAGTACTTCATGATGGTAGCACATTGGTTTTGCCCCAAGGGAAAAAAAAAAAAAAAAACTCCTCTCTCCTATGGCACAGAGACTCAACGCATGTGAGCAACGCCGCCTCTTCTCCACACCCATCTCGGCGGCAGCACGTGAGGACATAAAAATTCTGGCAGTTGGCAACAATAATCATCTGAAAACGGTTCGAGAGCTACGGATGCAGTAACTGGTAAAGGGACAGTTAGAGGGAACAGCACAAAAAGTGAAACACAAGTCCTTCAGCTCATACAGCACACGCGCACAGCCATCTCCTACCTCATAGCAACCTCAATTAAGAAAAAGCACTAATTGCAAGAACAAGACGACACTGGTATCACGCCCTCAGCAGGAAGCTGGACAGAGGTTGCTGTCTCAGGCTCATGAGGCCAGAACAGACACGGTCTATGGCAGCCTCACAGCAGATGCTTCCCGGGGGCAAAGTATCCTTGGCTCTCAGGGGTCTGGCACCTACAAGCTCCAGCCTTAGAGGAGTACGAAGCCTTGGGGCAGAAGAGGAAAGGCGGATGGAAGGGCTGAGGGGCAGAGAAATCCAGCGTGGTTCTGCCGCCCCATCTGAGGCTGAGCAAAGCCCCTCGGTCTCGCAGCACAGCTAAGCCAGCCCCGACAAGAGCCAAACCCACATGAACTGGGACACGGAAGGGGCAGGATGGGGGTCTGAAGTCCTAAGTCCGTGTTTGCTGTCGGGACGTTTCCAGATGCTGACGTCCGCCTGGGACCTGGCTGCTTTACAAGGTTGTTTACAGGGAGATCTGCCCCTGCTCCAGGGTGTGCCTCACATTTTGTTCTAGTCCTTGTCTCTTATTTACTGCTGTTGGCTCAGGTATCCAGGCAGCGTGCTTATTTATTGGCATATTGTTGACTTACAAATTAACGTCTTCTTTCAGTTACAGAAAGCCACCAGCAAAGCTACAGCTGTCCGTCAGGTCCTTGAAGCCTTCCCGGCGCTCAAGCCTAAGCTAAGGGTCACAACCAAATTCAACAAACAGCATCTGTGCGCCAACTTTTGCCTTACTACCCCGTGCCAAATCTGAGCTTTGCTTTTTGTCTTAAAATGTTTTTAATTGCATCTAACTACACATGTAGATGCATGCACCCAAACATCTAACCACGACATCTGTGTCTCTGGAGCTGCAGAGCAGAGCACCGCCTGCCCTGCGCGGCCGAGGGAGAGCTTTTCCCCGAGGACAGGGCCAGCGCTGCCCCAGCCAGCAGGACAAAGCCCTGCTGCTGCCCTGGCTGCTGCTGCGGCGTCCAGAGGTGGCTGTGAGAGCTCCCGTTTACCGAAGGAGCTGCCCTGTTGTTTCATTTAGGGCCAGTCCCACCATTAGCTTCCCCTCCGTGACTGCCAGAGCAGCAGCCACTAACACCAGTGCTATTTGGGATAGATGGTGCAACCACGGTTGAGTAATTGAGGTCCAGACTCCTCCTGGCACTGCCACTGGCCATGAGATGACACACTCTGTTTCCTCATCTTCCGTGCAGAGGCTGCGAGAGCATGTCCCTCAGCTGTGTCCCGTCTTTGACCTCATTATGCAGTTTGCATGATACAGGGGTTTTTTAAAGCTACAGAATAATGTTAGTCATTTGTTTTTACTGTGAGCATCACAAGCATAAAAGAGTTAAGTGGTCATGAGGGTAAGCTTACCCCAGGATGTATGGAAGAGCAGGGGGCAGAAATCCAGAATCCCTGTCATGCCTCATGACCTCAGGACAAATTACGCCTTGTGCTTACCCACCCATCAGGAGGAAAAAGCACGCTAATTATTCCTACGGACGATGCTCTAGACAAGACGAGTTATAGTAAGAGTAAAGAAGCACACATCTTATATCTGAACAAAACAAGCAACACTGCAATTTATATATAACAGGTAATATTTATTTAAAAAACCATTGCAACTGACAGAGAAAATAAATGCCATGAAATGTGCCATACATTCAAAGAGATGTATTTAAAGTAATTGATTTCTTATTCTCTGAGGTGATCATTGATACAGATACTTCCTGACAATTAAAAGAACAAAACCAAAGTTCTGTAACATCCTGTCCCTAAAGTACCTTGCAAGATGAAGTTCAAGAGTCCTGGCCAAGAGTCCTACCTTGCTAAATGCCACATACAGAAGATGACTTCAGACATGGTTTCACTGGCTTCTCTTCCAGCACTTGCAGCTCTGGTGTGAATGAGACTGGTCTGCAGAGTTCACTGGTTTGGGTACCGCCCAGGAAAGAGTCCCAAAAGGAAAAAACAACAGTTGTTTTATTCTCGGTAATACCTGTAATTCAAAGCCAAAGAGGTGGCCAAAAGTGTGCACTCCCAGGTGAAGCTATAACATACAGAAGTATATGTCTTAAGAGCCGTTTATTTCTTATATCCCCATTTCATAGAATGTTAGAAAAAGACCACCATATACAAAAATCTTATCATTACAAGTTATTAAAAAAACCCTTCAGACCACTAAAACACACAAGAAAGTGTTTGTTTGCATACAGTAGAAATACAATCCTCATTAAAGCAGCATACCGGAGAAGCCAGCTGTTAAGTAAGTTTTCAATTAAAAAAGACAAAAGCCCAGATGTTCCTGTAATACAACCAGAACATTGGAGAAAAGAGAACAAAACATTCATAGTCTGCCATGCCGGGTACATCTTCTTTGTAAGGTCACTTCAGGCCTAAGAGAGTATGGTATCGAACAAAGAGCATGGAGTCAGTGCCCGGGCAGAGCATTCCGTGCCCAGCCCTCGGAAACAGCAGCTCTCCTCGGCTCCGCTTTACTCACGCAGATCCGACCGGATCTGCCGGGGCAGGAGGGACTTCCCGAGGACGCCCTTCCTTCCACCGCGGGCAGGACGGCTCGGCCCCAGGGCAGGACTTCTGCCCGCAGGTTTGAGCCTCAGCCCTCCGCCACCAACATGTCAGCTCCAAAACCAAACGGCACGTGCGGTGGGAGCCCCGACGTCACCAAGGGGGGCACCAGTCTGTACAGCAGCACGGGGACAGCCCGCTCTTCCCTGTCCCACGACGGACGTTCCCAACCGAGCGTCGTGCAACCGCTGCTGCAGCCTGCTGACGCTTCCCCTCCAGAGGACAGTTTGCCACCGATGAAGACAGTCCAGACTCAAATCATGAGATGCCCAAATAAAACAGGGTAGGGGAAGTATCTGATTTACACACTGAAGTTATTCAACCTCAGACTTGCTGCCATCCTTAAGAAAACATAAGCTCTTGGGCTAATCTTGGAGAAAAAATGGTTCTCGAAAATCTGTCCCAGCTCTAACACCTTGCCTGCGGTCAGACGGGATTCACCCGGCAGCAGGGAGGGAGCCTCATGAAGAAGCAAGCAGCTCAGGCATAGCTGTTGCTGGGACTAAGCGTCTTGCTCTGGCTGCCTCACACCAAGCAGGGCGGTTTCATGACGGCAACTGGCAGGAGCCCAGGGGCTCGCTCGCAGCCCCCTGCGGGTCCGCACCGCTTGCAGCTGCTGGACACGTGCCGTTCTCAGAACGGGCACGGTGACCTACGCTGGCAAACAGCCATTATAGACAACATTGACATTTATAAATAAACTCTCCGCTCTTTCAGCTTTCTCAGTCCCTCTAAGTACAGGCTGCTGATTCTTCTAAGAGCCTAGAGGATCTTAAGCAACAGAAGAAGGAAAACAGGGACTCCTTCCTTGTTGGGTCAATGCAAGAAACACCCCGAAACAAACTGGTTCTTGTTTGGCATTAAACAACATGAACATGAATCTCAGCCTCAACAAATCAAGCTGTCAGATGCTAGTCCTACTCTGTAGGATACGGCTTTTTCTCTGTCTCAAACTTTTTCACTTCCCCTTCTGAGGTAATGGAAGTGGAGTTGCTTCTACCTTTGTGGCTCAATCGCCATCTAGAAATACTTGCCTGGCAATACTGGCCCCGTGAAAGACATCCTCCAGCCCAGCTCTGCCCTGAGCACAGCTGCAGGAGCAGTGGCTGTTCCCAAACGCCATCGTTTCGAAGCACGGCTACCTAATTTACCTGCAGTCTCCTGTTAGCTCCTCCTTTTGGCTGCCCGCTTGACTGGCTGTGCCTGCTCTAAACGTGGCTCCAGCACTGCCCGTACTCAGACCCCCTTCGTCATCTCCTGGATGTGTCCGCCTGCCGCACTGATCCCGCAGCGGGGGTGAACACCCGCCAGTCACTCTTTGGCACATTGATGGTTTACACTGGGTACGACTGGTTCGTTTCTGGCTGCTCGCCTCTTTGCAGGGCCTCCCGCCCTCACCTCCTCTGCTCACCGCACACCCTTCTTAAAGAAAAGAGAAAGCTCTTGCCTTTGCTCTTCAATACTCCTTCCTGCATCGTGGAGATACCGAATGCTAGCATATGCCACAAAATTCCTGCCAATATACAGACTTTATATTATATAAATAAGTAAAAGTTTCAGACAAAATATCCTATAATTTCTGTGGTGTAACATTTTTAAATAGCATTAAAACCACAAACCATCCAGCCCTTGTGATTAAATATACAAACATTTGTGAATTGATAAGGCTCATAGGTACATATGCAAAAATAAAGTGCCCCTCCCCCCACCAAGAAACAGTTCTGTACAGCTAAGTCTGAAAACAGAGAGAGTAAGTTATTTAAAATAAAACCTCCCGAGCTGGAAGTGCAGCCAGATTTTCAATCCTTGTTCTCATTTCTGCTTTCAACTCGGCAACACGGGAGTATTTACAAGCGGAAGAGGAGCTGCCATGGCTGACTCCGCAGCGCCGCTGACCTGCAACCTGTCCAGCTAAATGCCTCACAGGGCCTTGGTGCTGGCTGGGTGTGCAGTGTGGGACGCGGGCTTCTGAGGGTAGTAGCCGTACAAGTAAACCTGCAACAGGATAGCGATGTCCACGAAAACCTGCAGGAGTCCACAGATGGAGAACTGGAATGGGGCCTGATTCAAAATGAAGTAAACAGTCTTGAACGTGTCCCCACTGGTCCACATCAGCACCATCTTGACACTAGAAGACAGAAGAGAAGGGAAGAGGATTTATTGAGAAGAACTTGGCTTTGTGATTAGACCTGCAGTGCCAGAGGATCCCACCTATTTCAGAGAGGATTTACGCTCAAGAGTGGGTTGGGACTCCCCTCGACGAGGGCAGACAGTGTGCCTAGCCAAGACGTGGCAGCACTGTACTTGTAAGGGAGGATCAAATTCTCTACCCCACAAACTGCAGCACTCTTATCTCAGCAATTACAGCTCCAAATGCCTGTGGCTATGAAGGTATCCAACATTTTTAAAATATCCAGCTAGGATATTTGACTCAGCGGTGCTCTGTAAACGACTGCCACACACTGACAGCACTGACCATAAACCAAATACAGTGCACGGAAAACAAAGGCAATTCATCTCAGCAGTTACTTCTTGTGCGTGCAATTTTGTGCTCACGCAAGGTGAAGTAACACGTAGACTGCTCTCTCATGCGTGTGCACTTTTTTACCATCTGCTGAAAAAACACTTCTGAAAGAGACAAGGAATGATTTCTTATTGCAGAAAATGCAAAACCAAAAAAAACAGAAAGATAGATTGTCCGGTAATACAGAAAGAGGAGAAACGACATGCCTGCAGCTGTTACTGGAAGGATGAACATCAGTAGGGATTTTTAGCAAGGACACAGATCAAGAGCAACGCTCAGACTTCCTTTTAATAGCCATCCTTGCTTTCATCTCACTGTACTGCAGTCCAGCTCCTGCTCCCCCACATCAGGAGAAACTCTGGAGACTAGAAGCAAGTTCTTCAAATAGACCAAATTTTTTTCAGTGCCCTCAACAAAATGTGAACAACCAGATCCTGAAGGCTGTTTTCGAGCTTCATGCACTTTAACAAGAGAGCTTTTTAAGCAGCTGGATAAGCGGTAGTGGACAAAAGCTTTGTAGTTCACAGCATGAGCATTGCGCATGATTTGTCATAATTATGAGCAATTACATTTTGCCAGCGCTGACTCCAATTCATCAAATGCAGTCAGGCCCATGCGGCAGGGTAGGACTTCATTTCTCAAACATTCAGGCAGGGAGCTAGCACAATTTGTATTTTGGACACAAGTACACAATGCTATTGCAAGCCAAACGCTGCAGCCCACTCTCTCCCCATACGGGAAGGGTGGCCAAGAGCATCAGTTTATGCTGCCCCATCGCACTACGGAAACACAAGCCTTTTTGTAACTCATGTCGTGGGACCGAGAGCGTAAAACAGGTCTACAATCCCACGGACCTTCCAAAGAGCCTCTGTGGAAGTGCAAGCAAGGACATGGGGTTGAGTAAGCAGTCATTCCCCCCGCCAAGGTCATTCAAAAAATGTAAATAAATAATCAGAGAAGGAAAACAACTGCTGAACCCACAGCGTCACTTGTGCTTGGCGCAAACAGCCTGCACCACCTGCCTTGTGCATGTTCCCAGTCACAGTGAGTCACCTTACATCACACTTACGGGAGGTTTACAGACACAGGCGGTGGTGGGGATTGTTTGGGATTTTAATTAGGAAGGGCAATAAACTCTGAGGGTAATACAACTGGCACCTTGCTTGCCCGCAGCCAACATTCCTCCCCCTCTGATTTTAAGCTTATCAGTGTTTGCTGGGCAGCTGATCACAATTTAATTGTGAATCTGTCCTGGCGTGGTTGGGGACCCTCACTAAAAGCACACACTAAACCTGGCAGATCAAACTAACTGCTCGCTCTTGACAACAAGGCAATTCAGACATGCCACGAAATACCTGAATAGGAGTTTAACGTGCAAAGGATATTTGCCACATATTCCCCACGGAGAAAACTGGCTGGGTTTTAAAAGTGACCACACGGTGCAGTGCAGATATGGAGGAGAAAATGCACACTGTCAGAAGATGTACAGCCTAGAAAAGAGTTTACTCCCCCAAAGAAAGAATAATCACTGGGGGAAACCTTACGGACACATGCAGTTCAGCAGCGCCGTAGGAGCCAAGCGCTAGTAGATCACGGCTAGCTGTGTCACATGCAGTGCCAAGTTTGCCAAAGTAATTCTGGGTTTTGCTAGGAAGCCACCTGTGCACTCAACAGCCTGCAGTACTGACTGGGTAACTTGGTGCATGCTCCAAGAGCCTTTGCGTGTTCCAGAGCCCCGCTCTTCAGCTCGTACATCAGACACTCAGGGAATCGAGCATCATGCCTGGGGTCTCACTAGGACATGACAATGCTCTACGCACAGGAAAATCTCAACTTGTGCTTGGCAAAAATGATTTAAAAAAATGTAATGGATAGTTTAAAGAGCCAACACCACCGGTCTGTCACCGAATCAAAAAATATACATCCTTCTCTGTCCAGCAGCTTGGACAAAACAGCAGAGAAAACCTGCAAATCACCAAGGTACTACAAAAATGCAGAATAAAAATTATACAAAACACTTGATGTTCCAAAAAAAACTTAGTACTGCAGCTACACCGAGGTTCTCAGAGCCCAGGGTTAATACAAAGCAGCAACTGCGGGAGTGCTGGTTGCTTTCCAGAGGAGAGGCTGGGACTGGACAACAGGAGCATGTCCAACACAGACCTAAAAGGTGCATGGGGTAACTTAAAACAGCTTGGCAAGGAAACAGGGACAGTGTCACGCAAGAAGTAAGAAAAGGCAATGAAGAGCCCCAGAGGAAAGTCGAGGACACATCGGAGAAGCAAAGAGGTCGGTCAGAGGAGAAGAGGGTAGGAAAAAGAGGCTGGAGCAGGACAGGGAATGACAGGAACGGAAGAGAACTGGGAACTTGGGACAGAAGTCCTTGGAAACGACCTGAATTTGGGGTGGACAGACAGAGGAATACAGCCTGGGACAAGGGCATTCAGGGTTGTATTGGATTTCAAGGTTTTGGTAGCCAGCGACTACAGGGGTGGCTTCTGTGAGAAGCTGCTGGAAGCTTCCCCTGTGTCCGACAGAGCCAACGCCAGCCGGCTCCAAGACGGACCCACCGCTGGCCAAGGCTGAGCCCATCAGCGAAGGTGGTAGCATCTCTGTCATAATATATTTAAGAAAGGGGAAAAAACTGTGCAACAGCAGCAGCCAGGAGAAAGGAGTAAGAACATGTGAGAGAAACAGCCCTGCAGACCCCCAGGCCAGTGCAGAAGGAGGAGGAGGAGATGCTCCAGGCGCCGGAGCAGAGATTCCCCTGCAGCCTGTGGTGATGAAGACCACGGTGAGGCAGGCTGTCCCCCTGCAGCCCAGGGAGGTCCACGGTGGAGCAGATCTCCACCTGCAGCCCAGGGAGGACCCCACGCCGGAGCAGGGGGATGCCCGAAGGAGGCTGTGACCCCGTAGGAAGCCTGCGCTGGAGCAGGCTCCTGGCAGGACCTGCAGATCTGTGGAGAGAGGAGCCCACGCTGGAGCAGGTTTTCTGGCAGGACTTGTGACGCCGTGGGGGACCCGCACTGGAGCAGTCTGTGCCTGAAGGACTGCAGCCCGTGGAAGGGACCCACGCTGGAGCAGTTCGTGAAGAACTGCAGCCCATGGGAAGGACCCACGCTGGAGAAGTTCATGGAGGACTGTCTCCTGTGGGAGGGACCCCATGCTGGAGCAGGGGAAGAGTGAGGAGTCCTCCCCCTGAGGAGGAAGGAGCAGCAGAGACAAGGTGTGACGAACTGACCCCAACCCCCATTCCCTGTTCCCCTGCAGGGGAGGAGGTAGGGAAGTTGGGAGTGGAGTTGAGCCTGGGAAGAAGGGAGGGGTGGGGAGAAGGTGTTATAAGATTTGGTTTTATTTCTCATTATCCTACTCTGATTTTGATTAGCAATAAATTAAATTAACTTCCCCGAGTTGAGTCTGTTTTACCTGTGACAGTAATTGGTGAGTCATCTCTCCCTGTCCTTATCTCGACCCACGAGCCTTTTATTTTCTCTCCCCTGTCCAGCTGAGGAGGGGAGTGATAAAGCGGCTTGGTGGGCACCTGGCCTCCAGCCAGGGTCAACCCACCACAAGGGTGAAGCTAGGGAACGAGCAGAAGAGGTGTGTGCTGGCCCAGGACCCCCACTTCATCACTGTAATGTCTGCAAGCATCCCTGAATGCCCCCAGCACCCTCTCCAATTATGTTCGTGTCTCCCTCTTCCAGTGCCCACCCTAGGAAGGGGAAAAGCTACAACTGCTGTCAGCTCTCCCCCATCTCAACCAGCACACACAGCCTGAAAGTTTGAGCTTGCTGAGAAACCCATCGAGTGTCTGCGTGGCATCTCAGGGGGGAATAGAGCTGCCCCTGCCCCCACTACCACACAACGGGCCCGTGCTTCAGGATGCTGGGAGAGGGGCTGAATGAAGTCTACACCATCAGCACAGCTTCTGCCACGTCCTAATTTCCAGACACTCGGGTACAATAGTAATGGTCCTCCCCCCTTCTTTGGGCTGTGCAATTGTCCTCGCTGCATATGCAGATGCCATTCGCAATAATGCAGTGGTGCGTGCATGACCGTGCGTGACTGATTGCATGGATACACCATCACTGCTCTCATAGTTCCAGCTATCGTGTCATGTCAGGATGCCACACAGGATAGAAAAGCTAATTTTTGTCTGCCACTTCTCAACTTCACAGACTCACTCGGGGAAGAGAGGTAATTCTTGTATTTATTCTCTCTTTTGGGGCAGAAAAGAAAAAAAAACAACCTATCTTGGGCAGATAGCTGCCTCTTACCTGCCCCAGAGGAGAAAAGAGCAGTGTCTGTGCAGAAAGGGAGGGTTTTATTGCCCAAAAGAAATGGGAGTTTTCAGTTAGTTGTGGGGAAAGAAGAGGAAAAAGGGGAGAGCACACCCGAGCCCTTCTTCCACTGCTCTGCTGTAACCTCCATTTGCTGAACGAAGCTCCCGTCCTTTCCTGCAAGACATGTAAGGCTCATTTTTAACAAGCTACCAATACACCGAACGGGGCAACCCTCTAGTCTCAGCTTTCTTCCCCTGCAGGACTCAGCAAGCCACGTGTCAAAAAATCTGTGGGATCACAGCAACAGCATGAGTCTCCCGGAGAGCCACTTGACGCAGCAGCAGCTCCAATGCAGGCTGCCAGCGGAGGCGACCAAGCCCTCTGCGTGGCTCTGCTCCTTTGCAATGCCAGGTACCAGGTGCCGCCGGCTGGCAGATCGCAGCCCGTTGGCGTACATCTGGCCCTTGGCTTCACGGTGCAAGAGAAAATGCTGCGCTGTTAACGTAGATGAGGCTTTGCTGCAAGATGCAGTCAGGGCCCATCGTCAGTGCTGGCCGAGACTGGACAGCACAGCACAAGGAGGCTCCGTGCAGCAAAAATTTCTCACAAAGACCAACCTCACGCTGTACCTTCCTGACATCTGCAAAGCCACGTGAGCGAAGCTGTTCTGCGCAGCACTGGCTACACAGCAAAGCAGGATTTAGGAGTAAATAAACTGAGATCTTTCCTGAAATAGCCCAAAGCTAAGCTGGGGAGACGTGGAAATGCTCACCTTGTTGATACGGACGATACGGTCTAGTAGGACAGCACAACTGCTCTTAGCACAAATGAGCGAGCGGGTTAGGGGTGAGCAGTGCCACAGAGCAATTTGGGGAGGCAGAAATAAACAAATGGCAGCATTTGGTTGTGTGACAACAGAGATGCCAACTGGAGGGGCAGGAGGCAGGAATTGCGCTGAAATAGCTGGTATTGCCAGAGGCTGAAGCAGACTTGTGGTAAAAATAGCACTCCCAGTAATGTAAATCAGTACTGCAGTATCCAATGACAACAAACCTCCTAAAAGCAAGCACCTTCCTTACAGTTGAGCTCGTTACAAGGAGTTGCTAATGTAGTAACAGTCGGTGTCAAGTCTGTGTAAACTGCAATTGACCACAAAGAGGAAAAGCTGGTATTTTTCAACTGCTCTTAAAATCTGAAAGAGCACTTATTTATTCTGCCATTGGAATTAATTCTCAGAAAGACACCATCACTTCTGATTAGACACTAGACTAGGGGTGGGTTGCTAAATGCTATTTTTTAATATGGTAATATAAAAATGCCCTACAGTGCTGCTGTTCTCTACCACTGATAGTAGATTTCATAAAGACACTGTACCAATCTTCCTTTGCTAAATAAATAAATGGCATGCTGGAGAAAACAGCATTCACTCTTCTCAAGGAACAACTTGCTTCATTCAGGTTCCTTATATATTGTGTATTAATTCTGAAGTGACAGTAACTAGAGGTAAAAAACACCTGTTAGTACACCATATCTGCAGTCAGCCAACAAACCATAACTTTTACAGAATACTCCTGAAATTATTCAGATGTAGGAAGAACTTGTAAAGTGCATTCAAAAGGAAAAAAAAAACAGAAAAAACAAAAAACCCAAAACTTTCTGTTGCTTCTCTTTGAGGAACTGTACTAGAGGCTGAGTAATTTACAGAACAATGAGATTAGCCAGATATTTAGGCTCAACCCCCCCTTATCCAGGACTAACGCTACTCAAAACAAAGCTTTTCAGCATCTTCATTCCTTCTGCTCAGAACCTGGCTGCGACAGTCTCAAGTCTCTGATTTTCCATTGGAGTCTTTGCACACTCTTCTCAACATTAGTCACGTCTTGGTCATTATACCTTTATTCTTTTGTCATCTGAAAGAGCAAAAACTACCAAAAAAAAGATCTTGTAAAAAAATACGAGATGTGAAGCCCCCTCTACCTCCTTCCTGGTACACCAGTCTGTCTTAAGACTAGTTGCAACCATCCATCAAAATAACTTACAAGCAGCAGCACATTAGCAGACCTGCAGAGCAGCAGTCTGCAGAACACGGGCTGGTACTTAGTTCAAAACCTACACAAGAAAAAAGACACGACAGTACTCGCTTCCCGTTTGCACTGTAGATTTTCTCACATCGATGTTATGACTCTGCATGTTTGTAGCTTAACACACAAACCCAAAAATACCCTCCAAGCTGGAAGACACAAAGAGAATCAGACGTTAGACAGTGACTTCCGTTGAGAAATTCTGTAGTGGTTTGACCAGACATTTCAGCACAAATAGCAACAGGAGGTACGTGTTGCCCTGATGTAATTACATCCTGCTACAGTCACAAACTCAGTGCTAATTGTGCTCAGACAGTCAATGAACTCAAAAATCCTAAGTTATTTTCAATAACAGAAAAATTAGTATAATTTATTGACCTTTATCTACTTTGAAAATTGCTTTTTGTTTTCTTTCTATCTCAGGCAACTGGAACTAAAAAGAGGAATTAGCCTGGACACTTTTTTGTTCAAGAATCAGTGAAAGTTGACCACAACTTCCCCACATCACGGCCAAGTGCTAGACCAAGCCACAGGTGATGCCGGATTCAAAAATCTGACTTTTTAAATTGCCACAGTTTCAGACATTTCTTCATATATTAGCGCTTGATTTTCATTTATTTTAAAAAATGGTGACAGTTCTTTAAATGACTGGGGATATAAAAGGAGAATAAAGTCATTTAAGAGCTGACAATCTAGTATTTCCTTCAGGAATAAGGTCCACATTGAAACAGCCTGTCAATGAGTATTTCGAATACTGCATTTGGTTTTGGGAAGCAAAGAAGAGGGTACAGAAGGTATCTTTCCTGCAACCTTTTAAGCTGTTACCTCCCACAAGCCATTTGCATGGGAATGTCTGGAAGAGAAAGCAGATTCAGTTATAACATCCTGACTTTGGAAAACTTTCAGCTCCCATTTGCAGCTCCAAAATAGTCTGCTTAGAGAAGACAGCAAGCATCCGTAACACTGCACTTCAATCAGAGGCTGGCCTGCCTTCAACAGTGAAACACAGACCGGAAAACATGAAAGCCAAATGCCATGGTATTTTTAACACTGCACAAAACAAACAAAAACTAATAAATAAAGCATTCGCTCTTAACAAAAAGCCATATGGCTTAACAAAAAAGGAGTTCTCCTGATAACCAAACTGTTTAGCCTGTCAAAAATTATTAAAAGGTGGGAAAAAAAAAAAAAAAGAGAAGAAGAAAACATTGGGACCAGATATCCAAAGTGTCTGAAGTTTGAAAATCTGGAAACTAAACGTGCATACCCTAAGACAGGTCCTTCTGCGTGAGCAAGCATAGATGTTGTTTTTAAATACTGCACAGCCAGCTGGGAATCCAGGCACGAAACTGTTCACCAGTCCTGCGTGCTCTGCCTCGACAAGAGCGCCTTACCTCACTTCTCAACAATTCCTCTGAGGCTGGAGCAGCACCGACCATCTCCAGAGGGAGCCATTTGTCCAGCCCCGCAATGCTAGCAGGAGCTCAGAGCAGCATGCAGCAGGAGAGATCCAGCATTTATTTTGGATCTCTGGAACCGAGTTAAAGCAGTTGAGTTGAAGCTGCGTCCATGAGCAATCGATACCACAGAGGGCTGCAATACAAGAGCAAACTATCTGAAAGCTCCTGTGATTTTCAAGGACTGTATATGTCACTGAGGAAAGACAAAATGGAGGATTTCACCCTGGAACAACTCAGAAAGATGCAGTCTAAAGTGATTGTTTGTTGGCAGCTTCTTTTTTAATAGTTGCATTTTATGCAGACTCACAAATAAACAACAAAGTTTTATGGAAAAATAGGGTAAACAGGTATTTGTCAATTATTTTTCTTCATTAACATCTGTTTTCTAAACCCCCAAGAGCAGCAGGGAGTCAGGCATTTTGACCCCACTTAGCACATCCACCACCCAAAAGCCAGTAGTTGTTAGAACATGTCTGTCAAAGAAGAGTCAAGGGCAAACTACAAGACACGCAACATGGGGCTGGGGCTGGTGGATAGTCCAGGATGACTGGTATGGCCTCTGGCTATTTCAAGCAGCTAAGCCTAAAGTTTAGTCTGTAAGGGTCCAGAAACTGGTAACCCTTAACAGCTACAAAATATTTCTAATACTCTACAACTTGTGCTGCAGAAAGATGGGCAGCAGGTCCTAACAGCCTCGAACACCCCAAGTCTGTGCAGCAAGTGGGAAAATAAATCTCTCCTGTGGATCCAAGGAAAGACTTGAACCACAATTCCCACCAGTGGGTGGTGAAAGGGCTATCCCCACGTCCCAAATGCCATGCAGCCATCCGGCAGCAAATCCTTCCTACGGCTCGTCTCCCTGCGCGGAGAATTGGTCCCCCGCGCCCCGGCTGCTGCAGCCTGCCCACGGCCAGGAGGGACACCGCTGCTATGCCCCGCAGTGCTAGTGCTAAGAGATGGCAAAATAACATCCCCGTGTAACACCATTCAGTGTATTTCCTTCTCTAGTTCTAAATAACTTGGGAAACATTCAATTTGAAAGGTAATAAAAAGATGGGAGGGAATAGAGCTTTGCTTCAGCACAGCTGCGTATCCCAAGGCTCAAATCGTAACGCTTTTAAATCTTCCTTTCTTCCTGCCCTAGACAACAAAGAAACAATCAGACTCTTCATCCAATTTAACTTGAGGTAATTGCAGCACATTTTTCCCTTCATCTTCATATGGTAACCAGTACATAGGCTGAGCGTGCTTTTAGTATTCCAATTCAATAATTGCAATTATCACTTCGGTCAACATATACAAGGTAACAGTCCTAGCTCTAGTGCCTACCTTGTCCTGGAGGACTAGCGTTTAGTGGCTGTCTCCAAAGCCAGCGCCCCCGAGGACAAAATCTAATGACATTACAGTCATTACTTTTCATAAATTAATCACATCCTTCAGCTAGTAAAATGCTTCTCATATTCTAAGAAAACACTGGAGAAATGAAAATCCCAAACACACTAGTGTGTAAAATAAGTGATCACTCAGGGACAAAGTCCTACCTTCCAGTCAGCTTACTCCCTGGAAATAACGTAAGATTTTTGCAAGAAACAAAGCTCATTCTCCTCAAAAACGCTTTACCGTTTATAGGAAACAACCCCTTGCAAGCTCTGTATGAAGGTATGTTAGTGTCTAAGTCTTCATATGAAATACCAGGTTTTCCCCCTTCCTTCCACATGCACGTGCGCGCGCAGAGGTACAGAAGTGAAGTTCATGGCGACGGTGATGCACCATACACGTGTGCTGTTCTCAAAGCAAAGCCCAGCAGGAAGGCTGTGCTTCGTCAGAAGGTGCCACCACAAACCAAAACTTTGAACAACTTCCCATGTGCATGCAGCATTACCACTGACCCACAGTGGCTGCAGAGCGGTGCTTTAAAGCCCTGCTGAGGACAGAACTGAATGCTGTAGGGAGGAAACGAAAGCATCGCAATCACACCCCACACACAGTAGCATGACACAAATCTTAACATTTCAGCCCAAGTAGGGTCTTTGCAGTTCAGAAAGGACAGACATCCCCTAGCCTATCTTCATTCCCAAACTCTTGCCATCTGCCCCTTTGCACACTATGAATCCTGTTTCAGGAAATTCTCTAACAGAAGACTTAGTAACTGAAGGGAGAGGGCTTCCACCACTACCGTGAAAGCTTACCTGACAACGCCAGGACATCTTGCTTGGCATATAATCGCATTCCCTTATGTGGACATATATCATTCCCAGCCATCCTCCCCGGAACAAATTAAAACCCTACCTTTGAGCCTTGCTGAAACACCTTTTTCTGACAACAAGTTTTGTTTCTTTCTACATCCCACCCAAGAATGCTAGAAGCACTTCCTCCCCTGTCTCAGTTTTCGGGCAGATCATCCAACATGCCGGTCACTGCACTTCCCTCTCTTCTTCTTCTGTTTACTTGCCCCTCTGTGTCTGAGGAGCAGGGGACCAAATGCACCAGTGCAAGTCAACTTCTAGTAGAAAATCTCTTGTCTTTCTGGACCACCCTGCAAAGTCACTTCCCAGCCTAAGTTCCACCAACCTCTTTTTCCTGCTGTTCTAGCTCATCTATTAACCACTTAAATGACTCGCCACTCTGCTCACTTTACAGATCTTCATCACAGTCAGTATTACTATTACTGCTATTTGCATCCTTGCATCTCAACCTACATTTCTCCAAACCCAAATCTCATTTTACTTCCATTCCGTATTTCTAATCCCACTCAGTCCTACTGCACTGAGGGGGATAATTCTGCAACCACAAAGTAGATAACTTATCCCACTTACACAACTGGCTGCGGTGAACTCTGGCAAAACAATACAGGTGCTGGAATTTCAAGAACTGATGCACTTTTGTTCCCAAATTTGTTCAGGAACAGAGGAAAAAGACATTTTTAGAAAACTTTCATCTCTCAGGTGGCTCTGAGCTCAATTAAGCTCAGTTCTGACCTTTTGTGACTTGGCAAGACCTGACCTTAACTATGCAAAATACCTTGCATAACACTTCCTTGCCAGCAGAAAATAAGAGTGCCCAAACTTAATGGAATGTTTTTGTAACAGAAATACAACAAATTTTCTCTTGTATTTCAAATTTTCAGGGCACAGAGAAAAGCACCAACTGAAGAGAGCACTGATTAGACATGCCTGCAGTGCTTTATTCCTATTACTGTAAAGAAGCCTTGAACTATTTGTAAAAGATGAATGCTTTCAGTTTGAAGTCATTTGCTTTGAATTTGCTTTTTGAACTGATGGGATGAGGTGCCAAGGGAAGAAAAATGAGAAAGAGGTTCAATATGTGCAAGAGCTTTAGCAGTCCACACTGTGCTACAATCTGGACGATGCTTAAGGGAAGTGGATACTGCTGCTCACACTGTCAGAAGGGCTGGGAGGGTGAGGGAAGGAAGGTCTCCCATTCCCTCCTGGGTTTTTCCACCTGCCTCTGAAATCCTCAGATGTGTTGAGTGCACAGGGCACAAAGAACTGTCTTTGGAGCCTTGTGTTGTGCTACTGCAGGTCTTGAGAGAACAGCTGTGGGGAGACACAGCAGGCAAGCACGGAGGTGAGTGCGGTGCTGACCCCAGCACAGCAACCTGCAGGCCACATGTCCACAGGGAGTCAAGCAGAAAGTGCAGGTCCTTGAACCTGGAGCACTGATCACAGGTCTGCTGTAACTGAAAAAAGGGTGTGGACACAAGGACAGAACCTGTTTGCTTCCTGGGATCAGAACAAAATGGTTTCAATCTATCTGTTCACATGCTGACAGGACTCTGCCCTCATCCTGAGTGCACTGAAGAAAGACCAAGCCTGTTTACTTTCCCGATGTAGTTAAGACTTGAAAGGGAGAAGAAACCAGAAGTCTTCTGAGGACTAGAGACCACTTTCTTCAACCTCTTAACTTTAAAACAACTAGATTCAGGAAGGGAATCTGAAGTTCCTGCTACCTATTAGAACCACAAATGAGAAGGGGAAGAGAGAAGAGAAGCTCTAAGTGGTAAGCCTTACAGTTGTACAAAAATCTGGTCCATCCAGTCATGAAAATTGTTTACTGACTGCTCCCCAAACTCCTGCAAACGTGGATGTGTATGCAAAGTCCAAAAATTAGAAACCCCGAACTATTTTATATAAAGGCCACCATAAAGGACAACAGTAACCAGCTGATCGGTGCCACAGTAGGGAAAGAAGAAATGTCATCAAAGCAAAACAATGAAACAAGTAAAACTTCCCCAGAAAATTGTATGATGCTGGCTGAAGCCTCAGAAGCAATGACAACAATTTTTGCAGACCCACAGAGAAAACTAAAGAACCGAGTAGAAAGAAAGAGCATTTAAGGAGACAAATTAATACAATCACAGAACTACAGTAAATGTTAAGAATAGTTTAACATAGGCCATTTGTAAGCACACTGACAGACAGTTTTGATTAACTTAGTGCAATAGGAAAGGCAGTGAAACTAAGGAATGGCCCATACAACATTAAGTACAAACCACTTTTAAGTAGTGCTAATAATTTTGGATTTACCCAATGTATTTCTGGCTCACACTTAAGACCTTGATTTCTTCATTTGCCAGGCTCCCAGATTTACATTTTAGTTCCTAATTATTCTCTTGAAAACTACTTTGTCTTATATGACTTAGTCCCTTATGATTGTCTGTACAATGCTTTCTGTAATGAAAACCTGCTTCTCATTAGGTCAGCTGATTTAAACCCCCAAAACCATTCTGCCCTTTTTTTTTTTTTTTAAAACTAAATGGCCCCTACTTCCCGTACCCCTATTCCACCTTCTCTGTTTTGACTGTTTAATATATAAAGCAGCTACTATTTTAAGAATAAGAGTAGACACTGTTATACACTGTTATATCAGCATCTGGAGGCTACAATTGCAAAGCCTGAGAGAAACAGTTCTCTCTCTTAAGCAGCTTCCTTGGTGTTAGTCCCGAACAGGCCACAATGCACTACTAACTCAGGTCACCATTGTACTGGCCAGTGTCTGCTTTATGTATATGGCATACTCAGAAAAAAGAAATCTGTAGGCATCCATTATCCCTACTCATACTTCTTTGATTTTGCTCTCATCCATGCAATTTCTGTCAGTGAGAAACAGGAACTGGGGGAAAAAAAAACAAACCTAAAAAATCAATACTACCATTGCCTGCATCATCCTCTTTCAACTTTCCTTCTTTTTAGCACTTTTTAAGTCCTTTTCCAGTTAATTTCTCTTACTCCTTCACTGAAGCTCCCCAAAGAAGCACAGATATCTAACAAAGTTGCTCTAACAGATGTCAATTGCATCTAACATCTCTTTTCAATGGAACTAAATTTATTCTTTAGTTAAGAAGCGAATGCATAGTTAGTGCCTGAGCAGAAACATCCACAACTCTTGATACTTCTCTCTAGCTTAGGGGTTTTTCTTCTTTTAAACAGCAGAACTCCAAAGGAAGTAACTCACTGGAACTGTTTTACCTATTCACTATTCAAAAATTCCCTCAGGCTAAAAATCCCAAGAAACCACAGCAGTGGCATTTTTAGAGCACTTGCCTGATCTCCTTAAATCTAAAATCTCACTAGAGGAGGTGGCCAGACATTGGTTAGCCAGTCCTGAATAAAGCCGCCTACATCTGTTCATCACAGCACCTGGCTAATCCAATACAGGCAGAAAATCTAGCAGCTCGCATTAATCTTCACAGAGTTTGAATAAAGCCAGGATTTGTCTCTGGGACAAACACTGTCTTCAGAAGTCAAAAGCTTCTCTTAAAAAATAATACAAAGAGCTGCATGTGTCAAAGGGAAAAGCTATAGAGCAGTACTAAATAAAAGCACCTCACAACAAAAATTTTATCTCCCTAAGAAATACTGTCTCCTAGTATTTTTAATATTATCTATAAGGGAAAAGAGGAAATATCATCTCAGTATATACATTTAATATAATTTCTTTCTTTCATACCTCTTTACACTGCACTTATTTCACTGGATACATTTCAGATAAATGCCTGCTCATAACTAGCTCACAGCTGCAGCGCACCTCATAAAACACTTCTGAATGGAAAAGCATTCTTAAAATTTGCAACTCTTGGCTCCAGCAGCTTCTGAGACAAAAATGCCAACTGTTTCTCCTTCAGTGACTTATGGTTTTTAAAACAGGGTAATCACAGTGACTGACCCAGTACTGCCACAGGAGGGACTAAATTAATATTTTCTTTATTTCATCACACAATAATCTGCTTGAATGCAATACTGGGATTTTCCCCATTCAGCCTTTTCAGGCCAGATTTCTCAAGACAGGCTCATATCAACACATAAGTAGAGTAACTGGTTGTGCCAACTGTCTCCGGGCCGCAAAGTTTTAACCCTTTGACCCAACGTCAGCCAAACGTGACAAAGATGTGGAGAAAGGAAGATCCTTTCAAGCCGACTGAAAACTGGCCACGGGCTAGAAGAGAGACCTGGGAGACAGCTCGCAGAGGGAGGACGCAGCCCTTCCCTGGTTCCGTCCCTCCGACCCTGCAGCTGCACAAGCGGCCCTGAGCCCGGCACGGGCAGCCGGGAGGAGACAACAGTGAGCACCAGGAGCTCAACAACCGCTGCAAGAGAACCTTGCTTATTGGACCCACGTGCTTCCACGCTAACCGTTGATGGGCACATTTGGGTATCACCTGGACTGTGGTTTCTGAGACTTCAGGATATGCAGCCCCGCTCAGTCCTACTGCCAGACTTCTTTCTTGGACCTGGGGAGATTCTGCCATCCAGCGGCTCTGAACTCCAAGCACTGACTGAAAAGAAACCGTTGCTCCATGGGGTTGGAGCAGCAGCTGACAGTCAAAAAGGGTCACTACCAGGTGATTTTGATGAGCTTTTGTGAAAAACTTTCAGCAAAGGACAGTTATTTTTTCCAGAGCAGAGCAGGGCAGCGCAGCAGACAGGAATGCACTACAACAGACTGCCCTGGAGCAAACCCACTCGTGTACGGTCCCAGGGTTAAGAGATCCCTGGGTAGGACAGCACACCCACAGCTTTGTCACAGACATACAGAGGAACACTGTCCATCCTCCTCCTCTGGTGGAGGGAGGTCCTATGGGATTATGATGAGTGCATAATAACACCAGTGCCTGCAGGAGCCCGTGCCTCCCACAGAGATGAGGTTCTCCCCACCCCTGCGCAAAAGCACACACTGCAGGAGCTCCACCAAGCTGTTGTCCCCACAAGGATGTGATTTTCCCAATGAAATGACCAGCACGTCCCTACCTCTGTGTGCAGCGGTGCTGCTGCCAGATCCAGAGCCAGCCTTCCCTCCATCTCCACTGCCTCATGTTGAACACTATCCTTTCTCATGACTGCAGTTTATTAGAAGGGGAAAGTATCTTAGAAGGAATGGGGACAGAAAGGTAAGTAACAGAGGAGGTTCTTGTCTGTATGGTTTTTGTCACAAAGCAAAAGCAGTTAGTAATGAGGAGCATCCGATCCCAACTGTAGTTGAGTCAGCACCTCTGCCTCCTGAAGATGGGAGAGGAGAGTTGGTTTTGGTGTCAAGATCTTGAAATATTTTACCGCATAATATAAAAAAGTACAAGTGATGAGCAATCTTTTAGCCTCATAATGCCTTTTTTTCCCATATAACAGGAAGCCTCCTATATTCCACAGCTCTTAAGTTTTGAGGTTGCTTTCCTCCTTTTTCTAACCAATGCAAACATAATCATACTTATGATTCTAATCCATCCCGATAACAATTAATGTCATTAAATTACTCTTTTAGGTGACTGGACAGAACTAGTTTAGTTCTTGAACTGAATGGAGATTAAATTAAGTGATTATTTCCTTGATAGGTATTAACACAAGTCATTAAAAAAGCACTTCTATCAAGGTTAGTACCATAATTAATAGAACTATTCAAAAGTACTTAAACGCTTGAACAGAGCTCTAAGTTTCTATAAAGTACTAATTCCAAAAGTAATCAGGTGAATTGTCAAAGAGAACATAATGAAACTTTCTGTTCCTTTGACTGGCTTAGTTCTGTTTACTTAATCATGGGAAAACTTCCACCCTTCAATCGTCAGCCCACCAGGACTTACTACGCTGTCTTCCCTCCATAAAAACTGTTACTCAGCATGCTTTCTGCTTTTATTGTTTCCACCTCTTTCCAACTTCTCCTTTGGTCTCTGCTCTCTGAGAACACAGGAGGAAACTACACCACTTAGTAGTGATATTGCTACAAAAAGAAGGAAAATGAAAGAAGTAGGGAGAAATGAAGACGTAAATAAAAATAAGAGGAACTCTATCCAGCAGAATTGAGATATGAAAGCACTGGAAGACTCATTCTCAGGAGCACTACAATACACATAACAGCCATGCCCTGTTACAATAAACATAACTGACTCGCTGCAGATGTCCTCTGGATGTTTACCTCAGACACTGAGCACATTTTCAGTAAGGGACTTTTCAGACAGTAGCAGATTGAAAAACAGAGGCGAGATGATGGGACTCTTTTCACAACAGACTCCCAAAGGACATCCTACTTGTCACCACAGCCACCTGTCCCATTTACCTCTCTCATGGCCTCTGGTCTCCAAGTTTGTTTACCGGGAAATGACTGCTACCTCAAGCATGAGATGTCCTCAACTTCTCATTTAAACAGAAAGGGGTGATTCGGGGCGGGGGGGTATGGGTTTTTTTGTTTGCCGTCTTGTTTTAGAAACAGTACAATGTCTCAGGAGTCTGGCAGGATACCCTGATCAGATGTGGCCACATACTGGAACCTTATTCTCCATTTCTATTTTGTCAGTTTACATTTAGGGAAGGAATTATTTGCTAAAGTAGAAACAGACTTAACTTATCACCTGCTGTGCCCCATTCTGCCCCAATTCAGAGACAGATGCATGTTGCTTCTCAGGCAAGCCGTGAGGACCTCCAAACAAGCCATTCTCTGCCAGTAGTATAGGCTGTGGTGTTCATCAGGGACACAGGCTCCACTCATGCACCACAGGTGACAGAACTACTGTGGTTTAAGAAGTTACCACCTCTAACCAGGATGTGATAATTGTCCAAAAGGTCACTAAATAGAACAGCTTAATTCTCATTGCTCTTAAGTAAATAACTGCACAGAGCAGTGGGCATCAACCAGCCCCCATCTGGTAAATACCCATGCAAGCTCATAAAATTAAGTCGTACGAGTAGCCTGGCTGGACTGTTAACATGCTCCCTTCAGTGGTTCCAGGACCGGGGTGTCTTCTGTGACATGCTTTTAGACAGAGAAGCAGGCACAGGAAGGGAAGTTCAGAAGCAATATTTCCAACAGCTCCTTCAACAGAAGGTAATACGCTAGCGGATGTCACTCTCACAGTACAAACAGCCCGGTAATGCTTACAGACCATCGAGTCAACTCAGGATTGCATGGTGCTAGAAAGTATGTGTGATATATATATAGAGATATATATATATATATATGTAAGCTGAAAAAAGAAAGAGTACTAACATGCATTTGCATGAACATACTCCAACTGCAGTATAGCAGCATAAGCTGTATATTGGCTCATCAGTCCCCAGACCCATCAATGTCCAATGCCGTGCAAAGTACTGCTTCAAGAGTAGAACGAGAGAGGGGAATGCGTTCTGGAAAACCTATGGGCCCAACCGATACGGAGGGTGGCTGTTGCTGGACCTGGTTCTGTTTGATGGCAAGGGAATGAGAGCTTTTATGCTATTTTCTCTTGACTAAACACAGCACTCTCTTGCCAAGCAGTTTTAGATGAGAATTCTGCAATTCTGTGCTTAATGCTTTACAAAGAAACTGTTGTGAAGAACAAAGGGTTTTTTTCTCCTTTTGCTAAATAGCATATACAGGAAATTGGAAACCTGAAACTCAGGTCCCCAGAGAGGAGCTAAGGAAAAGCAAAACACTATCTGGCAGCAGCGATCATAATATGGCATTATGATTCACAGATAAAAAACACAAAGGGAAAAGTCAAACCAGAGCATAAAGAAGGTCTAGTAGGTAAATTGCCTTCTGGATATCACAGGTACAGAGTTTTCCAAGGCAGCGTGTGCATGAAAAACACCCCAATATTTTGGAAGTAAATCCTGACTCACTCTGTACCAAAGGGGCTCCCAATCAGAAAATGCCTTAAGCATCAAAGCAAATTTCTGAACAATTCCTCAACAATATTTCAAGCTAGAAAAGAACTTAAAGTAGCTAGTATAAGTATCTCCAAGCCAAACAAGTAAAAGGAACAATGTCAACAAAGGACAGAATTGCTTTGGTTTGGGGACAGTGGGGAGTGGTTATTTGTTTTGACCAAGGTAAAAATTATCCCAGCAAGTTTAAAAGCAATGAAAGAGAAGTCACTGCACAACAATGAAAGAGAAGACAGTTAAGAGTCTGTTAGTCACAAATGATCACAGCACTCCATGAACTGAATTTGCTGCTGTACTCTTTCTACAGACCAGTGCACTGATGCACCACAGTGAACATTTTCTCTCCTAAAAAGCTTTACAAGTTGCCTTTGCAATTTGGAAATCTTAGTGTTATCATTGAGATATCCAGTAAACGGTATGAATAGAGAATCCAGTTTAACGCCCCAACAATGGGCACAAGATTAAAGTTTTCTGTCCTACACTTGTTTACAGAAGGTTTTCCTAGTCATGACTGTAAACATCTCGTTTGAGCTTTTTTAGATGTCAGTTACAAGCTTTGACACAAAAATAAATACTGATGTTATCTGCTACATGCATAATAATGTATTACAAAAAAGTGAGGAGTAGATATGTAAAAAAAAGTGATGAGCTAGTATGTGAGTTACACTGACAGAGTTACTCGCTGCAGGCTCAAAATATTTTTTTCCTCTTTATTACTTTGGATATGCAAGAGCTCTTTAGTTCATTTCTAATTACTAGCATAGCACAGCTCGAGTGGAACTGCAATATGTTGCTAATGGCAACAGCAGTAGTTTTACGTGTTTATTACGCTAAAACATGTTTCACCTTGGAACCGTCCGGCTGGACTTGGACAATGGGTCAAACCTCAGAGGTGTAACACAGCTCCCACTGCCTTCAGCAGTGCTGCAACAGCTCCTACTGACAGAGAATCTACTCCAACAGCTGCTGTATTTTCAAGTAAAATTTAGAAAGATGACATTGCCCTCCCTAGAAGAGTATTCCCACACTACGCAAAGATTTACCTACATGCACACACTTAAGTGTTTTATGCAAGACAAACACCATACCTCATTCCTTCTGTAGACCTATTCTGGTAGTTACGGTAGAGCTGGGGAACACCTAACATCGCCTCGGTGAACACTGCAAGGAAGCCCAGCGTTTCCACAAAGAGAGATGAGTCAAGCCAGAGGTAAGTGATGTAACCGGTCACACCAGTGAAGGTCAGGACACACTGCACGTAGTCTGTAAACTTGCTCCAATGCCAAAAATAGTTCAAGTCAAAATCTGCAACAGAACAGGAATGGAAGAGGAATAAATAATGTTTTCCCAACCGGACTCAAAGTTAATCAGGGTGGAATTGAGAACTGGGAAGTGTGAGGGAGCCACTGTCAGTCTTTGGAGGTAGGGGAAAGTAGAAAGCAAGGGAAAGTATTAAAAAAATAAAACCAAACCAACCAACCACACAAACCCAAAAGAACAACCAAAAAACCATCAAACTCAAAACCAACAAGAAAAATAAAAAATGGGAGTCTTGATTTGGAAAACATTTTTTGGGGGGTATTCAATAAAGAAGCAATAAAACAAAAAACTTGCAGACTACCAAAATATTTACAAAGATGACTTTTAAAGAGAAAGCATTGACCTTCAGGTATCAAACATGAAGAACTCTGGATATAACTCTATCAGAGTTGGCATAGGAAGCGTTTCACAATAAACTTCACAATACTAAGCGCAGGCCCCCACAGGTGAAGGGCAAGCTGCCATGTGCAGCTGGTACAGCTTTACTGAGATAGGTGCAAGACTGTGACAAGAATCCCCGCTGGAACAAGGCCTCCCACAGACGTCACCACTTTTCACTCCAAGGGCAAAATGCACTTCGCTCTTCCCTTTGCCAGTACCAATGAGTGCAGGGTGCGCACCCATTTCTACGTCCATCAGAACAAAACACTATACCACAAAACACAATATCCTCTCTTGAGAGAAGGACAGAAAGAACAAACCAACCATGGCATTTCCTTGGCACATTAACAGCATACCACTGGAAGATATGCATCTATCTTATTGATGAATAATAAAACACCAATACCATTGACTGTACAGCAAAATAACAACATAATTTTGAATAATAAGAACTCTGAAATAACTGTTCATTAGCAGGTGCTGTTCATGTCTTCCTTTCTTAAAAGCACTTGAAGTTAAAAATACTTACATCAGACCAACTGGATTCTGTTAATTATCAAGATGATGAACCATCATCCTAACAGGGTTATTACAACCAGCCCAAATATGTGCAACACATTGGCACATCACTAGAAGGTTTCTGTGGCTGCCTCCTCAGCAGAAGTACAGAATGCTACAAAAAAGTCCTACTGTTAACTCAGGCAAGGAAGACATTGACCTCCGCTGACTAACACTAACAACAAATTCAGTGAAATGGGAATACAGACACTTAGCTGCCTAATGATACATATACATGTCAAATAATAGTTTCATTTTCTGCATCTTTTCACACTTTCATAGCATCAGTCTGGCCCTCAGACACTTTTTTTAACTAGTCTCCCCTTTTTAGTACTTGGCAAACCCATGCCTCAAGACAACTAGTGACTGCATCCAGCTGAGTCATTTTACTTTGCCACACAAAGAGGAAGGCAGAACTGGCCAGGAGCCATACCCAACCTGTAGCATTGTCGGCTGTCACCCAGAACTGCATCAAATAATCTGTGGCAAAGCCACTGTCAATATAATGTTGACCTTCAGTATTTTATGGCAGCGGCTCCTCAGCCTCAGAATTCAGGGACACAAGACTAAATAAAAGGTAGACCCAGTGCTGGCACAGCCCACGCAGCACGTGAGCATCAGGCATTTCTGGAGCTTTGTGAAGGCTTTCTTTTTTGGAGGTGAAGGAAGAACAAAACAGAATGAGGCAGAAAAGGGAAGGCACGAGACAACCACAACCCAAGGCAGGAAAAACATTATCCATTTTAATTTATCCCTAGTGCATTTTCTGGAGAGGAGCAGAGTCAACAAGAATCTCTGACAAAGTAGAAGGAATAAGAGACACCCAAAATTCCCATTCCTTTCACTTTGCCTGATCTACTTCTAATTTTGCCAGCTTCATGAGCAATACCAAGCAAATGGCCTGACCCAGCATAACAAATCTGATGCTACACAACTGTTAAATGCGCAAGAGATGCTCTCTGGGACAGATGCATTTAGGCTTACAATGGGGACAGAATAAAGTACAGCAGAAGAAAAAGGGATGAAGAGAAAGGTAAAGTTGGTGAGGTTTGAGGCCATTTAGAAAAGCAACCTCCATTCTGGAAAAGGAGAGCTACTGATGGCTTCTGAGTAAGACATAACTACTACTTTTACCAGATTATTTCTTTAAACCTTCTGAGATGCTCTCACACAGACTTCAGTTTCTTCACAGACACCTAAAGCACTGGCTTTCAATCCTCAAAAAGGCAAGTGTTTCATTTTCGTTCAGAGCTCTCATATTTAAGTATGCAGGGTGCAAAACTTGCATTTACTTTCCAGCAAGGGTCATTCAACTTTGATACAGTGTTCAACAGATACTGTCTCAGACCAATACCTGAAAAGTAGCAACTGGTGGCAGCCGTAGGCAAGAACACATGAAGCACACTCTTCCAGGCAGTTCCAGCCCTAGAAGAGACCATCTTGGGCTCTCAAGATAGCTACATAGTCACTACAACTCGAATCCTGGAATGAACAGCATTAGTTTGGATCTGGTTGCTGTGCTGCCTTGGGCACGCGAGACCCTTGGCCCCTCACTCATTAAACCCTCCCACCAGCTGTCAGGGCTACTCTGCACACAGTGTTTCTCCTCCTGCGTTCTCCACATGCTCAAGGATCCTTTTAAAATACCCATCCCTGTACACCAAATCCTTATTTCCCCAAGTTCATTTCTGTAACAGAAATGAAAGAACTAAATCTACATGGGGGTGCAGAAGTTTCAGAAGTTCACGGAACAAAAAAAAGTCAACATTCACACAGCTACTGTAAGGCCCGCTACAAAATCCACGGACCCATGCAAACACTTAAACACGCAATTACCTCCTGCTATGCCAGCTCCTCATGTGCGTATTCAGTACTGCTGCACTGAACTCTATTTCCATTCATATAAGTATATGTAACATCCCTGAACCTAGTATTAGGCAGCCAAGAAATCTGGTAATGATGATAATTTACTCATCACCTTTTGTCTGATAATCTTAAGTATTATTTCTATTATAATAACATACATAGATGAGAAAACTATCATGTGAAACAGGACTTCAACTGAGGCAGGAGAGTTAATTACTAGCACAGGAAAGAGACTGAGATTCTCTTTTGCTCAAAACTATCACGATGCTATATAGTCTTCATTTCACTATACTAGGTTATGAGCAAGAAACTAGAATGTTTCTGCTATAGATTTTGCTTGGCAATGTTTCCAAGAAAGAAAGAAAAGGAAGACAGAAAGAATGAAAGGCAAGAAAGACAGACAAAATAAGATAAGACCAATCATAACCTTGGTAATAGCCTTACAGAAAAACAGCTGAACATTTTAAAAACAATCCAATAAGCAGAGCAATTAGCAATTGTGTAACAGATGTATTTTCCAAACCCAGATGTCTTTTTCAGGACACTACACATCACCAAACTCTGCATTACTAACTACTTCCAGGAAGAAGTAAAAGAATGACTGGACTTTAAAAAAAGAAAAAGAAGAAAAAAAAAGGTAGAGAACAGTATACCTGACCTTTCATCCAGGTCATAGTTTCTCTGGCCCTTACTTGAACTGCTAAACTGTTTTGCCACATGATTGCTTCTTTTTAACCAAGGCTGAAGCTTATCTTCTCTGACAAATGGTTTCAAAAATTCAGAGGGGAAAAAAAAAAAAAAAAAATCACATACCCATCACTTCAAGATTTGGAAATAAACTGTGACTCATTTTTCCAAGTGGCTCCCTTCTCAAGGGGGTCCATTAGTTCTGTAATAGGAGCTGTATACTTTCAAAGAAAAAAAATGTTGGTTGTGCTGAGTACTGTGACAGGTACATCAAAAAAAGGCTTTTAAATGCTTAAAAACAAAAGGGAATTGTCCCTTTAAAAAAAAAAAGGGGGGGGGGGTTAAAAACAGAACAAAATCCAAGTGTGTGTGCAGACCAGTCCCATCCCCCTCCATACAGAGCAATCTGCAGCAGAGGGGAGAGGCAGATACAGCCACAACTGTCCCAAGAAGATAGCCAGAGGACACCAATCAGTGCCCTGGGCCATGCCATCTGAGGTGCAGAACTGAACAAAGTTATAAATAATACTGCAAACGTTATTCACATTTGAAGAAAATTATGAATAATAAGGACGATATTGGGATTTCTGCCCCGCTCCCCACACCCCCGCAAACATCATCCCTTTTCTTTAAAAGGACAAAACAAGAAATCCCACTGCACCACAATTTTTTTCTATCAAATGTCTTAAAATCTGTCCAAGTTAAATCTGGATGCATATCTTTCTATTGCCTGAAATGGGAAGGCACTGCTTGCACAGCTGACTCCATTCACAAGCTCCCCATCCCGCCCAGAGAGAAATTCATGACACAAGTTTATAACCATACTCAGTTGATGTGGTTCAAATGGTAACTCCCAGTCACTAACGTCCTGGATTGATCCAAACCGGCATTACTGCAGTGAAAGGTACTATATCTTATTACACATGCCTGAGCTCTTTAATCCACTCAGTGAGTTGCATTTTAAACATGTTAATCCATTGATAGATGAGAGATTTATGTTGGAAAATCCTATTGATGCTGGGGGAAGGAGCAGCTCAGTAGGTTCTTTGTGCACTGACTGGAGAAAAGTCTACACAGCTTGAGGGTGAAGAAAGATGAGATTAAAAGACCTCCTCTGGGAGACATATTGCATGTCAGATACGAAAAATGTAAAGCAGGCAGAGACAGCATTGCAAATAACCATGGTTAGCACTAGTCAGGCCAAAATGCAAGTAGTAAATTCAAGATTCTGGTGTGGGATAGATGCCAAGTGACACAAAGAAGAGTCCACAGTATTAACTTTCACTTAAGGATGACACAGAGGTCCAAACAGTTACATTATTTTTAGTCAAGAAGCATTTTATACCAAGTCAGCTACCATGCTAGTTCCTTTTGGGAAACTGAAGCAAAGACTTTGACATCCTAAAAATTATTTACTGTAGCTCTCAATTTCTCTTGCTCATTGCATCTTATTTTGTACTTTGACCTTTCTAATTCTGTACCTGCACCCTTGTGCTACATTCACTTGTACTTGCCTTAGCCATCTGACCTAGTTCCCACTTTTTGTCTGGCTCCTTCTTGCATCTGAGGTCAATGAAGAGCTTGCTATTTGCATTCCCTGTCTCTGCAAGGTGGGAGAGTTTGCATTTGAGCCCTTTGTATAGATTCATCAAGGAAATGAACTCTTTCCTTCTTATGAAGGCTACTGGTTTTATTTTACTGTGCTCCCTCCTGCTCATAAACACCACCAATTCATAGCCATTCACCCAAATTGCCTCCGATAATCAAACTCTGGACCTCCTATACAAAAAACACTGCCCACTACCTCATTCTAAGAGCATGCTGGACAGTCTCTACTCCTGAGTGCCTTTCTAAACAGATGCCTGGGTAGTTAATCCTCCTCCCCCGGGGTTACAGCTAAGTCTTGTGCTTTGGGAGACTGCAGTGCTGTTCAGAGAACCTCCAATTTCCATCCTGTAACTCTGGACCGCAGTGCCTGCCCACCTGACCTGACTGTTCTGTCACAGCCTACTTCTGCACACAATCAAAGGAGTCCAGCCCTAGCAGTCAGACGTCCAACGCCTCCCTTAACACTGGAATCCAAAACCTGAGGGCTGTGAAAGAGCCTGATAATGGCAATTCAGCCAACCTGGAACAGTTACAAAATGCAGTCACGGCTGGGAATTACTTCAGGTTATTATCCATCGTCTGTTTATTGTAAAATGTACACACAATTTGAGGCTGCAGGAGCCGGAACCTACAACTCTCTGCTCTGCCTGTGGGTCTTAAAACACCAGGCTACGGCATGGCAGGCTGCCCCTCACTTGCTCTTTTTCTTGTCTCAAGAAGCTTGCGGGCTCTGCTGTAAAAGAGGTTCAGCTCTGAGCAGCAGGCAGATACAATGCCCATCCTCATCCCAGCCTGGCAACAAGGGCAACTCTTTGGACAGCTGGAAGATGCAGACTTGTATCCCCAGGCTCACAAGAGAAATTACCTCAGACCTCTCATACCTTGAGTGCTCTAAGCTACACACGGGTACCGCACTCAGCAGTAGCATCTTAAACTAAATAAATTTTGCCACATCCTCTGAAGAGGACTTGGGAGGCACCTGCCACAGGACGTGGGGCCCAGGCAGTGGATTCTGAAAAGGAGACTTTTACACTTGCAGTCCTCCAGCTGCAGCAAATCCTCAGGCATTTGCCTCAGGCGTTATCTGTCTCCCTGGCAATCCTGATTTCAGATGCCTCATCTCAAAACAGCAGCAGGATTACAGAGAAGCACGCTAGCTAGCACTCCCCACCTTGCTCATTCCGAGCAGCTCCCAGCCAGCCGGTGGGTTTCGCCAATCCTCTGTTCTGAAATTCCTGCATACTCCACAGGGCACCCAGAAATAACTGGGGTGACAAGAGCGGGAAGGCTCTGCATGACCATTACTGGGCGATCTGTAACTTTTTCTCTCATCAACTACATATCCAGCTAGGCACCTTCTTCTTTCCTTCCAGAAAGAAGGAAGCAGCATTAGAGACAGACAGTGAGAACTGATACATTTAGATTTTCTTTCTTCCTTTTTAAGAAGTGATAGAAATGCTGTCTGAAGCCAGCATTTCTTTTACACTCACTGGGACTGAAAAGGGACTTGTTATGTTTCACCCATGGTACAAAAGAGAAGAAATGAGAGCTTAGCACCAAAATCTTCTGGCTCTGATCCAAATCACTCTTCTTTTGAAAAAAAAAATAAGGAATCCACCACCTTGCATAGTCTCTATAAAGATGCTAGTATCACCATTCTCCATCTCCATTCCTTCAGGCCTGTGACCTACAAATTTCTGCATCTCTGTGTACTTTCAAGTACCTGCACAACCCTGTCACCCCAGTACCTGAACATCTCTCCATGTGCCTTTACCTTACAGCATTCCCATCTACAGGCCATTGTCATGTGGCCTTCACACTGGGTAGTACCCAAACACTGTCACTTCTTCCTCTCTAGCACATCTAAGATGGGAGTAAAATATTCCAGAGGGTCTTGAACCTTCTGAAAATATCACCCCAGCCTATACTAAACAAATCACTGTCATTTAATGAAATCCATTCTTGACATCCTTTGGCCTGTACAGTGCCTTTCCTTGGCCACATCTAAACTGATGTCAGAGTTTCAATAGGGCCAATCCTCTTAGTATTTGACTCTCCTTAAAGCCCCAGTACAAAGTCCTTTAATTAACAAAAAGTAACCAGTAGATTTTCATGGGAGAGGGGAAAAATGGCAAATCTTAATTACAGAGAAAAAGGCTGAAAGCCTGACCCAAATAAACCTTGAAGATTCATACAAAGCTCACTGGAAGTTTTCATACTTGGTGGAGTACTGTTACACACCTGACCTCCTCTACATCAACATTATCCCTGTCTCCCTCAGTCATCTGCTGTAGCCCGAAGGCAAGTACTTGCCTTGGTTTTCTTTGCCTCATTGTATGTGATGACACCAGCTTCTAAAATCTCTTATACTAGGTCTCTGTTTTGTCACATCAGGTTCATGTTTTTCCCCACCATCAGGGTTATTACCCACTCTTCTTCATCCTTCTCAAAAAAATTATACATAAGTGGGCTGAAATTTTCCAGCACTGTCCCCCGCTCTGGACTTCTCACTCATCTTCCATACTGTCCCCCAGCACAACATACCTCTAAGCATCAGCAACTGCTCCGCCCTCCCCCTTCAGGTCCTATAAGGTCCACTCTACCTCCTCACCAAAGGGAATTAGTAATTGCAAGGTTAAGAGACACATGTTAGTTACAACTACTTAAAAAAAAAAAAAAAAAAAATCACACACAAACGCACTGGTATATATAAAAATAGTCAAACAATCCACACTCTATTTCATAGCACTCTGCCTTTCCCATTAATTTGCTACTTCCCTGATTTTATAGCCTTTGGTTTAAGGGAAATCTTTGAATACCACTTAGCACAGTGGTCTTGACCAGAGATAATTAGCAATAACAGCTATATTGACCATTTTGTGAACCTTAAAGAACAGCAATTAAACAGTTATACTTAGTCTGAAAGTTTTACCCCTGCTGCTAACAACACAGAGGACAAGTAAGAATGAAAACTAAACCAAAATATTCATACCCTGGGCACCTCCTGTACAGCTGACACCCTTTGCTCTGCTACCTGCAGTGTCATCTGCTTTGTACACAGCTTCAGTTTATGGTAGTCTCACAGTAAAGAGAAAAAAAACATTTTAGAGAAAACTGTAGTTCTACAAACCCGCAAAATTAGGTTGACCTTTAACTCATCTTCGACGTTTTCCATTGTCTTACAAAAGGATGAAGAATTGTTTATATCACTTGCGCTGCACTGTTACCAACCCTGTCAAAATTTTAATTTGTGTGTGTGTTTACATATACACCTAAATACGCTTGCATACACATACATACCCTTTCCTCACAGTGCAACTGCTAATGTTATAAGCATTAAAAAGAAAGGAAAATTATAAAAGCAAGCAGGGGAGAACAACGTTTTTTTGTTCTATTACAGCGGAAGTTTTAGCAAGTATGGTATCTGTGAACAAGGCTCCAACTGTTGGGCTCAGAGACTGCTGGCGAACGCCAACTGAGCTGGGAAATCCACACGCAGCAGGACAGCTCAGCCCAGCCGTCTCTGCACATTACCACAAAACGAGTGTAACCAATTTTGGGTGAGCCAAAAGCAAACTCCTTCCCTGCTCCCCCCCCAAAAAAGCCTGCAGAAGTATACTCCAGACTAGGCTCTTCCAAAGCAAGGACATTTCTTGGAGTTCTCCAGATGGCAGATGCTTTCAAGGGAATCTTGCACAGGGTACACTTGCAACCCCCTACTAACTTACCTTGTGCAACACATGCCATGCAAGCTCTGGTTTCTTCCCAAGTCCAGCTGAGAGAAAACACCAGGTCTGTACTCTTAGAGCAGGCCAGTAAGATTAGGAGAAGAAAAAACACAACCACTACCACAGATAGGTACCAATATTGCTACTAGGGCAAGGCACTTAGCTTAAGCCTAGATATACCTAAATCAACGTAGTTATAGGACTGTATTTCCTCTGTGAAGATTCACCTCCTCAGTAACATCACTACTGAAATGATGTACTGTGTTACTGCTACTTTTGCCTGTTCAGCACACAAGAAGTCTCTCCTCTGTCTATTCCTATGTATTGACCGTTGTTCTTAGTCACTGTCTTACAAGATGACTGATGAAGGAGAACAGCCTAATAACTAGGCAGATCATGGGGCTAGGAAAGCCACTGCAAGGAGGTAGCTGTGACCCAAAGGAATTAGCGCTACAGAAAATAAGATATGTATTTGAAAGGTGGAGTGGAAGCAGCATCAACAGCTTCAGAAACCCCATGAGACAGAGCGAGCATGGACTTCAGGAGGAAGTCCTCCTCCCAAGGCACAGCACGGGAGTGAAATGGGAAGTCCAGGGAGCACCACAGCAGTGTTTTGATGTCTCTGGGCAGCCAATGCTTTCAATACAAACACTCCCAATTCTGCTCACCTCCTACGCCAAGAGCATCAAAAATCCCAAAGCAAGTCGAAATAAGGAAATAAATCCCCCAACCCCTCACCTGCAAGCACAGCTCTGAAGTAAGGCCTTTGCTACCAACTGCGCTAATGATGGAGGCGGCAGATTAGAGCCAAGCTCACTCTTCTTTTGGCTAGATACGCCTTCCTATGCTAACTATAGAAAGAGACTTCTTTTTCTGACAGTAAGCTAAGCAGGGATGATGAGAATGTCACAGCAAGAAGAACGTGTAGTACCAAGTTACTATTTTTACAATCGTTTTAACAATATTTTACACTCTCCTCAGCATGGTGTATCTAAGCTATCACCCACAGCCCTACCAGGCAGTACACAAAGGCCTCCAAACAAAAGACTAAAAAGTCTTTCGAGTAAGTTAAGCACTGCAGAGCAGGCAGCCTTGGCTCCAAATTCTTGTAGTTGGAGTTATAAACTCTCTATGAAAACAGTTTAATTTATTTTGAATAGTACTGAAACTTATTCTTTAAAGTTTAAGCCTCAGAAGATACCAAGACTACTATAATATTAGAAACAATATGCACTTACCATACTCCTTCTCATTCAAAGACTGCAATTAAAGAGATGAATAAAAGTTCTTCTAAATATTACAGAAGCAAGCTGTGCATTAGCCCAGATGCAGGCTGCCTAAGATACCACCATGCCAGGGATGACAATGCCAAGTTGCATGTGTAACACAGCAAGTTACTCCCAGAAACTCTGGAAGTACCTGTCAGGTAATACTTCACCCTGCTTTTGAACTGCAGATCTCTGGGGAAAATGCTGAATAGCCAGTAACTTGCCTAAAGATAAATGATCTCTCTCTTTTTCAGCCTTCTCTGAGCTTGACATACCTGAGACCCTATCTCCTCTATTGTGAAGACACCACAAAAAGAACGCATGTATGTAATTTTTTTTTTTTTTCAGATACTGAACTCAGGCACGCATACATGCATGTGTAAGTATATATACAACACAAAGTTAAACACTCTTCCTAAAAATATAAAATTCTTTCCTCATTTACGATTGGGGGGGGGGGGGGGAGTTTAATCCTTGTTTCCTAGGTAACCCACCACCAGCCAAGACAAATTCTAGCCCCCAAACTGGCTCTATTAATTTAGCATCCGAACAGAATAATGCCTTGTACAGCTGCTTCCTTTGCTAAAATAATGTTATGTGGCCTGCTAAACATCTCTTGGCAATTGCCTCAGTTAACCTCAGAATGACCCATTTTAGTATTGATAGTTTAACGTTTCAAAATCATCACAAGCTTGTAGGAAATTGTAGAAAGCTTTCTGCTCTTTTTTTCCCTTGCCTCTCTCCTCTGCCCAGTCCCTGCTACACACATGAAAATGTCAGACGTTTTCTTTAATGATCTGAACTGCATTACAAGGTTGCTAGTATCTCAAAATGACTGCACAATCTACTCCATTTCATAGGGCTTCCTTTCAAATATCTGTTGTAGTTGAGAATAATGGGGTAGGCTGGTGAACAAGCATCCCGTTTTGAAAAAAAGAAATTGGTATTTCTGGATTTTTGTTCCATGCTGGAACAGAAACAAGACTCTGGAAAATCTGGGGGAGGATGAAGAGAGAGGCAAACATACAGAAGGGATTTGGGAAATAAGTTCAAATTTTTAACATCTCTGATTTGAATTAAGGACTTTCTGCCTATGTTTTTCCACGTCCTAAGGGAGCACCCTGTCATGAGGCTATTGCCCAGTCAGGTCAGGAAGTGCCTCCTCTCAGCATAAATTCTGTCCTTTCCAGACGAACAATTTTGACCAAATTCATTGAAATAATTTATGTGCATGTTTGTGAAGATGTGACCATTCACCAGTGACAACCCTTACCCCCAACAATCAATTCACAAATTTCTGCCCAGCAGTAGCAGAAAAATCTCGACTTGTAATTTCTCATTTGCTACCATAAACATCATTTAAGCACACTGACATTTGTAAAGTTGACTATGGAAATTCATCCACTTTAAAAAAAAAAAAGTAGGTAAATGAAGCTGGGAATAATTTCAATCTTCATATGACTTTCTAGGGAAAGGGGAAAAAAAACGGACTTCTGGTAGCTGAAGGTTTTCCAGAACCTACATGCCTGCGGTGTTCTCTCACAACCTTTAAACTAAACTCCCTCTATTTACAACAACAAGTTTCCAAATTGTGAAGATCTAAATTACTGTATACAGTGACCAAACAGGAGGAATTTCCACAAAAGTTACGTCATTGCATTAGCAGGAAGAATTTACAGGGAGGGAGACCAGTACAGAATTTCACCTGAGTGCTCGTAGACCGCCTTACTGATTACAGTACTTGTAACTGGAGAAGCCAAGTGAGACAGAGCTACCCTGAAACAGAACTTCCCCTTCAACTCCTCAGCTGTTTAGTTTGACCACAGATAAATCCCTGCTTTGACACAGGCAGTGGTTGTTATACAAGACACACTTCTGAATACCACAGTTTCTGAATACCTTGTGTCTGCAGTTTAATGCTCCATAGTCAATGTATCTTCAAGATCTGGAAAGAAGGTAATGGTACTAGATTTAAGAAAATTGCTCTGTCTGTTGGTGGCGATACAGGAGTGCATTCACAAATTGTTCACATTTCCCATCAGAAGTTTAAGCCCCTCTCATCCCCCTCAAGGTACAGCAGGACAACTGTTTAGCTCCCTGAAGCATTTCTCATTGAAGCCACAAAACGTGGGCTTTTCTTTTTTTAAGATTTTACACACAAAAAAGAACAAGCCTGCATTTTAAGCCAGATCTGTTCAGTTATTTGGTTCAAAACATAATCCCACAAACTGTTCTGTCAGTACAACTGAGGGGGCAAGAATGAGTGGGGGGAAAAAAAGAAAAAAGAGGATCAGGAATATCTTAGGCTGGCATTGCTGCCAAACATCCTGGCACCCTGCCACTGCTGGAGGCAAAAGACTTTGGCTGTTATGCCCCTTTATAAATATAATTAGTTTTAAAAAGGACAACAAAAAAAAACTCCACAAGAAAACAGGCAGAAGACAGGGCACTGGCAGTGTTCACCGGTGAGATGACTTTGCCACCACAGGGTAGTGTCCTTTTGTTCCTGGGTGAGTGATACAGGGATTTGCCTTCCATTGCTGTGTCCCTTGCACATCCCGTACTCAGGAGTGCAGGGGACACAGAGAACGATGACAGGTGAACCATAAACAACAAGCTGCTGAATAGTCCTATCTACAAATTCCTCATTAAATTTCTATGTTCTTCTGTGAAGAAACAGTAAAGTTCTTCAAAGACTGAGCAGTTCTTTGACACCTACTGTACACAGAAATTTAACAAGGAACTTGTGGATAAGACTACTTTAAGCCATTTCAATACTAAGTTTGCTCTATTCCCTGAGTGCAGTTACTTGTTCTTGTACTACAACCTACTCCCAACAGGGGGTGAAGAAAGGCACGAGGGAGTAAATAGCACTTCTGAAGACACAGTACAAAATTTAAAGCAAAGACATCTTCTGAAATAACTGCTCCTGATTTTTACATGCCATGGGGCGCAAAGACAAGAAAGGGCAGCAGTATAAAACCTTAATGTAAGGAAGGAGTCATTTCAAGTGTTTAGTGGTTTGTATAAATGGACAAAAAAAATGGGGGCAAGAGGAAGCAGAGCATTTAAAGACCAGCAACCGTTTCTTTTCAAAGGCTATACAAACTGGAGATAAAAAGGGGGAAAAAAAAAAAATTACCTAGCAACAACTGCACAGTTTGTGACATTTACAAAGCAGCCTACTAAAAAGTCACTTTAAGTAAGGAGCGGATGGCAAAATTTTTATTATCATGAATATAAAGATAGACTCAAATTTTAAAGATTAGCTATGCACATGCACACACAAAAAAATGCAGTGAGCTTGCAAAGGCTACTGAAGTGTGTATAAAAACCAAAGCAGTCTATGTATTTTAGAAACAGCAGTATTGGCCCTGATTTTGATGGGAAAAAAATCCTGAAACTCATATACCTTAAGCGAAGAAACAGTGATGTTCTGAATACTTAAAATGTTGCATCTACCAAGTTCTCATCAGGCTTTTGAGTTGCAATGAGTAATAGTAAAAAAGACAGCTTTAAGCAGCTATTAAAAATAAAAAATGTTTCCCTGAAATACTGAGGATCTGTCTTCCTTTCACTAGTTTCTGCGTCTCCATGGAATCGTCCAGGATGAACAAGACCCGTTTTTTTAAATGTACAATGCAAGTAAAAATAAATCTGCCAGAACTGAATTCTGGGGTTTGGATTTTTTCCCCTACCCATGGGAGGGAACATAGGATCCCGATGCAGTAGATGTAATGCATACTGATCACAGAGCAAAGAGAAAGTAGGGCACATAATAAATGCATATGAAAGGAGACGTTCATAACTTCAGGAATAGTGGTGATATAGTTCCCTCCACAAGGAGGGAAACATGCTGATTACTAGCAATCGGAGTGTCTGGAGGGAGACTGCATACACCCTGACCCTCACCATAAATTCATGATTCACCGAAAAATTACACCTTTTCTGCTGTTGATTCAAGAGGATGCAGGAAGAACCTTCTCATGAACAGCTAAGTTACATCCTTTCTTCCCCAACCTCACTCAGTATTATGTCATCTCCTCATGTAGACAGAGACCGCATATAATTCTTTTAGTAACAAGGTAAAATTTTGAAGTTAAAAACATTTACTCTGAAAAATAAAACAAATTAATATTTAAAAATGTGAGTATGCACACTAATGAGGCCTATGTTTGCCAATCTATTAATTTCATTTAAATCACTGAGCATCTACTTCATAGCTTTAACAAGTCAAAAACTAAATCTAAAGAATTACTGGCTGATGCACTGGAACCAGAGCTTAGAAAGCTTTGCCTGCTTCTGCAAGAACAATTTTTTACTTTTTCAGTTTAGCTTAATAAAAATATCTCATTTATTCAAACAATAAGAACCTGATTGGGAGCTGAGTAACACCTGCTTTGTTCTGTCTTTGAATAGTGACTGAGAGTATAAAAGGATGAGATGACCAGATAAAAAAGCAGTAAATTAATTTTACTAAAAGCTACCTAAAAATAATACCTGTTTTATTTGGCTTTTTCAAAAAGCATGCTTCCACAAAATGGACCTTCAGTATAAACACTGCAGTTTATTTACATTTTTTAAGTTTAAATAAGTTATTCCGCATTTCTATTTGAAATCAATTTTCAACCACAACGGCTTGATATGTTACAAGTAAAAGTAATCTAATACATAAACATTTAATGTATTTTTAACATGATAAAAAATGTATCACATACTATGCTGTACTTTACTACAAAAATGTATAGGTATTACATTTCCTTCATCAGCAACAGAACCTATTTTAGCGTAATGACTATATTGCCACACACATCACTGTGTGAACCAAGCTTTCTTTAGTAAAGGAAAGATACAAAATAATTTATTTTATTCCCATATTTTTTGCTTGATAATTTAAATCATGATTTGCAAAGGCAGCTTCAAACCCAACCACCCTCACAAAGACAGAGGAAAAAATCTTTTACGATGTAAGACTTCCTCATCACAGCTTCAATGAACTGGAGTCTTTGGAAGTCAAAGGGAGATGGCTTGAGCCTTAAAGCAGGAACAACTGTGGGACAAGACTCTGAGGTGAATTCAGGAACTGATATGGCTTGCAAAAAAATCCTTCCACCTTAATCCTGTCTCTCCCTTGACACAACGTCCTGTACAACCTCCAGCAGTGCAGGCTGTGAACTGGAACGTAGCTGTAAGCCAGCGCTGCTGAACACTCTGCACTGTCACACCACTAAATGTCTAAATAATTGGTCCCAATATCTAATGTAATCACCTCTTCTGAAATAATCTATTTAGGGTGCATGCAATAGTAAAAAGTATCAAGCTGGGGGGTGGGGGGGGTGATGTACTGCCTATCTTTGAAAGTTGACTATCATGTCTCAGTGAAGATGAGAGAGAGAGTATGGTCACAGGAAAAAGATACTTACAACATGGAGTTCAGAAGAAACAAATCTCTTGTATTGTCAAAAGTAGAGCAGGAGTGTTCAGCTGTTAAATTCTATACACAGGCCAAGTCTCTGCTACTGCAGCATTCCCATCAAACAGCCTCCACACTAAATGCCAAGGTCTATGCCGTTTTCCGTAACAACGCCCATCTCCCCAACACACTGGAACGGATGAGTAATTCATAAACAAATTTCTTCAGCATTTGTAAGTCATTCTTTGGGCACCTGTTAACTGCCAAACATCAGAAGTGACAATTTGGCATTCACACCAGAGGGCTGTTTGGTTTTTGTTCTTCAGCATGCCTTGGGCCTGCAGGTTCATAAAAAATGACTCAAAAAAATAAACATAAAGGCAACTACGAACGTACTGTCGCAAGAGAAAATTAGTAAGCAACACTTAGTAAGGCAGAGGGAAGCTTTCCATGATGCAGTGCTGCTCTCGGCACCACAGAGAGCAGTATCCATCCCACCAGACTCGAGTCCAATCCGCTAGCCTGAGCTAGGGATTCAGGCCCTTTGCCATCAATCAATGGAGAGAGACTGGCCTGCCTTCAGCTTCTGTGGACGACGTGGGGAGTCAAGGGTAGAACCAGACAGCAAACCTTTTTCTTTTAGGGGAAACACTGCGGTTTCAGAGGTTTCTCCGTTCCAAGTCAGGAGGACTCACGCTCTTTCAGATATGCTCATTCAAAGACAGGGAACCCGAGTCCCTGAACAGCCTAAGGGCTAGCGTGCTTGCCTCAGGCTCCCACTGGGACCCCTCGCTCCTGCCTGGAGCCTGGCTTCCCCAGGGACCATCAGAGCCGCTTTGCTCAGACTGATACACTCCGAGTTACCTCTGCAAGCCAGAACCTCTACCTCAGTCTCTCATATCCCATGTGAGTGCCATGATACCGGCTTATAGCCTAACTGGATTGCTTCAGCTCCAGTCTTTAAAAGGCTAGAAGCAGTCAGGGGCAGAGGCAGACACAAACTAAATGGGGGGTGAGGGCAAAACAGAGCCGACTGTATGCATCCTTTTTGTGACGGCAACAGGGGATCAAGAACATAGAGGAAAGCAGGAGCACCTAAGCCCCCTGCCCTGATTCATCCTTGCTTAGCGCTCCCATGGGATACGGATACAGAGCACCTAGGTTCCGCTGCTTAGTTTTCCTGCTTCAGAGCCGGGACATATAATGGAATTTCCCGCGTCGTCTCCCAAAAGCGAACAGCCCAGGGGGACTGGCTAACTGGAGTGTAGCAAAGCTCTTTCTTCTTTCTCACTTGAAACATCCACCTAGGGCTTGAAAACCCTTTTCCAATAAATGTTCTTTGGTGCATCACTGCTTGCAAAGTGGGAGTGTGCAGTGGGGGGAAGGTGGGAACCTTTCAGTAAAATAAAGCTATCACTAATTGTTTTCAGTCAAGGATGGTCAGTGTGGTGCATTACAGGTTAAAAGCATGGTATTTGCATCTAAATAGAAAAGGTTTTATTTTGTTTTCCCTTGATACAGCAATGAAAACGGCAAAACACTGATGCTTCAGCGATAAGTGCCTTTCAATATCCAGCATAAAGAAATGTCTTGTTAACATATCATTATTTATAAATAAGAGCTTCAGAAACGTAGATTTATTAAATATATTCCCTATTTCTAGCTCAGTAGAAACTAGTAACTTCATATTCCCAGTGCACTTTAAATAAAAGAAGGCTAATAAAACATATAGGACATAAAATGCAGTGAAAAAATAAATCAGACTGAGTGCAACAATCAGGTTGTACCTTGAGCATCACCTCCACATACAGTTCCATTGAGCACGGTACGTCAGCTCAGACATCCTACTGTCACACCAGCCCCTTGTAACACCATTTTAATTGGGACCAAGTGAGAGCTGCCACCCAGCTCAGCACTTCAAAGTACTAGACTTTGGGTCACCTCATTGTCCATTCCTCCCACTCCATATACTGCAGTGGGTATGGTTATCTCAGTAGGCTCATTTCTAACAGACTAAGACAAACTGTAGACAGAAGCAAAAGCTCTAAGCAAACGATGCCCCCAGGGCCTCAAAATACGAGACGAGCGGCTTTCCAAAGTGACAGGATGTGTGTCTTTCATATGGAGCCCATGTACAAGAGTCAGCAGCAGAAACGGAGTGCAAGCTATGCCCCCACCTCCTGTACAGGACAGAGTTATCTCTTGATGTGCTGACTCTGATGATGTGTTCACATGTTAAACTGTTGATTCTACATCACTTACATAAAGGCAAAGATAACATTCTTTAAAAAGACATGAAATCTACAAAACATGGATGTGCCAGGATCTATAACAAGATCCTAAAAATGTGCTGCAGCCAGAACTGTTTTTCCCTAGCAAGCTGTCTAGACAATCCACTATGTCTGAGCAGGCAGCGCTGGGCAACAGCACTTCTTTAAGCACACACCGTGTCATCCAGCATTACAAACCACTTACAAAAAAAAAAAAGTGAGCTATCAATGCATATGTACTAACAAATAAAAGCACCTCAGCTTGAAAGTTTATTCTGAAGTCTGTGGGGAGTTGAATTACCCTTTAAATGTTTCACTACTTATACCTTTTGCACTGAACTGGCAATTTGGCCATCATCTAGAAAATCATTGTTTCTCTTCTCACCTGTTTTGCTTACAGAAACTGAAAGATATCAGACAAGCAGCTAAGCAGGATATCACAATGAAAGCCAGACAACTAATTCTCACCGTGGCTTTAAACTTACCTATTGCCTTCTTGCATTAATAATGCTTTAATGAGCTTTCACTGGTAAGGTCTGCCCCCTACAGCTCCTGAGCCCTACTAGCAAAGTTGAGGGAGTGAAGCAGCTCCCACAGAACAGGAAAGTAGGAGTTTGGGAGCATCTAAATTAATGGATTTACACGAGTTGTGGCACACAGATGGGAAGCATCTGAGGGTGTTGAGGGTGCAGGCTGATGTCTTTGCAAGGCTGCTCTATCATCTCTGAAAGGTCATGGTGACTGGGAGAAGTTCCCTATCACTGCAGGCAGGGAAAGAAAAAAAAAAAAAAAAAAGAAAAAAAAAATCACACCTACCTTCAAGAAGGAGGATCCGGGGAACTACAGGCCAGTCAGCCTAACCTCATCCCTGGGATGGTTATGGAAGAAGTCCACTAGGAACAGCCAACGTAGATTTACCAAGGGCAAACTGCACCTGACCAACCTGATTGCTTTCTATTATGAGATGACTGGCTTTAGGGACAAGAGAAGAGCAGTGGATACTGTTTACAGAGCCTTTAGCAAGGCTGTAGACAGTGTCCTACAGTATCCTTAGTAGCAAAATATCAACTGGAAAGCGGACAATAAAAAGGGTAGAAAATTGGCTGGATCATCAGGCTCAAAGAATTTTTCCTCTCAAAGGAAAAACATACAATTTATGGCCAGTTTACAAAGCAGCCCCCAGTGATCAATACTAGGGCCAACACTCTTTAACATCTTTTATTAACAACCTGGATGATGGTAAATTCATGAATGATACCAAATTAGAGTGAGCGCATGATAGACTGAGGGACAGCACTGCTATTCAGAGGGATCTTAGGCTGGAAATACGGGCTGACAGGAATACCATGAAGTTCAGGGCTATCGCTCAGTGGGAAGGAGTAACCACACACCACAGTACAGGCACAGGGGGCTGACTGACGAGAGAGCAGCTTTGTAGACTAGTGGAGGATAGCCTGGCAAACAATTTGAGCACGAGTCAGTGGTGTGTCCTCGTGGCAAAGGCAGCTAGCCGGTCACTTACTGGGCTGTACAGCCGAGCAAGTGTGTGGCCAGCAGACAGAGCAAAGTGTTTATCCTTCTCTGTTCAATACCCTCAAGACTGTACCTGGAGTAACGTGTTCAGTTTTGGGCTCCCAAGTACAAGAAATACATTGACCTACTGGAATGAGCCCAGTGGTGGGCCACCAAGATGATTAAAGGGCTGAGGCACATGGTGTACACGAAGAGGCTAAGAGAACCAAGTTTGTTCAGCTTTAAGAAAATAAAGTTTCTTGCTGCCTACAGCTATCTAAGGGGAGAGTGTAAAGAAGATGGAGGCAAGCTCTTCCTGAAGGCACATGGTGACAGGACAGGAGGTAACAGACATGAGTTACAAGGAAAATTCCAGTTAGATGGAAGAAAAACTTTGTCATCATGAAGATGGTCACACACTGGCACAAGTGCACGACAGGTTGTGGAATCTCCATCTTTGGAGATACTCACAACTCACCTGGACAAGGCCCTGAGCAACCTCATCTAACTGGACCTGCTTCAAGCAGGGAACTGGACCAAATAACCTCAGAGATCCCTTCCAAGCCAAATTATTCTGTGACCTTGTTTAAAGAACAAATCTCACCATTTGGCTCTAGATGTGACCAAGTGTACAATGGCATGTGATGTGCTCAAGTAGGCAACTGCAAAATCTTCTCACAGTTACCAAACTGAAGCAGCAGCTTTGCCGCGTACGTGTTCCCTGATCTGCAGGATGGGCAGACAAATCAGTTGTATTTGAACATTTAGATGTTTTAGAGCTGATGTTATTAAAGCACCTAATTGTTCTGGCTCCCACCACGAAGGAAAAGATTTTTGCAAAATCTCGTTTCTACAGTTACCCCCCCCCCCCAGCCCTGAAAGCAAGATAAGACTCCTCTCCCAGGTTCCAGTTGAGTGGCTCAGCAGGCAAGATTTGGAAACCCAAGAGCACCCTCATGTGGCTAGGTGTTGCTATGAGCGCTCCCTCCTCCAGTTACATTACATGCAGCACAAGCAAAATTCGCATTTTATTCACAGGTTAATTTCCCCACCACACCACCAACTAGAAGCGGTACCTGAGCCAGAAGTAATATTTCTGCTGCCGCCCAGTTCTTCCAACAGACCCCGTTTAAGTCGTCTTCTTTCCACAAGACTGGGCGACAGCCACGCAGGGACTGTCGAAGGGCTGAGCAGGGGCACCAGCAGTCAGAGCCAGCGAGAACCCCGGGCAGCACGCTCCAGAAACACAGCGCTGAGCCTGGCCTCCTGTGATACCTCTTGGTATTACTGCTCACGCCAAGCTGGAGACTCACCTTTACCACCTCTCTCTTTTCTCCCAGTGTTAAAGGACAGTTTTCCCTCAATTTAAGATAAAAGTAGAATTTCCTGGTAGCAGATAAGGATTTTTTCTTTTCCCTGCCCACCTTTTTAAAAAAAAAAAAAAAAAAAAAAAGAGAGGCTGAGAGAACAACAGCTGCACTCCTTCTTCCCAGATCCCCCAACCACTGCAGCGTGCACTTCATGCTGCATGGCAAAGGAAAGGCCTCCCCACCATACAAGCCTCGCTCGCTCCGCCTGACCTGCATCCGTGCCCTGCCCATCCCATTCCCTTTCTCCTTGTAGCAGGTAGGCTTTCAGAATAGGCATGGGCCCTTCACACGCTACATTCAACCTGGCAGATCGTTTTAAACTATAAACACAAGCACTGTAAACTGCATTAGAAGTAAATAAAAAGAATGGCCTGCTTCCATTTTCACGTCGAAGTCATTCAAAAGCAGCAGCAAGGCTGGTGCAAAAGGATTGGCCCGAAGGCCGATAACTCAGGTCTGAACATACTGCTCTACCACCAAATATAATGTCTCACTGAAACCATTCTGACCCAGAAGAGATTTTACAAATCTCTGGCTGGCTGTTTTCCCTACTGCCTGTAAGCTGAAAATTTAAAGGTGGCTAAATAATAATTTTCAAATGTGGTAGCCCCAAAAACATAACACCGCCCTCCAGGTTCCCTGCCCTGATCACTAGTGAACACATGTAACAACTTCTTCTCAACTCCCTGTTTTAGGGATAGAGAAGATGTATATTGTTTGATTACCACCAATGACAGGAGCCAAATGAATTAATGTGTGATGCAAAACATTACAAAGCTAATACATCTGACAAAATTAAGAACATAGTCTATTTCTGATTATTGTAGAAATACTCATTAGCTAACATATATATATATATCCTATGCTGAAATGGACAAGTGAGTAAAAGGAACAAACGGACTGTATTTTCAAATTGCATGTGGTGGTCTCACAGTAAACCATCGTCAGAATATCTTATGTACAATCCCACAGTAGCTTGGATTGGAATAGCTCTCTGCAGGTCATCTAGCTCAGTCTCCTATTCAAAGCTAACCTGTTAAAATTTAAAAACAGAGGACATTTCACTCTACTAAGTGGTACTTTGGACCTTTCAGATCAAGAATGGGTAGATTTTTAAATTATGATGATGAACCAGCTTGACTACAAGTTACTGTGTGCACTACAATAATATATAAGCAAAATGTTATTGCCCACATTATGCATGAGATAAGGATAATCCCTTCAGCCCTTCAGGCTTTAGAGATTTCAACTTAAGAACCAAAAGAATTTGCGGGTGGCAGCTCCAGTTTCTCAAGTCTTTTGAAAAAACACTTTTTACAATGACCTTTCCAATACAGCCCTCAAAGTCCAGGAATGCTACTTACACTTACCACTGAATGTAAAATATTTCATGCAGTATATCAAATCGCCTGGTGGAAAACATGTGGCTAATACGAAACAACCACTATACACAAAGTCCCACATAAAAACTCAAAAGAGAGAAACATTACTGGCCAGATAAGTTTTTCACTGTCAAAGATGCCATCTGTGATCTCTGAGTGGAAGCCTCAAGGAAGAAATTTTTTCTGTCAAGCTGCCAAATGACAAGCCTAGAAACTAAAATTAATCAATGATCATCAAAAATTATAGAGACTCTAGAACTGTTGGCTTCATTGCATGCTAAAAGTATTTCCTGAAATGCAACTCACCCATCCACATTCCATGGTGGGTGTTCATCCCATTCTCTGTCCCACAGGGGACAATGACCTGACAGGTGGCAACTATTCTTCTCACTTAACTGGTCTAACTGATAAACAAGCGGAACTTGGAGAAAAGTAGCTTCCAAACCGAATGGAGCTTGAAGCTCACTGCTTCCAGATCTGCACAAGAGCTTGCACAGCTGAAAACATTTTTTCCCCAAAGTAGTCTGTTAAAGGACATTACCTCTCTGCCTACCAATCTTAGTCTCATCTTAAAAGAAGGTAAAATATGTAAATTCCAATCCAAAGCCTGAAATCAGCAGGAACCTGGTCAACCATCATTGTGCTAACCAAAATTCTGAAAATAGGATTAAGTGCTACCACCCAAACAAGACCCCTCTCCTCCCTGAATTATGCTACCTACACAAAGAAAACAGCAGGTCAGCAGTCAAGAGAGCTGTTTACCTGGCAGATACATGTCATTCCACTTTCAGATGATAGTCAGACCCGGTAAGAATTCAGCATGAACTGTGCTAAAAACCAAGACTGCAACTTGAAAAGAAGGACCCATGCACTAGCATGAAGTACACAGGCTCTCCATAGATCACACATACTAATAAACCAGAAAGCAGGATTAAGACATGAGTCCTTGGCATCTTGGCATTTCTCAGTCTCTGGAAAGAACCAGCCTTTTTTTTTTTTTTTTTTAATATAAAACACATTCCATCACCTTACCTTTCTCCAAGAAGAAACTCAAGACAAAACATTTGAGGCAAGAATGCCCAGATGTCTAAAAACTGACTACTCAGTGTAACATTGGTATTTAATCAGTCTAGACAAATGGCGTTTATGCAGATGTTCATTGTGGGAAAATAATGGAAGATTGGCGAGGAGGACTGTAAATACGCTGAATTGACTTGCAGCTGGGGTGTCAAAAAACGCATCTATCATAGTACTCACTGTTTCATCTTGTGTGTTTGACAAGTAGAACATCTGTGTTTAGATAACATAGGCCTGTGATAGACTTAGAGGCACCCTATCAAACATGCTTGAGATTCCTGCCCTGCTGTGGGACAGATCAAAGCACAGTGGTAAATCACGCCTGCGCAAATCCCTAAAATACAGGCACAAACAGCAGGTTCGGCAATCCTCTAGCATGGACCAAGCTCCGTGGTGCCTGCATCCCTGCTTGTGTGCCTCTGCCTGGGTGCTGCTTCGGGGATCCCCCAGTTGGCAAGGTAACGAAAATAAAATTATTCTTTGGATTTCATCCATGGTTTTGTGGTTGTTCCTGTGTCCTGCCTGTGTTGGCTCACACATTCATCAAGTGATCACAAAAAGCGTAAGCAGCATGCTCAGGAGGAGGAAGGGGGGATGTTTGGAGCTACAGTTTGTCTTCCCAAGTAACTTTACGTGTGATGGAGCCCTGCTGTCCTGGAGATGGCTGAACACCTGCCTGCCCATGGGGAGTGGTGAATGAATGCCTTGTTTTGCTTTGCCTGTACACGCAGCTTTTGCTTTACCTATTAAACTGTCTTTATCTCAACCCACGAGTTTTCTCACTCTTAGCATTCTGATTCGCTCCCCCATCCCACCAGGGTGTGCAGGACTTAGCTGCCTACCAGGGTAAGCCCACAACACAGGGACAGTGTGTTATTCCCTGTGGCTTTACTATAACTACTCAGGTTATGTCTGTAGTTCATGAATGGAGCAGCAAGACTTTGAAGCTATTGCCTCATCCTTTATGTATCGCTTGTGCAGGTAATGTCAGCCTCTTCCCCTTCTATTGCTGAGCTCATTCATGTCTCCCATGAAAAGAAACAGCTGGTGATCACCGTTACTCTCATGCCTCTCACCACTTGTCTCTCCTGTATAAGCCTGCTACATGCCATGCATTCCCGGAGCGACCTGCCCACCTGGATCCCTCACCACAGCATCTGTAAGTCTGTGGACAAATTTATCACAAGTCTCCCTCTCCCCTCCTTGCTCCGCCACACAGCCAGGTGGCCCAGTTGCCTCCGGCACAGGGAAATCGGGGAATAAAAGAAAAGCCAGCACTGCACTGTGGCCAGGAATGTGCTTTCACATAGAGCTCTATGTTCCACCCTGTAACAAGCACACAGGCAGGCAGCAGACATACTGGCCTCATCCCACCACCTCACTGCGGGGCCGCACGTTTCTGGGTCTCTCACGCTAAGGAAACTGCAAACCACCAGAGGCAGGGATCATGGTTGCACAGAGGCTTCAACAATCATAAGCTATTATTTGGGTCCCTCCCTTCCCAGCTGTCTTTTCTAAAAGGAAAATGTCTCTCTGGAATATAGAATTTAAAGTAGATAAACTTATTCCTTCCTTTTATAACATCTGAATAATACCAGATAAGGCTGCAAAAAGGTATGCCCTCCTACTGAGTAACTTCCAACACTTTTCAACAGGACAGAAAAGGTCACAGTACAACTCTTCATTCAAGGCCCATTAGCCTGAGGAGCTGAAGAAAGATTTACACTAAATGGAACTTTGAAGCTTGAAAGAGTATCTACTGAAACATAACACTGGCCCCAGAAAACAGACTGACCCAAATCCATTTTTTTCAAGTTTTCTGAAAGAAAAGTATTTTAGTATGGGTTTTGCAATGGTTCAAGAAACATAAATTCCCCATGAAAATAAAAGAACAACCTTTTTAATGAACTACTTCCTCTCTGTCTGCATCTGTAGTTAAAAAAAAAGTTATCCGTTTGGTATGCAACAGATTTGTAAGTTCCGTTTAAAAAATTAATAGTGTTCTATTTGGACTGAATTATTCTGAAATGCCTGAAGAGTAACTCAGACCTCCCACACAGACCCATACCTGGATAGACAAATTATTTTCCAGACCTCTGTTTCTTTCATCTGCAACATCAATTAAGAAGAAACCAAAATTATGTATTAAAAAACCCCAAAGATTCTACAGTTTTCAACTTAAGTATTCATTTATAACAAATTGAAAATTGCCACTTCATCCTTTGAATCTCTATTTCTTATTTTCTTTTGTGTCCTGAAGAGGTCTAAATATTGATGCAGAGAAAGACGAGGGGAAATAACTGTTTCCACCATCCAAAGAACTACAACTGCTGATGCAGCCAGGTGCCATTTCCTCACACAAAGTAGACCTGAATTCCTCAACAACTAGAACTCCATTAATTAAAAAAAAAAAAAAAAAATCCTTTTGGCATCCTAGTTTCACACAGAGACACCATTAAGACCCCCCCCTCCTCAACACTCTCCCCAAAAGATCAACAAAAGCACTGTGAAAGTAGTCTGTTAACAAGGATGCATATAAACCTGAAGAGAAGGGATCTAAACCCCTTCACACCCATGCGCAGTCATGCACAGACAGAAGTGGTGGCAGCTGCATCCCAGCAACAACTGTGCTTTTGTTATGTATTTAACTGCACAGCAGCTGTACAGGGAATTCAGCTACTAGAGAGCATGGTGCATGGTGTAAAAGTCACATACTTTCAATGAAACCAAAGTGCTGCTGCCCACAACCGGCCAAGGAAAACCACGTCTCTGCCCTGTCCTCAGCTCCGCTCAGGATGTCGAGGCCCGGACAGAGAAGCACATTGTGCACCTTATTTACAGAGCACCCGCAGAAAAATCACACCACACGCCTGCACATTTGCAAGCCGGATGCCTCTGCTGAACCCAAACAGACCAAACCCTCTGAACAGAGGGAGCCAGAGCGCCAATTAAATAAAGTTTACGTCCTTCGTGGCACATGTAACATATTAGTGCTGTTCTAGAGTATGCCAACACTTAATTTATCACAAACCAACTGATGCCCTGAGTTAAGTAAAGAGTGCAGGCAAAAGAAGAGGTTAAAGTGTGAGTTATTTACCAGGCTGTCACACTGCCAGTGGAACCACTGTAGCAGATGACTGCACCTTCACATTACTATTTTCTCTTCATGATTATGCAGATACTAACTCTGTGAAAGTAACTACACGTACATTTTACATTTTTCCCCCCAAAAAAAAAGTAGTTTTAAATATTTTTGCAACAGGTGTTTGATGAATCTAAGTTTTTATCATTTTATTACTAGTCTTTTAGAATGTAATGTTACATGGATAACTTTTTGTTTGGGCTCAGGATTCAGTAATATGGCAAGTTTTAAAACCAACTTCAGAGAAGGAAGGAAAACCCCTGTGATCCACCAGAAGTGTCCTTCAAAACATTTAAACACCTACTTGGAAAAAACCAAACAAGTCACATTCAGCTTGAGACTTGCCTGCCACACCAATGAGACAACTCCAAACAACTTCAAAAGATACAGCCTCTTTGGAGTGATGCCTTGTTTAGTGTTTTGCTACTTCTGCCCCAACAACCTCCAACTCTCAAAGGGCTCAAAAACATATATACGAAACTTGTATTTTAGTGTAACAGATTAAGACATTTATCCACATTTTTTCTAAAACTTCTCATCAAGAGAAACAAACAAACATCACTCAACTGCAGCTTTGCTCAGCCTCAGCGGTAGCCATCAAATGCCAGGCAGGTACTAGGTAAAACTAGATACTTGCGTTAGTAAACAAAGGGAATAAAGCATTATTCCTTCAGAACCAGAACTACTTAATCCTTTCTAATCCTTCCTTTGCCTAGAAAATTAGGGGAATAATTTTATGTTGTGGTTTAACCCCAGCCAGCAACTAAGCACCACCCAGCCGCTCACTTCCCCCCCACCCAGTGGGATGGGGGAGAGAATCGGGGGGGGGGAAGTAAAACTCATGGGTTGAGATAAGAACAGTTTAATAGAACAGAAAGGAAGAAAATAATAATGATAATAATAACAATAATAAAATGACAACACTAATAAAAGGATTAGAATATACAAAACAAGCGATGCACAATGCAATTGCTCACCACTCGCCAACAGATGCCCAGTTAGTTCCCGAGCAGCGATCCCCCCTGCAGGCCAACTCCCCCCAGTTTATATACTGGGTATGACGTCACATGGTATGGAATACCCCTTTGGCCAGTTTGGGTCAGCTGCCCTGACTGTGCCCCTCCAGCCTTCTTGCTGGCTGGGCAGGAGAAGTTGCAAAGTCCTTGACTTAGTCTAAACACTACTTGGCAACAACTGAAAACATCAGTGTGTTATAAAGATTCTTCTCATACTGAATCCAAGACATAACACTATACCAGCTACTAGGAAGAAAATTAACTCTATCCCAGCCAAAACCAGGACATTTTATTTCTGTATGAAATCAGGAAACCCTACACTCTGGGGCCCACCATACTGTAAATTATATTTATTTACTCTAGGTCAGTGAAACTGCAGCAACCTTCCCCCATACTCTCAACATCCCTCAGCACTGACTGCTATAAAGTCAGTTTTCAGAGTCATGTGCCAGATAAAGGCTTTTTCAGATAACATGTGGAAAAACAGTGGCATTAAGTGGTTTGTTGGATTACTGACAAACATACCTAAACACAATCCCAGGGAGCACAGCAGGAGCTCAGTTCCTATTCAAAAAGAGGCATCAAACAAATGTCTTGGTATTTATCTAACAAGTTCACCTGAAATTCATTGGTAGACCAGTACATTTTCAGATTAACAGTTCAACAGTTCTACAACAAAATAGCGTTCATGTATAGCCAATCTTCAATTACAAATGCAGTATACAGAGCATTTACTACGTAACCAGAAGAAGAAAGTAATATAATAGTTTCTGAAGTCTAAAAACATATTGAAAAACATTTTTTACACCACTGAAATAAACAGGGGAAATGAAAAAGCCAATTTGTTCTTCTTGAACCAAAGTTTAATCAAAACTCATTAAAAAACATTGTAAGAATGCACTGCCACATGAAAGTATGGCAAATACTCCCCTTACCTAACATCTAAGTGAGCTTCCCCAGAGCTGTAGCGAAACATAGCACTGCAGGACATAGCTCAGTTAAGCCCTTTGTAAATTGAAGTATGACATGCTGTGACGTAAAGCACCATGCGTCCCACTCTTTAAACCACTGGGATATACTTCTGTGTGTGCATTATAAATAAACACCTCAAAACACTTCTCATTTGTTTACCCCAGCAAGAATTATCACATTCAACAGACTTGACCACGCCAGTCTTGAAACTTCTGAGCAGTAGTGTAAAACTGTCCTGTTCCTTAGTGATAATTCAATTCATTCCATTTTGCTAAGCAATTCCAAAATGAACTTCAAGTAACATTTATTAACCAAATGCTTCAGACTTAAATCAGTTGGATTAAGAGGTGTGGTGCTTTTTTTCTACAAACCTCAACTTTTTAAGCTATCAAACTACCAAGGCAAATGACTTTTTAACCAAAAAAAGACAAAAAAAAAAAATCTGAAATGAGTAAAAGGTCACATTAAATAACTTATTTCTATTTAATTTTAACCACTTGAAGCATTTTTAAATAATCCATTCAATCATAACTAGGAGCACAGACAGCTGTTTCTAGCTCTGACACTGTAAATAAAGCATTGCTGAACACTAGCAAAAGACAACAGGAATACAGGCACAAGGAAGACAGGACTGCTTAAAGTTTACAGTCCCTTGGTTAGTGTTGCAAGCCAGTGAGAATGACTACAAACCAGAATTAAAGACAAACAGAAAAACAAAATAGTTTGATACTGAGTCCAGAAAAAAATGTTTTGAAAACACAAAAGGAAAAGGTGCTTTGCAAAATACTGGTATCAGACCAGAAAAGGTAAATTTCCCAAAGTGTGCATTTTGTCCCTAAATCTGAAAGGGAAGATCCAGAAGATGAATCAGTAAAAGTGAATGTATCTAACCTTAGCAGGAATGGTCTTACGGCTTCAACAAACTACTTGCGTTAATATTACTCTTTGGTAGTGTTTCTCAGAGCTAACTCCAGTTTAATTAACTGTGTGTTGAAAAATCTGGAAGTAGAGACTCTCCTTTTGCATGAGTAATATTCTTCTTTACCCTGTATTTTTTCAGCTCACCCCTTACTAACTCAAGAATTGCAACAGAGCATAACTAGTATCAATATGAGATTCTGTATCGGTTCAATTAAAATCAGTCTAAAAGTTGACTGTGGTGAATTTCTGTGCCTCTAGTCAGTATAACTTCCTTAATGCGATACCCCAACTAATTTAAAAGCCTAAAACTGTCTTTCCAAACTACTACGAGTTGAAAATACTGCAAAGCTGGTTTGCATCTAATACTTCCTCTTCCTCAGGCAAATTAAAGAACAAAGATTCCAACTCTGAAACTGAAGATTGGAAGCTCTCACCTTAAGTGTTACTAACTCCCAAATAATTTTGAGGCTGCTCTAATGAAAGAGAGGAACAAGCCAGAAAATTTCACAAGGATGCAGGCATTTTGCTTGAACACCAAGTGTTGTGGGAAATTTCTTATCTAGCATTCTGAACAATGCTGAAAGATACTCCTGTATTTTTCATAGTTTCCTCCAGAGTCAGAGCTGGAAGAGGAAGAACATGAGTCTGAAGAGATGGATCCCTGTATCATGTAATATTTTGCTTGTCTAGCTTGGGGAAGGAAAAAGGAAGATATCACTGAGACACACAATGCGGTGAATTCAACTGCCTTCAAAAAACTGGTTTCTGAAATAGAGCTGAAAGCATCTTTTCCTCTATGAACGTTAAAAGCGGGGAGGGGAAAATAAAAATTTAAAAAAATAAAATCACGCACCAGGTTTTAGTATGTCAAGAAAAGGTAATGCAAACATTCTCTATAGAAATGATCATGCAATCATTTCTAAAAATGCTTATAAAAAGTAGCAAAGCATGAAATACGTAGTTGAGAGGACAACTTCATGCAGAATGGGTTTGCACAGTACATACCCAGATAGGATCTCTTGGGAGGTGCTTTGATTTCTTCATCCTTACTATCTGCAGCTACATAAAAAACAGTTGAGGGGGGGAAAAAAAAAAAAAAAGGAAGGAAAGACAAACAGACTTGTATGATTAAATGCAACAGTGGGTCTTTTAGTTACAGTTTAGTCAGTTAGTACATTTTGCTTATAAAAAAATAATAGCCAAAACAAAACATGCCAGAAATTTTAGTCTCCATGCTTTCTGTAAGGCTCCCACCCCATGATGTTAAGATAGGGTCGAGCAGTAGGAAGTCCCATAACAGTCTCAATGCACAACCCAACAGCAATCTACCTAGGGGAAGAAAATGAAGACTTAAAAACAGTGAAACAGACAGCTTAACGCTTACTTTATAGACTTTTCATGATGAGAGAAAACAGGTTGTTACTTCAGCAACCTTGAGTGTGTAGATTTGTATATATAATCAGCTAAGACAATACAGTTGCCTTGCCTCCTGTGGAAAATGCTGTTCTAAAATAGTTTCAAAAAGCCTGAGCTTAAACCAATCGTATCAAGGATGGAGTAGATCCCATCTGCAACCATTCTGCATGTTAAATTTTTTCACACTAGCCTTCCTCTGCCAGCTGAAAACCATGTATTATGCAAGAGTGCTTTCCGGTGCCAAAACCAAAGCTCTTCAAGGGATCAGAGTGCTATAATAAGATTCAAGTTATAAAGCAGGTTAAGACAACCAGCAGTTGGAAGGAAGACAAAACTGGATGAATGACCAGAGGAAATCACCTTCATGTGAAAACAAGAGCCCATGTTCTACTTAAGGAGCCTGAGCTGTACTATAATAAGAAGAGATGACTAAGAGCCCACTCTTAACAAATTATGTCCACTGGTTTTCAGTATAGTTCATACATTCAGGGTGCTCAAAATCTGCCACAATGTCTTGGGCATAACTGAAATTGAATCTTTGTGAGAGAGAGGTGGAAGGCTTATTTGGGGAAACAAAAAGAGGATTCTTCATAAGAGTGTCTGTCTCTCCAAGAATATGAAGAGACTGCTCTGGCCTGCCAACATTTTCAAGAGGAGGTGTTTTTAGTTGTCTGTATCTGTGAGCACCTTGCTTCAGCCTCCTCTTGATTCTCGACTCAAGACATGGCACATGCACATTTTGCTCTTCAATATTTAACTCTCTAGCATGGTAGCACCATCATGGCCCAGAAATACTACAACACTTTTAACAAAAACAATTACAACAAAAGAAACTACCAATGAACCTTGACCCTTTCTGTACTGAGCCAACAACACAGCATGCATATGGCTGCACAGACACCAATTTAAAAGTGGGCAATGAATAAGGAGAGCTATTGTTACCACAGCAATGGTACCAGGAGATCTGCATTAAAGCAGTCAAGATGCAATTAAAGTGGTGTTAAATAAGGGATAAAAGATGAGGAGGTATTGTTCATGTCTGCTGATTTCATCTGAAGACTCTTTAACACAGCTTTCAAAGTATTCATATGCTGGAGAGAGAACTGTTCTGTCATGGAGGTTTTAAAATAAAGTCGGGTTTTTTTGTTTTCTTGTTTTGCTTGTTTTGTTGTTCGCTTTGGGTTTTTTTCAGTTAAAAACGGGCTATACAGTCCACGTTTAAAAAATAATAAAACAGTTGGATATATAAAAAGGACTTACTCTGTTTTCAATCAGTACATGTAATTGAAGGTTAAGGTTCATGTATCCAGAACAAAAAGTCAGAGAAGGCAGCAGCAGCACAAGATGGGCTCCACCAATTTCAACTTACTGTCACTTTGCAAGACTGGGGAGGGGGGGGACAACATGTACCTATAAAACTGAGAGGAAAGAAAATCAATTGTCTTTATTCCCCTTTGTACATGTATACAGATGACTGTCTTCCTGGCAATTCTCCAATGACATTTTTTCTTATTGGTATGTCTTAGGGATGAGTACTGTCTGGTGCTGAGCTGGGTATTCTTGTTATTTTTATTAACATTAAAAATATATATTTTATGTGAAAACTCTGATTTTTTTTCTCCTTTGTGGAGATGTTTTGTGTATGAAGGCAGAATCAAGGCTGTTTCTCTCAGGTTTTTGATGAGGCAATATGGCAGTGATCCAGTGTCAGCCTTACAGGACTTCTACAGTTCAAATCATAATTCAGGATAGATTCTCTTCAGTCTACACATTGGAGTCTGCAAAGTCTTTGCAATTTTCTTTCTTATCTGCCCCACGACAGAAAAGAAGCATATCAAATCATTAAGCCTCCCTTTCTTTCAAAGGTTAATCTCAAGTTTCTCTGCTTCTGAAAGCTGATTCTTAAGCTTTTCAATCCTCAGTGGACAAGAGCCACAAGCTGTGATGAGCAAAACCTGCCTTTCAGCTACTGAGTGTTGGCATTCCCAGTTCTGGTGCCTTTTGATCTAACTACACTACAATGAAGGTGAAAAAATAACATTCCTGTTTCTTTAATTCCAACTGAAAATGTCAGACAAATTCTGGAAAACATGGGCTAAAAATTCCCAAGAATATTTACATTATTTATATTAATTTATATTAATTTATATTAATTTATATTAATTTATATTAATTTATATTAATTTATATTAAACAAGAGCTGATGGAAAGGTCACAAAGTTTTCATCTCTTCCATAAATCTGTGGTTTGGTAGCGAGAGAGTCTTTGCAAGGGGACAAACTCACTTCTCCATATCCTTTTCTGCATCTTTGTCCATAGCTTTATGATGTCTCTCACCTCGGAAGACTGAAAAGGGCATTTAGCAAACGATAATTGCATGAGAGTTGTGTGCTCTGAAGAGCTGCACTGCTGAAAGCATCAAGCTGAGAAAGTCAGAAGATCTTAACAATTTCACACTATTATTTTGTTTGTCAAAATCAAAACAGTTTGTGAAGACTTATCTGAGGAAATCTAAGAAGGGCAGTGACTAGGCCTGGGGTTCTCTGGTATTTTCTGTTGAGAGAAAGAAAGAACAAAAAGCTTGAAGCTAACTTTTCAAATCTGAAAATAAGTTTTTGATTTATTTTCATTTTGTCTGAGTTTGGTTTTGCCTCATCAGGAAACTTCTTGAAATCTCAAATCTATCAAAGTTGGATTTAGCATCTCTGAGAAATCTTAGTTTTCAAAATCAATGAAAAATTTTGCTTAGACGTTAATGGACTCTTAAACAGTTCCCCAAGGCAACTTGAAGGACTACATAAAAATTACTTATCTCCTGTATTAAAAAGCTGTTTTCACAAACACAGCACAAAACAAAGTGGCAGCATCAGATGACCAACATTAATGAAACTAAATTTCTGTGAAACCATAGATAAATCAAAATTCCATCTTTAGTGGATCAGTATAGATTCATTATCAAAATATTTTCGGCTCAGGAAATCTGAAATTGTTGCAAGGGGCAGTGGCTGTGGATTGTAAAATAGCATCCCAGTTTATCTTCTAAATGTCTTCTCCACACACTGCTTTATTTTTTTTAACAAACACGGTCATAGATCATTCCACCAGATAACCCTGAAAGGAATTAATTCTCTAAAACATAGGAAAATTGCTTTCAAGTAACCCCTCAGTTTAGTGATAAAATGTAAACATAGGGCTTTTGTTGAACATCTCTGTGTGTTGAAAGCATGTCCACAGGATGAACTGAAAATGGCTCCTGGCAAGCCCTACATAGGTAAGAAGTACCACCAGGTGCAAAGGAACCAGGTCCAGCCACAGTACAGCAGGAGCAGTGACTCCATCTCAGAATTTTGCTCACCTACGTTATCTGCCTGGAGGACAAGCAGCGCATTTGTGGAGTGGCCTCAGGAGACTCACTGAAGCTGTTGGTTCGTGTGCTCACTTGGAACTGGGTTTGAAAGAATGCTATGGTGGGTCCCCAGGTAAATCCTGCCCTGTTATGTATCAGCAGTCCCCACCGCAGATGGTCCTAACCGGTAGCATGGTGAAAAGAATTCCCCTAGCTTCAGGTCGTGTCCCTCACTCTGAACTCAAGAGAGAGAGATGGTGTTCATCCAGGATTTTCTATACAAAACCAATTCCATTAAAGTCAAGTGAGACTTTTTTCCTTCTTGATCCCCAAACTCTTCAGATCTGGAAAACAGAGAGAACTGTGATTTTTTCTGATGTTATTTAATAAGCAAATATGTGGCTGAATGATACACTGCCTGTCATTTTATCTCAGTTTAAGACACAATATGCTTTCTAACCCTCTGACATTCCTTTGTGTTCTTCATAATTAGAAAAAATGTTGGCATTTAGATTCAGCACAGTTTTGGATATCAAAAAATTGCTCATTTTATGTAAGATCTCTAGCTAACTAATTAGTTTCTAAAGCTGGAGTCAGGTGTTTATAAGCCACGTAAGCAAAATAAATTAGTATTCTATAGAGAATGCCGTTGGCCAGGCTGTTAACAGAGCTATAGTACTCTTCAAAAACTTTGCAAAACTGAAAAGCATTAGCTTAATAAATATCAGATCTTCTGAAAAAATGAAGTTAGTTTCAATTTAGCACCATCCCTAAGTCCCTATATCTCTAGATAAACACCTTCTATTTATTTTTAGATATACTCAAAAGTAATGCTTACAATGAAACATGTGAGAACAGAAAAAAACCCTGAATAATTCCTGAAATTTATTTAAAACAAGTTCAGCTATTTCTCATATTGTCAAATTATTAGTGATGTAGAAGAAAGGACTTCTATCCTGTGACATTGAAAACTGACTTCCAGCATGTTAACTTGAACATATATGGGAAAAAAATAATGGAATTTTCAATTCACTAGCTAAAAAAAATCTCAACATCTATAAAAATAATTGAAATTCTCTCAAAAGGAAAATTCCATACATCCTTTTTTTAAACAACAGAACAAAAATGTATGATATTTAAAATGAAATCAATTACCTCCTTTCCTTTGAAGAACAACCTTTTTATGGATATAAAAATTATGATGAATTCAAAACAAGAATACTTCTTACAAAGAAAAAAAACAGCCTTAAAATACTTTGTTCCCTCTTTTAAAAAATCCAAAATTTGTCAGGAAAAATATTTATTTTATTGCTAACTATGTGAAAAACACTATTTGATTTGAAGTTATTTTGGCTAGCAAAACTGCTTCTCTCAAATTTAGAAAGGATCTCCTTAGCTTCTTTTGAAAAGTAGTTTTGCGACGCTGAAAATTCAATGAACAGCACTGGGGAGCTGTTCTTGCTGTATTTTTAGGACATTATCAACAGGGATGTTTCTTCACTCGGTGCCAGTTAAGTTAATGGTGTACAACAAAGGAAAAGTAAATAGGCCTGGCCCTATCTGCTCCCTATTAAAATAATCCAGAACATGCCCAAATTTCACTTCTGTTCATATTTAATACCGAAGAGATTGTCTAGCTCTTCATTTCTGCATAGTGCTCTGATGGATAGGCTTGCTGATTATAGGGACTATGGTCTACATCAGGATTAGTTCCCATGTCTTTCATTACACCTGCTCTCTCTGCTCACATAAGGGCTGCTCTTTTTGCTTCTCTAGGAGAATTTACTTCTCTTGGGAGCAATCACCTTACTTTCTGATCCATAAAAATGTGTTGTTCTTACCAATGTTTTCCTCTGGGAACATCAACAGGGAAATGTTATGTGCTAGGAGCTTAATTATTCATTAGGTTGTGGCCAGCTTCCTCATAAAATGTACCCTTCTATAATCACCATTTCAGCTGATACAATAATAATAAGCCAATAATATTGCACCTAAAACAACTCCTCTACTAAGAAAGAGGTGAAAACAGATGCTTAAAGTGGATGGCTGGCAGATTACTGAAGTATTTTTTAATGCTAGGGAAGCCCTGGGTAGACTTGCATTCAAGTCAAATAGCTTACCTTTCTTTAAATTGCATCCCTTCTGCAATTTGATGTCAGGAAACCTGTTCAGAAGACTTCATCATTTGTTTACAGCAGGAAATTACTTTTTCTAGTGAGTTTCTAAAACTTAAGAAAATATTCCCAGAACAGGCCCAGTAGCATACAACATGAATTTTTTAGTGCGCCCATTGTTGATATGCTATTGACTATGCTGTACTTTCTACTTATTTTCAAATCACATATGAATATCAGTTTTTCCAGGTGCCTTTTTTTTGAACAAAATTATGCTTAAGTCTGAATTTCCCAACATGTTCAGTATTTAGATCTCACAAAGTATTCAGTGGTGATTGTTTTTTTCTGACAGATCATGGCAGTTCTTCTTTAGTTCCTTCTTTATTGCTCTCTTCTTGCAAGCTCTGTGATAAAAATCTAAATATATATGTATGTATTCTTATAGGCATTCCTTCTCTTCCAAGATCAGTAACCTATATGACTATGGAGCTGGACTATATACTCAGGTAATGGTAATATCTAAGTTAGTTTTCCTTCTACCTGAAGATTATCAGACATTTTCAGCAAGTTTATATAAAATGCACCTTCTAATGAATCAAATATTTTACACGTTAGTGGTCTTTCAGTATGCAAGAGATTGTTAGAAAGAGGACAAAGATCAGCTGTTTACTGGATATAGGACTGGATATGGGAAGAATTTGGAATGAATCTGCAACAAATTATAATAAGACTAGGTACTGGGAAAACATTCAAAGGGAGTGAAGCTGTGGAAGAGATTATATGGATTGCTTGATTTTTTTTCTTTGAAAATTTATAGAACAGGTAAAATAAAATTTGTCAGCGATGGTTCAGATCATTTTTTCAGGATAAGAGAAGAGACTCTCTTGTATTTTGACTATCTTTCCAGCCAGTTTTATGTTAAACCCATCATAACCTTGGCTTCGGCATGTTACATTGAAAATTTACTGTTAATTTACTGTTTTTATCATCCAGAACTGATGACCCACATTTAGAAAGTTCCCTTCTGAAGAGTTCACTAATTTGAGGTATGCCACTATTCAGGGACTCAGTTTAGCTAATCATCCCATGTATTTCAAGGAGAGCTTAACTTTGGAAGATAAGATCTGAACCATGTCCCTAAGTGCTACTTTAACACATCTCTCGTCCACAGCTTCCTGGGCAACCTGTTACAGTTCCTTATTGTCCTTTCTATGAAGAAGTTCTTCCTGATATCCAGTTTAAAACTTCCCTTGTGCAAGTTGAGACAATTTCCTTTTGTTCTTTCATTTGTCACTCAAGAAAAGAGACCAACACTCACCTCTCTACAATCTCCTTTCAGGTAATCATAGAGAGCAACAAGGTCTCCCCACAGGCTCCTCCAGCCTAAGCAGCCCCAGTTCCTTCAGCCACTCCTCATAACTCTTCTTTTCTAGCCTTTTTGTCAGCTTAATTGCTCTTCTCTGAGCATGTTCCAGCAACTTCATATCTCAGTACTTCATAACTCAGTGCTCAAGATGTGGTCTTGCCAGCACATATTCAAAGACACTGTCACTTCCCTAGCCTCTCTGTCTACACTGTTTCTGATACAAGTCAGGATAGTATTGGCCTTCTTGGTCATTTGAACTCACTGCTGACCCATGTTCTGGCTGCCAACACTGTGCCCTGGGAACACTACTTGTAACCAGTTGCCAACCAGATGTGACTAAGCTCACAATGCCCCTTTGGGCCTGGCCACTGAGCCAGTTTTCACCCAGTTAACAGCACATCCATCCAAAACATGAGCATCCAGTTTCTCCAGGATAATGCTGTGGGAAACTGTATCAAATGTTTTGCTAAGGTTCAAATAAGTAGCATCCACCACCTTTTGCTTGTCCGCTAAGCAAGTCATCTTATTGTAGAAAGAGATCAGGTTGGTCAAGGAGGATCTGCCCCTCAATAACCCATGCTCATTGGATCTGATTACAGAATCACAGAATCACATTATTTGTCCTGTGTGTACTGTCTGATAGTGTTCAAGACAATGGTATATATAGATTCACATTTTATTATCATCTGTTCAAAGGAGTTAAATAACTGGTACAGGTTGTTCCAGAGCATCATATTCTTAGGACTATGAGAATGTCACAGCAGATATGAGTTAAACAAAAGAGAGTAGTGACTAGACTTTTTGAACTAATGGTTTTAAAGCACAACTCATTTAGGATAAATATGTTTCTTAATTATTTCATCTGTTCTGATGACCTTCCTTTCTCGTCCTGCTAATAATTTAATTTTCGAATAAGTAAAAAAAAAAAGAAGAGGTGCATAAAATAAAACCCATTATGTAGCACTGAAACTAGAAAGTCTCAAAGCACCAAGGAAATCAAAATGCCTGTTGCCATCTGCAATAATTCTGCTGTTTACAGCTTATATGATCATTCAAAGCCTTATCTGTCAACAGTAAAATGACATACTGATAAAGCAATAGGGATATTAAAGTTTAACAGATTTATTTGAATATGACTACATGGGGGAACTTGTACTTTCACTGATTCCTAAAAACTGGCTTATCAGGTGATAAGATTAGCGACAAGCTGGTTATACTTTATCATTGTGGAAAAATGGATGCTTATTGTTAATACATCAGTCTGTTTTTTCCCATTCACAGTAATTTCAGTGATGTGTGCCATCTCTGGCCAACATTTTTGCTAAAGAAACATTACTCTACAGGGAAAACTACACCACAGAAAAAAGTCCTCAGCTGGATGTCAGACTTCCTGAGCTGATAAAGAGACATATTATTTAATTTCTCAGGAAAATAATTTAATTTAGAAGAGAGCATAAGCAAGTGGAAACAGGGTAAGAAAAGTCTTGCCTTTCACTATAGTTATGAGGAGTATTTAGAAAATATTCAACCAAAATCATTAAGAAAACCCAAGATTTTTAAAAGATCCTTCCAATCACAGATGTGTACCTGTTGTGATTTAACTCTGGCACACAGCTCAGCATCACCTAGCTTCTTGCTTACTCCCCCATAGTGGAATGGTGGTGAAAATCCGAAAAGTTAAAATGCAAGAACTCATGAGTTGAGATAAAGACAGTTTACTAGATAAAGCAAAAACTTTGCATGCAAGCACAGCAAAACAAGGACTTCATGCACTACATTCCATCAGCAGATATTCAGACACTTCCAGAAAAGCAGCACTCATCAAGAGTAACTGTTTTTTGGAATTATAAATGCCATCACTGTTAATGTCATCCACTTACTCCTCATTTCCCCCATCATTCATTATGATGCCACATGGTATGGGATATCTCTTTGACCAGTTTAAGACAGCTGCCCTGGCTGTGTCCCCTCCCAGCTCCTTGTGCCCCTATAGCTCCTTGTTGGCAGGGCAGCGCGAGTAGTGGAAAAGTTCTTGATTCTATGCAAGCACTGCTCAGCAACAGCTTAATCATTACTGTATTGTCTACATTATTCTCATTCTGAATCCGAAACACAGCACCATACTAACTACTTGGAAAAAAACTGACTCTATTCCAGCCAAAATCACGACAGCACACTAGATCACAAATTGTGCTATTCCCTTCAGGGAAAAACATATTTAAAACAACATAGAGTGATGCTCTAGAACTTGACAAGATGTTTTGTGAAAAAAACTCACTTTCAAAAAAACACAAGTAAACATCTTTCACTTAACAAGTGCACAGCTCTTTCATATGTGAAACATTAGGAGAACAGTATAGAAATTTTCTGAGTATATCGTCATTTCCTATAAAGATTTACATTTCAATGGGGCATTTTTGGCTTTAGAAAATGATCTTTATTCTTTGTTGACCTATATGACTGAGTTATGTCTTGGGCTAGCTTTTTTTTTCTTTCATGAGACAAATCCAATGAATTTTTAAAAGTGATATTTAAATTGATATTTAAATATCAAAAATTCAATTTAAATGTCAAAAATTCAGCTGTTTTCTTGCTCTCTTCAATCCTTTTGATAGAATTCTAATCCTTTCTCCTCCTTTCTTGGAGTATGTATGAATAATCTCCAATAGGAGCACACTCACTATTAAACTGGAATGTATGTAATAGCAAGTAAATACTGGCTGGGAAACATACAGTGTTTGACTTGCCCTATTCCTCCATATAAGCAAGCCATTTTTTTCTGTCTGACTATGCTAAGAGATAGGAGTGTTACTGCTAGCAGAAGGAGCTCCCAGAAATGAGCAATTCACATGGCCAGCTGTTGTACCTACAGCTCTGGGTGCTGCCTATGAAATTCATCCTGCTTTTGAATAAAGGAATTCAACTGAGGTGAAGGATTGGAAAGAAGAGGATGTTTCAGGCAGTGATTTTGTCACGCTGTGCTTGAAAGTATGCCTAATAGAACAAAAGCATGTAATTTCTGTGTTGGTTGTCGAATCAGTGCCTGAGAGAAATACTTCTCCATTGCACTTCAGTGCTCAACTTGAGTGTTCCTTCATACTGAACCTGGTTGGTAAATACCTTGTATTACTAGAAACACTGAAGCGCCTGTGACTCCTTTTCCATGATTTATTTCCATAACACTTTCTCATCTGGAATTTTTTTCCTCCCACTCAAAGTTATAAACAGATTTTCTTTTGATATTAACTATTGTTTACGGAATTATGGATAAAAAGCTTTATCGCTGCATCTTAATTGTTTTTATAGGCAAAATCATGAAGGCAGAGGTGGCTGAGATTTCACTACAGATGTATACATTTCAGCATTATCTTTCAGAGTCCCAAACACATAGAAATTATCTGATCATAAATAGAAGTGAGAACAGTTCTGATGTTCCTCAGAGATTTCAGAAATATCTTAGTGATTCTGAATTTAATTCGACCACTTGAAAATAGCTGGCTGAACAGAGGCAGTACTGTGGTAAGAAAGAGGATAATTTTTTGGCAGTGATCCTGCTGCTCTAATTTAACACAGATATGAGTGGCTAGAACTAAGCTAGAATCACAGAAAAGTTGTTGATTTTTGCTGCAGAATGATATCTCGTAACTTGAATTTAAGAAAAGAACAGAAACTTCTTTCTTTTTTTTCCTGAAAATACATTAAAAAATTACAGGAAATATTTGCCAAGGATGTGATTTTCTTTTTGATCAACTATGAGAATAAGTTGAAAGGAAAATAAGAAATTAGCACTTTTTTAAACTCTACTTTTTTGGGGCTCTGATGTAAAGGTTCTTTTCATATTTTTAGTTGTTTTCCTTCCTCAAAACTATGTATCTGTTTTTCTTTAAGATAGAGTTTAACAACTGAAATCCCACAAGGATATGGCTGAGGAGGGATTTTGTGGAAGTCATGTCCTATACAGTCATGTTTAAAAAAAAAAAAAAAAAAAGCATGTCTTCTTTATGCTAGCCCTAATTTTTTTATTATTTTTTTATTATTTTTCTTTAAGCAATTTGAACTATAACCTAGAAGACCTAACTCAGGTGTCTGGCTGTGGTATTCTTCAGGCAATGTGCAATTATTCTGCACAGGAAGGTGGGGAGGAAATTCAACACAGAAATTAGAGCTACCCATCTTATTAATAATACATTTTCTGCTTCTTCTTCTGAAGTCTGGTCCAGATGCAGATGTCTACACACCTGTGCAAGTTATGAAGGTGCCAAAATTGTGGCAAACTTGGAAAGTTTGAGAAAAAATGTTGTCATATTTAACACTGTTTCCTGGGTATATTTTTCTTCCCCCTGAAGAGCTTTCAAGCTGTCAATATTTTTCTAAAAATAAACAATGAGTAATGTAGCAGTGCCTTCATAGTTGGCGATGAGAATGTGTGCCCATAGGCAAATGAAACCCCTAAGCTACTGTCACATTGCATTGTTAAATTGGTGAAAATAGACGTTTCTTTAGCCCCAAATTTTGACCCATGAATGAAAAAGAATCAACTCTACTGTTTTATAAAAAAGAATGACAATTCAAAGAATTTTGGGCAAAGTCCCTAATCCTGAAAAAAAGTACCTAAGATGAAAGATGATCAAATTAATTACAATAGTAAGAAAAATAATAGCCTTCAGTTTGGACTGAAATTAGTGTTGTATTTGGCAGATGAGATGAATCAGAATGGCAGAGCAAGTCCTTGCACCAGAGCAGACAATTCCTTTTTCAGCTTCAGCTTTGAGCTCTGAAACATGGGAATTCAACTCTGTTTCCAAATAGAAAATATGATTTTTTAACACGACTGGCTCCTAAAAAAGTGGATGGATATGCATATAATTGCTGAAGCAATGACATTAACATTGTAATCCCTGCATATCTGATAAAGCTGCCAATAACTTTATGGAAAATTCACTTCCTGGGTGCTACACCTAGAAGTCTAAATCCTTTGCCCTTCTTAAAAGTGTTTCTATGCAGCTTTTCAGTCTAAACCTCACTGAAATCTCCACTGTTATCACTTCTGTTTTTAAAATAGTTGGGGCTGTATAAAATGAACTAGTTCCCCACATCAATATCCTTCAACAATATCTTTTGCTGTCAGTACTTTTTCTGCTTTAACACTGTAAACTGGGGCACTGTGTTACTAGCCCAGAGAAGAATCAATGTTTCTTTGAATTTATGTCACTCTCTGGCCTTAGATGACATTTTATTGTTCAGAACACAAGGGTGCATAAGTTATGTTAAAAGAAGTGAGTTTCCTATTCTGAGCAGCTTGGTGAAGACTATGGTGGAGGATACGCCTTGAATAAGTTTGGTAGCATTGGCTTAGCTCACCTGCTCAGCAAGAGATATTTGCTTCCTTCAAGATAAACTCTGAATTGCAGGCTTCAAGTTACAGATTATAGTCCAATATACGACTGTACATTTTAGGATTTCTGGTTCAGTCATTATTACTTCAATGGCAGTATCACAGTATTTTCAAAGAAGAGATCAGCTCTAAAGTCTCTGTACTCATGCGAAAAAAAAACAGATGAACAACTCTGAAAGTAACCAAGAGTTAATTTCTAGAGCACATAGTCCTATTGTTAGATTTTAAGATCAAGTAAATCTCTCCTGCAGAATGGAGAAGGTGTAAAATTGTCATAGCTGGTTGAAATTTAGTTCCTGGTCTCTACGCTTGATCTTACTCTTTCTCATTAGTGTAATTTGATTGACTTCAGTTGAGTCCCCCATTTCTAGGACTGGATGACAATGTCAGTCAGGGATTTTTAATCGCTTCTACTTCTGGATTAATCACTTTTACATCTGGATTCCATCCACTCCATACAATCTTTATCTCAGATTGAATCATATGTATTTTGTTTATATAAGACATAAGTCAATGAACTGACAGCAAAGTAGAAATACAAGTGAAGACAGCGGTGGTTATGCACAAGATAAGAAATTAATGAAGAGAGAACAGATATTGATACTTCCTATCAGTTGAAGCAGCCTCTAAAAATTTAATTTTCATGCTTGTGGCAAATGTAAGTTTGTTTATGTTTAAGTGATAGATCTGAGGCAAGTGTGGTTGCTAAGATCTCAGTGGAGTGATAAAGCTTTTTAAGAAAATCATTTGAAAAAAATACAGCAGCAATGCTCCAGCTATTGTTTGAGTGGATTTAGGAAGGAAGAAGAGAAGATAACTGTTTTGGGAACCTTTATCTTCCCTCCTTTTTTTTTTTTTTTTAGTTTGAGATATTCAGCACACTTTTAAAGTAATAATAAAAACCCCTATGCTATTATAATGTTGAGCGCACAGCTGTGGCTATTTATTATCATTATTGGTTATTTAGTCTATGAAATGCACAGTGTGTTTTGCAAATTATTCAGTATATACAATTTTCCACCTGAAGGAGCAGACTTGGCTGTGTCTGCTTACAGCATGTAGCATGGACTGGCTAGAGCTGTATTTAGCATAGCTGATACCATATCTTCCAGCTTGCAGGTACCACATGAGCCAGCAAAAAGAAAAAGAAAAAAAAAAGAGAGAAGAAAAGAGAAGAAAAAAGGGAGAGGAGAGGAGAGGAGAGGAGAGG
>JANHGO010000040.1:34309222-34322800 GCA_024606505.1 Aquila spilogaster
ACTGAAAAATCTGACCCCTTGCTAGGGCAAATCTGTAATGCCAAGGGAGTTTGGGAACCCTGTGCTTTGTAATCCATGAGAATCCCATAATCGAGAAGTAACTGAGAGAAAAACATAAAAGATTATATGAGTTTTCCTAATACGTTCTCTACGTAGAGCCTAAGAGAAATAATCAAACATTACTGGAAAGCATCCAGGGAGACTGTATTTTTCATGCTATGATAGTCAACCTATAAATGGAAGTACAAGCATTTTGATTGAACGGCTTTATGTCTATGTTCTGAATTGCTATTGATACGTATTTTAACCCAGTAATGCCACAAACAGACTACAGAATACAGAACAAGCTTGTCAGGATTAGGATAGACTTCCTTAATGCTTCAAGAAATTTTAAGTAGATTCCTTCTGAACTAGTTATTATTTAAGGGACTTTATTTGTGAGAATAATAAAAACAAAAGAAAAAAGGCTACTCCCACATAATTCAAAACACACTGGTAAACATATACTAATGTGACTCAGGGGGAAATACCGCATTTAATAGTAATACAAGAAAGTGGCAAACTCCCTTCCACAGAAATATTCTATTCTGTTCCCTTCCTAAATATTTTGGATTATTTTGCAGAAACATTCAGAGGGAGGATAGAAATTAAAGAAGAAAAATGTTTAAATTGAAGACCAGCCATCTGAGAAATAATAAATTATATTATCCTGCAGAAATTGTATACTTTTCCCTCAGGATTCTGCAAGGTTAATCAAAAACACTGGCTTCAAGCCTAGCTTCTCACTGCCCCGGTAAACTATGAGGAAAGAAAGTAAAGTACACAGATTTATCAGCTTGCCTAGATCACCATAAAACTTAAGGAGATAAGATTAGGTGTAGGATTAGAAACACGTATCTCACTGTGCTTGAAATACAAACCTATCCTTCTGCCTCGCTTGAAAGGAGCTTTGTATGCATTTATATGCTTATTCTGAGCCATCACATTATAGTTGGCCTTACTAAAAATGAATCATAGGTAAGAAAAAGATTTTAGCTGTTCTCAAAGCTTGTGGGAGGATGCAAGCCTTTCAATGAAAACAAATAATTAAGGTCCACAAGTAGGTAAAATCAGTCTCTCTAGCTAATTAAACACATGACAAGCTGAGTTTCAGAAAAAAGGATCAAATGGCACAATGCAACCTTGAGGAGTTTCCATTACCTGGTAAGTGAAAGACTGATTAACCTTAGGAGACTGTATGTCTTTCAGGGAGAGTTGTTTGAAGAGGGCTATATACTAAACTGAATAGCCTCCCTTTTTGTCCAAAGGTTACCGAAGGAGTCTGCAAGACTGTGTGTCTGTGTGTAAATGTGCACGAGGATAATTTCCCCTCAGAAAGGGCAAACAGAGAAACCTTTCTGCCACTTCACAAAACGCCAGCGCAGAGAGGAAAGGAAAGGAGGAAGAGAGCATACATGCCCCTCCCAAATGCTTCCTGGATTTTAACTGCTGCTAAATCTGACTGAAAGTAGTTTTAAAGTAATTCATCCTGCCAGATTAACAACCCTTGTGAACACAGCAGCTTGTGTTTGGGAGCTGGAGTGCAGCTGCTCTTCCACATGAATTCACTTACCTGAATAGTTTCACACTACACTCTACAATGAGCAGGAAATGAAGTAGCTTCCTTAGCTATTAGATAAATTAGCCTACTGCACAGCCAGTAGCTGCTGCCTTCTACTGATGGCTGTGGATATCTGGAACTGGATCAGACCCTCAATTATTAGGGAGTGAGGGAAGAAAACAGATGGAGAGAATAAATTCTACATCCATATTGGCAAAACAACTGACAAAAAGCTGACAGCATTAATTCTGTTCTTGTTGGTAATACGCTGTAACGTAAAATGTTGTAAGTCAAAGTCAACACAGAGAAACACAAAACCTACCCCTCTCACACTTATCTGGGAAAAAAAGCAGGGACTCTCCACAAAGCTTGAACATTTCATTAAATAAATAATAATACTCTGGCCCTGACCAAAATTATCAATGCCTCAAAATTAACAAATAACCAAAATAAAAAATATGTGAAAATTCCCACAAATCCCAACTAATCCCACACTAAAGCCCAACAAAATGGTATACAAAAAGACACAGTTTTGCGGCTATGATATGACAGCACCTCCTATTTTGACAGCCAATAACTCAGTAAGCAGAAAATAAGTTATGTACAAAAGCAAGCGTTTGCAAATGCAAAATAAAATTTCAGATAATATTGTATGATCATACCTAAGAACTTGGTAGGAAGTACCACTGAAGAAAATAACTTCTTATTCTGGCCAAAATCTTAAAAAAAAATCCAGACCAGCACAATGGCATAACAGCCAGCTCTATATTCAGGGCGTGGTGTGAAATATTAAGGAGAACTCTGATTTCTACACTGAACCAAGACCTGTCTGAAATAAAATGACAGTTTTATATATTTATCTGGAATAAAGCAGTTTCAAAAAAAGTTCAGGAAATGCTACACTGAAGTAAGCAGAAAGGAGACTGGATTGCAATTCAGACAGAACTTTTGTCCAAAATACAGCACACCATGCTTTCAAAAAGATTTATCCTGCAAAAGCCAGTTCCTGTCACTAACCTGCAAAAGAGCGGCGTTTTATGTTTAGCTCGTTGGACACACGTACTTCAGTGCACAGTTTCAGCATCAGTAACATAGTAATGATCATGATAATGCTTTGCCACAAAAGAGGGGATTCAAAACGCCTTCCAAACCTAAAGAAAAAAAAAAAAAAAAAAGGAAAAGAAAATATATAAAACATCTCAAAGGTGACAAGTGTTGTACTCAGTTACTTTCATTCTTTGATCCTATATAAGCACCTGAAAAAGGAAATCCTAACTGTAACAGGTATGAAAGGCTCAGGAAGAGAAAGTCACCAGCCAAATTTAGATGCACATACAGTATATCAGAGTCACAATCCCCTTGCAGGAGTATCCAAGAACCTTATTACAACATCGCTGTGGACTGATCCTAGAAATTCTGAAGCCAGCAGCTTAAGTCTTTGTTTCCAAAGCCAGCAGCAAACCTATTATTTTGAAAGGAGAAGATTCATTGAGCAGTCAAGGCAGTACAGAGAAACCAGAGAGTTATGCCACATAAATACCAGTTATGTGTTGTCTCCACATACACACTCTGTAGATTTCACAAGGACTTCCGTGCAAAACTTACCTTTCGCAATTTTCCATTTTTAAGGTGAAGTCATAAAAACAATAGCACTTGTTCTATAAAGAAATACGTAACCACAGCTACTACCTTGCTACATTTAATGTAATGTCTTCCAGGGGCAGGGGGTTGGGGGAGCTGCGGTTTATGCTTTGTCTGCCTCTAGACATCTGAGTGGAAAGACCGTCTGCAGAACACACCAACCAGTTCATCAATTTGTGCCTAATTTGGACCAAGGTTGGGGGAAGTAAGAAAGTCCAAAAGATGTGCGAACCAAACATACATGATTTGTCCTCTCCTGCCCTCCCCCCTTCCCCCAGTTTAATTTCTACTCGCTCACAGATGATGCTTGGTGGGAACTACTGAGCCCTTCCTGCACCTAACACAGAGGTGATCTTGGATTGTGGCCAATCTTGACTGAAGAGCTTACTCTTATGTGATTGCACGAGGTTCTGCTGTAGGAAAATGAGACCCTTCGGTGAAGACCGGTGATGCTCCGAGCTCCTCTTCCTATGTTACTTGATGAAAGCTCAGCAATCCCCACCAGACAGACTCAATAAGTGCATTAGAGGTAAAGGGTGGAGCTTTTCATATGCAGCCCTCAAAGCATATTAGATTTACAACACGAAGGCTGCACATCATGGTGAGCTGCTTCTCTGTGCTCAGTTCTGCCAGTTTTTACACCGTGAAGACAGAGATGCTGAGGAAAGAATTTGGTGAAAACACATTGCTCTGCTCCCCAACTCCTTCAGCCTGCACCGTGAGGCACACAGGCTTTCTGAACTTCCTCACAGCACAGTTACTAAGGCCATTTGCTGAACACATCGTGCTGCCCAAGATCTCAGCCTCACAGGCATGACAACCATTGCCCTCTTCTTGACAGCTCCTGTTTTATAGCACCCTGGCAAAATAGAATTTCTTATGCTTGGGCTACTTTCATGGCCAAGCTCCACGTTAGTAAAAACCAACTAGGTTCACCATCACACTCTCTCACACAATACTGCATTTCCACTATAGCCATTTCACCAGAGAGATATTTTTTTGTTATGAGTCAACTAATAAGGAACAGGAGAGAGACTGGAAAGTCCTTAACTAGCTTCCTTGGAAATCTTCCTGCGCAGAACAGCCAAGCAGCCCACACAAACAAAAATGGCCAAGTATTTCATGCCTAACAGCATACAGCTAAGGAAAAGTACAACGCCTTGAGCCTCCACACCACTGCCAAAGACACCACCAGTAGCTACTGGAGGAATAGCAGTTCCATGTACCTTAGTCCCCCCCCTTCTTTCTAGCATCGATGGATTTGTGGTGGGCCACATGACAGCGATTATCGTAACAAATTTGGAAGACACTCTGAGGCAGGAAATAAAGAACACAACTGATGCATGTAGTCATACGCAGAGTGCACTCTGGATAAGGCCTTCACTGCACCAGGAAAAAATGCAGGGGAGAAGAACAAAAGTTTGGCCTAGCCTATGCCTGATGCCCCTGATCATTCAGCCTGTGTTGCTGACCATGGCCAAGTTCCCCTGAACTACTGGAATTCACTACTGTTACATTTATCTCTTATTCAGGGAATGAGGAAAAAAAAAAAATGGGAAAGACTTACTCAGAATTACAGAGCAGTTAAAACTGCTTACATCAGGTTTAGAAAAACATCTCCAATTACAAATGCATTTTCATGTAAAAATATAGTAATGCATTTAAGAGGGGCTGAGCTAGCAGCACAATAAGCTAGAAGCTATTATGATGGTAAATCCAGCCACAGGTCACTGCAAGGTTAGTTTCTCCCTACTGATGAGATTATTGGCCATTCAGTAATGGATGCCTCACAAAAGTATTGCTTGCAGTATAAACATCCACCCACTACAAACACACCTAAGCATGGCCACCTGCTGTCTGATCATAACAATTTGCCATCACCACAGCCTTACTGGAAATGAGGCTGGAAGTATTGCTGCAGATCCTCAACCCCTTAAAAACTGGGGGGGTGGGGGGTGGGGGTAAAACAAAACTCACAACACACGAGAGGTGAACTGGAAATTTAAAAATTCTTGTAGGGACTTCAAACAATGCACAACACCTGTAGATTTTTTTTACAACCCTCCAGCCAAAGACAACAAAGGTTACACAAAAAAACATACTTATGTGAAATACATCTCCCCAAACACCAATCCCCAAATTGAGTCTCACAGGCAACACAACCCTCTAAGCTAGGTCACATCTACAGGAAACCAAACAGCTGCCACGGAGACCAAGAGGCAGAGCAAACAGGACATGGCCTACACCACACTACCTGGACAACAAGACTGAAGAGAATAGCAGTGTCAAGGACCACAGTCGGGTTCCTGAAGCTTTAAAAGCAAAGCCAGAACATTCATTTTGCTCAGGATGACAGAAACAATCACCACTCCAAGCTGCTTACTCTACTTCGCATTGATATTAGGGCCTGCCAAAGCAACACTAATCCAGTTTAAGACTCCTCAAGCCAGCTTGAGCTAGGAGCACAGCAAGATGTGAGCCCTGCAGGGAGAGCGTGCTGTTCCATGTTCTGTTTACTTTCTGCCTCACAGACGCTTTTCCTATCTTTGCCTAAGCAGGAGCCAGGAGGGGAGGAACATTAGATTACAAGAGGAAGATGAAGAGCCTTGGATACTAGAATAGGCTCGCAGAAAAGAACAACTCTGAAGTCCTGGGGATGAGAGGGTCACCATCATTATTCTGCATTTTCACCCCACTACTACAATGTTATGTGACAAAGTGAACAACAGTGACATTTGCAGTATTCAGGGAACTCAGACTTCATATGTCAGCCTACAAAGAGACAAAGAGCCTTTCACTGTTTACTTAATACTATAAAAACAAAAGAACTCTTTCTTGTGCTAGTCAAACGTGCCAATAAAGGGGTGGAGGTGCTTACATTTTGTTAGTGTTTCAACAGCCTTAAAACGATTAGAGCATGTTCAAGGTGATAAAGACATGAGAAGTGCACATTCAAGCCAGAGGAGAGACTAACTAGTCATTGAGCAAACTACATCATTCCATCGGTACAACTCAATCCTGTTGCAATAGCCTTGCTATTCCAGCCCTGGGCCTACTCAAAACAGCAAATGCCAGTTGTGCAAAAGAAGCCCAAACTAGACCAAACACAAAAGATTTGCTTATCTCTTTTCCTAAGACAGCTCTGAAAAGAAACTGACTGCTGTTGGTGCAACCAGATCACCATCACCCTGACCGCACTGTTTCCTCCTACGCTGCTGGACGCCATTCCACCTTCCACCCGCTGGCTGCTGTCCCAGGCGGACTCCCGTCTGGGGCAGGGACTCCGTCCCGTCCTCTGCCCGTACACCGGCAGGGCTAACGTGGCACCGCTTCAGCTCACAGAGCCGGTTCCGCTCACCGCAGGAGTGGAAACCACCGAAGTTCCTACAGGCCTCACTGCTCTGGGTCTATTTTTCCAGCTCTTTGGGAAGTTACAGGAGCTAGGGAACACGGAGAGCATGCGGGATACCGCACGCACCACCGGGGCCACAACAGGTAGCCCAGGGTAGCTGTCTTGAAAGACATCCCATACAACTACAGAATTTAATCAGCAGGAAGAACAAGAAACAAATTAGTGTTACAACAGGATCTCTCAATACAAGTTTCTCCTTGACACGTAAACTTCCAGGACTTTATGGAGCACCCAAAACAAGCTTCTCATGTGGGCATACAAAATCCTGCTTTACCTTTACTTTTTGTACAAAAGAGCAGTGCATCTTATCCTTGCTCTCTGGCATTTATAAAAAGGAGGAGGAATTGCGTAACTCTCTTGCTCTCAATATCTGAGCAAGATTCCACCAGCAGGCCATATGTAATGCAATCTTTCAAAGTTGTAGTCACTCTGTCAGCTTGGTTGACAGCATCATCCCACCATCCCCACATGGTAAAAGCTGGCAAGATTCATTTTAGTAACAGAAGTCTTAAAAGCAAAAGTTTCTCCTTCCCACAGGAAGTCCTACAAACAAGCACCACTGGCCCACCATCTGAAGCCAAAGGAACAGCTGACAGCAGGGACCCGATCCACAAGTAGCACTGTATGCGTTACAGCAAAATAAATAAATATGTAGAAATCTACCCCAGACAACAGCAATACCATTTTCCTATAAATTACCTCCAGCTGCATACATGTCTCAGTAAACCTCTATTCATAATAGGGAACTTATTCCACTGACTCCAGCACAGAGAGCTCCCAGTTCTACTGACATTACAGTCTTCAGAACGTGCTTTGTTTCAGGAGAACTGATGTGGAATGCGTAGAGGGTTACCTTTGCTCAAAAATAACAGACTCCACAGTTTTCACCTTTTCCCTGACTGTCTGAACTTGTTTCCACAGTTTGTCTTAAGGCAACTATTTTGTGAGAACAACTCCAAAATCGGACAGCTTTATTTTCTGTTGTTTGGATTTCTATGGTGTTGCTGTATGAGGTTTAGGCCAGTGGCCCACAGAATTGCATCTCAAAACCTTTGGAAAGAATATTGTCTTCCTGGAAAATACACAAACCATATTATACTACTACATAAAACATTTTACGGACTGCAAAACTGACAAAAAGTCCAAAAGCCTCTGGGAATAGCAGGGAGCATAAATACTTTTGGCTGAACTTACTCAAGATACAAATAAAAATGCCTACTGCTGACTTCTAAGAAATCTGCAGTTCCCTTTCATTGAGCTATTTATTCTGATTTTAATATTAAAAGAAACTATAATTTATCTCATCATAAGCTCTGTTTTTTTAAAAAAAAAGGGGGGGGGGAAGAGAGAGAAGGGGAAGAGAGGGACAACTCACAAGTAAGTTTTTCTGCATCCTCCACCCCCAACTGATTACACAACTCTCGCCCACCTTCTTGTTCCTGTTTTGATCATGACAATGCAAAGCTAATCAGCTGGCAGAGTGCAGGCCACGTGAACCAAGAAGACATGTCCGTCTTGGTTGCAACTGAGTTCAAGTGCCACAGTGCGCTCTGAAGCCGGCCCACTACTTCAAACCAGCCTAGGACAGCTTAACCAGATGATTGACCACCTCAGAGCTCAAGCATCAGTAAGACTCGGGGTACAATATTTTAACCAGTCTTGAACAAGAAATCAGAGCTAACTCTAGCAAGCACAGTAAGACATTAGCTAACAAAAATGTTAATGAAGTGTCTTACTAAAAATGCAGAGGGGAAGAAAATTGATACCAGATTTTTTTGGAGCATGCCAAGCATCTTCCTATGTACCAGAATTACAAAGGCGTTCAGTTTTGCACTGCCTCTTCCTCTTTACCCACAGCGCAGACCTTCTCCAGGCTGATCAGTCCAGAAGTTGAAGCGAGTGGAGAGTGAGAAACAATGACCTATGGCGTCTGGAGAAGACAGACAGGAGAAGCAGTACGGACAATGGCAGAAGGACTAGAACAAAGGAGCAGCTGATACCAATCATAAATCACAACCAACAGCTACACTGCCACCCCAAAATAAATGCTGCTTTGAAGCGTTATATAAAATTACAACAATAGATTATTACTAAAGTAAAGCTAACTTGATATCAAGTCTAGTCACAGCACAAAATCTGCTTCTCACACTGGTAAGCAGAAACCCCATTGTGTGATGCTGTGAGCACAGACTGTCTACTTTTCAAAAACTTTTTTTTTTTTTTTTGTCAGAATCCTCTTTAAAAGGGCCAAAGACTTCACATACCGTCAACACACTGAACCACAAGTTTGCATGGTCAAACTTCTACTTTCTTTTTCCTCAACAAAAGCCATGTGTGCATAAACAAAACAAAGTGGAATCATGCCTGTTGCTATCCATATGCAGTTTTCATTCTTGCAGACCAGTCCTCTCCCACTGCTTTTCCACAAAGTTCTGGCATATTGTTGGAGCAGAGCAAGGCCAAACACACATAAGTGAAAGCAGAAATGTCTCTTTAAAGATGACATTTTGAGACATTGTGAAACAGAGAAGCATGAAAAATGACTTAATAGATAATGTGTTACTGTCATCACTAGCAAACAGAAGTTCTTTGAGCACACCCTGAAACTAAGGGATTAGGTGGGAGGAAGACAAGGAGGAGAGGCATTGCACTGAGTCCTCCTGACTTTAAAAGATGGCTTACCATTGGAGACAATCTAATTGGAGGAAGAGAAACTGTGAAAACAGGTAACTGGAAACAGGATTGTTATCCTTGATCTCAGTAGTATTTTGTTCATTGGCTACTGTCACAGTGCAATACACCAGCTGCAACTCTACTGACACATAAAACATGCCAAGAAGATTAGGAAGTAAATACTCTATTTGGAGGGGAGATGAAAGGTCAAAACTTCACCCACTGCAAAACCAAATGTCAAAAAAAAAAAAGAAAGAAAAAAAAATCCTCAGAGATAACTAAGTACAGTTCTACGAACACATGGAATCTGCCAATTCACAAAGAGGAAATGAGGGAATTGCCCCCACAGCTGAGGTGAACAAAGTATAGTAGAGCCATAAGGGAGTGGTGGAATCGAGTCTGTTTTGAGTGACAGAGATACAGAAAGGCCAGCACTACTCAAGAGTGAAAATACAGAGGAAACATGGCATAAAAGGTAGGAACTGTCTCCTCCTGTTGCCTATGCATCTGAAACAGGTAATATTCCACTCTGTGAGCCTCAAATTCAAGAATATATGAAATTCAGGGAAAATCTGGAAGTAACAACAGAAACAAATTACAGAAATGTCTTTGAAGTTAAAAGAAAAAAAAAAAAAACAAAAACCAAAAACCAACTGTGAGCCATCCTAAGAAATAATTAAGGCCTGAAAAGCAACACTGACAGTTTTTTAAGGCCTATCACTTTACATACTTATTTTTGGAGCAGGGTGGAGGGGAAGTCAGGAGGGATGAATCTGGCACAAATCATATGCTTAATAACCAGGGGTAATGAAAAGAAACTAAAAACAATTGAAAACAGCAGCTATATGTCAGTAAAGTTTTCAGAAGAGACTTGGAGTAAGGCCTGGGCTGGTGTGCTAAAGGGAAGGAGGAGTAATCTTACCAACTGGTACACTGAAAGTCAGATTGGGGAAAAACCATACACAAAACAAAATTACTTGTAGGAACAGTTCTGTTCCAGCACAAGAATGGATCAAATTACTGAATAAATTTAAAACAAAATAAACAAAAACCTTCTAATTCCCTCCAATGAATACTACATACACATTGAAAATAATTCTGCTGTTTATGTCAAATTATTTAGAGTGCTGTGTCCCAGATAATACATCAGCCATAGGTGACATTAAACAGCTAACGCAAAAATTGAACTGCCAAGCTGCTCTATGGCTGCATTTTAAACATGTTCACAGAAATCAGAGGCTCTTGCTCTGCTATCTTCCTTTAATCATCCATATGCCCAAAGGATAATATCCACCCTCAATGCTGCTTTCATGACTTACTGGTGTTTATAACGAACTACCAGGGATGCCTAACCTTTGTAAGTAGAGAAGCAAAATATTCTCTCTCAGGGAACACTGAATTATCATTATGCAAGTCTTCTTTTCTGTCTTTTATTTCAATAGAACCAGAAAGAGAGGATTCATTGTAAGTACAGACAGAAAGGTTTCTGCAGGCTCATGCCTGCAACGCTTCCCCACAGAAGCGGCTGCACCACGAGCGAGCAGCATGCCTTACGCTCCCACTGTAGCCAGACACACCTATGCACATGCTGTGTGAGGCCATTCCGTGCCATCACCGAGCTCCAAGATGACCAGACCCTACACAGAGCTAGTATGTGTCAGGGAGTGATAACTATTATGTGGCTTAAATACTCACCGTAAAAAATTACGTAATCTTATCAACGTAACTGCATTCTCTCTCTTTTGAAGTGTTGACAAATCTTTTAACATTGACATAAACTACAACTTTTCATTACTCGTAGTACTTATTCTTCTGCACATCTCCTAACTAGATATACTTAAAATCAATTCAAATTAAAGAGCTTTCAGTTCTTCCATAGTCCAAGTCTCATTTAACAGATGTGCTCGTCTGGGTTACCTAGAAACTGCCAGCATCTCCATTCAGGTGCAAGTCACTTGTACATTTCAACCACCTCCAGTGAAACAAAAAATTAGACAATTTCTATTTCTCAAACTGTCAACTCGGGCTTTTCACTTCTCCCCCTGCCTGTTCTACTTCCTTTCTGCTCTCTGCTTTCTCCAACAACTGCTCCATACACTTCTCCCCAGGAAAACATAGGTCCAATGCAACAAGTAGCTCTGATATAGTGATGACCCCTCAGTTTGACTGCCAGCTGTGGTGCCAAGAGAGGGTCCCCTGTTTTCTCCACTCCAGCACAGCACTTACATGTTACATTTTGCTGTGGAAGAATCCAGGAATCTCCTTATACTTAAAGAGTCAGAGGAGCTTTAAAAAGAAACTGGAAACCAACCAAAGGATGTAGCCTGCTGCCTATCAGTTCTTTGTGGACTACAAGGCAGTATTTTGTAGTCCAAATATTCTTGGAGTAACTGTTCTTAGTTGCAGTAATTTCCCAGACTATTTAATCTTTGGTTTCTCAAGTACATTCCCAGTGTTGTAGCATCTATATTATACGAAGCAATGAGGAATGTAAGTTACTAAAATTCATTCACAGCAATCACGCCCTAATAACATTTTCTTTGTCCAGCAGCACAAGACCTAAATATGGAAACAAACTTGCTTTTAAATATTTAAAGTGGTGCTGAAAACAAAAAGCATCTGCTTTGAAAGGTAGCCCACCTATCAAAGAATTAATCGCTGAATTATCAAAGAATGAATTATCAAAGAATGAATATTTTCATCTGTAGTTGCGCATGGAGCTCTAAAAGTGAGCCCCCTCTGAAGCCAGTCGGCATCCCGGGAAAATGCAAGAACATATGGCAAGCGTCCCAGTGATGTTAACACCAACTAGATGCTAGAATAAGCGTGTGGGACCGGGGCCTTCACTCTGAGAACGGTGCTAGAGGGGCAAGGGAAATGTAAAATACAGTCAGCAAGACAAAGAGATCTGACTTAGAATAAACCTCTTTTCTTTACCAGCGAGTTAAAAAGTTGCATCTCAGGACATCAGAGCACTGATAATCAGATCTGGCAAGGGTAACAGGCAGCGCTCCTGAGCCCAGTTCATTTCACTCGATGCAGATTCGCCTGCTTGCAGAAGGAGTATTCTGATCTTCAAGAGAGGGGGAAAAAGCACGCAAAACGTATTATTTCCTCAAACATTCCGAATCAAAGCTTTACGACCAGCAAGCAAGCGAGAACCTTTCGGACCGGGCAGGCACAGCAGGCACGCAAAACCAACTTACCAAAAAAGTATCCGCAAAATGTTTGCGACCAGCAACACCAGGCAGACGTAGGTGGAAAAGCCCTCCGCGTTCTGCGTCCGGCGGATGTCCCTGTACTGCGGGATGTAGGGCACCACGCCGCCGAACACCATGGCCCCCGCGGCACCCCACGACACCAGCTGCTGCATGGGGACCAGCAGCCACTCCAAGCCACCCGCCTCCATGACGGGGAGGGATGGCGGAGGGGGGGGAGAAGGGCTGCCCCGGGGGCGGTCAGGCTGAGGGATCGCCTTCCGCGGCAGTTCTCCCGGCGGAGGGAGGGCGGCTTCAGCCACGCAGGGGCTCCTGGACGGGATGCGGCACCGTGACCGCGCCCGCTCTCGCCGGGCCAGCACCTGGGGACAGGGACGGGGCGTCAGCCTGGCTCTGCCGCCGGCCACCACCGAAACCTAAACCGCAACACCCCCCCCCTGCCCCCGCCACAGCCCGGCGCGACCCTCCCGCCCTCACACGGGGAGGGAAGGAACCCCGGCTCCGGCGGGCCCCGCCGCTGAGGAGACAGACCTCCCGCCACGGCTGAGGGGGGAGAGCACGGACACAGGCCGTCCCCGGGTCGTTTCTCTGAGGGGGGCCTCCCTCACCCGCCCGCGGTTCCCCGCCGCGCCCCGTCCCTCCCGCGGGGGCCGGCGCCGCTCGCCCCAGCGCCGGGGCTCTCGGCGGGCCGGGCGGGCCCGGCGCCGCGCTCGGGGGAAACTTTGGCCCCGCCGCCGTCCTCCTCCGGCCCCGCACCCGCACCGCCCCCGCTTCGGGGAGCCGGGGGAGCCCGCGGTGGGCGGCCCGGAGGAAGGGGGGGGGCGGCCTGGGGAGCCCGCGGCAGCCCCGCGCCGGGGCACGGGGAGAGGCGGGGAGGCAGGACCGGCACCGGGAGAAGGAGAGGAAGGGGAGCGGGGCGGCGCGGGGGCGGAGGGAGGGGTTTCTCCGGGGGTGTTGGTTTACCTTGGAGGTTCTGCACTCGGATGTCGCTGATGTGCCCGATGAGCTCCTCGCGCTGGAACCAGTCCCACTCC
>JANHGO010000040.1:34328091-34349578 GCA_024606505.1 Aquila spilogaster
GTGGCATTTACACACTTAGCACACTCCTGTTTTGCTTCTGTTGAGATAAGCTCAGCATCTGTGGTACACATAAGAACGTCTTCTACACATAAGGACAAAGCAAAACAAATTTACGCTGCCCTTACCAGGAGCAGAGCGGGTGGACAACCAAAACGCAACTTTATTGTGTGAGTAACAACGAAGTCCAAGACCCTTAATAACCGGGACGAGACAGCTACAAAAGTTGCAGTCCCATTTTTCTGAAACCCAGAGGAGCTGCAGTTATATATAGGTCCTTTTCAGCTAACACAGCATTTATCCCAGAGAGAAGCCGAACGTCCTCACGTGTCCTCTGAGCCTCTCCGGCCAGCACCAAAAACGGGAGCAGCCTTGAGAGGAGGGGGCTGACCCCAGTGTGACTGGACCTGACCCCAGTGTGATTCGAACACACAACCTTCTGATCTGGAGTCAGACGCGCTACCGTTGCGCCATGAGGCCACGCCGCTGCCCCCGTTGCCCCCCCCCACGGAGGACCGAGTCCCCGGAGCTCCTCAGCCCGGGGGACACTTGTGTCAGCCCACGCTGGCAGAGACCCTCGGCCGGTCCCTCTACGTCCTTGTCACTTCGGACGCCTTTTACCGGGCACGCCCGGAACGTGCACCCACAGGACTCCTGCTGCCGAACGCCGTGGGAAGCGCTCACTGGAGTTCGGGGTGGGAAGGCGTCCTCCAGCAGCCCGGCTCCGCGGAAGACCTGACCTACCCTCAGCACCCTCCTTCTGCCACAAACGTCTCGCAGAAGAAAGCGAGCGAAGCAGGCCAGGCCAGCGGCAGTAAAGGTTTCGGTCTTAAAAGCATGTTTGCAAAGGATCTTTGTTTCGGAGAAGGAAGCAAGGTTTTTCTCCTGACAAAAATAGCCAAAGGATCAGATTTCCACACCCTTGGGTTTTGATATCACGCTCCTTGCTCACTGATTCAAACTTTGTTGTTAGAGCACATAGCGTTTATCCTACGGCTGACGTTGCCCAGTGTTATTCCCCGTATTTGCCCAAATCCACCCATGTTTTCTGCAACCGTAGTAAGTGCTTTCCACTAATTCAAGGTGAATTTAAACTGCCTGTACCAGGAAAACACTCCAGTTGTCTTCTCTGGGATAAATTACCTCCAAAGCTGCAAGGAAGCATGAACATAGCTGCAGTTTGCTCACAGGAAACTTTAGCCACGGTTCTTTGCAGCTTCTGGAAAAGCAAAACGTGCATCTTCAGATGAACCATTCCCTCGTTCACCCAGCTTCCAGCCTCTTCAGCACAGGCTCTTCTACCAAATTTTGTAGAAAAATACTCTTCCCATCACACACCCCGCCACATGCCACGTTTAATCTCTGTGTACAAAACACACGCTCTGCTCTGGACCACGAGGTACCTGGAAGAGAGCCACACAAGGCTGCGGGATCCGAACACGTGGGGTCGGATCACCGTCCTTGTGCCGCAGAGGCTGCCTCGCCTTGCCCTCACAGCGGAGGCTGGCAGAGCCTTGCCTGCTACACACTACATTTTCTTCAAGAAAACTCCACTGTGCACGTATGACACCCAACATAAGGAGCAAGGCTGTGGGGTGATTTCAATGCAGCCTCCAGATCCAACCAAGCATGCCACCAGTCCAGTGAAACAGACCCCGCTGCCTTTTCCAGTGGGGACAAACACCTCCAGCTCCCTCCTGCAGCCTTTCAGCAGGGAAACTACTCGATGAATGCTCCTCCACCCTCATTGTCCAAAGACCGTAGGAACAAGGCTGGAGCAGAAAGCGGCATGGGAGGTAGCATCTCTTACCAGCCATGCCCAGGAAACATAGCTAGAGATTTCTGGATTGCCACATAATAATTCAGTCAACAGCAGCTAGACGGGTGATTTCACACAGCCACAAATTACACACAACCCTTCGCAGATCCAAAGGATGCCACCATGCCAGCTTCTGTAGTCAAACCATCTGCAGCGGCTTTTCTGCTGCTCCTACATTTATCCCCCAATGCAGGGAAAACTATCCCATTTTCTGTTACAGCTACTTAGCGATACATGATGTCCATAGTACACACAAGGAACTTCTGATAAAGAATATTCTTAACCCTGTCAGTTTGCTTTCTGGAGAAACTTGCAGAAAAGGGCTGACTGAACAAGTTTCACAATAAGGGGATTTGTGAGCAGCAGTCCCAAGCAGCAACACTTTGAAGGCAGAGCACCTCCATCAGGGATCGGGTTTCCCGACAGCTGGAATTACCCTTTTCTCTTCAAAGACACAGAGCCTGAAATTCGAACCATGCACAAACACCCAAGCTTTTAGTATTCACCTCAAATGACTTGTCTTTCAAAGAAGCACTGCAGTTGTCAGACACCATTGACCCGAATGCCTTTTCCCCCCGTGCCTGAAGCATTTGCATTTCACTCACCACATCTTTCCATGCTTTTAAATAACAGCAACTTGTTGCTTCTACTGATGTTACCAGATGAAAGGAAAGTGATGTCTTCACCAGTAAGTATTCCAGCGGAACAAGCTTTCAGTGAACTACAGTGTGCTGAGTCAAGAGAAACAGGTAAATGTTAATAGTTTGCTTGCAAGAACCATTCAGCACCATTTAGGATTTCAGCATACAAAAGCTGATGACCTAGCAAAGCCAGATGCTTTCTCTGCACATTGTGTCCCTCTGAACAACGATTGTGAAGTGACACAAGAGAAAATTCCTAAGAGAGAGGGAAAGACCAAGCACAGCATGACTCAAAGACCCAACCCTACAATTTGGTAGCAGAAATACCATGACTGTGGTGCAAGAACTAGCTTGTACCTAGCCCTTTTTCTCTTCAGAGAAAACTTTACAATTGACAATGCCTCTGCCAGCAAGGGGGGAAAAAAACAAAACCCCAAAATTTGCAGTGTGATTTGCATCCTGCCTTCTGATCTACAGCCAGACAAGATGCCATGGTGGCCCAGGAATACTTGCTCTTGTCTCCTTCCAGGACTAAATTTCCTGTTTTCTTTCTTACCACACATATAATATTAGGCTTTTTTTCGAGACACCCTCTCTCTGTCCTCACCTCCATTCTAAAACAGCCCAGAGCCAGACAGGCTTGGAGTATGTGACCGGAGGATTCCTGACCCCTGGTATATAAAATCTCATTTGTCAGCAGAGAGGAGAGGAAAGGGGCTTTAAGTAACATCCAAACAACAAGAGTAATGCATTTCTACAAAACAATTCCTTTATCGCTCCACACCACAGGCTATTACAGCATGGCGTCCTATAGTAGTGGAATTGAACTTGGAGCTTAGGACTATAAATGTTTAAACATACTTTTATTTCCTATCCTACTACCCTGATTTCTCCTTCCAACATTGGAGGGACTGAAATTTCCCTAGGAAAGAGCAAGAGAAATAGGCTTTGGATACCATTTGAGCATAAAAGCACAATGGGAAGAGTTCACAGCACAGAACTGCAATTCTGAAATAGGATGGAAGCAGATGGCTCCCCAGCCTCCAGGTCACCCTGTTTTTTATTTTTACTTCACCTGATTTATACCAAGAGGCCATATTTAAATTGAAAGTGACTAAAGTCTAAGCTTTTAACTGAAAGGAAGTAGCATAGAGCATATTTGGCATGGAAAAGGAATTTCTATTGTCAAATCTTCTCTTTTGTTCCTTTCTCTAACCCCCTCAAGACCTGTTTTTGTATTCATTGCCAACAGGAACTTCTTGGTACCCTTTTAGTAAATGAAGTATTCTTTACTTACTGCAGTAAATACTGTTATGAGCACTGGTAGCACTGGTTGTTTACTGGTTCTCAGCTAAACCTCTGCTTTTGAAACCACCAAAAAAAAAGAAAAAAAAAATTTTGCCTGGCTTCCCTTAGTCCATGGACACATGCCTAACATGGATTACTGCTTTTAAAATATGGCTTATCTTACATTCCCAGGTTTCAGACCCTAGAAATGTATGTAACAGCTCAACTCTGAAAAACTGAGCCCTCTGAGGCAGGAGAGAATAGAGGACAGCAGGGCAAAGCTGAGAGCAGCAGTTCTATTTTAAATGAATTCATTGTTAAGCAAAGTCTTTTTGTTGTTTGTCTCTTCTATCCTTAGGTTTTCTGAACTTTGGAACTTTTCCATGACAATTTTTGGATTTACAGACACTTCCATTTTTACTCCATAAACCCAGCCGTGGACTATTGGCCTAATTCAGCTCCAGATTTGAACCAGGAGGGCCATTCAAATTAGCTGTGGAGGCCACAAAGTACCAGACCTTTGGAGGCAGAAATATACAGTAAAATATTTCCTTCAGTCTCCTTCACACTTTTAATTGCCCTTCCTCCATTGCTATGCTGGCTGGATACCATGGGTTTTTTTCTGACTCCACTGACCTGCCTTGCAAACAAGAGGAGCTATTTACAAAAAACCTTTACCGAGTCATGCTTGGTTTCAGTTGAACTCTAACCTAGCCATTGCTAAAATGTGGCGCTACAAAGATTTAGTGCAATTCTTGCAAACTCGTTGGCTGTATAATGCTTGCAGCTCCACATTTCCAGCTGTTTCTTTACCCCTGCAAGCCCTTGACTGCAAATAGGACTCTCTGACTTTGTTCAAGATATCTGGACACAAGCAGCCAGAGCCACCTCAACTGCCTCCATGGGAAAATACTGCTGCCTAAGTGGGAAGCTTATATAGCTGTTCTGGCAGGAGCGAAAACGAGGAAGACTATGTCTGTTACCAGGAGTAAAAATGCAAAAATAGTACAGCTATACTATCTAGCCCAAAGGGAAAGGAGATTTATTAGCAAACAGGTAAGAAGAAACAATTCTTTCTTATTATTTATGCAGTAGAACAAAAAAAGCTATGTGGTTACAGCTAGTGGCTATGTACAAATGCAAAGCATATCTATATGCATATCATTGTTCAAATTGTTTTATCTAGAAACTTTCTAGAGTGGTAACACTACTAGAGCACTCAAGCTCTGCAAAATTTGCTTGGTTTTTCTTTCTACAAGGAGAAAGGCTGTCCTGGTTTTGGCTGGGATAGAGTTAATTTTCTTCCTAGTAGCTGGTACAGTGCTATGTCTTGGGTTCAGTATGAGAAGAATGTTGATAACACACTGATGTTTTCAGTTGTTGCCAAGTAGTGTTTAGACCAAGTCAAGGATTTTTCAGCTTCTCCTGCCCAGCCAGCAAGAAGGCTGGAGGGGCACAAGAAGTTGGGAGGGGACAGAGCCAGGACAGCTGACCCAAACTGGCCAAAGGGGTATTCCATACCGTGTGACGTCATACCCAGTATATAAACTGGGGGGAGTTGGCCTGCAGGGGGGATCGCTGCTTGGGAACTAACTGGGCATCGGTTGGCAGGTGGTGAGCAATTGTATTGTGCATCACTTGTTTTGTATATTCCAATCCTTTTATTAGTATTGTCATTTTATTATTATTATCATTATTAGTTTCTTCCTTTGTGTTCTATTAAACTGTTCTTATCTCAACCCACGAGTTTTACCTTTTTTTTTTCCTGATTCTCTCCCCCATTCCACTGGGTGGGGGGGGAAGTGAGTGAGCGGCTGGGTGGTGCTTAGTTACCTGCTGGGGTTAAACCACAACAAAGGCAAAGAAGAGAATCTGCAAGAGTAGAAAGATCAGGATGTACAGAGGAGAAGCCGCGATTATGGGAAGCAAGCAGCAACGCAGCGGTTTGCTTTGACGCCAGCATCTCACCACAGAGATTTAACACGCTGTCCCAAATGAGGTGGGGAAGGTCAAGAAGGAAAACAATTAAGTTTATTACAAAAGATTGTAAGTGGTAGGCTTACAGGAGATAATCTTTCCAGCACATGAAGTCACTACTAACTCAGGAGAGAAACTTTTTGTGGATGAAGGCACTGTTATGTGTTTGGCCTATCTCTAAAGTAATAGGCTAAGGAAAGCTATTGCCCAGCAGTGATATTCTAAACATATAGGCACAGTAGATTTAAAACCTCGTCATTTACATCAGGCAACAGTTACAGCGCCCAGGACATCTGCGTGGGCAACAAGACACCTCCGCGATAGATGCACCAGGAGCTTTTTGTGCTCTGAAGCTGAAAACCGCAGGGATGACCTACCTGCTAGCACGACTGCAAGAGCCACGGCCCAGCTCTTGCTGATGCCTTCGGTCCTGCCTCCTTAGACGTTCTGGTGCAAGGAACGTCAGCAAGCATGGTATTTTTACCACTCTGTATCAGAAAACTAATTACATGGGGAAAAGGAGACAAACCTTATAAAAAAAAAAAACCAACCCCAAACTTGGGCCTTTTTGGTCGACGAGCATCTTTCTGCGCTTAATTTGTCACTTCTGTCCTACGAAATCGTAAGGCCTCTTGAAGGTCGAACCTCGACATCCTTCTGTAGCCACCGCCCTGCAGAGTTAGGATTTCTCTGGAAAACAGAGGAAGAGCACCGCGAGGTGCCATTTAACGATCCACCCCGCTCCCTTCGGAGCGCCCAGCCCAATCTCACCCCCCCACACACACACACTCCACCACCATCCTCCCTCTCCCGCCGCCGGGGCGGAGCAGGCGGCTCCGGGGGAGCGGGCGGGCCGCTCACCTGCCCGCCCAGCCCCGCCGCGGCCGGGGAGCCGGAGCCGATGGCGGCCGCCGACCCGCCGGACGCCGGGGACCTCTCGCAGCTGGTGAGCTGCGGGGCCGGGTTTTTTGGGGGGGAAGGAGGAGGCGGGGGGGGGGTTGTCCCTGGCTGCGGGGCTGCGCCTGGGCGGGCGCCTGCCCGGTCCCGGCTCGGCGGCGGGTCGCCCCTCAGGGCTGAGGGGAGAAGGGCGGGAAAACGCCCGCCTGGGCCGTAGCTGCCCTCCGGCCGCCGCCCGGGGCTCCTGCTTTTTCTCTTTAATTCCTCTCCCCACCCCCCCAGGCGGAAAATCTGCTGTATCAGCTGCAGGAGAATTTTCAAGCCCTGACTGAAAAGATAACGCTGAGAAATATCCTCTTTCGAAGGCGGGTTAGGAGCTGCGCGGGAGAGGCGGCCTGCGCCTGCGGTTCCCCCCCCGGACCGGGCTCGGTGCGTGTGTCCCCACCGCGGGCGTCGATGTAAAGAGGGGGTTTTGCTTTTTAACATCAAATTCAGATACAGTGACTGACGTTGCTGCACACCTATGATGTAAAGACAGCTGAATGGCACCCCACCCCCCTCCCCCCCCAGTTTGTTTTTCCCCTCACCAAGAAGGAAATCCTAAAAAAGGTTTTACTAAAAGTCCTGTCAGCTCCCAGGGAGCTGGTCTCTGTGCGGCAATTCTGGCTTTCAAGTAAAAGAAGCACTAAATTATGTGTAAAGATTTTGAAGGTATATTAAAAAAGCAGCCGTCTTCAAAAATGCCACTTAAATCAGCGTATTGCTGCGCATTGTTGGTTTAAAACCAGCTGTTGGCTGGGAAGGCGAGCCCTTAAAAAGAGAAATTGAGACCTGAAGGGGCTCTGTTACTGACAGAAACTACCTCTGCTTTCTGAAACTGCGAATTTATTACACTTTCAATTTTTTATGAAACTCCACCTTTCAGGAAGCGGCTGCTTTAGTATCAGAGAATAATGTTTTAGCAGCATTTGTATTCTGATTGTTTAGGTTGACTATATGGTATCACCTAAAATAGTCACTCGGAAAGAAAGCAATCTCTCATGCAGAAAATACTCCAGTTCACTCATGAGCATACAGGAAGGCATTTGAAAATATTTAGAACTTGAATGCTTATCTGTTGCAAGAGACAGTGGGGTTGTCTTGTAATAATGCAACCTTGTGCATGCTTCATCCTGCATTAAACATGAATAAGTAAGAGGCTGAGACATCTGGAAGAAAGCTGCTTGTTTTTCTCACAGAAGAAAAAAAAACCACCTATAGAATTCTAGAATTCTTATTTATAAATAAGTTATCTTTAACTTTTTACTGGAAGAAATGGGCGAGCGCATTGATGACCTCGAGAAGCATGTTGCTGACCTGATGACAGAGGCTGGGATAGAAAACACCGACGAAGAGTTGAGAGTAAAGAAACTTAACTTTTACTGTATTTTATGTACTTCCACTTAGTTTTGAACTATGGGCAGCACCTAGCATGAAAATATTGTTTATGTATTTATCATACCTGCATTCACTTGGAGTTTAAAGTATACTGAGATTTTTAAAAAAAATATTTAAAACTACCTTGGCTTTCTTTTTGCCAAAAGCCAAAGAATGCTACCAGTTTTTGAAAAGAAAAACTGTAGCTTGCTACATCTCTTCCAGATGAGTGCCACTACAAGGGGTAGTGCAAACTAATCCCAAATATGTAAACCGGGGCTGGACATTTGTAATAAAACGTGTGTGGCTTAAAGCACTCCCACCCACCATTCCTGTCCCTCAAGTATGCTAACCTAGCTGACTGAGGATTCCTGCTGGTCTAAATTTATGTACATCTGCTTTTAAACCTGCTTCATCTTCCCAATGTGGCTCAGAGCACACCTCTTAAATACATTCACCCCGACCACAGCAGTAGTTTGTTCTCACAGCATAAGATGGGGGATGGAAGGAACAAGGATAAGTTTAGTATTATTGTCAAACGCTCTGTAATATAAAATCATACTACAGTTCAGGATTGCGTGCTAGATTTTAAGTTCCTATCTGTTGAAACTGCTACCCGCCCCAATGAATGCCTTAGTCAGTGTTCTTGGTATTTAGGAGACAGGATTGCTTCCCTGTTCCTTGGGTGCAAGTGATGTAATCTTCTGTTGTTTTGCGTTTTCCTGATTCAAACTGAGACACACCAATTATTCTTGTCATTTGGAGACTGCTCACACAGTGAAAGACAGGAATATCTGTAAATATATTGAGCTAATGTAGGCATCCATTCATTCGGATGCCTTTTTCATGATAAACTATGAAACAATTTTCAGAAGTATATTAGTACAATCTGTGAAAATGTATTTAACTGCACAGAGATCGTCCTACTTTTATGCTGAATCACATTCATGAATAATTAAACCACTAACCTACTTACGCACTGTTTCTCTGCAGCACTGAAATGAGGATGTGATCAAGAAAGATAAAGGGAGAACAGCACTGCACTGAATCTGGGAGTTTACAATCAGCGTCACTAGTCACAAAAGCATTAGTGAAAACAAACATGTTTGCATCATGTCACGATAGAATCTAAAATGTTATTTATTTTTTTTTAATTATTGCCCCAGGGAAAAAGGAGCAAGCTGGGTTTATTCCTCTAAATGGGACACTATTTCCTGTAACTGGAAAAGAACTGTTAGTTTCAGGGAAGGAAAAACCCACTATTTTGGATAGAAAACTATATCCTATATAGTGAACTGATGCAGTCACAAAGTTTTTCAATGTATGAAAATGTATTTCATTTATTTCAGTAATATTAAATTTTTCATCATATTTCTTTGTTGTCTTTTTAACTTAAATGTTCTCAGAATAACAAGATCCTTCGATGACAAAACTTTTCCATTTCCATGTGCCATTTTGATGCTTCTTTAAATGTTTTACGTTACAAAATGCACCTTACCTTATTTGATGTTATTACAAAGGTGCCTTTGCAAAACTTCATAGGTCCAATGAATATAACTGTTCTGCACTAAAAGAAATGGCAGTATTTGCACAGATCACAGCTATTCAGTTGTTACTCTTTTCACAAGCCCACCGAAAGCTGTGCACACCTCTGCAGGTAACATCATCCAGGTATGCTAGTGCGCCTATTTCAGTTCTTTAACATCAGCCATTTTGATGAAAGAGCCTGTTTTAAAGACTTGTAGATAAGGAATTCCAGTTACTAAACATGACCTAAGCAAGACATGGTAGAGTCAAAGAAAACCAGACATCTGCACTAACTTTAAGGTTCTTGTACACCAAAACGTTGGCACTTTTCGCAGGAAAGATTTTGTTTGAAACATAATGGGAACCTCTTGCAACAAATGGAAAAACTGAGGCTTTACCAGGTAAATACCTCCGCTAATGAAGGATAAATATGCTTTTTAAAACTTTGGCAGGTGTTAATACTTCACGTATATTACAGAGTCTTCATTAATATCAAGAAATCATTCCCATCAATGCTTTAATCAGTGTAGATTTGCAAGCAATGTCAAACTGGGGGGAGAGGTTGATATGCTAGAGGACAGGCTGGAGAAATGGGCCAACAGGAACCTCGTGAAGTTCAAAGGGGCGAGTGCCAAGCGTCACCTCTGGGACAGGGTAAGCGTGCGCTGCGGGGCAGTTGCGGGGGCTGGCTGGCACGCAGCCTTGCAGGAGAGGAGCGGGGGCCTGGTGGACAAGCTGAACCTGCGTCAGCAGGGTGTCCTGGCGACAAAGGCTGCAGCCACATACTGGTCAGTGTTAGCACAAGTAGAGCCAGCAGGTCAGTCCCCTCTATTCAGCTCCTGTGAGACCACACCCAGAATACTGTGTCAATTTTGGGGCCCCCCAGTTCAAAAAATACATAGTTATGAGGGTGTTAAAACAGAGCCACCAAGATATGGTGGAGTACAAAGCATACAAGGGTTTGAGAAAATTCTGTTAGTTCAGCCTTAAGAGAAGACTATGGCTTCTTGCTGGCAACAACTACCCCACGGTAGGTAGAGCATGGGGAAGAGTCAGACTCTAGTTGGAGGTGTTTTACACGAGGGAGTTAATAGACACAAGCTGGAACACAGGAAATTCCAGCTAGATGCAAGGAAGACTTTTTTCAACTACAAAGGTGCTCAAGCAGCAGAAGAGGCTTTCCAGAAAGGCTGAGGAATCTCCATCCTTAGAGGTACTCGAGACTGGACACAATCCTGGGCAACCTGATCAAGTGGGACCTACTTTGACTGGGAGGTTGGTGGTCCCTTCCGACATAAATGATTCCATAAGTAATAATCACTGTAAACCAGATTAATTCAAGCAGAAATTAGGACCCTGTGTTTTACTTCCTTAACTCATTCTAAACCCTCTAAAACACACTTGACAGTAAAAAAGCGTATTCTACTTTGTCTTGTGACAAACGGGACTAAAAATACAGGTAATCTCCTTTCTGCATAGCCCAGCTTGGTTTTTTTTAATCCTGTAAATATGCATGTATCAGTTTAAAACAAACAAACAAACAAATCCAACCAAAAAAATGCACACAACACTGGCTCCATTACCACAAAACAAAAGTTGTCAGAAATGCAAATGGAAACTTCAGAAGCCATGCCACAGTGGAATCCAATCCAAGTCTCAGGAGTATATATCCATTTTAGTATACCATTAGACAAACTGGAAGTCAAATGAGAGAAAGCACAACTCATCCTTTCTTAAGCTATTGACTATGCAGCCAGCTCCAGAACTGCAATTACCCTGTGGCACTGCAGAATCTTGAGTACTTCAAACTAACTACTGTACGCATAATCACCATGAAAAAGAAGTCCATCACCAGAAGTCAATTAAGTTTGGGGAGGGGCATATGCACAAAGTCATGGAAGATGTTTTCTCCGAGTTTTGCTAAATATTGATAAATGCACCTTAGCGTTTTATTCCTATTTTTAGTGGATACAGAAGACCAAGATACTATGCAAGAAAATCCTGACAGAAGTGATAAGCCTTCATCTTCAACATTATGACTTTGCATCCAATTACATTTGTTTTCATTCTCAAATTTAATGAGCTAGAGAAAATTAAGGTGAATAAGTGGAACTCACTTTATTCTTTTAAAAAAGCTATAGTATAGTTTTCCCAGTTATTTGTGTAACAACAGCAAACAAAAACAGTCTAAATGTTTTCCTGCAAACAGGCTTTTGGTGTACAAAAATACATAATACCAAAAGGACAACACAGAGTAAAGTCTTTAAAAAAATGAAAATAAAAAAACAACCCAAAATTCAGCTACAGTATTACTGCAGTCAGACAGTTCCAGGCTTCATGTCTTCTACTTTTCCAAACAGAATTCAAACCTTTTAAATAATTCAGAATATGCTCAAAGTTGAAGGATTTGTAGGGTTTTTTTCTTTTAATATATATATATGTACACACATACACAAGAATAAATTTAAGTGGATGTAGGGTTAAAAAAAAGGCATCTCCAAAGAAACGTCAGTATCTGTATTTAGTGGAATAATCTTTTGGCGATACCACCAAACCTCGACCTTTGCGGGCTCCTCTATAAACAGTTTCTATAATGTCAATCATCTCTTGCTTATCTTCCATTGCCCAGTTGATCTTGTTGTTATTACCTGTACCCAAATCAATCATGATGTGTTTGTTCCTTTCAAGGGAGAGAAAAAACAGACAAGTTAATATGGTATTTTAATTCAGAAAGAAACTTTATATCTCCCACAAGAATGGTTTGTAGGATTCAAAAAAAGCCCTTATAACATAAACAGTCTTGCAAAATAAGCCTCAAAGAAAAGAGTATCCACTCCTGTCACTCAAGTTGGCATTTTACTGCCCATTTCTAAAGCTAGAATAAAGATTGCAAACATGCCCCCAAGACTGCTACTCAGTGCAATTATCCTTCAGCATATTCCTCATTGTTTGTATTTCTTTCCCACTACTGTATTAACACCAGAGAGAGTTCCACACTTGTCAATAGCACATTTTATCTCATCAATGTAGACGCCTTGGCTCCAAAAAAACGTAATACTTTGGGTATATCTTTAAAAGAAGTTTGCCAAGCTTGGCTGCTGTATTACTCCAGTATTCTATACAGGGAGTTTCAGATTTAAAACTAAAAACAATGGATAATAAAAACAGTTTCCACTATCACTAATTTGTACTCTATTATATTGGAAAACAAGCCATTTTCCTATTTAATCAGTTTACTCTTGTAGAGCAATGAAAATATAAGCATCACTATGCTAATATGCATTTAGAAATGATCTACCTAGACACTGTATTTGACACACAAAAAAATTTAACTGAGTTACATTCTAGAACCATCACGTACCTGAAGAAAAACATGACGGTACAGGGATCGTACAACTCGTACATCTTGTTGAAGTCTGGTACTTCAGTGATATCCACAAGATAAATAACAGCAAAGTTTTTTACCTAGACAGAAGAAAACAGGAAATATAAAAGCAATATATATTACCAAGCCTTTGATTATTTGTATTACCAATTAAAAGACATAAGCTTTCATTATTGCAACATTTATTTTCCAAAATATTAACTCATAAAATCCCAGTAAACAGTATTGCTGCTATTTTTAACCACAACCACCAATTAACATGGAAAGTATTTTTAAATATAGCCAAGATGCTCATTTCACATCTAGTATCAACTGGAAAGATACGATGCTAAATCAACATCCAGAGAAACAAATGCCCTTTATATACAACTGAGACCTCACAGTGACACGCACAGCTCTAAACAAGTAGAGTAACTGCTCTGTGCAAGCCAAGCTGACACATGTTGCCTCTGTTGTCAGCTGCTTATAGACTTCAGAAAATTAATGATCTAAAATGCCCTGGTGCCTGCCTCCAAGCCTTTTTTTCCTCTCTAAACCACCTGATTTGTTTAACAAGGCTCATTAAATGAAAGTAAAACTGATAATTTAATAATAAAAACTGATAGCTTTTTTGAGAGGTGTAAAGCTAAAACAGGAGCTTAAAAACTTAACTGATAATGAAAAAAAGACCTTGATGAGAAGCTATTCTCTGGGCAGTTCTGGTAGAACAGCTTTCGTTTTGCAGAGTTACTGAGTTAAATGCACAAGAATCCTTCCCCTTTAATGTCACAGTTAATGTCTTCATTCCCAAAAGAAAACAATGTCACATTTTTATTTCCTAGATGTAGCATATTTGGCCTCAAGTGGAATTAGGGGAAGTTTCAGTTTCTAAACTTAGCTTATGCACGGACAGTAGAAATTAACACAAACACACTAAAATATAAGTCAGCAGACATCTAAATTACACAAACCTTTAACTGTAAGGTGTATTATCAAGTACTCCTGCGTTACACCATGAACACGCAATCTTGCACCCCCCGTCCTTCCTTACATACAAATACGATTTCGGTCCTTCCTGTCTGACTGTGCAAAATTGCCAGTCTGAGGTTAACACGTGGTCTAAGATTTATGACAAACTTACTGTTTGTCACAGTACTTCCCACATGTTAATTTTGCTATCAAGGTCTGGAAATGCTATGATGAGTATAAATTTCTGCGTGATGTAAAGATATTTTATTTTAGTCCACAAAACAGTATTAGACTGTACCAGAAAAATGTTATATACGGTGTACCCTGTAATTAAACATCCTAGCAGGCACTCTAGTTGAGAAAGTATGGAGATATTTGTTTACAAAAAAACAGAAGCGCACAGTAAATAAATTTTGATGGAATTCTGCTTCAAGACAGTTTCTAAATTATAAAAAAAAATATCACACTTCAAAGATGTAAATAAGTATTACTAGTGAAGAAAGGAAAAACTGTTCTGGAGTGAAATAGCATTTAAATAGTTTTTACTGTGCTTTTATGGAGGCAGTTATAATCCTAGACTCTGTCAGTAATCTAATGAAAACATCCCATTTAAGCCATGTTCCGAAACAAGCAAGACGTAAAGCCTTGAAAACCCAAGTTAGTCATGATACCAAACTCTACCACCCTCTGAAGTCTTCATTCATACCCATTTCAGTTTTATAGGAAAGATTTCTAAGAAACTTAATGGGATGTTCAGAGTCAACAATTTAGCTGAGAAGTGGCTGAAGTTACTCCCTGGTTTGCCTTAGGAGGCAAAAGACAGTTGTGGTTTTCTGTTTGGTGGGTTTTTTTGGTTTGTTTGTTTTTTAAAAAAAACACAAAATCTGAAGGGCCATTTTCATTTTCTCCTATCATTTCTTCTTCCATCCTGCTGGCATTTTTAGCATCAGCAGTACAGCTTTGCCACATGGGGAAATTTCTGCAACACATTTGGCAATTCCGACAAACTAAACAATCTTTGAACAATTATTTTATTTGGAGATTAGAAAATAATTTTAAGTTAAACCAAGCATTAATACAACATTCTTAGGACCTGCTTTGTTCACTGAAAGATTAGTCCAAGGAGGTTATATGTTGCACCAGAAGACCACTAAAAAAGCACTGCTAAACCAAAATTTTACTTCCAAGAACTGTGTACTCCACATAGTACTGGAACGACAAAACTTTTAAATTAGTTTTACACTATATACATTTAATTTAGTTGAGCTGTTGCAGAACCAGAAATGCTTGTCACTAGCAATGAACATCAACAGCCTGAGATTTTAGAAAAGAGAACCAGACTATTCAAGTCTTAAATAAGTTATTACATAAATCTTACTCAAAAGGACTGGATCATTCAAATCACCTTTGCACAGCACATCCACAAGTTACCACTGTTATCCATGTATCTCAGACATTAACTGAATCTTCCTTCTCTCCTACCTACTTTTATAGAAGTGAAACTGATGACAAGTCACCTGCTCAAAAGCTTGGATGAAGTCTAAAGCAGACCTCAAAGCTAGATACGGACTCTCAAATTTGAATGCAGAACTTTGAAAGTGGGTCTATTCTTTCCCCCTTGCTTTCTTAATTTCAAATGTGACCACATTACCACTCCAAAACCACTCAGCTTGCAAGCGCATTGAATAAGGATGTGTTTTGCTGAGTTTGGACGCTGGCTGCCAAGGCTGCCCGTGACATGGGCCTTGCCATGCAACGCTCCGATATATGTAGCAGGAGGAGGTTGGGATTCAGGCCTAAGAATGAGCTAGAAAAAAAAGATGGGTAAGAGGCTAAATATGGAAAGGGTGATGCAGAAGCACTGCAGTGGCCATAATACCTACTGTTTAGTGGCCATGGCAGGCTGGGCAGGCTTGTCACCAATAGGCATTTTATTTCAACGCAAGACAAGCCCTGCAGAACTACTCAAAGGTGTCTCTCTGCACAGTATTGACCAGTTTTACAGCCTGAAGCAGCACTTGCTGTCTCAGATACAATATTGGAGCCAAGATGCTGTACAGAGCCAGCTTCACAGCACTACAGAGCAGCACCTGAGCCAGCTGGTTCTAATTCACAAGGCTTTAGCTTCTTTCTAAGCAAAAGCAAGTGAAGTATTTCTGGATTCAGGCTGGTATGGATGCAGTAGTTGATCTGTACTTGAGCTAGTAAGTCTGTGGAGACAAACCAAAGCTTAACCTCTCCCCATCCATTGGGACATGAATCCGTTCCCCAGACAGAGCTGTCAGTTCAAAAAGCACGTTCCTATATAGAACAAGCTTCACTATCATTTGAAGGCAGTGGTTGCTGAGAAGTTATCTTCCTGACTTTTGAGTTATAGCTGGGCTTACAGTACAGAGACCTCAGAACAAGAATTAAATACAACTCTGAGCAAGGAAACCACACTGAATAAAAGCAGTTGCAGCTGCAACAGTTGAGACTACACTGAGGTTGTTAGTGTAAACCAAAATTTTACCGTCCAGACAATATGCAAAAAACCTTGTGGTATTTTATAAGTTGAACACATAATAACACAAGTTTATTCTGAAAGTACTTAACCTCATAACATACACTAAAATATAGTAAATTTGTTGCAGTAAGTCAGCTGCTTTCTGGAAAAAAAAAACCCCAACAAACAAACTCTAGTGATAGACCTCCTTTTGGACAGCTTGCTCAACACCTGAAGATAAAAACATTTTCAGCAGAAAAACAAGACACGTATTAACTTTCAAATGTATTTATTTCTGACACTCTGACTTCCTTTAGCCATCTTTCAATTCAAAACTTTCTCTGTCTTACCAGGCCATTGTAGCTGCTGTCCATGGGGACAGGATGAGGATGAGTAGGAAACTAAAAATGAAACAGCAGCATGAATTCAGAATTTGGGCTTCAATTTTGATTGGGGTTTTTTATTCTTAATTACTGTAGCTTCACAAATTAGTCTACGTTACTCAACACACATATACAAAACCCAAAAGTACAGTATTGCCTAGCCACAGTTACAGACTATTTTAATACTTGACAGAACTGTATCCGCTTGGGTGGACTACTATTAGATCTTTAAACTGAATGGCTCAATATAAAGCAGAGGAATCTATAGGACCCTTAACATCAGATAGAGATTCTGTATCCTATCTTGATGAAGACCATACACTTAGCTAGTAAATAGGAAACATGGATGTAGGAAAAATCATATGCCAGGTGAAACAAATCTCGTTTGTCCTGCGAAGTTCTCCCTCCTGACTTTCTTCATTAACAATGTCATTCCAAAAAAATTAATGCATTCCTACAACATGAGATTGCCACAGAATATGATCAATAACTAGGAAGAATGGCAACGATCATGAAGTCTCTTTATATTTCTTTTAGGGGTAAGGAATACTCTTCTTTTGTTAAGATTTCAGCTCCCTTTAAGAAGCAAATCTCACAGCCATACGTTACCTTATGGCCCAAAGCTCATACAGCAAATACCCAAGGAAACCTGAGACAAGATCTTACAGTCCATCTTCCTAACCAGTTTCTACACAACGTTTTTTATGTTTAGAAGTTTTTATGGACATGGAAATCACAGGAGAGAAAACCCAGGAACTAAGACGAGCTTTTGCAACACATCATTCAAGCTGAAGGCAGCTAGCAGACTTGCATTACTGACCTGAAAGAGGCTGCACACACAGTAAGTGCAAACTTGAAAGTCTGTACTGTCAATATTTATTTGAATTTTTTTTCTTGCTAATTATGCTGTAAGTTTAGGTGATAAATTTCTAGGGGAAAAGAGAAAGACATACTGCTGAGAGCAATGCTTACAGCTAATAATTTTGAAAATACTGTAGACATGAGTAAATGGATTAGCTTTGCTCAGCTTTAATTACAAACACCAGTAACTATAATACCAATATATTTTTTTATAGCTCCCTTTTTCCCTGCCCCCCCTTCTTTTCCTCTCTCACTTTTCATGTAACCTTAACAGAAAGGCAGAGGCACAACTAATGTTTGAGTGAAAGCCACAGCTATTCACACTTCTGATTATGGTTAAACAAATGCAAAATATTTGAACAATCCTTCCTAAACCCACATTGACCCAATACAACCTATTGGTTAACGTGACCTGGTTTCACAAGAGGTTATCTGATTTACAGTATTCAGTCCTACATAAATCATGGTTTTAACATTATTTCTTAAAAAAAGGGGTATTAAAGTAATTTAGCAGCCAAACCCCTGTATTTCAGGGGATGGGTTTTTATACTTGTGAGCCTCCTTTAAAAAAAAAAAAAAGTGTATTTTTAAAAAAGGTGTTCCAGAGGAATTTTGTGAAACTCAATCCTTAGATGTTTGGCTGAAACCCTGACAAAGCAAGAATCTAACATCTTACAATTATAATTTGTTTTGAAACTCAGTGAAATGTTGCTTCTTTTTCATGTAACACTGGGAAAAAGAACCACCAGTCAACTGTAAGTGGAGTACATTTCAGTGAAAATAATCTGCTTTGTATTGTCATATAGTGTTCTAGTTTCTTCTCCCCCAAAAGGATTCAAACGGAAAAAATCCTGTTTTCCTATTATAAAGTACAGATAAACATTACTGCTACCCAAAAATATGCTGCAGACTAAAAGAATATTGCACCATGGTAACAAATGTAAAACGTGGCTACATTTTTTCAGATGTAGCATGCAATTACAGCATGTTAACATTCTGCATTATTCTCTAGTAAAAACACCTGTACAATTGGAACTTTTACTCACTCTTTAAAACAGCAGAGATCCAAACATGGCTTGTAAGCAAGAGGATGAGGAAGGATCTCCCCCTTTAATTTGCCATTTCTGCAGAGGGAGATTTTTAAATAAGAAGTTACATTGTTCTTTCTTCCCCCAGTCACCCCTAACTGCCAATGTCTGCCAAATTGCCGAGCATCCTGCCAAAAGTTGATACTAACAGTATCTGAGCATAAGACACTCCCACCATGTTAAACACAAAACAGCTACATTAAACCATGTCACAACTCCTTACTGTATTCCATTATGTCTTAGCTTTTGGCTATGGGTATAAATCTTTCATTGTAAGGGTTTTAGAGACAGAAGTTTATTTATTTAAAAATAACATTAAAAAAAGAAAGGAGTCCACCAAAGAAAGAACTTCATATGCATACAATTTTACATGAAGATAGCAGACTCCTTTTCCTACCCAAGTTACCTTTTCTGGTTCAGATTTTTTTGCTTCATTTTCTATGTGGTTCAGTTAAAGAAGAGCTGTCAATTTTCTATGTCTATCGCTATGCAAAACCTCTACCAAATATAAGAACAGGTAAATCATAGCTGTTCATAAACAGCCCAGTTTTTCTTCAATATCTGTCTTTCTTGAGTGAGTGACCAGCCGTCAGCAGGCATTCAGTTTCCATCTGAAAACAGCTTCAGAGTTTGCCTCCTAAAATTTAATTCAGCCCATGCAACTCAAGGGAATGCCATCTGCCTCCACGAATAATATCGCCGATAGATTAATCAAAACCACCCTGTATATTTTAGGATCTCGGCATTTTTAAGAGTCAAAATGAAAGTAACTTTTCGAGTTATTCAAATGGAAACCTGAAGCTACTATACATTCTGATTGTGAAGTGACAGTGCTGCATTTCCTACGGTCACAGCAGTCCTACTACCAAGCGCTTTTTTTTCTGCCTGAATGCTGACGTTCGTTAAACGATGGATTACTAACCGGCAGCGATTCTGCCTTCAGAACTTGCAACGCTTTCCCCCCCCCCATTAAATACTACAAACATCAGAGCAGCAAATGACTTTAGGAGATGCTCACGAAAGCAAACCAAACAGCTTTCTCGCTGCCTCCTAAAGCGGGAATACCTCTCCAGAAACCGAGTTAAAACCTGCCTCAGGCTTCGTGTCAGCCGTTTGAAACGCTGAGCGCAGAAAGCGACCGTCCCACGTTACGGTTCCGCTTTACCTTCTCGGCGATGCTGTATAACACTTCATCCATTTTCATGCAGGTGGGGTCCCAGTCGTGCCCGAAGCGGATGACCACGACTCGGTCCTCTTCCGAGAGGATGGCCTGGTCCACCTGCCAGCCGTTGTGCAAGTGCGGTAACATGTACGACATCCTGAAGGCCGGGGAGGCGGGCCTGCGGGACGACAGCAACCACCCGGCAGCTGACAGCCCGGCCTGCCTTCGCACGGCCCCCCCAGACCCCCACGACGGCACCCTCGCCCCGCAGGCCCAGGCCCGCCTTCAGCGGCCGCGGCCTCCCGGGGCCCAGCCGCGATGCCACCTCGCCGGGCCCTACGGCCAGGCCAGGCCGGGCCAAGTTCCCCCCGTCCCGTCCCGCCCCGCCCCGCCCCGTCCCGTCCCGTCCCGTCCCGTCCCGTCCCGTCCCGTCCCGTCGCGTCGCGTCCCCGCCGCACCCCGTGGGCGCCCTTCTCGGCGAAACGGAGCGACGGAACCCCAGCGGGAGCGGAAACGGAAGTGAGGACAGACGTTCGTACGCTCGGAAACGCGCTTCCGCCCCGTGGAGGGGGCGGGGTTTCCCGTCAGTGGGCGGGGCGGAGCGCGCCGAAAGGGCGGGAAGGGGGGGGAGGGGAGGCCGCTTGGAGCATACCAAGTGTGAAGGCGGGAGGGGAGGGGCGGAAGAACAGCTTGGACCGTACCAAGCGGGGAAAGGGGGGCGGCGCGAGGTAGCAGTGGGACGTCACCGCTCATCGCCGCGGGTGTGACGTGGCAAAGGCCCTGCGAGAGCCCCTTGCGTCACAGCCCTGCCCAGGGCCAGGCGCAGGCGTTGTCCTCTCAGGGGTGTCCGTGCCCCCATCCCACCTGCTGCGGAGCCAGGCCCAAGGCGAGGGGGAGGCCTGGGGCTGTGGGGCCTGGGGCCTGGGCGACGGCCAAAAGGGCAACCCAAAATGGCGGGTGGCCCTGTGGGGGTGTCCCCGCTGCCCGAGAAGCCGGCTGCACCCAAACGGGTGGGCAGGTTGTGCTGTCCGTCTGCTGGCCGGGGCCGCGGGCCTCTCCCCTCGCGAGCGGGACGTGGAGCCGTGCGGCGGCGGTTGGCGCAGGTGGCCCGCGGGGTGCTGCTCGGTGGCACCGGGAGGAGGGAACGGAGGTCACCGCAGCCCAAATCTCCGAAACGTCTGCTGCTGACCGCTCTGGGGATGTTAAAACACTCGCTGTGCCTCCATTGGATTTGATCAAGGGGATCCTGCGACAGAGTGAGCGGCTGCATGCATCTCCTGGTTATGGAAGATTCTGTCACTGTATTAACCCGCAGCAATGAACATTTTCATGCTTGAGCCGGTGCTAGTTGTGGCTTGAGTGCTGTGTCAAAATGCAGGTATGTTTGAACCAGCCGGGTCACAACTGCATATTCATCTTCTGTATTCCTTCCTGATGCTCTGTCATGGTTTAACCCCGGCCAGCAACTAAGCACCACACAGCTGCTCACTCACTTACCCCCCTACCCAGTGGGATGAGGGAGAGAATCAGGAAAAGCAGTAAAACTTGTGGGTTGAGATAAGAATGGTTTAATAGAACAGAAAAGAAGAAACTAATAATGATAACACTAATAAA
>JANHGO010000040.1:34349678-34377503 GCA_024606505.1 Aquila spilogaster
AACTAATTCAGTTATACTTTCAGGTTCCTTATGGTGCTTGGCTTTATAAATCAATAAAGCAAACTGAAAAATGATTTACCTCCAGGAGCTGCAGTTCCTCCACACGTTTTGTTTTGCTTTCCCTGCTGTGAACTGCCAACAGATGCAAAGAGGTTTTTTGCTTACTGAAATCAAGCTGTTTCTAATTCTTTTTTTCTTTTTTTCCTAGTCTTCAAATTAAGATGTAATGATTGACGTTCTTAAGCACATACGATATAAAGTCAGCTGGACTGGCTCCCAACGTGGCTTGTTTTTTTTTCTTTACTTAAAAGGAAAGCCTGAGAAGGGTTTTACAGAGAACGCTGTCAGTCCCACTGGTTTCTGTACAGCAGTTCTAGATTTCAAGTAAAGTAAGCAACAAATTATGTGCAACGGTTCTGAAAGCGCATTTAAAAATGCCACTTAAATTGGCATATCCCTGCATGTTAGTGGGTTAGAAACAACTCTTTTAGGCTCCTGAGCATGGGAAGGGGACTCCACTGAAGAAAGTAAGGCTTTCAGGGTCCATTCTTGTTAGATGTGGTTAACAGGAGCTACCTCTGCTTTCTGAAGCTGCAGAATTACTACATCCTACATTGTTTTCTGACACACACACACACATTCCCACTTTCAGGAATTTGCTTCTTTGGAGATAATTAATGCTAAGAAATTGATGTTTATCAGCAGTTACATAATCAGAATATACATTGGCCATGTGGTATTACCTAAAATAGTTCCTTGAACAGAGACAATATTTTACACAGAAAATAGTCCAGTACACTCATGGGCAGATAGGAAACCAGTTGAAAATATTTAGGACTTGAATGCTCCTGTGTTGCAAGAGAAATTAGGATTGCCTTGTTGTAATACAATCTTGTGCTACAACTGCAAGATTGATATTGCATCAGTGTTGAACACGATTAAGTAAAAGGCTGAGGCATCTGGAAGAAATTCATAAAAGTTCTCTTTAACTTTTTACTGGAAGAAATGGGTGAGCGCATCAGTGACCTTGAGAAACATGTTGCTGACCTAATGACAGAGGCTGGAATAGAGGACACCGATGATCAATTGAGAGTAAAAAAACCTTCAGTTTTCTTGTATTTTTCTGTGTTGCCACTTAGTTTAGAAGAATCAGCAGCACCTAGCATGAAAATAGTTTCTACTTTTATCATACTTTGATTTTAATATATACTGAGGATTTATTTTCAGTATCTAAAATTACCTTGTATTTATTTTTGCCAAGAGCCAAAAAATGCTACCACTTCTTCAGAAGAGCCAAAACTATAGCCTGCCGCATCTGTTCCAGCTGTCTCACTAATCTAAGGGGTAGTGCAAACTAAATCTGTAAACTCAGGCTGCACACTTGTCAGAAGGTGTGTGTGGCTTAAAGTGCTCCTGTCCACTAGTCGTTTCCCTTGACTGTACTAACAGAAGTGGCTGACGATTCTCTCTGCTATAAGTTTACGTATATCACTTTTAAAAACTGCTACAGCTTCCTAGTGTGGCTCAGAACACACCTCATAAACACCTTTGCCCAGACCAGAGCAGTGATTCATCCTTGCAGCAGTAAGATGCGGGGTGGAAGTAGCAAGTATTGTTAGGTGATATAAATAGTGATATAAAAATCATGGGATGCTAAGGTACACTGCATGATTTTTCATTGGTGTATGTTGCGAATAATCCCATGGATGGTTGCCTCAGTGTTGTCAGTATTTATTATGCGGCATGTGGTAGGTGCTTGTGTTTCCTTCTTCCTGTTCTCACAAGCTTTGCTTGTTTAAACCGACTGAGACTGCTTGCTCAGCAATAGACAGGAATATTTATAAGTATGCTGAAGTAATTTAGGTGTCTATTCATTCTGTCCTTTTACTGAGGATAAGCTATGTAATTATTTTTACAAATACAGAAAGACAGTCTCTTGGAAGTGTAGTTAACTGTATAGAGATCTTCATATTTTATCCATGCATAATTAAACCACTAACCTACTTATTGACTGTTTCTTTACAGCACTGAAATAAGGATGTGAGCAAGAAGGATAAAGGGAGAACAACTCTGCACTGAATCTGGAGTGTGTCATTGATTACAATCAGTGTCACTAGTCACAGAAAGTGTCAGTGAAAACAAATACGCTTGCATCATGTCGTGATAGAATCTCCATTTTTCTTTTCCTTTAAATTATTGTCCCAGGAAAGGATTAGAAAGCTATGTTTATTCATCTAAATGGGACACTATTTCCTGTAATTGGGAATAAACCATTAGTTCCAAGGGAGGCAATATATATATATATATGGATAGAAAACTATGCTATATAGTAGCGAGCTTTCCTAGTCACAAACCTTTTCCATGTAAGAAGTGTATTTTATTTAATATTACTAATATTAAAATTTCCATCATGCTTCTTCTTTGCCTTTTTATGTGTTCTCAGAATACCTGTGGCAATGCTTTTGCAGAGCTGTGTGCCATTTTGATGTTACTTAAATTTTCTACATTAGAACATTCATCTATCCCTGCTGAAAATGTACCATACCTAATTTATTTGATGTTATTGTAAAAATGCCTTTGAAAAGCTTTTGTTAATAGGTCTACTGAACATAAACAACTTTATGCTAAAATAAATGGTAGTACTTCCACAGAATACAGCTATTTCTATGGTAGTAGAATCCCAGACTTGCTTGGGTTTGAAGGGACCTTTAAATATCATTTAGTTCCAACCCCTTGCCATGGAGAGGTACACCTCCCACCATATTAAGTTGCACAAAGCCCCACCCAACCCCAACCTTTAGTACTTCCAGGGATGGGGTATCCACAGCTTCTCTGTGCAGCCTGTGCCAGTAACTCACCACCCTCTGAGTAAAGATCTTCTTCATAATATCTGATCTAAATCTACCCTCTTTCTTTTAGCTTAAAACTATTGCCCGTTGTCCTATGGCCAGAATCCCTGATACAGAGTCCTTCCCCAGCTTTCTTGCAGGTGCCCTTCAGGTAGGTCACTATAAGGTCTCCACAGAGCCTTCTCTAGGCTGAACAAGCCCAGCTCTCTCTCCACCTGACTCCATAGATGTTTCAGCTCTCTGATTATCCTTCAGAATGCATTCCAGTACCTCTGCATTTCTTGTGCTGTGGGCCCCAGACCTGAACACAGTGCTCCACATGGGACCTCATGAGGGCAGAGCAGAGGGGAACAAACACATCCCTCACCCTGCTGGCCACCCCTTTGCTAATGCAGCCCAGGGTACCATTGGCCGCCTGGGCTGCAAGCACATGCTCAGTTTTTCATCCAGCACCCGTAAGTCCTCCATAGGGCTGCTCTTGGTCCAAAAGTCACCAAGCCAGTATTCATTTTTGGAATTGCCCTGACTCAGGTGAAGTAAAATGATTACGATTTGAGAGGTCTGGTTGATAAATTTGTCCTAGCTAAAAGAACGTTCCTTGAACTAAGCTTTAAAGCTAACAATCAGTGATTGTTTTTATACACCAGAAAAATGGTGCTTTTGGCAGGGAATATTTTGGTGCAGACTTGGGAAATCTCTTTCAACAAATGCAGAAATTGAAGAGCTACTAGCTAAATAGAACACCTCAGCTAATGAAGGATATGTTTTTAAAACTGGCATATGTTAATGCTTAGTATCTACCACAAATTACTTAATCCATATCAAAACATACTTCTAATCGATGGTTTAAGCAGTGTAGATTTGCAAGCACTGTCAAACTGGGAGAAGTTGGCTGCTTTTCAGATAGATGGATTGACAAGAACTTCATGAATTTCAAAGACAAGTGCCAGATCTTGCCTCTAGGACAATAAGCTTGTGCCACAGCTGAGCTGAGGAAAAGGGGGGAGACTAGACACAAGGTAGAGGCACAGGAGATTCCAGCTGGAACACTTTTCAACTGTGAGGGTGTTCAAGCAGCAGAACAGCCTCTCCAGAAAGGCTCAGGAATCTCAATCCATCTAGTAATTCAACACTGCTCACAGGCTTAGGCAAGCTGAACAAATAAGACCTACTTTGACTGGGAGACTAGACTAGACTTTAAGCGGTGCCTTCCACCATAAACCAAAAATTGGGAACATGGAGTGTACTTTATTTACTCACAATCATCCTTTGCACCTTCTAAATTCTCTAAAAATTAATAACAATGTGCATTCTACTTGTGCTTTAACTGATTTGACATACAGAGGTAAGGCCTGTGCAGCAACTGAGGGTAAATACAAACTGCCTTACCCTGTTATGCAGCGTACTGAAAAACACTGTTCAGTGACATAATACAGTTTCTAAAATTATTTCAGAAGCAACCTCTTCCAAAAGTTGACATCCACGACATGTTGAAATGGATTATATCATTATCACCAACATATGCATGCTTAACATCCAACAACTGAATAAATCACATCGATCCAGATCACACTGTAGAGCAGTGCTGGGAAGATATTAAGTACAAAAACTTTGTTCTTACAAATACGCCTTCAAACAACTGGCAATACAGAATAGGCAAATAAGTAGTTAATGAATTGTATGTGCTCAACTGGTAACAAACAGTAAGTTTTTAAATTAGTTTCATGGAAGTAACTATAAAAATAACTAGGCTTCCTACTCAATGTCAAAGAAAGGAATTGAATTTCAAGGGCTGCTCTGAAAGCAATGCCTCCTGTTTTATTATGTTGGCCCATGATGTCAGAGGTGGATGTTGGTGGTATGGCAGTAGAAGTTGAATCTTTCTGCCAATATTCCATTACATTTTGTTGCTGTGTGACAGATGGCAGCAGAGGGGCAGTCCGACAAAATGGCATCTGACTTGGGAGTGCAGTTGAAGCAAAGGTGTGTCATTGAATTCCTCCACGTGGAAAAAATGGCACCAACTGATATTCATGGATGCTTGCTGAATGTTTCTGGAACCCAAACAGTGGATGTGAGCACAGTGAGGCAGTGGATGGTGTGTTTCAGCAGAGGTGACAGCAACATGAATTATTAGTCATGTTCTGGATGGCCATACACAGCTGTCACACCACAAAACAGAGAGTGTGACAATCAGCTCATCCACACAAATTGGCAGGTTATAAACGGGGAACTGTGTCCAGAGCTGAATATCAGCTTCAGTGCACTGGAAACAATGGTAGCAGTGTTGGAATATTGCAAAGTTTGCACCAGGTGGGTCCCACAAATGCTCAACACAGGAACAAAAAGAACACTGAATGCAAGTTTGTCAGGACCTATTGAACCAATATGAGGCTGAAAGTGACACTTTCCTCGACTGCACTATTATCTGTGATTAGACGTGGTGTCACCGCTATGAGCTGGAGTCAGAACAGCAGTCCATGGAATGGCCACACGTGAATTCCCCTTGAAGAAAAAGTTCAGTAGTCCTCAGCAAGTAAAGTGGCGTGCAGTCTTCTGAGATAGGAAAGTGGTGATCCTTCTGGATTTCCTGGAACATGGACAAACCATCAACTCAGACCAGTACATCATGACGCTAAGCTGAAGGCTTGAATCTCCAGAGTCAGGACAGAGGACAGTCTTCCTCTTGTAACGCAGTAACTCCAGATCCCATACCAGTTTGAAGACCATGGAGCACATTGCCAGTATTGACTGGACTGTCCTACCACACCCACCATACAGCCCCAATTTGGTGCCTTCTGACTTCCATCTGTTTAGTCCAATGAAAGATGGACTGCGTGGGCAATATTTTCCTAGCAACAACACCATCAAAGCAGCTCCTATTTTGAATGCTTTGTCTTGTGACAAACTGGACTTAAAAAACAGGTACCTCCTTCTGCATAGTCTGACTTGCTTTTAGTTACTTCTGTAAATATGCATGTATCAGTTACAAAGCAAACCAACAGCAAGTCCACTACTGCAAAGTAGGCATTACCAGAAATACATACGGAACTTCAAAAGCCATACAACTGCAGAACCTGACCCAAGTCTCATGAGCATACTAACATTTTGCTCTACCACTGGACAAATAGGAGCTCACACTACAGGAAGAAGTTCACCCTTTCTTTAGCATTGACTATGCAGCCAGCTCCAGAACCACTATTACCCTTTGGAACTTCTCAGTCTGCTACAAAGTATTTCAAACTGAATAATCTCTATGAAAAAAAATTCCATAATCACACCCAATTGGGTTTACTGGAAGGTGAGGTGTGAAGCATAGAAGATGCTTTAATTTAGTTTTCTTAAATATTAATACATGCACCTTCGTAAATTCCGATTTCTTACTTTACACAAAGACCAAGACACTATGCAAGAAAATCATGAAAAAAAGTGGTAGCCCTTTCTCTGTAAGGTTATGATTTCGCATCCAATAACATCTGTTTTCATTCCCAACTCTAAAGAATGTTAAGGCAAATAAGTGGAACTTGTTGTATTCTTTATTTAAAAACAAAAAAACTATTTTGTGATTTTCCCAGTTATTTCTGTAATGTCTTAGTTTCAGCTGGGCTGGAACTGTTTTCTTCAGAGTGTCTGGTATGATGCTATGTTTTAGTTCTAGGAGAAAAACAACGTTGATAACACACCGATGTTTATAGCTGCTGCTAAACAGCATTTTAAGAGCCAAGGCCATTCTCAGCAAAGGGGCCAAGGAGTTGGAAGCGAACAGAATGAGGACAGCTGACTTAGACTGGCCCAAAAGATATTCCATAGCCTAAGACTTCATGCAGAACGAATACTGAAAGGGATAGGAATTCATCTTGCTCTCTTCCACTGCATGGGGGAACTAGCTGGGTCATGAAATGGTGAGCAATTACTTCTGCATAACTTGTTTTCTCTGTATATATTTTTAATATATATATATATATGAATGTATGCATTATTATCATTTTTCTCTATCTTATCTTAGTAAATAGTTTTATCTCAACCCATGAGTCCTAATTTTTTTTTTCCTTCAATTCTCTCTGCTATCCCACTGGAAATGACTGAAAATGACTGTGGAGTGCTTAGCCACCTGCTGGGTTAAACCACAACACAGAAGTAAATAGGCAGCTGAAATGTTCTTCTACAAACAGGCTTTTTGTGTACAAAAATACATCATACCAAAAGGACAACAGAAAGTAAAGTCTTAAAGAACAACAACAAAAAACCCCAGAGTGCTACTACAGTCAGACCGTTCTAGGTTTTGTGTCCTTTCCTTTACCAAATGGAATGCAGGGGTTTTAAATAATTAACAATATGCTCAACATTGAAAGATTGTTTATTTCTTTTTTAATATACATGTGTATCTACACACATAAAAATAAATTTAAGTGGAGAAAGGGTTAAAAAAGAAAAGCACAGACCCAACGAAATGTCAATATCTGTATTTAGTAGAATAATCTTTTGGTGATACCACTAAACCTCGACCTTTGCGGGCTCCTCTATAAACAGTTTCTATAATGTCAATCATCTCTTGCTTATCTTCCATTGCCCAGTTGATCTTGTTGTTATTACCTGTACCTAAATCAATCATGATGTGTTTGTTCCTTTAAAGGGAGAAAAGAAAACAGACAGGTTAATAGCAACATAATACAAAAATAAAAAAAAATATATCAAAAATCCCCACAGAAAAAAAACAACCCAAACCTTAATCTATCCCCCCCTTCAAGAATGCTTTATAGGTTTCAAAATAAGTCTTTGAACATAAAGAGGTTTTTCTAATAAGCCTCAAAGAAGAGTGAAAGCTCTTTATCACGTTCCAGTTGACATTTTATTGCCTATTCCCAAAGATCAATGAAGACTGCAAACATGTTTCCACATCAAGATTGTTACTCAATGCAATTATTCTTCATCATAATCCTCATTACTTGCATTTATTTCCCAGGACTGACTAACATGAAAATTCCACAACTGACAGTAGTATATTTTATCTCAAAAGAGATGTCACAACTCCAGAAAACTTTTAACGCTTTTGGTACATCTTTAGAGCAAGTCTGACTACTGTATTACTGCAGCATTTTATACATGGATTTTCAACTTAAAACAAAAGATAACAAAAATAGTTTTCACCATCACTAATTTCTGTTATATTATCAAAACAGCGTTACTATGCTAAAACACTTTGCAAAACAAGGCATTTTCTTACTCGGTCATACAATAACAGAATGGCTTGGGCTGGAAGATCATCCAGTTCCAGCCCCCCGCTGCTGTGGGCAGGGCTGCTTACCACTAGATCAGGTTGCACAAAATTGCATCCAGCCTGGCCTTGAACACCTCCAGGGATGATGCATCCACAGCTTCTCTGATAAACCAGTACCTCATCACTACCTGAGTAAAGAATTTCCTTCTAACATCTCATCTAAATCTACTATTTCACTTTAAAATTATTACCCCTTGTCCTATCATTACACTCCCTGGTAAGAGTTTACATTTTTCTAGAACAACAGATATATAACCACCAGTATACTGATGTGGATTTGTAAGTGATCTGTAATTCTACTGAGACATTGTACAAAAACACATTCAGTTAAATTATATTCTAGAACCACCGTGTACCTGAAGAAAAACATGACTGTACAGGGATCGTACAACTCATACATCTTGTTGAAGTCTGGTACTTCAGTGATATCCACAAGATAAATAACAGCAAAGTTTTTTACCTAAGGAGAAGGAAGAAGAGAATACAAAAGCAATATATCAGACACATGCAACCTGTGGGCCACATGCAGCCACTCATAATGCAGCCCAGGACAGTTCATAATGAAGCCCATGTCCTCCCCTACACTATCATGGCAGATACTCTTGCCAGCTAGGAGGTCTTGCTGTGCACAAATCACTCGAGCAACCAAACAATGGTGTAGCACTCTCCTTTCACAGTTAATGTATTAATTCCTGAAAGAAAATAACTTCACATTTTTGTTTCCTATCTAGAGCCATTCGTGGCCATTTCAATTTTACATGAAAGATACCTAAGAAACATAAGAGGATGTTCAAAATGAACAGTTTTACTAGGAACTGACCGGTGTTACTCTCAGGTTTGCCTTAGGGGGGCAAAGGGCGGGTTTTAAAAAGTAATCTGAAGATTCCATTTTAGAAATGAGAACCAGAGATCAGGAATGCATTAGCTTATCTTCTGAAACTTAGGTATCTCATTCAAGTCTTAGCCAAGTTATTTAAGAAAACTCACTCCAAAGGACCGGTTCACTCAAATTGCCTTTGCACATATGCAAGTTACCACCATAATCCAAGTATCTTAGACATTAACTGAATCTTCCTTCTCACCTACATGGGAATAAAAGAAAGAAAGCTACTCATTCAGAAAAGTGGAACGGATAACATAGTGGCTTGCCCAAAATCTTATGTGATGTCCAAAGTGGACCTCAGAGCTAGAGAGACAACTCTTCGGTTTGAATTCAAAACTGTAGAAATTCTATTATTTTCCCCCTGCTTTCTTCTTTCAAATTTTCTTCATCTTGCTTTCAAGTCTAACAAGATTAAAACCAAGTACCACAATGAAGATACTCTTTCACAGTGGTTACCACTCTGAAGCCACTTAGCTCTAGAAAGCACACAGTTTTGTTTTATGTTTGGATGCCACGTTTGCCTATGACATGGACCTTAGCATGCAACAGAAGGAAGAAGCCTTCCTCAAAGCCTGAGGTGCCTCTGCAGAACTGCTTCTCAGTTCTGTAGACTGAGAAGGAAAAAGAAACTGTAAGCCCTCAAAACTAAGTAAGGCAGACAGACCAGCTCCCTGTTGTACAACTACTGCAACTAAGAAAAAGCGACAGGTGATAGTGGTGGGTGATTCTCTTCTGACAGGTACAGAGGCACCCATTTGTTGTCCTGACCCACTATCTAGAGAGGTCTGCTGCTTGCCAGGGGCCCACATCAGGGATGTGACAGAGAGGCTGTCAGACCTTGTGCATGCCACTGACTACTGCCCGCTGCTGCTGTTTCATGTAGGCACCTGTGACAACAGTGAGGTAGCTGTGAGCAACTTGAAGAGTATCAAGAGGGACTACATGGAGCTGGGAGCAGCACCAGAGGACTTGGGAGCACAGGCAGTCTTTTCATCAGCCTTCCTAGTTAAAGGGATGGGGAGGAAAAGGGCTGATAGAATTGAAAAAATCAATACATGGTTAATGGAGTTGTGTCATGAACAAGGCTTCAGCTATTTATGCCATGAAACTAGCTTTGAGAAGCTGATCTTCTGGGGATGGATGGGGTTCATTCATCCCCAGAAGGGAGAAGATCATCTTTGGCATCTTCCAATTTAGTCAGGAGGGCTTTAAACTACAATTGCCAGGGGAGGGGAGCCTCAACCCATCCCATTTTGAATCTGACAGCAGTAATGGATACCCTGGGCCTGGAGCTGGATCACATGCCAGGAAGACAGCACCTAAAGTGCAGGACAAGGGAACTCCAAATGGTAAATCAGCCTCAATGGAAGTTCAACTCAAATGTCTGTACACTAACACACAGAGCATAGGGAACAAGCATGAACAGTTACAGGCATGAGTACACCTACAGGGTGTAACGTTATAACTTGATAGAAAGTACAGCAATAATAGTGGGGTGACAAAGTCTTTGGCTGCAGCAAATAATGACAAGCCCAAATGCAGCAGCCATGAATGGAGAAATAGAGGAAGAAAAACTGCTTACTTGTGGAAGGCCTCAGGTAGGCAGGGATCTCCAGCAAGATACCCTCACCTCCACTGCCAACCCTTAAATGAGGTCTGGGAAGGGCTCCACACCTTCTGGTCACCCAGGTGCATTGCATGCACCTGAGCTCCCCTGGGTTGGCCCTGCCTTTCAACCAGGTGCTTAATCACTGTTTCAGGCTGTGACTTAGCATTTCCACTACACAGGGCTATGATGTCATTGGCATCACTGAGATGACGGCTCTCATGAGTGGAATGTAGGAATAGATAGGTATAAACTCTTTAGGAAAGACAGGCAGGGGAGAAAGAGGGGGTGTCAACCTCTAAATCAACAACCAGCTGGAGTCCGCAGAGCTCCATCTGGGGATGGATGAGGAGCTGACACAGAGCTTACAGGTTAGGATTAAAGCGAAGGCAAGGGAAGAAGACATTGTAGCGGGGGTCTGCTATAGGCAGCCTGACCAGAAAGACTGAGTAGATGAGGCCCTCTATAAACACTTTGCATTCACAAAACATGGTCCTCATGGGGGACTTCAGCCACCCTGATATCTGTTCAAAGGACAACATAGCAGGGCATCAGCAATCGAAGAGGTTCCTGGAATGCGTTCACAATGATTTCCTCTTCCAAGTGGTACAGGAATCCACAAGAAAAGGTGCTATGTTTAAATTTGTCCTCACCAGTGGGGAGAGGCTGGTGAGTAATGTAAAGTTCAAGGGCAGCCTTGGCTGCAGAGACTATTAAATGGTGGAGTTCAAGATCCTTAGGGCTTCAAAGAGGACATGCAGCTAGGCTGCTACTCTGGACTTCAAGAGAGCAGACTTCCACCTCTTCAAGGTTGAAGTATGACATGAGATAAAGCCCTGGAGGGGAGAGGGGTCCAAGAAAGCTGATCAGTATTCAAGGACCATGTCCTCCAAGTCCAGAAGCATCCTGAGGAAGATGGACGAGAATGCCAGGAGGCCTCTGTGAACAAGGAACTCCTGAACTTACTTGGGTGCAAAAAAAAAAAAAAAAAAGTCTATAGGGAATTAAAGCAAGAACGGGTTACCTGAGAGGACTACAAAGAAGTTGTTTGAGCAGCCAGGGATCTGGTTAGGAAAGCTAGAACCCAGGCAGAATTAAATCTAGCGAGGGACATAAAGGGGTAGAATAAGGATTTCTACAGGTATATCAACAATAAAAGGAAGGCTACGGAAGCTGTAGGCCCTCTCTGGATGGAACCTAGAGATCTGGTCATGAGGGATATGAAGAAAGGTACTCAATGAATTCTCTGCCTTGATCATCACCATCAGGGGCTCTAGCTGCATTGCCCAAGTTGCAGAAAGCAAAGGTAAGAACTGGGAGAAGGAAGATCTGCCTACTGTAAGTGAAGATCAAGTGCAAGACCATCTAAAGAATCTGACGGTGTACTATGCGATTTTGGGACCTGATGAGATCCATCCATGGGTTCTGAGGGAACTGGCAGATGAAGCTGCCAAGCCGCTATCTATCATATTTGAAAGGTCATGGCAGTCTGGTGAAGTTCCCGCTGACTGGAAAGGGGGAACACAACCCCCATTTTCAAGAAGGGAAAAAAAGAAGATCCAGGCCAGTCAGTCTCAACTCTGTGCCTGGCAAGATCACAAAGCAGATCCTCCTGAAGGCCCTACTAAGGTACATGGAAAATAAAGATGAGGTGATTGGTGGTAACCAACTTGGCTTCATCAAGGGCGAACCATGCTTGACAATCTGGTGGCCTTTTATGATGGAGTTACAGTGTCAGTGGATAAAGGAAGTGCCCCCTCCCTGGAAACATTCAAGGCCAGACTGAATTGGGCTTTGAGCAAACTGGTCTAGTGGGAGGTGTCCCTGCCTATAGCAGTGGGCTTGGAACTAGATGATCTTACAACCCAGATCACTCTGTGATTCTATGACAAGTAAATGGATTAGCTTTCCTTCTACTGCTGAGATCCAAACATGGCTTCTAAACTAGAAGATGAGGAAAGACCTCCCACTTTAATGTGCCAATTCTGCAGAGGGAGATTTTTAAACAATAAGTTCCACTGTTCTTTCTTCCCCCAGTGAGCCCAACCTGAAAAAAGGTCTGTTAAATTGCCAAGCATCCTGCCAGAAGTTATCATGAGAAATATTCTGAGCATAAGATGCTTCTGCCACATTAAACATAAAAGGACTACATCAAGTCATGACACAACTCCTTGCTGCGTTCTGTTATGTTCTAGTATTTAACTGCAGGTGTGGGTCTTGCACGGAGCTAGAACTTGTGCTCAATGATGCTTGTGGGTCCTTTCCCAACTTGGGATATTCTGTGAATCTATGTATTCCTGTTGTGAAGCCAGATTGCCGCGTTACTCAGTCACGGCAGTCCTACTACCAAGCACCTGCCTCTGTCTGAATGCTGACATTCATGAAGTGATGGATTATGAACAGCCAGTGGCTTGGAGTTCAGAACTTGCAGTACTTTTCACCACATTAGATACCACAAGGATTGGGGCAGGCAACGGCTTAAGGAGGTGCTCATGAAAGCACACCAAACAGCTTTACCACGAGCTCCTAATAGAGGAACACCTCTCCAGAAACCAGGTTAAAGTGCGCCTCATGCTCCATGTAGAACGCTTGAGACAACGCGTGCAGAAAGCCTCCCTCTGACAGCACGGCTCCGCCTTACCTTCTCAGCAATGCTGTACAAAACTTCGTCCATTTTCATGCAGGTCGGATCCCAGTCGTGCCCGAAGCGGATGACCACCACTCGGTCCTCCTCCGACAGGATGGCCTGGTCCACCTGCCAGCCGTTGTGTAGGTGAGGCAGCATGTACGACATCCTGGCGGGAAGGCGGGAGGCGGCGGCCTGCGGGGCGACAAAGAGCAGCCGACAGCTGAGAGCCCGGCCAGCTCGCACGCTGCGGCTCCTGCCCCTCCCGCAGTCGTACCCCGCAGCCCCCGGTTCGGCCGCGTCACTCCCTGCCCCTCCCGCACCGGTACCCCGCAGCCCCCGGCTCGGCCGCGTCACTCCCTGCCCCTCCGCACCCCGAGGCCCCCGCCCGGTCCTCCTCGTCCCGCTCTCGGCGAGACCCAGCGAGCACCGCCCGAGTCGCAGCGGAAGTGACGACACCACAGAGACGGCCAGGCACTTCCGCCCTGCTTCTGCGGCGGCACGGTTTCTCCCGAAGGGCGCTGTACGGGACAGGGAGGGGGTAGGGCTGGTTGGGCTGGGCTGGACTTTTGGCAGCGCACTGTCGGGAACGTTGGGGCCGGTGGGACGCGGGTTGTCGGAGGAGTTGAAGGCAGGACGGGGGGGGCTACGGCGGCGCCCGTGGAAGTTTCTTGCCGTACGGTTCGGACCAGGCAGGCGCTTCCAGTGCAGAGGCGAGACGCCGGCTGCTCCGGTGTCTCTGAACCCCCTTCTCACCCGCTAAGTAGCGGGCCCCAGCGCTGGGTCCTGGAATGCTGGGTGTTGCCCTGCGGACTGAGCGTGCCCGGCTGGGTGTGCGTGTTGTGCTGTCCGTCCGCCGGGCGGGCCGACGTGTTACCTTTCTCAGAGTCAGCGCGGAGCTTCGGTGGGGTGTCCGTGCAGACAGCCCAGGGGAGGGGCTGGGTGGCAGGGGCAAAATCAAATAGAGGTTCTCTCCGCGTTCTACGGGTTTGTGCTACTGTCACTCTCCAAAATTAACAGCTCCCCCGTGCCTCTGCTGGCTATCGTAAAGGAGCTGCTGTGTGTGATTCCTAATGATGAATGATCTCTATTCAGTAACCCATGGCGATAAGCATCCTAATGATTGAGCCAATGCTGACTGTGGCTTGAGTGCTGGGTGAAATGTGGACGTATTTTAACCTGCTGCAGTACAACTACATGTCTGTCTTCTGTATTTCTTTCCAATATGTCTCATACTGCCCTACTAATCCTCGGAAGTGGCTTCTGCTAGCAGTCATGCTCAAATGTCTTATACCCCGTGGCCTCTGGCAACTGAAAGGACAGTGCCTGAACCCCCCTGGGGTAGATATTTCTGATGAGATTGTCAGTCATTAAGCAAGGATACTTCCATTGCCAGTGCTGGGTTTCAGAACTGAATTGACTGTTGAGATAGGGTATTCCAGGCTGTCACAGTTCTGGCCTGGTTTGGCCTGGTTCCATGACTAAATGGGACGGGGGGACGCACAGACCCATGCCCTGAGATAGGGGGAAGGGAGGTAGGGAGAAGGTGGGGAGATGGACCTAAAAACAAAAGAGTGGCAGCAAGCTAAGGGCGAAAACTAATTTACTAAATGTGATAGCAGAATGCAAGATACAATATAATACAGTATATTTGGAATTGAAGCTAATAAATAAATGAGAGAGTGTCCAAAACCTAAGGCCTTACTCTAATGCCGAAGGCAAGATAGCTAGGGAGCACACGCTGTGGAGACGAACAGTAAAAGAAGGGCAGTCTTGTGACTCCCAAGCAGTTTTATCTTTCCATCTGAACGGAAAATGGAAATGGAACAGTGAAGTCTTCTGGGAGATGTAGTTCTTATCTGTGAAGGGTACCTGAAAACTATCGCAATCCATGGAACTGGAGCATTAACTCTTTAACTCCCAGTGCACTACATGATGTTATGGTGTGGAATATCGATAACAAAAAATCATAAACCATGACACAGGCCAATCTTTATGCTTCCTGAAAGTCACACCTGTACACTGTACGTTCTTTCAAAATGTTAGCTTGCAACCAACAGTGAAAAAAAAGCATATTTTCAACAGAATCCACTGAACAGAAACCTGAATTAGTGCTTTGGGGACTAATCCCAGGAGAGTCAGTGGAGTTTGTATCAAGTTACTTTTCCACAGAATTGCATAATTAAGAAAAAAAACAACAACCAAAACCAACCTGTACTAAAGCCCTTGTTCTACAATATCTCATGAGATGTCCTCTAGAAAACTCAGTTTCAGGAAAGTGAAAGGAGAAGAAGTTAGTCTCGCTTCAGATGGCTGTGCAGACGCAACCAGTGATCTCCTGTCCACCCGCATGCCAGGCTGTGTTGTAGTTTTGAAGCGTTCAGAGACTTCAGCAGTCATTTGTCCTCCAGACAAAAACAGTCAGGGAAAGCAAGAGTTAAGCAAGTGCTTGAAGCAGTGGATGGCTCAAATTTCAATGAGGGGAGGTTCTGGCACTAGCAGTTGTGTCACATGCTATCGGCCTTGACACAGAGATTGCAGCATGTAATAGGGGCTGTGTTGCAAACACGAGGAAGTTACATGCTGCTGATTCCTCCAGGAGTGGTGAGATCTGTCAGTAAAAGAAGCATCAACGGGGAGGAGCCAGGCCGGGTTAATTCTTTGGTTATTTTTGAGGTAATTAGATTTCTTCTGTAGATAAGTAAGTGGGAGAAGTTTATTCTGGGTGATGTACATTATTAACTTCAATTTAAAACGAAGATAGGAAAGAATATGGAGGTTTATTTTGCTGCGATTTGGATAATTCCCAAGCGATACAGCAGTGCCAGTCAATGGCTATGAAAGTAAGTAGTGAGTCAAGCTCCATGAAAGAATTAAGGCTAGTTTAGGAAAACACCGGTGCTGAAGTGCAAGTAGGTCTTCTTATTTGCCTATTTGTCTCAATCTGAGTCATATATTCAAAGTTTTCTCTTCAGTGGAAGGACTAGAACTTGATAACAGTATACATACATTCTGTTAATGTGTTACAAGTGATTATGGATGTATACATATGTGGAAGCAGATCATTTTACGTGAAGAGAAAATGAAGAGAGACAGTTTTAAAAATAAAGCAAGACTCAGCAGTGCTGCGGGTGATAGTATTCCCAAATCAAAATTGTCATATCCTTAACAGGTAATACATTTAACGTGTTAGACAGGACATCCAAGATCTGAATAATTATGCTCAGGAGCAAAGCATTGAATTTGTTAAAGTCTATTCACTTGATGTTTGATCAGACAAATTTGGCTTGTAAAGGTATTCATCCAGCTATCTCTTCTTGTGGACATGAGTGTGACAGGAGAAGCGTGGCTTTCAGACAGAGGTACAAGACAAGCACAGGTAGTGCTCCATGAGAGCAATACGTGCTCCTCAAACCAAGGTTAGTATCTGGAGAGCCTCCTTCTCTTTGTAGAATTCCTTTAACTGTATTTATGCTGTTGCTATCAATATCAGTTTTTTATCTTGGTACTTGCAGAAGTCTTGTTCTTGAAGCAACACTACAAACAGTTCCTGTGCACATCAAATGTGGATGAACTTGTGATTTATTCAGCATGTCCACAGTAATGAGCAGAGTAATTTCATGGAACTTAGCATGTCTTTTGTGGACAAGTTGAATTGTTTAAAGCTAAATCAATTCTTGCTGTTCTGCACTGTGGCTTCCCCATGAGTCGTCCTTCTGTTTGTGAAGTTTAGAAGGTGCTTCTAAAATAAATGTGGGTGTGACTCTGAGCATCACAATGATGGTGATACTTTCATCATGGTGATGAAAGCAAATGGTGTAATACAGTTCTGCCTTACTTGCATGTATTAGTCAATTGATCATATCTGGTGTCCAGGTAGTTTTCCATCATGTAACTGCATAAAGTTTAGTTGCTGTTCAGTCCGAGTAAGTTGCTGAGGTGGTATCGAGTTTTGATAATGGAGACGCTGGGTGACATTGTCATGATATGACATTGTCTTGACTTTTTGTCTGTGTGTTGTTTCCAGATGAGGAGTCTAATTTTTCCTTCTAAGGTCATGTTGTATGATACTCCAAGAAATAAGCAGACTACAGCTGGGAATATTGGTAGTATTTTCCCAACCACTTGGGGCTGGTAGATTTCAAAAGACTTCAGTTGGCAGTAAATAGATGATGTATAAATATTCATGACTGCTGTTGAGATGGTAATAATTTAATAGATGCAGCTGGAATAAATTTGAGTTTGCTCAGGAGAAGGGTAATCCCAGCTTTCCAGAAACTTAAAGTATGTCGTTTGTCTCAGGAATTCTGAAGGTTTGTCTGAGGACTGGAGCAGCAGGAAATTTCTGCCTAGTGCAGTATGCCCAGAATTAATCAGAATACTGCTGTGGAAGAGAGGTGCAGATTCATTCAGCACAACCCAAATCTAGGATACAGTATGTGGGACAGAGACCCATATGTGTGAGTGGAGTGCAACAAACAGAATCATAGGAAATCACACAGGAATATTCTTAGGATATGTAGCAAATGTTCTGCTGCCAAGTTTTTGTCAATAAGGGCTGTAGTTTCACCCCTCGAATTGCATATATGGCTATCTGTAGAGCCTTTGTCTTATTGCAGAATATATTTGTGTAGGCTGTTGCAGGCAGGACTGGGCTCAAAACTGCCTGGGCAAGGGGAAAGCTCTAGCGTGAAGGGCTGTGTTGTCAGCGGGCCTTATTGCATCACCTTCAGCACTCTTCCCCACTGGTTCAGCCTATAGGCATGGATGTGCAAAAGATTGACTTCTAATGCTAAATTTCAGAGGATGTATGTTTGGATGCAGTTGTTTAAAACAGTGAGGGCAAGCAGTGTAGTAGCTGTACAAGAATGGTCCTTCATTGGGCAATTTTTTTTGACCTAACCCATTCCAAGCATAGGTTTGTCAGACCTGTCAGAACCTCTGGCTCCCAACACAACCTGCAGCTTTACCAACCATGATTCATAGGCAAGCAACTTTGAGTAACTTCCTAGCAGCAGTTATGTATCATCCTTTATATAAATCAGTTTGTGAGTTAAGAAGCTACCAGATTTGTATGAAGCAGTAGAGTTTCTGGACTAAAATTAAACTATCTGAGAGGACCTGAACCAGATTTAGATCCAAGAAGGTGACTGTACCTTGATGTTGCAGTGTAACCCAGTGCTTAATGAAGATATTCTGGTGTAAGACCATGCTAGTCCCAAGTGATCATGAATTTGTTCTGTATTATTAAAAGGACTGTGGAGTTCCATTATTTTCCTGATTCAAAGATGTGAATTTAAATGATCACTACACCATCACTGCTTGAAGGATATTCTCCTAAACAGTAGCTTCTACTGTTCTATTCCTCTACTTCTATTCCTCTTCTTTTATTCCTCTACTTCAGGTCATGGCAGAACAGGATTTGCCAGGTCTTTTGATTATGGATATTGGAGGAACTCATGGTGTGCAAGAAACTCTTGCAGCGCTTCTGAAGAAACACTTTTGTGTTATCACCATGAAAGAATTTCTTGAAAACAAAAAAGAAATGGGCAAAAAAATCCAATCCATTTTTGTGTCTGAGTTCAGGCCAACTATCGACCAGGAGCTTCTAGAATGCCTGCCTAATTTAAAGGTCATTGGAAACTCTGGGGTTGGAGTGGATCACTTAAACTTGAAAATGATTTCTGAATTTGGCATCAAAGTGACTAATACCCCACATGCCGTTGCTGACTCAACAGCAGACATAGGAATGGCCTTAATGTTGGCGTCTGCCAGAAGACTAGTGGAAGGTAACATTTTAAATCTCATTGGATCTTACCTGGTTCTTTGGCATATCTCACCTTCTTATGTTACAAATGATCTGTCAGAATCAATATTTGGGATGCTTTTACAAGAAAAAAGTGTTCTGAGGACTCTGTTTTCAGAGGTCTGTACGTTTCTCAAGTCCCACCTCTTTTCAAGGCAACAGTGACAAGAGTAAGACACTTGTCTAAATTATGTGCTTTGTAGTCATGTATGATATGCTGTTTAAATCTGGAACGTAGTTCTGTCTGAATGTTCATTGAGGGTGTTGTTTATAGCTGAAAAACTGAATATAAAATGCATCCAAATCACATATCACCACTTTTCTGATTCCTTTTTCTGTACTTCCTAATAGTTGTACAAAAGTACGCAGCATCTAGAAATGGCCACATCCCCATTTCTAAAGCAGAAATTATATGAGTATGTGAGTGCTGCACCAAAAGTAATGCCTCCTAATTTATTATGTTGGCCCACCATGTCAGAGGCAGATGTTGGTGGTATGGGATTAGATTTCTTGCCAATATTTTATTAACTTCAAGTTCAACATTATAAAAACTTAATGTGATCACTGGCCAAGCTAGAATCTGCAGAGTAACTTCAACCCCACTCACGTGTTATGACTAGATTGGGTTGAGATCCAGGAGATAGATGATGAGTTTTACTCCTGCCAAAAAAAAAAGTGATGGCAGTGCTTCTGGGGTAGTAAATGCCCCAGAAGCTGTTTTTGGACTTCAGAGAAAATACTGCAGACACCAAAGCATTATTTCCCTAAGGAGGTCATTCCTCTCAGCAGAATACCACCATCAAGAACCTCTTCTGTGTTACTGCTTCCAGTCCTGCCTGTTACACTGTCCAAGACCTTCTAAAAACAAAATCCCCCTTAAAATTATCTAGGGTGCTTTATAAGAGGCATTCCAGAGCCCCACTACTGTAATAGTGAGACACTTTTCCTCTGTTTTTCTATCTGAATTTGTCATCAGTTCATATTTGTTAAGCATGTTTTTACATTCAGGCTCCCAGATAGCTGTTTCTCCAGACACGAAGTATTTTGCTGCTGACTGGCTGGGAGTTGAAGTTACCAGGGCAACTCTTGGAATTATTGGGATGGGCAGAATTGGGTATAAAGTGGCTCAGAGAGCCAGAGCCTTTGAAATGAAGATCCTGTACCACAACAGAAACCGCAGGTAAAAATATTTGTTTACTGTGTGGAACTGGTTCAGCGGCAGTAACCACAGCTCTGGTCTGTGTCCCAGTTCTTCCTAGGTGCTGGCAACAGTTGTAAGCAATACAAGGAACACCACCAGTGTGGCTCCACTGCTCACCTTGATTCCCTGCTTCTTCTCTCAGAAAGCCGCTCCCCCTCACCTCCCCATACTTGTTCCTCCCTTCTTAGCTATCAGCAGGTTTGGAGGAAGGGTGACGCTAACTTTTCTGAAGATGTAGGCCAAGCAAGCCAGACTCTGTCCTGCCAGAATCTTCTCTCAGGCTTCTGGCAACGTTCCTAGTCATCTGGGATGTCACTCCTTTCTTCAGCCCAGCCGGTTCACTCATCATGTTGATGGCAAAGATCCTTACTTTGTTTTATTGTTCCCCTGCCTTCCTTTTTCATCCCAAGTTCTACCTCACGTGTCAGGCAAGGAGAGAGCCAACAGGGACTGTACAGATACGTAAGCAGGAGAGAAGAATTGATTGGTTGACTGACTGATAGTTAAAAACAGTTTCAAATAGTTGTGTCAAATTGGGTGTGCATTTTCCCTTCAGGAGCAGGGAGGAGGAGCAGGCCGTTGGTGCCCACTACAGCAAGATGGAAGACTTGCTGCAGCAATCTGACTTTGTTATGCTGGTTGTTAACCTGACACCTGAGACTGAAAAACTGATTGGGAAAAAGGAGCTGGGACTGATGAAACCCACAGCCACTCTTATAAACATCAGCAGAGGTAGGAATGTCTCCAGGAAGTGGTTCTGGCTCCACAATGAAGGTTATGTTTTGCCTGATTATGTTGGCCTTCTCCCTTCAGCCTCAGTCTGTGATATCCCCGTGCCATATGAGTCACAAAATAGCTGGCAGTCTGCAATTGATGACTTGCCGTAAGTCAGATGCCACGTGTTCAAAGGTCCTGTTCATGGTGGGGATGCCCAGCAGATATTCTGCATCTTTTAAGCCTTATCTTGAGGACATCTGGTTTTAGTGGGAATAACCTTCTTCTTTGGGAAAGGTTGAATGATGAATGGGGTACGAGGGAAAACAAGCTTCAGTGGAGCAGCTGAGGCAGAAAAGAAACCTCACGTGGGGTTGCAGATCTGTTGGTAGTGGGCAAGTATGTATGAAAGCAGACTCGGAGAGATTATGAAACGAGAAACAAAGCAGAGAGAAAAGAGTGAAAAGCTTAAAAGAATGAAATCATTTTCTACATACACTGCTCCAGGAATTCAGCATCAAAATGAGGAAAAGACTGAAAACTCACATATCACAGAAGGAAAAAACCTAGTGCAGTGGACCATAGTCCTCCTCAAATTAAAGATTAATAAATACAGTCTCTGTTTGTTTGGTTTGGTTGATGGTTACTAGAAAGACATTCTACTTTCTAACAAGATGTAGATCCTTCAATTTTTTTCACTGGGACCTTGAGACCTTTCCCTAGTCCCAGGTGAAAATGTGTTCATTGACTTGTTATGATCTATAGATACCATTTCAATGCAGGTGCAGTTGTTGATCAAGATGCATTGGCAGAAGCTCTCCAGAATAATATTATTAGGGCTGCTGCTCTGGACGTGACATACCCTGAGCCCCTGCCAAGGTAGAAAAACTTGCTTTCCATTCTATTTCTTTGAAACTTTTAAAATGATGAGCAAAAGCATACTCATAATCTTGATCTCTATGGGCAGTCTCTCGCTGTTCAAGAGCATAATGTCATCTTGCACAATCCTGAGTTGATGACCAACTTCCCTTCCCACATTTTCAAGTCAGCTTGACTGCCAAACAAGGCAATGGGGGTTAATATAGAGGATAGAGATATGGGTAAGCAAATGTACCAGCATTTTCTGCAAATGGCCCCTTAATATCAATGTCATTGCTGTTTCCTGAGATTGTTCTCAGCAACTAGCAAAAGAATTAATTTAATGTGTAATATCCATTCTGTTCTTTCTGCTTCTAGCAGGTGTATTAACATTGTTCTTGCTGTTTCTTGCAGAAATGATCCTTTGTTAAAATTGAATAACATCATTATAACCCCACATATTGGAACTGCAACAGTTCAAGCCACCCACATGATGGTAGAAGAAGCGATAGCGAATATGCTGTCTGTTCTCAATTGTCAACCCATTCCAAGTGAAGTGTTTCCTCAGTGATGTGCACCAGACGGCAGTGCTAAATCTCTGATCTATGAGAAGGCAAGATTTCATACAGTACCACTATTAGTTTTAAGAAGAAAAAACAGCCATGGTCCTGCACAGTTCTTTCTGTCATTATACTGCAAAGCTGTCAACTCACTTGACTTACTGGCATTTACAAAATTAAAACAATAAAGTGGAACAGATAAAACCATTTTGTTTTGATACTTTGATGTCTTCACTCTATCATGTCAATGAATTATTTGTATAGGGTTCCATTAATAAGAGCTGATCACTTTTCAGGCACCATCTCTTTTTGAAGAGCATGGAAACCGGCAATATGTCACAAGTCATGCAGGCAGGGCACAGGATGGCTTTGGCTTGATCTTCTAGAGCTGAAGTGGAAAATCAGTGTCTAGCCAATGGAAGTAAGGTCGGGTGACAGGAGTGGACTACAGACATGCTATTCACCTCTGAAGGAAGAATACTGATGTGACCAAAGCTTAAGTAGAGTTGAAGGTGGCCTGTACTATGGGAGATATAAAAAAGTGCATTTTATAATATGTCAACAGCAAGAGGAGGATCAAATTTTTCTGTAAGTTATTGAAAAACACATGGAAGAAAGGAAAAAAGCAGCCCAAATAGGATTGACAGGGTATGTCCCAGAATTGACTTACAGCTATTAAGCCTGGGCTCAGAAAGCCCCACCAGGTGAACATCTCTCCTGAGCTTCTTCCCTGCTTCAGCCATAGGTTGGCCAGCAATGTCAAGGAGCAGGCTGTGCTTCCTCAACCCAGCGAGAGAAGCTGGGGGCAAAGCTGTCAGCATGCAGATTAAATAGCAACAATGATGATGCTAGAGAAGACTCCCACTCTGAGACCAGAGCTCTTTGGGCCTGGCCGTCCAGCCAGTGTTTCACCCAGCAGAGTGTATGCCCATCCAAACCTTGGGCAGCCAGCTTCTCCATGAGGATGTTGTGGGGGACAGTGTCAAAGGCTTTACTGAAGTCCAGGTAGACCACATTGACAGCCTTACCTTCATTCACTAAGTGGGTCACCTTGTCTTAGAACGAAATCAGGTTTGTCAAGCAGGATCTACCATTTGCGAACCTGTGCTGACTGGGCCTGATCCCCTGGTTGACTTTTAATTGATCCGTGATGGCTCCTGAGATTACCCGTTCCATAACTTTCCCTGGCACCAAAGTGAGATAGGTCTGTAGTTACCGGGATCGTCTTTCTGGGGCTTTTTGAAGATGGGTGTCACATTTTCCAGCCTCCAGTCCACTGGGACGTCCATCCCCACTTAGCCAGGACTGTAGAAGGATGATGGAGAGTGGCTTGGCAACCACATCTGCCAACTGCCTCAGCACTCTAGGGTGCAATCCATCTGGCCCCACGGACTTGCAAGTGTCCAGCTTTTGGAGGAGGTCCAAAACCATCTCATCATGGATTATGCAGGGCCTATGCTGTTCCACATCCCTATCTTCCAGGGCAAGGGGCTGTGTGCCCAGGGAGCAACCAGTCTTACTATTAAAGGCTGAGGCAAAGAAGGTATTAAGTCCCTCAGCCTTATCCTGATCCTTGGTCACCGTGTTCCCCTCTGTGTTCAACAGGGGGTGGAGATCCTCCCTAGCCTTCCTCTTAACTGTTGACGTATTTATAGAAACATTTATCGTCATCTTTCACCTTAGTGGCCAAGCTCAGCTCTAGCTGGGCTTTGGTCTTTCTAATTTTCTCCCTCCCTGCACAGCTTCACCACGTATTTGTAATCCTCATAAGTTGCTTGCCTCCTCTCTTCCAAAGACCATAAACTTTCCTTTTGTTCCTGAGCTCCAGCCAAAGGTCTCTGTTCAGCCAGACCGGTCTCCTTCCCCATTGGCTCGTCTTCCATGACTCAGGGGTGGTCAGATCCTGCACCTTTAAAATAACTTCCTTACTTTAGTATTCCCAGCCTTCCTGGACTCCCATGCCCTCCAGAACTACCTCCCAAGGGACTCTCTCAACCATGGTGCGAAAGAGACCAAAGTCTGCCCTCCGGAAGTCTGAGGTGGCAGTTCTGCTGACTCCCCTCTGTGGTTCAACAGGGATTGAGAAAATCTATCATTTTGCGATCACTTTGCCTCAGATGGCCTCCAACCTTTATATCCCCCACAATGGCTGGTCCAGGATTTTGCTTCCCCTTGTTGGCTCCTTCACCAGCTGCATCAGGAAGTTATCTCCCACCCACTCTAGGAGCCTCCAGGACTGTTCCCTTTCTTCCATATTATAATTCCAGCAGATGTCTGGGAAGTTGAAGTCCCCCACGAGAACAAGGCATAGAGACCATGAGACCTCACCCAGCTGCCTATGAAGTATCTTACCCACCTCTTCATCCTGGTTGGCTGGCCTGTAGCAGACTCCCGCGATAACATCAGTCTTATTGGCCTACACTTTGATTCTGACCTGTAAGCTCTCAACCCTATCATCACCATCACTAATTTCCAGACATTCATGATTTTTCTTAACACGGAGGGCCACACCACTGCCTTTCCTGCCTTGCCTATCTCTTTTGAAAAGTTGGTATCCATCAATCACAGCACTCCAACTGTGTGAGTCATCCCACCATGTTTCTGTGACGGCGACTATATCATAGTTTTCCGACCGCACAACAGTCTCCAGCTCCTGTTTGTTACCCGTGCTGTGTGCATTAGTGCAAACGCACCTGAGCTGGGCCACCTTTTGAGTGGGAGAAGCCCTAATACCCTCTTGACCATACTCAGGTGTTTCCGCAGCAGTCAACCTCACACCAACCCTTGCATTCTTCCCACAAAGGGGTGTGTCGTCCTCCTCTTTCACCAAGACACAAGACTGTGGGATCTTTCTAGCACACCCCCTTCCCACAAGCACTGGCATGTTACATACTGTCTCCTTTCTGGTGACTCCGGTTTCACCCCCACCACCCTTCATACCTAGTTTAAAGCTCTATCAACAAACCCTGCCAACTTGCATTGTAAAACCCCTTTCCGCCAGTGGGATAAGCTATTCCCATCAGTTGCCAGCAGGCCTGGTCTCATGTAAATGGAGCCGAGGTCAAAAAACCCAAACCCCTGCTGGGCACACCAGGCCCAGAGCCAAGTGTTAATCTGTTGGCCCCTCGTGTTCAGTCCCTCATCATTCCCTATAACTGGAGGGATAGAGGAGAACACGACTTGTGCTCCCAAACCCCTGACCAGTCTCCCCAAGGCTCTGAAGTCCTTCTTCATAGTCCTTAGGGAAGTTCTTCCTACTTCATCACTGCCTACCTGAAACCACAATAGAGGATAATAGTCCGAGGGCCGTACTAGGGAAGGAAGTTTCTTCCTTACAGCTCTAACCCGGGCCCCCGGGAGGCAGCAGACCTCCCTGCCTAGTGGGTCTGGTCTGCATACTGGGCCTCCTGCTCCCTTCAGCAGTGAGTCACCAATGACAATGACCCATTTTTTTTTTCTTTGCTGAGGAGTTTTTAATGCTGAGGGTAGTCTGGTTAGACTTTGGTGACATCTCCGAGTGCGAAGAACCATCATCCCCACCGTTGTCCACTTGTCCCTGCGGAGCACTGTACCTGTTTGGCCGTTTACAACCCCTGCCGTTGCCTCGACAACACCCACGCCACGTCAGCCTCTCTCGCGAGGCTGTGGGCATCTCTATGCTGCTTGAGACAACTTTGAAGATTGATTAGTTGGTCGGTCGGTCAGTTGACTGACTGATAACTCACATATCCCAAAAGGAAAAAACCCAGTGCACTGGACCAACATCTCTTTAACATCTTTATGTGCTCTTCAGCATCTTTATCGATGACAGAGACGATGGAATTGAGTGCACCCTCAGCAAGTTTGTGGACAACACCAAGCTGAGCAGTGCAGTTGATACGCTGGAGGGAAGGGAAGCCATCCAGAGGAATCTGGACAGTCTGGAGAAGTGGGCCCTTGTGAACCTAATGAGGCCAAGCGTAAGGCATTGCACTTGGGCCAGGGCAATCCCAGGTTATTTATACAGACTGGGGGAAGAACTCCTGGAGGGCAGCCCTGCGGTGAAGGACTTGGGGGTCCTGGTGGACAAGAAGCTGGACATGAGCCAGTAGTGTGCACATGCAGCCCAGAATGCCAACTGTATCCTGGGCTACATTAAAAAAGGGGTGGCCAGCAGGGAGAGGGAGGTGATGGAGGTGGTTGTCTGATTCTCCCCCTCTACTCAGCTCTTATGAGGCCCCATCTGGAGTACTGCGTCCAGGCCTGGGGCCCCTAGCACAAGGAAGACACGGAAATCTCAGAACAGGTCCAGAGGAGGGCCACTAAGATGATCAAAGGGCTGGAGCACCTTTCCTATGGAGAAGGGTTGAAGGAACTAGGCTGGTTTAGCTTGGAGAAGAGATGGCTCCAGGGAGACCTCATTGAGGCCTTCCAGTACTTGGAGGGAGCATATAAACAGGAGAGTAAATGACAAGGGTGGACAGTGATAGGACAAGGAATGGTTTTAAACTAAGACAGGGGAGGTTTAGGTTAGATATTAAGAGGAAGTTTTTCACACAGAGGGCGGTGACGCTCTGCAACCAAGGAGGTTGTGGGTGCCCCATCCCTGGAGGCGTTCAAGGTCAGGCTGTCTGGTGGTTGGCGACCCTGCACGTAGCAGGGGGGTTGAAACTAGATGATCATTGTGGTCCTTTTCAGCCCAGGCCATTCTGTGATTCTGTGAAATTATGTTACTTTTGACTCTGTCCTCGGAGATGGACATTAGCCTATCTAATAGGATAGAACATTTTAAATAAATTACTTTAAAGCACTGTTTATAATCATGGGTTGCTCTCAGCAAATTGGAACCCTTTATTGAAGTACATGGACAGTGAGAGAAAAATTTCTTTTTAGCAACTGTGAACATTACTTTGGTGTCATTTAAACATACTTCTGACCAAATTGAATGTTCATTCTCACACTGTGTGAGATTGTGAGTCTCAAGTACTAATACTTGGAAAAATAATCTGTGTTTTATATATGCATATACAACAATTATTAGTTGAATATTGTTTTTTTTTCATTTTTTATTTTTGGAAACAGCAACACAGCGTTTATCTGAGATTTTTCTATTTGTGAAGAGGTGTATTTGTGGGGCTCTTTGCATTTAGTTGTTACTGAAATCCACGTGTGCTGGTTTAATATAGACAGATGCCAAATAATTTGTACTTCAGTATTTAAACAGTAGGTTAGGCTATATATATCCCTAAAATGGGTTGTTTCAAGTTTGTTTTAGTGGCATGAAAATATCTAATTGCATCAAAAATACATTAAGCATCTCCTGTTTATAATTGTTTGCTCTCTCATCTAGAATCTATTTTCTTGATACTGAGATAAAAATGTTACAGAAAGTTCCACATGAATGTTTAGCATTGTTTTCTTTGTGTAGAACAGAAACCTTCACATCCCCTGTGCTGTCACTTACC